>OZ023317.1:21624213-21734213 GCA_964007375.1 Ophion obscuratus
AGTTTCCCTGTTGTCAACATTTTCGGGACTTGCAAAGAAATCCAAGCTTGGAACCAAACAAATTCATTACCCTATCTTTTCGGGGATTCAAAGAATGGCTTCAATTTTTAAAAAAAGTGGACTGCAATGCTAAAAAAGGGCAGGCACTGAGAATAATCAGATAAATAATTAGGTAGTTATAGGAGTAAATGAAATTAGACTATTTTAAAGTAATGGTATAATTATTCAAGCAATCATAAAAATAATTACTGTCCTGTAAAATAAAATAAAAACATAGCACTGCATTAAACTGAATTTAGTGCAGTTTTCTTTTGACTACTGTCATGTAAAAGTGGAAATCTTGAGAAATGAAAAAATGATCAGTTTGGGCAGGCTCAACATTGTGGGGTCCGTCATTGACCCAAGCAGATTCATTTCTGCGCCCCTCGTAGCGACGAAAAAAGCTTTGATTGAAACAAAAGAAACACGAAATTGGGTGAATAAAAATGTATGGAGATAAAACTGAGAGTAATCAGATACATAATCAGGTCTTATTGTAAACTATATAATAATCAGATCATTATAAAGAGTAATTGTATTTTGCAGTTATAAAAGTGTGTAATTATAGTTTTTTGAATAATGTGAAGTGTTATTTAAGTTATTGAATTATTTGAAGTGTGTATTTAAGTGTGCAATTATAGTATTTTGAATTATAAGTAATTATGCCAATGATTACTCTATCGCAAAATGGAAAATATTGCTAAAGAATATAAATATGGCTAAAGAATTATACAAATAATCACAGTATAGCAAAAAAACGAATAATGTTAAAGAATATTAATAAAAAAATATTTCTAAAGACTTACATTATTTCTCAATAAACGAATATTCTTAAACAATTATATAAATAATCCATTATTTGTAAAATAAACGAATATTCCTAAAGAATTATCCAAATAATGACTCTCTTGCAAAATAAATCAACATTGCCGGAGAATTACACGAGTAATTACTCTATTGCAAAATAAACGAATATAACTTAGACAATTATGAAAATAATGAACATATCGCAAATTGAAAAAAACAGCTCTGCCGCAAACCGAATATCTCTCATTTTTTTTTGCTACTGTCGCATCAATCTAAAAACTTGAAGACCCCAAAAAAAGTCATTTTGGGCAATTCCAAAATTGCGACGTCTCCTCGTGTTCGTGGCAGACCGAAATCGTTTTTTTTTTTTTTTTTCAAACGGAATGTACGCGTACATGTATTTCAGCACGCTCGATGTAAATCTTCTATGCGGCTGGACCATTATTTTTTAGGGCGGTTGCGGGTGGGAGGGGGGGGGGGGCAGCGACTTACGCGAGACGAAGAAGCAAAAATGGAGCATAAAGAGCGCACGCGACCCACGCACACACACGCACACAGGAATCTTTCGACCACTTTGGCTCTCTCGTATTCTCCGTCATTGGTAGATTTTGCAGCTGCTTTTGACCAGAGTTCGTGACCTTTTTCAATGCAGCCGCTTTGTAGAGAGCTTTGCATTTGTCACAGGCAAAAAATAAAATGTCGTGCGAAATGAGGAGCGTTATTTTCCTAACAATGTGTTTCGGACTGTCTGGATTGCTGTGCAAACTGGAAGCGCGTTTTTTTTTTGTAAATCCATCTTACCGAAATGTGTTGAAATTCGGCAAAAATGCCTCGATACGAAAACAAAAGGGTATTTTTGGAGAACCAACGGTATTGGACGCCGTCAGTATGCGAATTTGGCCTCCCACGTTATGCAGGATTGGCCCGAGCCAATACTTGGATGGGTGACCGTTTAGGGTAAATGTCCAGAAAGAGCCTTGAAAATAATGATAATGATGATTATGATAAATGTAGTTATTATTACTATAATAATAATAATAATAATAATAATATAGTATCCATAGTATAATAATATGATGACAAAAAATAATGATATTATAACTGTATAATGATGATAATACAATAACTATGCAATAATGATAATAATATAATAATCATGGTATAATAGTGATAAAAAAAAGATAAGAAAAAAAATAACAAAATAATAATATATCATATCAAAAATTAGGATAAACTTCCGAAAAAGATATGCCTCCGATGAATTTGGAATTCTTTGAACCCATGTATTTTTTTTCGCTGATCACAAATATGATCGTGAAAATACCCGCAAATTTGATGTTCATCGTCAAAACGCACAAAAACTGAGTTTTTTTAGTTTTTGTATTTTATTGTAATAAATGTTGATCTTAGAAAAAAACGTTTCTTACAAAAGTTGTAGGATGTAAAAAGATTGATCTTTTATGTTTCATACAAGTTTTGCTTAAAACCAGTCTGTTCCGAGAAAAATGGGATAATGCTCCGAAAAGTACAATTCCCTAAACTTCATTAGTTTCAATGTTATCTACTTGCGCTCTTTACCGCGTGAAGGTTGCAGTTTGGTCTTTAACACTATGCGCATCCTTGGAAAACAAATAATACACAACACAACAAACACAACCAAACAAACCCAAACAACACACAACACAACAAACGAACCCAAACGACGAGGAACATACAACGCAACCCAAACAAACTCCAACCTTCCCGCGCCTAGTGCGTAGGAGTTGTACCGTAGTGCGTAGTACCGTTGTGCGTAGGTGTGAACCCAGGTAGGAGTTGACGATGAAAAAAGGGCTCGCCAAGCTCTGAACCAAGGCTCACATTTTTTAATTCAGGCTGAGCACCAGCCTGATTTCAGGCCTAGCTGAATCTCTGAATGATAACGCGGTTTCAGGCTCTTGCACACAAGCTTGAGCAAAGGCTGGTAGAAAAGCCTGTACTAAGCCTGAAACGACGAAACAACAAGGCTCAAAACGAGCCTTAATGAAGCCTTCACGAGCATTTTTATGACCAGGCTTATCCCAAACTCTTCTCGAGGCTATATGAGGCCTGTTTTTAGTTTTTTATATTCTACATTGGGGTAAATTTAATACATTTGTAAAGAATTCATTTTATTCATTATATATACTTATTATTTATTATATTATTTGTTATAAAATATATATAAAACATATTTTAAAAAACAATACTTTATTTTATTTGTTGTTTATGGGACACGTAATACACAGAGTGTACGCAAACTCCAGAGAGTGAGTATATACGAAATCTGTGTGTGACGAGAAAAAAAAACTTTTTCGTGTACCTCATAAATATCGATGAGAGCATATGTTCAAATGTTCTGAGCTGCCTCCTTCGCTTTCGTTTTTCGTGTCTTCGCACTCGACAAATTCATTGCAACATTTTTTTTTCACAAAAGTACAGAAAAAATATTATTTTAAACTTATTTTATTTTATCACAACCTGAAACAAGCCTGCATCCAGCGTTGATTTTTTAGCCTTAAAATTCACCGGCTGAATAAAGCTTGCAATAACCCTGAGTTTAGGCTAAGCAGCCAGTCTTGGTTCCAGGCTGCTCCAAACGATGCAATGAAACCAGGCCCAGGTCTGTCTTACTCAGGCTCGGTGAAACAAGGCTCGCACAAGCTTGTTTCCATCGTCAGCCTTTTGAATCCCTACCTGGGTAATGGAGTTTAGCAAAATGTACTTATTGGAGCATTATCCCATTTTTCTCGAAACAGAGTGGTTTTACACAAAAACTGTATAGAACATAAAAGATCTATTTTTTTATAGGCTACAACTCTTGTGGGAATCATTTTTCTCTAAGATCAACATTTATCAAAATAAAGTAGAAAAGCTTTTCAAAAATCGGTTTTTGTGAGTTTTGACCTTGAAAATCAAAATGGCGGGTATTTCCACTATCATATACCTAATCAGCGGGTGAATATACATGGGTACATTAAATTCCAAATTAATCGGAGGTCGGTCCTTTTCGGAATTACACCCAAAAATTATTTACAAATTCCGGTAAATTCAAACTAATCTCCATATAAACCCAAACATACCCAAGCAACTGTCTTCGGGCCCCTTATTTGTATTTTCCTTTCCCTCTCTCTCTCTCACGAGTTCATGTTCGGTTGAAAGCGGAAAAGAAGAGGGAGAGAGTGTAATCGGCGGTGTGTAATTTCGGCCGGACTTCCGGTACATCGACGTATGAGTAATGGAAGATCGCGATCCCAACGACGCTTTGCCGCAATTGAATGCATTATTTATTCCGGGTATTACGGGTGTACCGTACGAGAATGGGGCTGATACGAGCAAGCGTGCGGCAAAGATCGCGTGTTAAGTTGCGACGTACCGAGACCAGAAGAGCGCGCATACAAGTTGCTCAAAAGGAAGAAGGAATAAAAAGATTGCGGAACGAGAATTGAATAGGGAAGATTCCGTGGCGTACGTTTATACTTTACTCGATTGTTGTACGTACTGTGCGTTGGAACGTACGATGAGGAACGAATTATGCACCTTAGGGAAATTAAGGTCATCGTACTTTTCGAACCCCCCGAAATGAAAAAGGGCTGCATGTGACGTACGTGCACTGGAAAAAAAATTCAGTTGGTTTAACAAAATGTATCTTTAAATACGTTCAACTTGATTTTTGATTGGCATAACAAACATTTTGTTAATCTAACGATAGTTTTAGTGGTGTGAACTGTAGCTTATTTAGCTAACAACAAGCATAACAAACATTTTGTTAATCTAACGATAGTTTTAGTGGTGTGAACTGTAGCTTATTTAGCTACAGTTCACACCACTAAAACTATCGTTAGATTAACAAAATGTTTGTTATGCCAATCAAAAATCAAGTTGAACGTATTTAAAGATACATTTTGTTAAACCAACTGAATTTTTTTTTCAGTGTGAAAATGGAAAAATTTGAAATTACCACTGCGAGCGTCTTTTTGTGCATTTTTCTATAAGGCAACATGCACCCATGCTCTTTGCGAAGTCTTGACAAATAAAACAAAAGGTGTTTCCAAAAAAGTTATTTATGAAGAAAAAATCCTTTTTTTTGCAATTTGTCAACGTATACATTCTTAAGAATATGTGGTAAAAGTTAAAATTTTTTTTTATCAAGACATATATGAAGAAAAGAAGACCATTTATTATGATTTATTTTAGAAGATATTTATTGAGAAAGAAAGTTATGTATTAAGAAAAAAATCGATTTTTTTTGCTTTTTATCAACGTATACATATATAAAAATATTTGGGAAACGTTATTTATTCATTTTTTTATTAAGTTATTTATTAAGATATATATATTTATTAAGGAAAAATGCACCCATGCTCTCTGCGGAGTTTTGACAAATAAAACAAAAGGTGTTTCCAAAAAAGTTATTTATGAAGAAAAAATCGTTTTTTTTTGCAATTTGTCAACGTATACATATTCAAGAATTTGCGGTAAAAGTTAAAAATTTTTTTTATCAAGACATATATTAAGAAAAGAAGACTATTTATTATGATTATATTTTAGAAGATATTTATTGAGAAAGAAAGTTATTTATTAAGAAAAAAATCGATTTTTTTTTACTTTTTATCAACGTATACATATACAAAAATATTTGGAAAACGTTATTTATTCAATTTTTTATTAAGTCATTTATTATGATTTATTTTAGAAGATATTGATTGAGAAAATAAGTTATTTATTAAGAAAAAAAAATCGATTTTTTCGGATTTTCTTGACGTATACATATTCCAGAATATGTGGAAAATGGTTCAAGTTAAAATATTGAAAATTGACCGAGTTAGAAGACGATTTAGTGAGAGCAGGTAGAGCAACGATTTACGTATGCTAAAAGTTTCAATCGCATTTTTCTCGAAACGACATTTCTCGACCTGGTCGGAATGACAACTCTAGCTATAATTTTTCTATTTTCAATTTTTTTTAACCGGAGTTTCCGTAATCGCAGTCGCTATCGTTGTACGTAGCCGTTTTTTTTTATTTAGTCTTTTTTAAGCCCGCAAATATAAGGAAAAACATCGCCAAAATTATCCATTTCTTCAACACCCACCGCTTTGTGATTTTTTCTCGAAAAACGGCTACGTACAACGACAACTTTATTTATATAGATTGTAAAACTTTTTTATTTTTATTGTTGAGATCCATCATTGTCAAGTTATCGAATCGGCCGTTGGACCACATATTTTACTACATTATTTATTTAGGATTTGGAAAAAAAACGTAGATTATTTAGCATACATTATACTTATTTCGTGCAAATGTTTATTTAAGAAAAATTTCAATTAAGAACAACAAATTAAACTTTATACAAAGGCTCTATTATACCTGAATAACGTTGTTAATTTTAAATTTTCTTAAATAAACATTTACACGAAATAAGTTCAATGGATGCTAAATAACATACTTTTTTCCAAATCCTAAATAAATAATCTAGTGGCCGAGAAAATTTCGGAAAACGGCCTTTTTTCGGCCCGTCACAGTGATAACCTCCCTGAAATTAAAAAAAAATTCCTTCCAAAGTTATTTTATGTTACTTTTTTTTCCATTTTTCTCGTTATTATATCTTTTTACTTCACTTATTTATGAAATGGCATAACATTCATTTCTAAAGAATGTATTTCTAAAATGAAATTCAATTCAATTCTGAAGATATTTTATTATCCTTATTTTTCATAAATTTTTACATATATACTTCATTTTCCTTATTAATTAAATTAAATAAAATACTTCTCTAAAAAAAAGTTATTTCTAATATGGACAAACCTATCTTCCATGGAAAGTACGTATAGTTAACCCAAACTATTAATATAAAGAAACAGTGAATCGCTGAAGAAAAAGTTTATTCGTATTATAGAAATAACCCTTTTTTTCATTAATATTTGCTTTGACTCACGCCCAATTTAACATTCATGGTTTTTGCGGATTAAAAAATGTATTTCGTCGTCATTGCAATATTGACATTTTCGGGTCTTATCGTAAATCCTTTGGCTCTCGGGTACGCCGAATAAATCGTATACCCTTTTTAAAATCGATTATTTTATTCATCGAAAAATTTGTTTAACGGCCAATCCCGTGATTGCTGTACGAATGTAACGGAGGATTTATTATCCACATGCCTCCATCGTTTTGACATGTTCGATTCGCCACCAAATAATACATACACGAAATGAAATATCAAATGGAAGAACGTCGAATGCTTTTAAACTATTCATGTAGAAAACTCAGCATATTGAACAGTGCGTTATTTAAAGGCCGTGCAAAAACGAGATTCGAAATATGCATATTAATGACAAGAAGAGCGAGCGAGAGGGGGAGCGTGAGTGAAAGAGCGAGCATGGAAAACGAAAAATGCCAAATTGATATTCGAAATGCATAGAATCGCTGAAGTTTTGTGCGGGCATTAAAGCGAGATTGCAAAACGTATCGAGGGTTGGGGCAGATTGTTCGGGATCCGATTCGCATTAATAATGAAATGGGAAATTGGTACGTACGCGCTATTCCCGTTTTTAATTAAGCGGATTGATCGTAATTTTTAATTAACGAGACGAGAGGAGAGCGACGTACAAATCTCTCTCCGCTCTTTCGCGATATTCGAGTACGAAAATTGTTCACGTATTAAGACCGCGCGCATACGTAATTTGAAATATTTCGTAGGTCCCGAGCGACACACGTGGATGGACCTCGGGTGTGAAAAGATCCGCGCTGACGACTCATGGCGTATCGAGTGCGGCGAAAATAATTAATTTGTAATCCGATTGTGATACAATATTCTCCGCGTCAAATCCGATCGACGAAAAGAAGAAAAAAAAACTTCACTAATTCGGTTGATAAGGTTCACTAAAAAAAAGTAAAAAACAACTGTCTCCATTTTTGAATCCTCGTTCGTTACGGGCTACATCTCCCTAGGTCGGTGAGAGAATTGCATTTCACAAAAATATTTTTATTCGATAGTATCACCTTTTAGCGGAATGTTTCTTTGAAATAGTACTCTTAAATCGAACTAGCTACAACTTCTAGCAGTCGGCTGGGTGAGCGGTAGCAGCGCGTAATTTTGGAATCCTTAAGGGAGTAAAATAAGGTGTGTATTCAATTTATTATTTCGACAACACATTCTTTGTTGGTTATCTACTTCTTAAGGTAGTATATGAGTGTATACATACGCTTGCTCGCACTTCCTGATAGGCATAGAGACATAAAAACGTACACAGACAGAAAAGCCTCGTATTCCATATATAGAAGCTTTATTTTGATTATTAGAAGTAAAAGATCATTCTTTGATTCATCTGGAAGTCAGGATGGTCTGATTGAACTCCGTCGAATGAATCAGCTCGGTTAGGGGGTTACCCCCACTTGCGATTTTGAAAAAATCGATTTTTTTATTGCATTTTTTTGGAGTATAAGTATCTGAGAATAGGTCCGGAAAATTTCAAGTCGATCCGAACAAAATTGACTGAGACATGAGCGTTGAAAGAGAACAATCCGTTCTTCGTGCAAACTGAAATTGAAACTTTAAACGCGTTTTTCTCAAAATGGCATTTCTGAAGACGGTGACCAAGATTACTCGAACACTAATGAACCGATCTTCTTGAAATTTTGCAGGCTTATTTAATACATAAAAATGTAGTCTTTAATCGTTCGATTTTTTTTTCGAAAAAAAATGGCTCTTTTATAGCCAAAAAACGGCCGTTTTTTTTCGTTAAAATCGAACCATTAACTTTGACAGTCCGCCATTTTGTGAAAAATGAATATTTTTTGAAATCCTTCGATTAAAGACTAGTTTATATTTATATTTGACTAGATCCATCCGCATTTTTTTTCAGATGATCCACTTCGCCGCAATGTTGGTCACCGCAAACCGTGTATATAAAAACATTATTTCATTGACGGTCATTTGCCACTAAACAATGTAATATTTTTCAATAAAAAAATTACTGAAAGTTCTTCAAGATGTGTTCTTTAAGATGGTATATTGATCGATTAAAAAAGTTTTTTAGTTGTCTTTAAAAAAAATTCATGAAAAAGGCCCTTTTTTGCGCTACAAGTGGGGGTAAGGCCTTAAGAGTGTCAAACAAATCTGTAACGTTTAAATTGTTATATTTTTTGTTATACTCTTATTTATAATTTTTTGTTTTTTTTCTCGAAACGCCGATAAAATCATTCCCAAATTACTTTTGTTTATATATAGAGGACAAGAAAAATGAAATAAAATTAACGTCGGCGGTGTACTATAAATATTATCAATTTACCGTGACAATATGATTACACTTGCTGTAATTATATCCTCCATTATATCAGCATATAATTGTCATCAACCATCATAATTTATTCTTTACGATAGCATTGTCAGGCGTCGATTATTGGTGAAGAAAATAACATGGTAATAAAACGGAACATACAATGACGATACATTTAATGATATTATTATATTTCATTATTAATATCTTTGTTTACCGCAAAGTATTACTTAATAATACGTCGGGATTTGATATTCAAGAAATGTCAATATTCTGCTCAGGAAAAGATTTAGTGATATTTCGGGTCTATGCCATGAAAGGATAAGTAAATCGGACGAGGCAAGTCAGGCCAGGACCATCCGTAAAGTCGGGAATGCTCGGTCACATCTCTGCACGGGTAACGCTACCCCCACTCCACTACCACTGCGTTGTAGTAGAGTGGGGGGAGCTGCGACATGATAAATGCCTAAGATTGGTTGAAAAATCCCCTCTCCCCACCAAATTCTAATCTTGTTGTTTATGTAAAGATTATATTACAACTTATATTATTTTATAAGAAATAATTATTTATAGAAAAATATTATTTTATAAGAAATAATAACTTATATTATTATATAAATAAATAACAACTTATATTACAACAACTATATTATTACAAATTATATTACATATATATTACAAAAATTATTTAACAATTATTATACAATCAAACCAAAACAAACAAACAAGGCAAACAAACCTAAACGTTCCCAAATAAACCGAAACAAACCCAATTATATACCTGAAT
This sequence comes from Ophion obscuratus, assembly GCA_964007375.1. Taxonomy (NCBI): domain Eukaryota; kingdom Metazoa; phylum Arthropoda; class Insecta; order Hymenoptera; family Ichneumonidae; genus Ophion; species Ophion obscuratus. The sequence continues at coordinate 21,634,141 of OZ023317.1, forward strand.
GTATCAATATTTTTTGAAAAACAATAAAAAACAACTTATATTATTTACATGGACCTGTTTTTTTTACGCAAAAAGTCTCATTACATTTTCAATGGCATGAAAAAGTTGCACTTTGTGTGATATCTGTAGATTTTTAAAAATCGATCTTCATTTTTCAATAGTTACGTAAAAATGACGACTTGTTTTCATAGATGTTGTATGCCGTAGTTTCAGCTCGTCACCACGTTGTTAAAAAAAAATTATTTTAAAAATCGTCGATTGTCAACGACTCGTATTTATTGTCAACTTGAATTACCCGTTTGATTTTCAGATTTCAGTTGGACCGTTTAAGCTGGAGAGTATCCACCGGCAGACATCGCGAAAAAAAATTCCTCTCTGCCAGCGGTCATGTTTTTGTTGTGATTCTTTATTTTTTGGTAATTTATTTTTAAAGTCTCTCAATATCAATACTTTAGTGTTAAAGCAAAACGCATTTCTTCCTCACCGACCGTTTCCCAGAATAATCGGAATTTGGCCATTGTTTTCGAGCCTCTAGGTCGGTGTAGCCCCTTAATATCTATTTTTTTCACAAATTCAATAAATTATTCGTCGATCCAAAATTCCTTACAAATTTTTATTACTCCACGTGCCTTCAACGATCTTCGGCTTCGAAAAAAAAATTGCCACTCGCTGAGGCACAGATTCTAGCTCATAAAAAAATCGCTTTCGCAATTTTCCTGACGAAGGCGAAAAACCGTGTCACTCCGTCGTTGCTAAATATTTCATATCGTTTCGCCATTTGAACAATCGCGCCTCGCTCCTACTTCTTTTTCTATGCCGAGCTAAGCAAATGTCTCCGCGCGCGCGCATCTGAAATATCGCGAAAACATTGTCAGCGTAATTGAAGCTCTAGTAAGCGCGGGTATATGACGCGGTTGCTCGAGTGTCTCGTCCATGTGTGTTCTATGGCGGAACGAACAACGAACCATGCACGTGCATGGATGATCGTTGCATTCTACGAGCGATTCGCGAGCTCAACATTGAACGTTGGCGCATGTATGTGGGAAAAAACATTTTGAACCCACTAACCAATGTAATGGTGACTATCGGCCACTGTGGCTTTTTCGAGGTCCTTACATTTTTTTTACTACTCGTTGATTCTAGGGACACGATGTTTCTCCAATCGACACTTTTATAAATATGCTTACATTTGCCTAAAGGAGATTTTGAAGATTTCGGGTTCGAGTCATGTTGAGTATGGAGACAATGAACTACTTATGAAGACGAGCCTCGAAGTCTGACTTCAAGATAAAAAACTTAAAATCGAAATAAAATAAACGTCATTAATATTAATTCCTAATATAATATTTTCCTATTTATCCATTTATCTGTTTTCTATTTTTATGTATATATATTTTTCTATTTTTATTTGTTATTATTTATTTTCTATTTCTAAGATTTATTTTCTATTTTTATATTAATATTTTTTCTATGTCCATTTCCAAATTTTATATATTTTTATATATTATAGCAATGGAATATACACAATGCGACTGCTCTTTGTCCTATTGCATTCTGCAACTCCTGACAGTTTCGTCACACGCTTATGTATGTACCCATATTTTAATAATAATAACAATAGTGATACTGCATTGATGCGAAATTCGTATAATTTGTAGCCATGTAAGACACGACACTTACGTTTGCCTAAAGGTAATTTTGAAGATTTCGGGTTCGAGTCATGTTGACTATGGAGACAATGAGCTACTTATGAAGACGATCCTCGACGTCTGACATCAAGATAATAAACTTAAAATCGAAATAAAATAAAAATCATTAAAAATAAGTCCTAAAATAATCTTTCCTTATTTATCCATTTATCTGTTTTCTATTTTTATATTAATACATATTTTTTCAGATTTTTTTATTTTCTATTTTCTATTTCTATTTTTATTTCTACTTTTATATTTCCATTTCCAAATTTTATAGTTGTAGTAGTTTATTTCACATATATACCCTTGCGGGTTTTTACCACCTCCCATCTGTTCTCCAGTTCGTTTTTACATTAAAATATTTTTATTTCGTATTGCTACTAGTCTATTCGCCGTCGCTCCTCTGCCCTTTTTCCTTGCTAGCTTCTCAAACTGTCTTACTACCTCGCACATTGCTTCCACTATTTCCGTCCCTTCTGGCGCCCTAACCCACCCCATTGTCCAAATTTTATATATTTTTAACACATTCTTATCTATATACGTATTTATCTATTTTATTGCTATATATTATAGCAATGAAATATACAAAATGCGACTGCTCTTTGTCCTATTGCATTCTGCAAATCCTGGCAGTTTCGTCATACGTTTACGCATGTATCCATATGTTAATAATAATAACAATAGCGATACTGCATTCATACGAAATTCGAATAACTTGTAGCTATGTAAGACACTACAATAATTCCTGTGTAAATACACACACACACACACACAAATGAAGTCAGAAACAACTATCACTCGGATATTCCTCGAAGCTTTTTCTAATAATTTTTTTTTTAAATAAATTACCTAATAATTTATTACAAAAAAAACAAAAAGTTCATAAAAAATGCTAAAATAATTACAGAACAAAATTAATATCCCCTATATATGCAAATGTAGATATACAGTGGTTAACAAAACTATTTGTACACGTCGTCTTTTTCAAATTATTCTTCGAAAGAAATAAAATACTCCATCAAGTTCCTGCGTCCGACAGCTAATCCTAAATATTCAAGTCTGTTTACAAGAATCTTGGGAAAACACGAACAAGAGAATTAAGCCAAATTAACAACAGTTTCGTGCGAGATGTACAAATACTTTATTTACCCACTGTACGTGCAGTATAAATTTGTTTCCGCAATTCTGGCAGCATTTTTAATGAATTTATCATTGATTCTTTCTTCATACACATACATATGTACAATGCAAATTTTTTCTGCAAGGTTGTCAGCATTTTTGCGAAACTCAGTAACTGTTTCAAATCCCACTAGGTGGCCTCGAAAAAAAAAGCGGAGTGATTCATTTTTGGAAAAAAGCCTCGAAGAATATTCGAGGTACATTTTATCATGCATGCATTTGCTTGGGTTTGCTCGTTTGGGTTGACTGACGGCTTGACGGATGAGCAGCCAAGATTCGCTAATGGATAGCGCAATGAAAGCACGCGAGGAATCTTTCGGTGACGGAAAGAAATTTAAATCCGGAAATTCCATCGAACAGATAATTGTCCCAATTTGTGTCATATAGTCCGTACATCGGTAAATACGTATTAGGGAATATTGGTACGGCATACGTAAATTCGTGTCGTCGCAGCGTTTTATTTTGCGTTGACTACGAACATTTTTCGGAAAGGAACCGTCTCCCTCACACACACACACACACACACACATACACGCGCGCGCGCGCACTTACACACACACAAAAACACGCACACACACACGCGCACACACACACACACTCTCCCACACACACACACACGCACGCACACACACACACTCACACACACACACACACACGCGCGCACACACACACACACACACACACACACACACACACACACACACACCCACGCACACCCACGCACACACTCACTCACACACACACACACACACACGCACGCACGCACGCACGCACGCACGCACGCACGCACACAACACACACACACACACACACACACACACACACACACACACACACACACACACACACACACAAACACACACACGCACCCACACCACAGAACGAGCAATTTTCGAGGGCAATTGGGGTCTTGCGAAACTTGACGGTATGCGAGTGACGCGACGTTGCTTGAGAATTCGTTTATTTGTAGAACCAGCCACGCTCACACAGACCCAAAACGAACGACAGAAAAACAGTGGGACAGACGAATTGCACGCTCGCGAACGTGCAAATTTCTCGGTTACTTTTGGCAAACAGTTCCGGGAATGAACAATGTAAAGTACAATCGTTTCAAAATCTTTTTGGCGAAGGCATACACTTTATTTTCACCAAAGCAAAATTTGCAATAGTCAATGTTTATAACGATTTCATTTAACAGAAAAACAGAGAGGGAGAAACGGCAAGGGGGAAGAAAATAAAGGATCCGAGCACGTTTTGATACGAAAATCTTTTTTTATCGACTCGTAACTTTTATACTACCCTGCGAGTGTGATAATCTTGATTTACGTGACGCGGTTACATCTGAGACTTATTACGGGTAGATAATGAAATAAAATTGCGAATAATCATCAGACCAAGGTGAGAGTTGCCGGTACGACGCGTTAATTTTTTCTTGCAAAGCTTCAAATTTATCGCTGATATCGCGAGTCTCGCAAAATACTTCGCAACATTAATTACTTTTAAGGTGCCCTCCCCCTCGCGCCACCCAAGAAAGGAGAACGAAGAATGCGGTCGTTCTTTTGCTTTTTTTTTTTTTGGTAAAATTAACCCGTTACGTTGAAATTGTGCGAGAGTGTGTAGTAAAAGAGAAAGAAGAGGCTCGTGCTGCCAGGAAATCGAAGCTTAGATCGATGAGAATGCTGGCAGTGCACTTGATCAATTATACAGGTCGCTGAATTTCGTACTTTTTTTCAAACAATTTTTTTTTAACTGTTCGTGGCTCTACATTTTTTCCGTTTCTTTTAAATCACCCGAAATTTCGCCTCCAAATCGTCACAACTTTTTTGTTTGCGGTTGCAATAGCACGAAATAACTTTTGTTGTATCCTGCAATGTATGTTTATCATAAATAAATCATTATTTGATTCAATTGGTTTCAATAAAATTTCTCTTGAGCTTCCAAAGCCTTAAAAATATGTAAATGTATGAAAAAATTTCAACTTCTAAATTCATTATAAAAAAGATTATTCTCTTTATTTTTACCACATTATGAATGATTTCTACGACATGTTGCATACCGTTGGGAAGAGTATGAACTCGAGTACTTTTAAAAATAAAGCTAAGTTGAAAATAGCTTTTGTTTTTTTTTTATAATAAATTTAGAAGTTGACATTTTTCATACGTCCACGCATTTTTAAGACTTTGGAAGCTCATGAGTAATTTTCTTGAAACCAATTGCATCAAATAATGATTTATTTATAATAAACATACATTGCAGAATCCAACAAAATTTATTTCGTGCTACCACAAGCACAAACAAAATAAGTTATGCCGATTTAAAGGCGAAATTTCGAGTAATTAAAAAAATAAATAAAAAATCATATCTGATTTGCCGTGACACTCAGAACATAGGGTTTAAGGGTGAAAAAACTAGCAATTACCCCCCCCCCCATCACCCAAAAATCGTGTCAGTTCATGCGCCAAACACCCTGTATATGTAGAATATTTTCCTAAAGTTTGAAAGCGAAATTCGAAAAAACTTCAAGCGTTACAGTTTGTCAACGCCGTGCCTCACAGCTCGGATTCAGAACTGGCGTAAACTTCATACGCATTTTTTTAAACCGCACTTTCGTTATTGGCGTGCAGGAGTACTCGAAAACTATTAAGTCCATTGAGTTGAAACTTGGTAGAAATATTAACAATATTGCTACCTTATACTTGACGCGAATTGTTTCTGAAAAATTAGAAAAAAAAACTACTTCATAAACCAAATTTTACAAAAAATTTGCGTGAAATGTTGATTTTTTTGTAAATTCGTGCTATATTCTTAAATTTGGATTTTCTGCATTTTCATTACTGTCAAATAGAAACTATACATGTTCTAACTGAATAATTTTAAAAAAATGTCTGCAAATCAAAGTTTACGGGAAGATAGACTGCACACCGATTTGCAACTCCCGTAGCAATCTTGCTGTAACACTCTGCCACCGGTCCGCCATTTTCTTGATAAATTAATTTAAATAAATTGTTTTGGACACTTAATCTGTAGTTCCCACACGTCGGCCAATTTGCATGGCCTAAAATTTCTTGTTCGTGGCTCTTTGTGAATATTTGTTTGGATTATCTCGTAATTTCACCAAATAAGAATCATTTCTCGCATTCGAAACGATTAACATTGGATTGCTGGGAAATATTTACCCCAAGAAACACTGGTTATCAAATACTTTTGGATTGTTTATAAGAAAGTAACAGTGATTACTTTGACAATGCAAAATCCCAAATCGCACACGTGTGGTGTGTACGTATCCTCAATTGGTGTGTGGTAACTGAGGGTTAAATATACTGTTGAAGTATACCTACAGATTGATAAATAAAGAATATTTTTGGATGGTTCCGAAGTCTGCCCCTTCGATCGAGCTGAAATTTTGCACAAACCTTCGTTTTAATATCTTAAGGGGTCTTCTCACTTTAGACGCTAAAAAAGGCTACTTACATGATTTTTTTGGATAGGTTTATATTATAGATATTGATATCAAAGTTGTTACACTTAATAAATACACTTTCGAAATCCCTAAAAAAATATTTTTCTTTATTTAAGTCACTATTTATAGACGAAAATGGTAGTTAAAAAGAATGTCCTAAAAAAAGTGTGCACTGAGAAAAAAGAATCGTTGAATGTGCAAAATGCGTTTGGTTGTCTCGAAATTTTGTTGTTTTAACAGTTTGCTCAGACATGCTAAATAAGCTACAGTTCACACCACTATACTATTTTACGACGAACTATACTGTTTTGATATGCCAATCAAAAATCAAGTTGAACGTATTTAAAGATACATTTTGTTGAACCAACCGAATTAGGAATGGATGAACGAATTTTTTTTTCAGTGTAGGTCTGCGCTGTTGATGAAATCTCGGAGATGGATCATCCGAAACAAAAAAACAACGGTTTTAGATTCAGTATGTTAACGGCTATAGCGCATATCATACGATTCTTGATATATGCAAAAATAACAAAACGGCGGACATTTTTCGACAAAACAAAAAAAAACGTGTTTTTTTCACCGTTTTTGGCCAAAAAAATTAGTAAATATCAACATTTTTTTAAATATGAATATGTGGTTAAAATTTCATAAGGATCGGTTCAATAGCTTCGAAGATTTTATCAATAAGTCGTCGAAAAACGTTGTTTCGAGAAAAACGCGTTTAAATTTTGTTTGGGTTACATAAATACATTAAAAAAAATTCATGTACTTCGAAATTGTATTCATTAAGTGCAAGACCTTTCATATCAATATCTGTAATATAAACCTATCAAAAAAATTCATGAAAATAGCCTTTTTTAGCGTCTGAAGTGAGAAGACCCCTTAAAACACTGCCTAAAGGGATTTTTAGCGACTCGCAACAGTTTTCGAGATAGTATTTTTTTAGTTTTCTTAGCGCGCGCCGACTATATATATATGTATATATATATATATATATATATATATATATATATATATATATATCTGCTACGTCTCCGTTCATACCTATATACGTTCTCGCGCTTTCTGTTTTGTCCAAACGAACCCAAACGAACCCAAACCCAAACCAAAAAACTATTGCGCGTCGCCAAAAATCCCTTTAGGGTTGTCTTAAAATATTAAAAGGAAGGTTTGTACAAAATTTTAACTCCATGGGGGGGGGGGGGGGTCGGAACTTACCCATATTTTTTTCTCATATTGAAAAATCCCTCAAAATTGCTTATTTTTTCCCGTCCAAATGTATATCCCGTCTCAAATGCCTTGCGAGGAGATTTTTCGACCCAGCAAAATATGACTGTCGATGGTTTTTAAAGTCAGCTTCGAAAAAAATATACCGTATTATTGGGATCAGTAGTATTTGCCATGTCACATGCAACGTTATCCTTTTATTATTTTATCAAAGCACGCATAATTGTACACGTGCGCAAAGGAATGGAGCCTCCCATGCAGAAATTTTTTGGGGACTCCCCAGATCCTACCAGATCCCTATGGGGATTTGATAGGGACGCCCCAAGTAAGGAGTCCACACTGGAATCCAAATAGATTTGTTGGGGATTCCCCAGGTTCTACCAGATCCTTATGGGGATTTGATATGGACACCCCAGGTAGGGAGACCACATTGGAATCCAAATGGATCCTGGGCTGTTTCCAGATTAACGTGGTTTGAGAATTTTTTACTAGAAATTATATAAAATAGGATTTCGCGACGCTCTGTAAAAAATTATTCTTTGATGGTCCCGTGCACAGATTTGCTTAGGAGTTTCAAGATGCACCAACGTGTTTCTAGGAATTTGTTAGGATATCGAATAATACAATATATAATTATATTCTTTAGTAACTTCTTTACTTTAGTGCTTACCCATATTGTATATTTATAGTTTGTTATGGGCTAGTATTTTTTATACGAATAAAAAAGCTTGTTATAAATTTTAATATGCACACTTTTTGAATTTTTAATACTTGTGCGCATAAAAATTTGTTTTGGACGTGACGGCAATCGGGTTACGATTGCGTCTGCGGTTTATCGCTATAGGTGTGGAGTTTTGTTAGAGCGGCTTAAATGAGGTTTCAAAAGAAAATTAAATGTAAGTATGAAATCATATTTTTATAAACATGATATCTATTACACATTCGCTTAAGTTTGTAGCCCGTAACATCAATTTCCACCCGACCCGGTGGATTTTTCATCGGGATCCAATAGGGATTCCCCATCGGGATCTAACAGGGATTCCTTGTCGGGAGCCAATAGGAATTCCCTATCGGGATCCAATAAGGATTCAGAAAATCGCTTCCGACAAAAGAAAGACGTCGGGGGATAGAACATAAGCGGCGCAGGGTACATATATATTCGTGTCGTCGTTGAAAAGCGCGCGACGATCGAGTTACTGCGCAATCGCGATCGTAAAATTTATTTACTCCAAACACGCATTAATGTTTGTTACATTCCAATGATGCAAGCATCAACCTTATTAAAGTGTTTAAATTTTATATAATATGAAAAGTATTCAAAGAATATCCCGCCCATAACTGCACAAGTATTTTTGCTTAATAATAGTATAAAAAGTGTATAAAAACTACGTTACAGCATAAGAAGTATTTAAAGTATTATCAAAAAGTTCATAAAGTATAAAAAGTACTCGAAGATATAGATATAAGATATAAGTATTCGAAGAATACTATACAAAGCACTATAAATATTCAGTATGGGTAAACAATTAAAAAAAAAAAACAAAAAAAGTATATTGTGGTATTCGATATGTACTCCTTTGTAAACAATAAATTGATCTCTTTAGTGTATCGATGCTTTTATTTTTTGTAGCATTTTGGGCTTACAGAATGCGATATGATCGATCAAGCATCGTATCGGATTCCGTTCAATACTGTGGGGAAGCTTTAAGATTCTTACATTGGATTCCGATGGGAAATCCCTATTGGATCCTAATAGGGAATCCCTATGGAATCCCTATGGAATCCCTTTTGGATCCCGATGGGAATCCCTTTTGGATCCCGATGGGGAGTCCCTCTTGGAATCCAATGTACGAGCGTGACGTTTCCTGATAGGGATCCAATGGGGTGTCCCGTTGGATCCCTATCAGGGAGTAGGGAGAAGTAGGGGAATCCTATAGGATTCCAAACACAATTTCTACCTGGGCTGCTATTTCTATTTTTCACTGAAACCAAAAATATAAGCGCTCGAGATACCTACCTAAATTGGACTGCTTCTCACACTCCACAAACACGTGCATCGCTAGACCATGGCAAAGATATACTCTTTCCATGTTTATTAAGGGGTTTCTCACTTTAGACGTTAAAAAAGGCTATTTTCATGAATTTTGTTGATATGTTTATAATATAGATATTGATATAAAATTTGTTACACTTAATAAATACATTTTTTTTTAAATATTTGTTCAAGTAATTATTTATAGACGAAAATGGTACTTAAAAAAATGTCCTAAAAAATTGTAGGTCTGCGACTGTTAATGAAATATCGGAGATGGATCATCCGAAACAAACAAATCAAACGGTTTAAGATTCAGTCTGTTAATGACTATAGCGAATATCATACGATTTTTCATATATGCAAAAATAACAAAAAGGCGAACATTTTTCGAAAGAAAACGTGTCTTTTTATAGACACAATAGTAAATATCAAAATTAACAAAAAATACTTCATATGCGCTACATCTATAGTTGTGAAGAATATGTGGTTAAAGTTTAATAAGGATCGGTTCAGTAGTTTCGAAGATTTTATCAACAAGCCGTCGAAAAACGTAGTTTCGAGAACAACGCGTTTAAAGTTTGTTTGGGTAATATAAATGCATAATTTTTTTTAATGGATTTCAAAAGTGTATTTATTATGTGTAACAACTTTTATATCAATATCTATAATATAAACCTATCGAAAAAATGCATGAAAATGGCCTTTTTAGCGTCTAACGTGAGAAGACCCCTTAAGATTTTGAAGTCTCTTATTTCTAATTTTCCAAATCCATAAACGGTACAAGATCTCTCGAGGTGTCACAGCAAACGTTCCTACATAATTATTATCGCGAAAAGACTCGTTACTCCTTAAGGTAGTAATCAGAGTAAAGCGTTCGTCGCTAGACGATTATAACTCCATTAAGGCCTTAGGCCACAGTAGCGGGTATAAAATCATGCTCGAATTTAACTATTTTTTTTTCGTATGAAAAAGTGATTCACTCATAAAATTAATTACACATCTATTTAGTATGAATAAAAACTGTTCGAATTTTTTTTTTTCGATGTACAAAATGGCCGACTACTCGAAACTTCTCGAAAGAGCTTTTTTCCAATTAGCGTGAAAAATAACTTCAACAATTTTCACTCGTTTTACTTCAAATTTAAAAGTTATGTTCCTAATTGCATTTCACAGAGAGGTACGTACGGAATTTATGATTAATCGAAAACTTTTCATTTTATGAGCAGTTTATGAGCAGTTATAATGAAATTTTTCACTGAAAATTCATTTCTTAAGTTCAAATACTTACATCTTTTGAATAAAACAATATTTTTTAAAATTCCTTACGTACTTCTCTAGGTATTCTAATGCAGATTGACGAGAATTTTAGTTTTTTGTTCTAAGTAAAAAAATGTGGATGCTAAATGTCATGCCTAAAAAAAGATGAACAAAAGAAAATATTAGTGGTCGGCCATTTTGTACATCGAAAAAAAAATAATAATATTTTCTAACACCTTGATATTCATACTAAATAGATGTGTAACTAATTTTATGAGTGAATCACTTTTTTCATACGAAAAAAAATTGTTAAACTCGCACATGATTTTATACCCGTTACTGTGTCCTAAGGCCTTAATATATATACAAAAAATATATATATTTTCTAAACGTCTTTGGACGTATCAGCCACAAAAAATGGAGCATTCGGGAAAGATTTCAGAATTCCATTTGGAGTACAGCAGAATGAAGATAATCAAATTCGCAACACGAAACACTGCTGAAAAACTTTTGGGTTGTGCCGTCGTCGAGACGAAAAATTAGCAAATATGCATTTCGAGGTGGATAAATGGAATTCAATTTCATTCGAAAAAAAAAATTTCAGCAGTATTCCGTATTCGGAATTCGATTATCGTCATTCTGTAGAACTCAAAATGGAATTCCGATTTCTTTTCAGCTGAGATTGGTCCGCAGTTCGACTAACGAGACCAACTGTGAGACGCATTGTGATGCGCGGAAAACTGTTTTTAAAGAAAAAAGGCTTAATTGTTTTGAAAGTAGGAAAATTGGAAAATTTCGAAGCTCTTGAGCGACCTCTAAATCTTTTTTGTCCACTCGCAGCTCTCGCGACAATTTTTTTTTCTTCGAAGATGGTGATAAAAAGGGGTGAAAAACTAGAGCTCAAATTTGTGCCACCCTAATATATATATATATATATATATATATATATATATATATATATATATATATATATATATATATATATATATATATATATATATATATATATATATATATATATATATATATATATATATATATATATATATATATATATCTATTAGACTGATTCAAAAAAAAAAATTATTTTTTTTTCCTTCGGGATTCTCGTGCTATTGTTGGGCACTAATAAAAGAAAATTTCTCTAAAAAGATGGGTGCGGTCACTCAATTTTTAGAGGTGGCTATCTCGACTTTTTTGTATTTGAATTTTTTTTAACGAACGTATTGCATTTAAGCATAGTCACGGCTTCGGGTTCCGGATAAAAATCACATCCAGCAGCTATTTCGTAACAAAAATAAACTCTAACAATTTGAAAAGATTGCAATATTCACAATTTAAATCCAGGTAGATCAATAATGGCGTCTATACTACTCTCTTTATTGATGTGGATTTATTTATACGCATTAACATTTCGCACTTTTTACGAAAAATTAAATTATAAGCTTTTATTCATAAATCGTATATTTACATTTTCAAAATGCTACACTTATATTATCTTCAAACTCATTTATATTTCTTCCCAGCCACTGTGCATAACATCGCGCATCGTGGTGTTGTTTTTTTTTCAATGTGACTCAATTAAAGACAATTTTAAACAATGGCTCGGAAAAATGAAGACATGACAATTTGGCTAATCGGCAAGGAAATTCCGAAAATAAGTACCCGTCATTTACCGTCAAATCGGAAAGTTTTGAGTTTGTTCTTTTACAAACATAACAGAGAAAAACTGACCATACGTCGAAGTGCACACGAAACGATGAATGAAGTTTTCGAACAATGGAAATGTGCTGAAATTCCAACACGTCGATTGAATAACGCAATCTTGAAATTAATAAAACTCCATCTAGTCTGGAAAAAACTTTAAAAAAACCGGGTTTAAAAGAAGTTGCCGTCACAATGGAGAAATAATCGAAACGTGTGATAGCAAAAATAACCGCTCAAGTTCGTTAACATTTTGGGCAGAACGAAAATGTGCAACGTTGAACAGTTTGTCCAAATCTCTCTTAAATTTACGCTCCTTCAATATTTGTGAGGGCAAATTCTTTTTAACCCGATTTTAAAAAAGTTTTTTCCAGACTAGATGGAGTTTTATTAATTTCACGATTGCGTTATTCAATCTACGCGTTGGAATTTCAGCACATTTCCATTGTTCGAAAACTTCTTTCATTGTTTCGTGTGCACTTCGACGTATGGTCAGTTGTTCTCTCTTATGTTTGTAAAAGAACAAACTGAAAACTTTCCGATTTGACGGTAAATGACGGGTACTTATTTTCGGAATTTCCTTGCCGATTAGCCAATAAATCTACATGAATAAAGAGAGTAGTATAGACGCCATTATTGATCTACCTGGATTTGAATTGTGAATATTGCAATCTTTTCAAATTGTTAGAGTTTATTTTTGTTACGAAATAGCTGCTGGATGTGATTTTTATCCGTAACCCAAAGCCGTGACTATGCTTAAATGCAATACGTTCGTTAAAGAAAATTCAAATACAAAAAAGTCGAGATAGCCACCTCTAAAAATTGAGTGACCGCGCCCATCTTTTTAGAGAAATTTTCTTTTATTAGTGCCCAACAATAGCACGAAAATCCCGAAGGAAAAAAAATAATTTTTTTTTTTAATCAGTCTAATATATATATGCTAAAAAATATATACATATATTTTTTTATTCTTCATACTCTTGCCATAATCATTTTTGCGGTCCATCGAGATTCTATAGGAAAAACTAATATTATAAAATAAATAGAAAATGAATTTAATCGGGATTGTTTAAATTATTACGATATATATTTTAATAATTTAAAAAATCCCGATCAAATTCATTTTCTATTTATGTTATATTATTATTTTTTCCTATAGAATCCCGATGGACCTCAAAAATGATTATGGCAAGAGTACGACGAATAAAAAAAACATATGTATATATTTTTCAGTTCTATAAATATATTCTGCTTCGCTATTCCGGCAGAGTGAAACGCCAAGATGGAAGACTAGAGAACCCGTTCGCGACGTGGAACTTCGGGTGCGCAGATATTGGTGGATGTGGTCAGCGGTGCAAGAAGCTTTTAAAGTCGTCGAAACCTGCTCGGAGGAGACGCGGATTGGAATTTTTTCGCATCGACTCATCCACCCTGCCCTTCTGCCCTCGCCACGATCTCATCCTGCTTTGCGCTATCGTCGCCCGAGGAGGGACAGAAAAGATTTTTGACACGGGAAATTATCTAACACTCGGACTCTCTCTCTATATATATATAGAGAGAGAGAGAGAGAGAGAAAACACATTTTAAACCCATTAAATCCACGTAATGTTGACTCTAAGGACATTTGGCTCTTCCGAGGACGGTCCTCGAAGTCCAGGATCTTCAAAACTACATTTTCGTATACACACATACGTACACGGAGAAAAATACGGCCTCCAACTCTAACACTGGTTGCCAGAATTCTAATATTCAGTGCTAGAAAAGTATAGCAGTTTACTGCCAGTACGGAATTCTAAGACTTGTTATAAAAGTGTAAAAATGATTCTCGCACCGTATAGTGAAAATGATGCGTGCAAATTACACTTGAAACTATTCTCGCATAGGCGCGAGTTGTATTTTCAGATGGATTTTACTATACGTATAGCACTAATCTTCGGCTTATAGCGAAAAATGTTACGAAGCTATTAGTAAAATGTGACTCTGTATACCGTACTTTTTGTAGAATACTGGAAACTAATTGTTCCAATCACGTGGGCCAAATATTTTTTGAGTACTACAAAAAATCACAATACGCCGAATAAAATGTATTATTTGTATGAGTTTACGTGCCATATCGTAGGTTAAAATTTTAATTTCTTCCTCATTACTATACCATAATTACAATTTTTATCTCCGATTCAATACTTTTTTTGTATTCAATGATATTTTTTTAGAAGCATAGTATTAATTCTAACCTTCGTGGCCCCTGTTGCAGGAAAATGTATAGTGAGAGTCGCTATCTTGAAGAAACGATTAAAGGGTCTTCTCACTTTAGACGCTAAAAAAAGAGGCTATTTCCATGAATTTTTTTCATAGGTTTATATTATAAATAGTGATATCACAGTTGTTACACTTAATAAATACACTTTCGAAATACATTTTCAAAAATTATCCATTCAAGTCACTATTTATAGACGAAAATGGGAGTTGAAAAAATGTCCTAAAAAAATTCTAGGTCTACGCGGTTGATGAAATCTCAGAGATGGATCATCCAAAACAAAAAAATCAAACGGTTTTAGATACAGTATGGGGCCATTCATAAAAGACGTGACGCAAATTTTATCAATATTCGACTCCTCCCCCCCCCCCCCCTCTGTGACATTTCGTGACGGGTGCCCATGCCCCTCCCCCCCTGCCGCTCCTGAAAATTACGTGCCATGGAACCCGCGCCCCTTCTGCTTTCGTTTTTTTTTTTCAACAAAAAGAAGCAAGTAAAATACTAAAACCATTTTAATAAGATATTTCAGAATGGACAATTTATATTGTTTACTTTAGGTAAATCTATATGTAATATACAAAAACGTAAAATGTATACGTGGGGTCGTCTATTAAGGCCTTAGGCCACTCTAGAGGCCGAAAAAATAGGCTTTTTGGGGATTTTTTTAGAAAAAGGTTGTTTATTTATACTGTACATGCACTGAAGAGATGATTTTATACCCAATCGACGCGTATTTTTGAGAGCTACAACTTTTTCATTTGAATGGAGTTAGAAACAAATTTCTCGAACAGTTATTCTCAAAATAGGGATTTTTGGTACGTTCCCCCACTTTTAAAAATCGAAAATAAAGAGATACGAGTTTGGCGCTGTGGACAAAAATGTAGCGGACGGTTCAGGCAACAAATCATCTCGCGGCGATGAATTCATACAGTCAATAGTTTTGCCAGAATTTCATTTTGAATTTTCAACCCCGAGAGGTGTTGGAAAAAGCAAAATTCAAGGGTGGTCCATAGAAACGAAAATATAAAGTAGATTGTTTTCTCCATTTCATACATTTCAACCATACTCAAAAATTCAATTGTTTTTTAGTTATACAATGAATGAATTTTAAAAAATATCTCAACAACTTTTTTAGGGGTGAAGATATTATCCTGAAATACTCGATCGACGCGTCTTTTCAAGGGCTACAAGATTTCTATTTAATCAAAAATTGTACGAATTTTTCCCAAAGAATTATTGAATTAATACTGACCTTTCAAAATTTCAGCCCACTTTTTCAGCCCCAAAATGAGCTTCCCTGACTTTGACGCTGTGAACAAAAATAAAGCCCGGACTTTTGCTGAACATTTTGTCTCACGGCGTCGACCTCGTAGGGGGTTGTAGTTTGGCATTGATCAACACTCATCCCCCTTCATCCCCTAAAAAAAAACTCAAGATCCCGATTTTTGGGCAAACTTGGATTTAGCACCCGCGGCACCTACAGAATCATCTGTTAAAAAACTGGCCTTCTCATTTTTTCCACTTACGGGGTTTTTCGGCGATAGCACGACTGGACTATTATTTCGTTTTTCATAATACGGTACCGCACTCTCTGACACGTCTGTCTGACATTTCATATTTAAAAAATACACGTGTTGTTGGGGGGGGGGGGGGGGTGTAGCCAAGAACCTCACCACATGTCTCCATGGGCGCGGGTCTAAAACCCAGGAAGGGAATCAAAAGGCTGACGATGGAAACAAGCTTGTGCGAGCCTTGTTTCACCGAGCCTGAGTGAGACAGACCTGGGCCTGGTTTCATTCCATCGTTTGGAGCAGTCTGGAACCAAGACTGGCTGCTTAGCCTAAACTCAGGGTTATTTCAAGCTTTATTCAGCCGGTGAATTTTAAGGCTAAAAAATAAACGCTGGATGCAGGCTTGTTTCAGGTTGTGATAAAATAAAATAAGTTTAAAATAATATTTTTTCTGTACTTTTATGAAAAAAAAAATTTGCTATGAATTTGTCGAGTGCGAAGACACGAAAAACGAAAGCGAAGGAGGCAGCTCAGAACATTTGAACATATGCTCTCATCGACATTTATGAAGTACACAAAAAAGTTTTTTTTCTCGTCACACACAGATTTCGTATATACTCACTCTCTGGAGTTTGCGTACACTCTGTGTATTACGTGTCCCATAAACAACGAATAAAATAAGTATTGTTTTTAAAAACATTTTTTATATATATTTTATAACAAATAATATAATAAATAATAAATATATATAATAAATAAAATGAATTCTTTACAAATGTATTAATTTTACCCCAATGTAGAAGATAGAAAACTAAAAACAGGCCTTATATAACCTCGAGAAGAGTTTGGGATAAGCCTGATCATAAAAAGCTCGTGAAGGCTTCATTAAGGCTCGTTTTGAGCCTTGTTGTTTCGTCGTTTCAGGCTTAGTACAGGCTTTTCTACCAGCCTTTGGTCAAGCCTGTGTGCAAGAGCCTGAAACCGCGTTATCATTCAGAGGTTCAGCTAGGCCTGAAATCAGGCTGGTGCTCAGCCTGAATTAAAAAATGTGAGCCTTGTTTCAGAGCTTGGCGAGCCCTTTTTCATCGTCAATTCCTACCTGGGAAGTGGCCTAAAAAACCTCACGTGATTAATGGACGACCCTCGTAGTAAGAAGTATAGTCTTTATGTTATGTAACATCAATAAAAAATAATTTGATAATCTTTTATCACGATGCACCTAGAATGCAATGTGTTCCCGAGGGTTCTTCAGATGTCTCAATAGATATCAGAGAAGTTGCAAATTCCTCGTAATCGGAACTTTGGGTGGCAGTACAGAAAACTTTCAGCGTCTCAGTATCACCCTTTTCCAGATTGAATATGCTTATATCGGGTGGGAGTCGAAATATCGATGGATCAATATTCGGATGGGCTGAAATATCGAATTAAAAAATGTCGAATGTTTGAATATAGATAGATCAATGTTCGGAGGGTTTATATAGTCGTAAATAAAAATTCCGAATACGAATATCTCGAAGTTAAAATATAGCGAAAAACAAAAACCGATTTAAAAAATATTGAGAGACATAATATCGAATTGCTTATATAAATAACACCAAATAATTCGAGAAGACGAATCTTCGAATTGTAAATATAGCGACGGTTCAAAAAACAGAAAGCATTAAATCGAACGGCCAAAAAGTCGAGTGGTTAAAATAGCGAAGGGTCAAAATGTCGAACGACCCGGATGGCGAAAACTTGTGATCGAGGCAGATAGCGTTAGCGTTCAGCCGGGACGGCAACCATACCATGTTCGCCAATTTGGCATTCGCCATTTCGGACCATCGATATTTTCCGTCTCGATATATTGCTTTTCGCTATAGGCGGTATTACGAATATTAGATACTCGCTTGTTTCTGTTTCGGAGATGTGGATGTTATAGATTGTTCGAATCTATATTTGTATGTCTCAAATTGCAGACGATCTGAATATACGTTTTCAGACAAATGTGCTCTCGAATAAATGATGCTTTGCTTTATAGTCATTCGATTTTTATTCGATCAAAACATAAAATTTCGAATAATTAAACCTTCGTTATTTTGAGAGTTCATAATTCTGTCGTTTCGAAATATTTGTCGATCTATATTTGGTCCTTCGATATTTTGATCCCCACCCCTTATATCGTCTCGTGACTTTTGTTCGACCCCCCTCCCGCCCCCCTGTGACAAAGTGTGACGATTTGCCTAACCCCCTCATCCCCCTTACTGCGTCACGTGTTTTATGAATGGCCCCTATGTTAATGGCTATAGCGCATATCATAGACTGTTGATATATGCAAAAATAACAAAATGGCGGACATTTTTCGGAAAAACAAAAAAGAACGTGTTTTTCTTCACCGTTTTTGGCAAAAAAAAATAGTAAATATCAAAATTTATGCGCTATAGCTATAGTTGTAAAGAATATGTGGATGAAATATCATAAGGATCGGTTCAGTAGTTTCGAAGATTTTATCAACAAGCCGTCGCAAAACGTTCTTTTGAAAAAAAACGCGTTTCAAGTTTGTTTGGGTCACATAAATACATTTATTTTTTTTTAATTTTATTTCGAAAGTGTACTTATTAGTGTAACAACTTTTATATCAATATCTATAATATAAATCTATCAAAGAAATTCCTGAAAATAGCCTTTTTAGCGTCTAAAGTGAGAGGACCCCTTAAAGAGGACTGGGAGTCAGCCAGAGCGGAGGGGAACAGATAGAGCTTCGGATCACGTTTGTGTTTGCAAGTGTGTACGTAAGAAGAGTGATCGTGGCATCGACGAGACTGTATAGCATAATTTAGTATATACAGTTTCATGCAAAACTGTCCGGCCAATGATGATTTTATGATTAAGTAACGCTTAAAGGATGCAAAATGGAAACACAAATATATCATCGTAAAGTTCTTTTATTATGCAATCAAAATATGTAGTTCACAAATTGTTCATAACGATTAACAATTATTTGTAAGAAAAATAACACGTTTTGCTGCTTCATAAATGTCCGGCCAAATTCCAAGAACATATAATTCGCTTCGCCTTGTTTACTCAGTTCACTCAGTCAAGATGTCGAAACGCACGTCTTTAGATATACAGGGTGTCCAATAGGAAGTTGCTGAAACTAATCGACTGTCATTTTAAAACACGTGCACAGAATCATAAAAGCCAAATTGCTTTGAATAGAGGAAACTCTGCAGTTTTAAACGCACACAAATAAAACCCAGTCAAATATTTTTTATATCAATTTATTACATCTTATAAAAATAACGAAAAAGTACAGTGATTAATGATAGATATTTTCGAAGTGCGAACCGTTAGATTCTGCACAAAAATTAATTCTCTTTTGACAACTGTGAAAAACTGTGTCCAACATATCGTTCGTAATGACGTGAACCACTTCCTGGATAGCCGCGATCAGTTCTTCTACTGTGCTGGGGTTTCTAGCGTAACAATGATCTTTAATCTAACCCCACAAGAAAAAATCACAAGGGTTCAGGTCCGGTGAGTACGGAGGCCATTCTAGACCGCCTTGAGCAAATTTAGGGTACCCCAGACCGATTACTCGAGTCCCATATACGCGATGAATAGCTTCAAACGCCTCACGAATCCAGTGCGGCGTCGCTCCATCTTGCATGAAGTAAATTTTTTTAACCAGTCCCTTCTTTTTTGCATAAAGGAAGAATTTCGTTTCCAAAAGCTGTTTGTAACTCTCTCCTTTTACCGTACATTCCAAGAATTGCAAATAAATTTCTTTCACTGAAATCGCTGCCCATGCCGTTACTTTCTGTGGATGAAGGGACTTCGTTAGCGATATGTTGGGATTTTCCGTTCCCCAAAACCGGTAATTTTGCTTGTTTATGTACCCATTCATCCAAAAATGTGCTTCATCGGAATAAATAATCAATTTCTCATTAAGCTCTTCGGCTTCAAACATTCCCGTAATAGTGTTACAAAATTCGATGCATTTCGTCATGGCATGTTCAGTTAACAATTGATGAGTGCTTATTTTATACGGATGAAACTTAAAAAATATTTCAAAATGTTATGTAATGATGATTTGGTTATTTTTAACGCTTGAGCGGCTTTCCGAATCGAATCATTTGGATTTTGTTTGAAATAATTCTCAACTTCGTTGATCTTCTCTGGTGTAATCACCGTAACAGATGGACCTGGCAACTCGTGTCTACGGTCCTGGAGTGTATCATACTTCACGAAGTTATCGATTATCCTACAAAAATTAACGTGAAATTACTTCAATGCAGTTTCATTGAATTGAAACACAAGTTGTGTGATAGATGAATATGAATAAATATTAAATTCTTACCTTTGCAGAGTGTTTTCGCTGGCAACTCTATGAGTTCCAAACTTACTACGAAACCCTCTATACGCAGTACTATAAATTTTTCCCCTCGAGAAGAAGCACTCAATGAGATATACTTATTCTTCCGTGGTGAGCTCACTCATTTTGACGCGCGCGTACTTGCTTCAACCACGGCTGGAATAAAACTGCGGGGCCTCAGGTATGCGCCTTAGAAAAAGGGACCCCTATTGAATTCATGGAGGGATGAGACATTTATTTAGTTTTAGCAACTTCCTATTGGACACCCTGTGCGTAAAGTGGTCATCAAGTTGCAAAACGACGGAAAAGTTTCACGTGAAACAGCTAAAATTTTGGCGATTGGAAAATCGACTGTTAACGATATGATAAATGAATTCAAGACTGCAGGTACTCTAGAAGATAAATACCGTCCTGGGAGACCGAGGAAATCGACTAATAGTGTCGATAGAGTGATCGAAAGAAAGGCTGCCGCAGACGTAAAAAAGAATGCTGCAATCATCGCACGTGAATGACGCGAAGAAAATTTGACTGACATTAGCCAAAGTACTGTTTCACGTAGGCTGACAGAAGTGGGACTTTTTGGACGTGTCGGAGTTAAAAAAACGCTCATCGGTGAAAAAAAATAAGAAGGCCAGATTAGAATTCGCGAAAAAATACCCGAGCTGGACTGTTGAAGATTGGAAAAAAGTGCTGTTCTCAGACGAAACTAAAATTAATTTGTTTGGAAATAATGGGAGAAGGTACGTTCGACGACCAAAAGGAATTAGAAATGATTCGCGATATCAAACATCAACTGTGAAACACGGTGGAGGTAGAATTATGCTATGGGGTGCATTCTCTTGGAAAGGCGTCGGTCCAATCTTTAAAATTGAAGGCACTATGAACTCTGCTATGTATAGAGATATTGTAGTAAGGCGTTATCCCCACTTTAGCGCAAAAAAGGCCTTTTTCATGAATTTTTTTAAAGAAAACTACAAAACTTTTTTAATCGTTCAATATACCATCTTAAAGAACACATCTTGAAGAACTTTCAGTAATTTTTTTATTGAAAAATATTACATAGTTTAGTGGCAAATGGCCGTCAATGAAATAATGTTTTTATATACACGGTTTGCGGTGACCAACATTGCGGCAAAGTGGATCATCTGGAAAAAAAAAATGCGGATGGATTTAGTCAAATATAAGTATAAACTAGTCTTTCATCGAAGGTTTTTAAAAAATATTCATTTTTCACAAAATGGCGGACAGTCAAAGTTAATGGTTCGATTTTAACGAAAAAAAAACGGCCGTTTTTTGGCTATAAAACGGCCATTTTTTTCGAAAAAAAAAAATCGAACGATTAACGACTACATTTTTATGTATTAAATAAGCCTGCAAAATTTCAAGACGATCGGTTCATTAGTGTTCGAGTAATCTTGATCACCGACTTCAGAAATGCCATTTTGAGAAAAACGCGTTTAAAGTGTCAATTTCCGGTCGTTTACACAACGGATTCTTCTCTTTCAACGCTCATATCTCAGTCAATTTTGTTCGGATCGACTTGAAATTTTCAGAACATATTCTCAGATACTTATACTTCAAAAAAATGCAATGAAAAAAAAATCGATTTTTTCAAAATCGCAAGTCGGGGTAACCCCTTAAAAGAAATGCTGCCTTATGCTCGTCAGAAAATGTCACGAGGATGGTTTTTTCAGCAAGATGATCCAAAACATCGATCACAGCTCCTTCAGCTGGTTTTTAGCAAGAAAAATATTCGAGTTCTAGAGTGGCCGAGTCAATCTCCGGACTTGAATCCCATAGAACATTTATGGCAAAATTTAAAACTATGATTAGGAACTGAACATTGTGCCAATAAATCTGCTTTGTGGGGAAAAGTTCAACAAGAGTGGAAAAAAATCTCTCAAGATAGAATCATCAAACTTATTGAATTGATGCCTCACCCATGTGCTGCAGTGATAACTTCGAAGGGCATGACTACCAAGTATCGATGAAAATCTTACATTTATTACCGTTTTCAATTTTTATTTTTGAGTTACTATATTTTTTCTTTGTATATAGTGCGAAATTCGTACTCGGCCGGATAGTTATAAAAAAGCGAAAATGGTTATTTTCGTTACAAATAATTATGAATAGTTATACATAATTTTTCAATAACACGTTTCGATTGCATAATAAAATAACTGTACGATGATATGTTTTCATCTTGCATCCTTTAAACGTTACTCCGTCATAAAATTATCTTTGGCCGGAGACTTTTGCATGCAACTGTAGACAATATGGTGCCGAAGATCGTTAGCTGGAAAATAAAAGTGCACGACGGCAATGGTGGTGCACACGAAAAGGGCCGTGCATGCCCTTTTGTCCATCAACGCGGGATTCGTGTATACGCGTGCGGAAGAAGTGCGAGACGAGTACGAGTACGAGTGGGAGGGGGGGGAAAATGAGCCAAGGGAGGGAAGAAGGTACTAGAGGGCCCAGAGGGCCGTTTTAGCTGGACATCTCGTGGGTAGGCGAAGGAGAAGCTGAAGAAGACGAAAAGTAGGAGGAAGGGATGTCCAGTAGTTTGGGGTCCTTTGGACTCGTCGAAATCTCTCTCCCTCTCTCTCTCTCTCTCTCTCTCTCTCTCTCTCTCTCTCTCTCTCTATGCTTCTTCCTTTCTGCTCTACCTACCTATAGCTCACATACCTTCTTCTATAGCCGACGAGAAGAGCGCGGGGAAGGGCGCGAGGAGGAAGGAACGATTGGCCCGCGACGTTGGCAGGAGAGAAAGCGAGGAAGGTGAACGTCCAAGGGGCCAACCTGTTCGGGGTTCATGGCCCTCTCGGATGGACTCTAGCAAACTCACGTTGAAGAAAAGCAAGAGGGAGCGAGAGAGGGCCGAATCTGCTAGCAAGGCCCCGGACTCTCGGCAAGGGCCCCAAGTTTGCTGGGCTTCCATCCACGCGAAAAAGTTCAACGTCTCTCGCGAACGCTTCTACCAAGAATCAAAAGTACAGGCGTCTTACCGATAAATATTTTTCTCGTCCCTTCTCGCCCTTCGTGGCGATCAAAGGGATGAATAATTAATTTCACGATACTCAAAGTAAATCGGAATATTCATTCGTACGGGGAACTCGTACGAGGAGTTCGACGTTAAGGGCCTGAAGGGCGCCCAAAATAACGCAGCCCTTATTTCCCAATTTTCAGAAAATCTTCATACGACGCGTCGTAAGGTCAGTTTTTCACTTCACCTTGGGGTTGGGATCCCTTACACCCTTCACCCTTTTGCAGTGCCTTGGACACCCTCACGAGGCCGCAGCCGCTCCCCCGAACACGAGGGCACAGGGAAACTCCGGAAATCCGGCGCCATATTTTTACTCTGCGGTCATTCATCCAAGTATCAGTATGACCAATGATGCTCGACAGGAAAGACAAATAATAGGGTAAGACACCCTTTTTTGAATGATGTCTCAATTTGATCGTTTGGTGGTAATAAACTACTAGAATTTTTATTTCTATTTTATGAAATCGAATTATCGAAAAAACGATTTTTTATGGTCCCCTAGGACCTCAAAAATGATGTCCCAAATGATTATGGCCAGGAAAAATCCCTAAGTACTCGGTTTTCGAATTTTAGTACAAGGCTGCCTGGTCCGCAGCTCACTACTCAAAACGTCAAACGCGTTTATCTCAAAACTGCATTTTTTTAGGTTGGCCGGAAACATAACTCAGACAATTTTCAACCGATTCACTTGAAATGTTGAATATATTTTGGTAAAAATACATTGTCTATGAAAGTAGTTATTAACAATTGTCTGACGATTTTTTAGGCAAATTTTTCACTTTCCACTTTAAAAGTGCGCGATATGGCCAAAAATCAATATATCGAAAAAATCTTAAGTACTTCTGTAGCAGTTATTGTATATAAAAAAATTCATTGGCTCATTATAATTAAAAAATTACAGGAGCTGTTTGTCCGGCCGTTGACCCCGGAAACACGGAGACGTCATCGCAAAAACGCTGCACAACCGCTATTTTGAAATTAATCGCTTCAAAAAAATTATTGTATACAGTCACTGATATGTATGATAAACACCCTTTTTTGTAATCTCGATTTATTTTGTAGTTTTTTTAAAAAAACCCCAAAAAGCCTATTTTTTCGGCCTCTAGGGTGGCCTAAGGCCTTAAATTTTACATTTGAAATTTTCGCGCGAAAACGCTAGCCACCGTGCTGCTCCGGTTCGTGACGTCACTTGCATAGTAAACATTGACTCTGCGCCAATTGTGAATACGTAATTTTTTTGGTTAAGGGCGGGGTAAAGTATTTAATTTTTTTTTCATTTTTAAATTTTTTTTAAATGAATGCATAATATATCAAGAATATTGTGTTAAAATTTCAAGTCGATCGGAGTAAAATTGACGAAGTTATGTGTATTTGAGCATCGATTGCTCCATGCCGTTCTCTTCTCTTCTGCGTTTTTCAAACCGTTTTTCTGAGACTTGTCATATTTGAAGTGCGTGTGCACGATAACTCAAAATCTACTGGACCAATCGCTTTGAAATTTTGCACAGTACTTCTTCACATAATTCACCAGGTATTGTCGAGAGCTTTTTTGTTTTTTTAAAATAATTACTCATTTTTCAACAACAAATTAGCCGATTTTTTTAGCGAAAATCGGGTTTTTGGCTCCCAAGTGCTACGAAAAATCGAAAAATCGAAAAAAAAAAATTCTCCCGTCATTACCTCGAGAAACATCTCCTTTAACAAATGCATTTTGATTTTTTTGTTTCAAATGATTCTGTTGCGAGTTATGGTACACACCGCAAACCAACTTTTTTTCGCGGCGCCTCCGGGGTTTAATTTTCACTCGCTCAGTTTTGAATATTTTGCAATGCAAATTTAGGAGAATGTTGTTCAAATGTTACTTTATTATATGTAAATTTTTCAATAAACGAACACTATTCGTTACGCCAAAAAAAATCTTAAAAACATGCCTTTTTTCGCCGAATTAACTTTACCCCGCCGTTAATAGGGAGTTAGAACCCTTATCATTGGTGTGTTGTTCCTAAATGTAAAGTTGGTGGTGTAAAAACACCGGGAACGTTGTGGATTAAAATGCCAATTGATACAAATGTGAGGAAGATTTGGTTAAAACTAACGAAAAGACATCCAAAGTCATAGACCGAAAAAAAAAACATTTTTTCTTTTTTCAAGTACAGATAACTATTTGAAAATTAGCAATTAGCTATGACAAACGATAATATATAATTGTCGACGCTTTCTTTCACAGGTTAGAGAGTAATATGTCTACCGCTTTCTTTGTTTACTACGTCAATGACGTGACGTCGAAATCCATTATGGCGGCTACCGTTTCGCATGTTCGTTGAACAGATAGAAAAAGTATTTTTTTCAAAATGCATTAAAAATTGATTTTATATTTTTACAAATTAAAATCAACATTATTCGATTGCTGATTGCGGAAAGTACCTCGTTTATACATTCTTACAAGGAATACCACTTTGGTGTCCTCCTCCGATTTTGTTGAAACTTTTTTATGTGGAAGAGTATAAAAAACTAAGAGACACGTATTTTTTTTGTCGGCGGAAAAACGGTTTTGAGGGGTGAAAGGCACCCTCAAAAATGGGGATGTATTTCGTTTTTCGTCGGAAATGTTTTAACGGTAAGTGATGTAAAAAAAATTCAAATTGCAACCATGTTTATTTTGTTGTGTATTATATTAAAAAATTGTTGTGTATTATAATTAAAAAATGCACATTGCAAAAATTTCAAATTGCAAAGATTTCAAATTGCAACCATGTTTATTTTATTGTTATAATACACAACAAAATGAACATGGTTGCAATCTGAAATCTTTGCAATTTGAAATTTTTGCAATGTGAAATATTAGCAATTTGAAATTTTTGCAATTTGAAAATTTGAATTTTGAAAACATCGTTCTCATCTCCAATATATATATTGAAGATGAGAACGATAACGTTATCGACAAACAACACCCCTATTTTCGAGGGTGCGTTTCACCCCATAAAACCGTTGTTCCGCCGATTAAACAAAATACGTCTTTCTTAGTTTTTGATACTCTTCCACATAAAAAAGTTTTGCGGATGTTTTTCGTTTTTCGTCAATAATGTTTTAACAGTAAGAGATATAAAAAAAATTTCAAATTGCAAACATGTTTATTTTGTTGTGTATTATAATAAAAAATTGTTGTGTATTATAATAAAAAATTTCACATTGCAAAAATTTCAAATTTAACAAAACAAACATGGTTGCAATTTGAAATCTTTGCAATTGGAAATTTTTGAAATTTTGTCAATTTGAAATTTTTACAATTTGAACTTTTTGCAATTCGAAAATTTGAAATTTGAAAACATTATCGATCTCATCTCCAATATATATATTGGAGATGAGAACGATAACGTTATCGACAAAAAACACCCCTATTTTCGAGGGTTAAAACCGTTTTTCCGCCGATAAAAAAAATACGTGTCTCTTACTATTTGATACTCCTCCACATAAAAAAGTTTCAACAAAATCGGAGGACACCAAAGTGATGTTCCTTGTTAGTATTTTTCTTACATAGAGCAAAATACCCTATTACGCCGCGAATTTCTCTGCATGGCAAATCGGGCGATACAGGCCCTTCCGATCTTCAGCACTCGGGGCAATATGGACCCCTCGGTAATGACTGTTTCGCGTTTGTATCTCGTGCAGCCCTGGATCAAATTTGCCCTCGCGCATGATCGTTTTTTGCCCCTCTGGGATATGCTGCACGGACCATATGCATTCGTATGTGCATTTACGTGCATGGGTAAAAATATATAGGCATAAACGGCCGATGATAGTCCAGTTTTTTGCCAAAGTTGAAAAAAAAAAACTCGTCGCGACGCACATTTGCGTGATTTGACCTCACACACAGCTCTATGCCCGCGGTATAAAAAACCGCGTCCAGTTTAGTACCATCGGATGAGTTTCAAGGTCGGCCTCTTGCCAGACGATGCAGCCACTCCGTATTTTGCTGCATTGCTCCACACGACGACACTTATCGCAAACCGGACATAGGGGAGCTAGGGGGAAAACGAAAGTGCGGGGTAAGATGAATCGTAAGCCTAGCTACTAAACAGTGTGGGCGAGCGCAGTGCTCGCTTTGGAGTTTGAGGGGAGACTGGGAGGTAAATGAGTGTGAAAGTATCAACTGTGGCGGAAGCACGCATCTCGGATGGGGAAACGATATCGATTTTTTAATAAAACGATCCACACTGAGAGAAAAGTCCGTGGTATTTACAACAAACGCCCATGGTAAAAGAGGGATTAATAAAATTCAATATAGTTTATTGACACTGCAATCATAATATGGTCAAGCGACTATACCAGTGTGAACGCTGAAAATTTGGGTGATTTTCGGGAATTTTTTTGGTAGACAAGTACTCAATTAAATGTTTCAGAAAATTAAGAATATATTTGCCTATATTTGACCTATATTACATAATTTTTTGATAGAAAAATATTGACATCCAAGCGACTTATGCGCTGCCTTCGGAGGCGCCAAATAAAAAGTTCCTCCACTGCTGACATGATTCCGGCCGATTGAGTAGCTGAAACCGAAAAAGGAAAAAATGTCGTTAAACTGGAAGATATTTCCTATACAATGACGTAGGATTTTCGAAAAACATCAAAATCTAACAAAATGGCGTAGTTATGAAAAAAGTCTGTTATCTTGCCCATAAAATGGTCGTTTTTTTCAATGCCAAATCGTCAATTTTCGTCCAATCATAAATATCCTACGTCATTGTAGAGTAAATATATTCAAGAGGACTCAGTTCAAATTTCAAGTCAATCGGATAATTGCTCTTTGAGTTACAATGTCAGCAAACTTGAAAAATCTCATTTCGAGAAAAACGCGTTTGAAGACTTAACTATCGATTGTTGCAAGATAAAATTATATTTACCATAAAAAATGTTAGTTACAGGATGATCTTAAAAGTATGAACTGTCGAAAAAGTATGAACTGTCGATTTTTTTTAAAGTGTCACACTGGTACAGCCCCTTAAGGCGACGTAGAAGATCTACCACGTGACATATAAGTGCGAGAGAGATAGCTGAAATTTTCGAACAGAGATTTCTCAGAGATAAATAATATTTAGGACAAAAGGAAATCATCAAGCTCTGCGTCAGGAAATTCTCCAGAGCCTAATGCTTTGGTTTTCCTAAAAAATTAAACCATCTATGAGAAAACTGGGTCGGAAAATTTGTGAGGTTATGTTGCCTTTGTACATGTCCTTAAGGGAGACTTTGTCCTTGGAGTGCCATATTTCAGGTGTTTACTTTTTATTTTTTTCAAAGGAAACGAGTAAAGCTTTTTGAGTGCGGTTTTTTCTTGCTTTTATTCATGATATATAGAACGTTAAAAAAATTTTTTTTTTTTGAAAAAAAAACCAAAATGGCGGCCGTTGCAGCTCCGCGAAAACAGGTCCTCAAATCGCGGGAGGTAAACGGCTGACATCACTGTCCCCTCTTTGTGGATCTGAAACACAAATTCGAAGCATATTATCAATCTGTGACCCTTTGGTCATGGAATGACGGATGGGTTTTTCGTTTAGTACAAATTTCGGAAAATGGCGGCAATTAAAAAAAATCGAATTTTCGCGTTTTTTTCGCATAAAAAGATAAATAATAAATGCAAAAATGTATCTATCAAAAAAACGTTCCGTCATTCCGTGAAGACATATCTTCTGAGTATGCTCTCCAAATTTCAGGTCGATATGTTAATTACAGCGGTCAGGAGAATGTCAGCTATTTTTAAAAACGTGTTTTCGAGAAAAACGCGTTTAAAGTTTTGTAATGCGTTTACACAAATGTGTTTATAATTACCGCTAATCGGCAATGCCTGGTCCATAGAGGCATCTCTCCTCTTCTTCTAGCTGCTCAATAAAAAAAATATTGATTTTTTGAAAATTTCAAGGACAAAGTCTCCCTTAACACGACTATAGGCGAAAAGTGTACCTAAGCATGCGATTTGGGTGGCGTGTTTGACTATCTATTATCCCCGAAATGATTATTCACTATTGTGAAAGGCTTGACAATGTCAATATGGGTAATTCAGTGCTATAACAAAATTGGCCTACAAGTACTAATGTCGTATACTGTACGTTAGGTTTTGTTTACCCGGGAAAAAATGTTCATGCCTGAGTGGATATGTTCATATATGTTTCAGATATTGTCATATATGTTTCAGATATCGTCATATATGATTCAGATATTGTAATATATGTATCAGATATATTTATATCTGACATTTTACAGTATCATATATGATTAGGTCTGATCATATTCCACATCACATATGCTTAAAGAAGATCATATCTGATCACATATCCCGGGGAAAATGGTCATATCTGAGCAGATATGCTCATGTAGGTGTTTATCTGCAACATAAATGAATCTGATCTGATCATGCATGGTCAAAGATGAACATACATGTATTTTTATGCGCTCAGGGGTAGCTCTATATCTGGTCAGATATGATCGCGCATAAGTAAATATGTGCAGATATGAATTTGTAGCTGAACATGTCTGCCCATATGTGGTCATGTCTAACTAGATATAGTACAATTCACGACTACATTCGAGCTCACACATGAATAGACTTGAATATGTGCGCGCATGCATGAACATACCCAACCAGGTATGGATGAATACGCAACCGAACCCAACTCGTGCATGATCAGGTCTGAAAATATTTGCCCATGTACGATTGTATCTGCCCAGATATGGAATTATACTCGAATTCATCCAATTGGATCTATATGATCATCGCTGAACATGCTCGCCCACGTGTGATCAGATCTAATCAAATATGAATCAATTGATTCATATTTCATCAATTGATTCATATTTGAACGTATTCATCCATACCTGGTTGGATATGTTCATGCATGCGCGCACATATTCAAGTCTATTCATGTGTGAGCTCGAATGTAGTCGTGAATTGTACTATATCTGGTTAGACATGACCACATATGGGCAGACATGTTCAGCTATAAATTCATATCTGCACATATTTACTTATGCGCGATCATATCTGACCAGATATAGAGCTACCCCTGAGCGCATAAAAATACATGTATGTTCATCTTTGACCATGCATGATCAGATGAGATTCATTTATGTTGCAGATAAACACCTACATGAGCATATCTGCTCAGATATGACCATTTTCCCCGGGATATGTGATGAGATATGATCTTCTTTAAGCATATGTGATGTGGAATATGATCAGACCTAATCATATATGATACTGTAAAATGTCAGATATAAATATATCTAATACATATATGACAATATCTGAATCATATATGACGATATCTGAAACATATATGACAATATCTGAAACATATATGAACATATCCACTCAGGCATGAACTTTTTTTCCCGGGTGATCTGATATCGTCAAATCTAATCATATATGCTCTGATATCGTCAAATCTAATCATACATGCTCTGATATCGTCAAATCTAATCATGTATGCTCTGATAAGGCCATTTTTCTTATGCATGATTAGACAAGATCCAGATATGATTAATCATATCTGGATCATATATAATCCAGATATAATCAGATGTGATTTGGTCTGATAATTTTTTCTCGGGATGATCATACATGCTCAGATATAAGCATACATGATCTGTCATGACACTATATGAACAGATATAGCCAATTCTCTTGTCTGATCATATCTGATTCTACAGATATGCTCAGATATAAGCATACATGATCTGTCATGACACTATATGAACAGATATGACCAAATCTCTTGTCTGATCATATCTGATTCTACAGATATGCTCAGATATAAGCATACATGATCTGTCATGACACTATATGAACAGATATGACCAAATCTCTTGTCTGATCATATCTGATTCTACAGATATGATTCAGATATGTTCAGATATGATCTTTTTTTCCCGGGTAGTCAAACTTCTACTATTTTTTTCGAGTTTGTACAATTCATGTGATTAGCATTAACGTTTTTCGAGTATAATTTGTTAGAAGACCTTATGAAAAGTGACTATTAGAAAAAAATTATAGTAAAGTTTACTTATAGCGAAGACACAAATCATTTGCAGGTCAAACAACCGCAGCTTAATCGTTTTTAGAACTACGTATGTCTCACAAACTGTTACATAGTATGTTTGTTGCATTGCAAAAATAGGATATCAGTTCGACACGTCTTCTTGCAGTTCACCTTTTATTCTCGTAGGACACACATTACTATGCATTTAGTAGGTTGTGTCATACATAATATGGAATAAATTACTATTACATGGTACAAAACTATTGCGGAGCGCCAAAAATCCATTAAAACAGTGACTTATATTATAAAACAAAAGATCTATGCGAAGTTCTGGAAAAGATGCCGCTCGTAATTCTCGACTAAAACAAAAAAAACAATAAAATTTTCAATTGTCATATGCTTTTCTTCTGGGTGAATTAAGAAAAAGCTGAAAAAATCGTGAAATTATAACTATTCTCAGGTTTGAAAAAAATGTGTTTTAAAAAACACACTTTAACGTGCTATAAAAATTATTGAAAAATACTTTTTCAACGACTTTTTTAATCCACTTAGAAGAGATTTTCATACTTAAGGAAATGAATGTCGGTTTGAATCTATAGGTCGTTTAGTTTTTTTTGCTATCACGCCCGCCAAATTGGAAAATTCGTGAAAATTAAAACTGGAGAAAGCGCGCTTCGAAGTTTTCAATAGGAAGAAATATCAATATCAAATATCAAACGCTTCTCTGCTTTTGGCCTTGTATTCGAAAATATTTACAATTGACCTTTGTAACTTTGTAAATATATTTTTGGATAGTTTATCTATCTATTTAAGAAATTAAAAAAAAAAATAATTTCGGTTTTCGGTCCTTCTAATTCAGGCTTCAGCCTTAAGGGGCTATGCCTGTGCGACACTTTCAAAAAATCGATTTTTTTTGCCTTTTTCGACAGTTAATACTTTCACGAATATCATTATCATTTATATCGTTTATTTCAATATGATTATATCTTGCAAAAATCGATAGTTAAATCGTTAAACGCGCTTTTCTCGAAATGGGATTTTTCAGATTTGCCGACATTGTAACTCAAAGAGCAATTATCCGATTGACTTGAAATTTGAACTGAGTCCTCTTGAACATATTTACTCTACAATAACGTAGGATATTTTTGATTGGACGAAAATTGACGACTTGGCATTGAAAAAAATGACCATTTTATGGGCAAGATAACAGACTTTTTTTCATAACTAAGCCATTTTGTAAGATTTGGATATTTTTCGAAAATCCTACGTTATTGTATAGGAAATACCTTCTAATTTAACGACATTATTTCCTTTTTCGGTTTCAGCTACTCAATCAGCCGGAATCATGTCAGCAGTGGAGGAACTTTTTTTTTGCGCCTCCGAAGGCAGCGCATAAGTCGCTTGGATCTCAGCATTTATCTATGAAAAAATTATGTAATATAGGTCAAATATAGGCGAATATATTCTTAATTTTCCGAAACATTTAATTGAGTACCTTTCTACCAAAAAAAATTCCCGAAAATCACCCAAATTTTCAGCGTTCACACTGGTATAGCTCCTTAAAGCTGTAAGAAAGGGTGAAGTGAAACTAGAAGGGCCGTTGGTTCCTCTTCAACCCGTGTTTCGACCAGAGGAAGAAGAAACACTAACAAATTCTTCAAAGGATATGGAAGCATGATTATTTGGACCAAATACTACACTGTAAAAAATGATATGAAGTTTACAATGCATTTAAGATACAAAGGAATTGAATTTTACGAACAATTACGAACAAAAACAAGTTTGTACATTTGTGAAAAATGTATTGCATTAACCCGTGTCTTCCTTTGAAAATTACTACAGATGTATAGTAAATCAACTATGAAAAACAGACCATTGAAAATAACAAGTTTGAAATTTATTTACAGCTGCCTGAAAAATATAATATATGTGAAACTGAATTTTACGATACGTACAATGCATGATCACAACAGATTTATTTAAAAGAGCGAAACTGGAATTGAAAAAAAATTAATAAACGCTGATGAAAATCACATGAATCAATGTGAAAATTATATTAAATTTACACTACATTTAAGGCACAAAAGAATTGAATTTTACGAACTCAGTAAATGAAATTGAATTTAAGACACTTCCACCGTAAATTTAAAACAGGACCATGAAATTCTAACGTGGATATAGAATTTAATAGATACAACATGGAATTTCCAAGACAAAAGCCACTGAGAATAACAATTGTTTGTCAAAAACAAATCACAGTTAAGGTGAGTTTAATGTGTTCGTATATTAATATCGAAGAAACATTTCATGATTTTCATAATTATTGACCCGGACGATATCTCAAAATCACATGAATTTCAAATACATGCGTGCAGTGGACAGAGATGAGCGCGCGGTCGGTGTACGGGCTCGGCGGTCACTGAAGTTGCCAATGAGGCTGCCAATACTTGGAGCGGTGATCGCTTGCCCGTGCACTGGTTTGCGCATCAGCCTCTGAGTGGAAGGCAGTTTTTCTGAGTTTCTGATGGTAATACAACTGAAACTCAGCCGAATATAGCCGCCTGTATCGGCCCAGGTTTTCCGCATTTTCCCTGGGCCCTTGTGCAAATGCGATACAGTAGTGCATTAGGAAAGAGTGGATGCGGTCAACACTCTGGGGGGGGGGGGGGGGGCTCTGGAAGGAATATAGAGGGAACACTGTGTGGATGGATTATAAATGATGGAAGGAATAAAAGGAGGGGATGGTAAATGGGGAAGGACACCATGTCTCTGAGGAGATATACGTATATAAAGAAAAAAATACATACGTGCAGTGATTTCACTGCATATTTAAATTTTATTATTGAAGTATTCAATATTAATTATGGAATAAAGCTGCGAAGAAATCATCTACACAAGTATCACGAAAGCATCATAATACAGTACATGAATTGAGTGGTCTCAACGGCGGGGTGAAGTTAATTCGGCGAAAAAAGGCATGTTTTTAAGATTTTTTTTTTGGCGTAACGAATAGTGTTCGTTTATTGAAAAATTTACATATAATAAAGTAACATTTGAACAACATTCTC
The DNA here is from genome assembly GCA_964007375.1 of Ophion obscuratus. NCBI lineage: Eukaryota > Metazoa > Arthropoda > Insecta > Hymenoptera > Ichneumonidae > Ophion > Ophion obscuratus. Next base: position 21,668,960 of record OZ023317.1, read on the forward strand.
CTAAATTTGCATTGCAAAATATTCAAAATTGAGCGAGTGAAAATTGGAGGCGCCGCGAAAAAAAGTTGGTTTGCGGTGTGCACCATAACTCGCAACAGAATCATTTGAAACAAAAAAATCAAAATGCATTTGTTAAAGGAGATGTTTCTCGAGGTAATGACGGGAGGATTTTTTTTTTCGATTTTTCGATTTTTCGTAGCACTTGGGAGCCAAAAACCCGATTTTCGCTAAAAAAAATCGGCTAATTTGTTGTTGAAAAATTAGTAATTATTATTAAAAAAAACAAAAAAGCTCTCGGCAATACCTGGTGAATTATGTGAAGAAGTACTGTGCAAAATTTCAAAGCGATTGGTCCAGTAGATTTTGAGTTATCGTGCACACGGACTTCAAATATGACAAGTCTCAGAAAAACGGTTTGTAAAACGCAGAAGAGAAGAGAACGGCATGGAGCAATAGACGCTCAAATACTCATATCTTCGTCAATTTTACTCCGATCGACTTGAAATTTTAACACAATATTCTTGATATATTATGCATTCATTTAAAAAAGAAATTTAAATGAAAAAAAAAATGTTAATACTGTACCCCGCCCTTAATTTGATAATTTTTACATAAAAACGTATTGCAATTATCAATTTCTGAAATAAACTTAATAATTAGGATCAGTAATTTTAATACACACCCGTATATTGATATTAGCAAATTGTTCTTAAATTTAATATACACTCGTATTTTGATATCAGCAAATGGTTCTTGATTTCAATATACTTGGATGTGATTATTTCTCTACACGTGCATTATTTTTCAAACGCACAAGTATATTAATATTACGGAACTACACTTTCATTTTTAAAATAACCTGTTTTGGAATTTCAAAATCGTATCTGAAATTTCATAAGCGGTATCCGCATAAAAACTTCCTACACTTGTATATTAATTTTTATAAAGAAATTTTCTACAGTGTACGGACTTAAACAATTCTCTTATCAAATTGCTGGTATTGAGAATGAAATATTTTTTATATGTAATAGATGCGAAACACTCTTGTCCCATCATGCTCCTAGCGCTGTTTCATCTTACCCCGCATATGGGGTAATATGAGAAAAGTAAAGGTTCAATTACAAATATATATTGTATGCAATCAGAAATAATGATTTTTTTGTTTCCAAAATTAAACGATTACTAAATGTTGATTAGTTTAAAAGAATAATTAAAGTTGACTGATTCATTTGTATTGTTTTATTTGAACATGACCTTAGCGTTCTCATCTCCGTTTCTGCAATACTGTGGTCCTCGAGTAATCGCCGTATCGTGGACAGGAAGCTTCCACTTTGTGAAAAAAATGTCTGCATTGCTATTCGCGTAAGAGAGAATTCTCGAAAAATCAGCGGGCGGAAGACGCGGCGACGACGCTTTTTTATCAGCCGCGGGTAAGAGATCCGGGATATCCGGGTTAGGTAGATCCTGGAAAAAATGTGTCATGAGCTTACAAATTATGCCAGCGCACGATCACGCCGTGCATTTGCATCAGGTCATTAAGTATGGGGTTGAAGTTTGCATCGTTGGAATGCAATGAAAATTCGTTTTACTTTCTTGTTTTCATTATTATTCAAAATCATATTTCGCAGATTTAGATTGTAGATCGCTAAACGAGAGTTCTCAAAAAAAATCTGCGTGATTCTCGTAGCTCAAATTTGATAGAGGAAATTTGGGAATTAAAAAAAATATTTTCTTTGCATTCCAACGATGCAAACTCAAGGGGGGGAGATACCTTTAGGCGTGGAAAAAATTCGCTGATTTTCATGATTTTTTTTAAAGCAGTTTTCTCCAACATTTTTCCGACTTAGGGTATGCTTTATTAGTACTTTTGGCTGTTACATGGTATTTTTGTATTTTAATATTTAAAAATGGCGGAGATATGGCACGTTCTTTTAAACTGCATTTTCAAAACTGGCGTGATCTATAGCTACAAAACTAATCGACAGATTCTGATGAAATTTGGTATAAATATAGCCAAACTTATTGTCTGAATCGTGACCCTATATGTTTGTGAAAATTAGAAAAAAGTATTTTTTTTGCACAGTGTAGCCATTTTTCGGAAAAATCAATCTTTTAATTTGAAAGCGTACCATTTCATCAATTTTCAACATTTCTCAGTTCGCCTTGGTTCATATTCTGCGTATGAGTATCAAGGGGAGATACACACCTAGGAGCCGGAAAAAGGTCATTTTTGTGAATTTTTTCAAGGAAAACTATATGAAATTTCGGATTGGGGTTTTAATTATCTAAAAGTATATACATTCAAAAATATGTTTACAGTAGAACCTCGATTATCAGAACCAATTGGGGCCGAGACTAGTTCGGATAATCAAAAGTTCGGATAACCGAAACGTGGGTTATTTGGGACAGGATCATAAACAACACCTTTTTACATAAAAACAGTACATACATATATGCATGTACTGTTTTTATACATATATGTATGTACCTTTAGGGTACATACAAAAAACCCACGTTTCGATTATCCGAACTTTTTATCCGAACGATTTTATTAAAAAAATATTTAAAAAGGCATTCGACTTTTGGGTTTTTTGGGACGAGATCATAAACAACAACCTTTTACATAAAAACAGTACAGTACATGTCAAATTTTAATATATATGTATGTACTGTTTTTATGTACCTACATATATCAGGTGTTAATACACACACATACACACACACACACACGCACGCACGCACGCACGCACGCACGCACGCACGCACACACACCCACACACACACACACACACACACACACACACACACACACACACACACACACACACACACACACACACACACACACACACACACACACACACACACACACACACACACACACACACATATATATATATATATATATATATATATATATATATATATATATTAAACACCTGAAAAAAGTCGAATGCCTTTTTTAATATTTTTTTTATAAAATCGTCCATTTTTAATTGACGAACGGCCGTAACGCGTTTTTGCGCGGCTAAGTCTCGCAGCCGTTCGAGAAGGAGAAGTTGCGTTGGGTTGCTCATTGTTGCTCACGGCAGTGGCAGCGAGCAACAATGTATCTTTCGCGCCAACGTTCGGATAATTGAGCGTTCGGATAAACTAAGCCATCGTTCGGATAATTGAGGGTGCGGATAATCGAGGTTCGGATAATCGAGGTTCTACTGTAATTTTCTTTATTTAAAAATATCAAAAATATACAAGGATATTGTATGATCCTTAGAGCGTCGTAAAAAAATCTGCGTATACGGTACCCACTGGCATTTCTTCAAAAATCATCTGAAACAAAAAAACCAAAAAGATAATTAAATTAGATACTATAATCTAGTACTTGTCATAGCCGATTTTGAAAATATCGATTTATGACAAAATGGCGAACGTTTGAACATAAATAGTGATTTTTGAGCCAAAAATTACTTATTATTTTGCCTATAAAACAAAAACTAAGTAACGGATAAAAAAATCCTATGACAAGTACTAGATCATGGTGTATAGAATAACCACAAAAAACCTCAAGGCAATGGGTTCATTGGTTTTCGAGAAATTTTGGGTACCGATTTGAGAAACGTGGTTTTGAGAAAAACACGTTTGAAAAGTTGGGAATGGATAAATCATTAAATTTGTCAACTTACATGGAATCATCGATACCAGGCCCATAGTGTAGATCTTCTACGGTCGACGGAATGTAGGTGTGAATGTAGGTGAATCTAGGTGTATATCTCCCCTTAATTGCGAGGTGCAATTAACACGAATTAATCCAAATAAATTTAGGCCTTAGGCCACAGTAACGGCTATAAAATCATGCGCGAATTTAACAATTTTTCTTCGTATGAAAAAGTGATTCACTCATAAAATTAATTACACATCTATTTAGTATGAATATCGAGCTGTTAGAATTTTTTTTCGATGTACAAAATTGCGGACTACTAATATTTTCTTTTGTTTTCTTTTTTAGGCGCTCCGCGGCGTGACATTCACCATACACAATTGTTGACCTAGAACAAAAAAACAAAATTTCTCATTAATCTACATTAGAATACCTAGAGAAGTACGTACGGAATTTAAAAAATATTGTTTTATCCAAAAGATATAGGTATTTGAACGTAAGAAATGAATTTTCAGTGAAAAATTTCGTTATAACTGCTTATAAACTGCTCATAATAGGAAAAGTTTTCGATTAATCAGAAATTCCGTACGTACTTTCCTGCGAAATACAATTAGGAACATAACTTTCCAATTCAAAGTAAATCGAGTGAAAATTGTTGAAGTTATTTGTCACGCCAATTCGAAAAAGGTTGTTTCCAGAAGTTTCGAGTAGTCGACCATTTTGTACATCGAAAAAAAAAAATATTTTTTCGAACAGCTTGATATTCATACTAAATAAATGTATAATTAATTTTATGAGTGAATCACTTTTCCATACGAAAAAAAATTGTTAAATTCGCACATGATTTTATACCCGTTACTGTAGTCTAAGGCCTTAATTGCTACATGCAATCAATAGTGCAATTGCAGTTAATATTAATTGCAATTAAATTCAATGCATTTCTTTTTTTAGCCAACTAATAAACTGATTGAAAATTTAATTGATTGATGCCCAACACTGGTTATAAAACTGTGCAACAAAAAATTCTATTTTTCGAATTTAAAGCTTATGCAGACCTCTTAATTTGTATGATCTTAAAATCTCTTGCACCGTATAAATTGAGGTAAAAATAAAAAATGAATTAAGGTTATGTTTCTGTCAAGCTAACGTACCTAAACATATCTACAGCATATTGGTCGGAATCTGCAGCTTTTTACAATTTCGCGGACGCATTAGAGTGCAGAGTTCGGACTCCTCTGCTCTAACCTCAATACGTGTCAAAAAAAAAAAAAAAAGTAAAACAGCAATGTCGAAGACAAGTGAGCCAGAACTGTCGCTGCTAAGAAATCATCGTCCGTATGTGGTTTTGTAGGTTAGAAAACATCGATTTGATCAAATAATTACATTGCGGATTACGAGCCGTCCTACGAAGCGTATGAGCACTCAAAATTGATAGTGCGATCGGAGAGACATTCTTGGAGATATTGTATAATCGCATTTCGATCGTATACGATTTATTGAGAAGCGAAGGAAAAGAAAGTATGCACGCATGCTCAGACGGTAATTAGGACTTTGGCATGGGTCTATTTGTTCACGTTTTTCTATCTGTGTAATCGACATTAGAGCCCAAACACAGGTGCTTCGCGAAAAAAGAAGCGACCCAATTTATCAAATCTGTCCAAATAACGGCCCGATCGTGCGACTTTTTGTGTTACACTACGAGCTCGATTTAGGAAACAGCCCAGGGACTGCCACCACTCACGTATTCGTTTGAATGTCCCAAAAAATTTGCAAAATTTTTAAAAAATTACAAAATTAAGAATTATGCGTTTTCAATTTTTATCCTATTTTCTGAAGAGGAAATATGCGCATTTTCATTGCTGAAATATCGTGCCAGCTTATAATGTAGTTTTCTATGACAATTTTCATAGTAATTACAGAAACTAAGAATTATCACTTTTATTTTATCAGTATCATCCCAAGGGGATGAATGCACGTTGATTTTTTCTTGTTTATTTTTTGTAGGATACGCATAAAAATAAAAAACTGATTCGATATTTTTTTCTTTTTTTTTTGTTCAAAAAAGCTACAGAGAAAATGGGAAAATGATCAGAATGTGGTTTTTATACTAAGCCTTCGAATAATGTTACATGTTTGGGTACTATGAAAAGGCAGGACATTTTTTACCATAGAAAATGTTGCCCCTATAAAAAGTTACCAAATTCGTAATTCTCGAAAAGATGTTCTTTTAAAGTATTTGATTTTTTTTCGTTTTTATTTTCACAATTTTTCCAAAATGACCTGCCGTTTTTTTTTTCATTCCGTCGTTTATATAATTTGTTTAATCGCCAGAAGGACTCAATCAAACGTGATAGAAATTTAAAGACTAAGGATTATTACTTTTATTTTATCGTTATCGTTCCAAGGGGTGAAATACACGTTGGTTTTTTTCTCGCTTATTTTTTTGTTATGTACGTAAAAATGAAAATGTGATCCAATTTTTTTGTTTCATGAAGCTATATAGAAAACGAGAAAATGAACGGAATTTTGTTTTTGTGTCAAACCTTACAGGAATGTTACAAGTTTGGGTGCCATTAAAAGGTGGGACATTTTGTTACCATAGAGAATTTTGCCCCTATAAAACGTCACCAAATTCGTGATTTTCGGAAAAATAATTCTGTAAAGTATTTGATTATTTTTTCGTTTTTATTTTCAGAATTTTTCTGAAATTGCTTGTCATTTTTACCGGCGGGAATTTCTTTCTCACGAAAAACTACAAAAGAGTCGTAATTTTTGGAAAAAATTCATTCATTGAAAAATTAATTTTTGCTATTTTTCTATAATAAGTTGTCGTTTTTACCATCGGACTATTTTACCCCCTCGAAATTTTTCAATAATTTGAATTTCGCAAAAAACTTTTCGTTCACTTTGTTCTTCTCGTTGCGATTCTTACTGTTTTCGTGCAATAACTTGATGAAAAGTCGTTAAAAATTCTCGTCGATGATTCAGGCCTCGACCGCAGATACATTCCACGCTACGAGGAATAAAGACTCTCCCATTTCTATTTTTATCGAATTTCGTTCCACCCCACTACTCGTCCCGCGTTCTATTAGCAAGAAATCGCGAACAATATCATCGCATACTTTGCTGCAATCTTATCTCGCTCGAAACCAAACGTACATAGTGCAGTCGCGCTTCTTCCTCGGCAGGGCTGTACACAGGCGTTTTTACGATTTCGCCCAAGTATGCGAAAATAATATTTTCAATTCATTCAATTTTTTTTTCATCCTTCTGTTAATCGATAAAATAAATTCACGATATGTCAAATCTAAGGAGCCTTGATATTGTCTATTTTTAATTCGTTATATGTCCTTCGTCCCAACGTGCTTTCCCCTGCCCTTTCTTTTATTCCCCCATTCCATTGACCTTGCTCAACCAAGCGGTCACCCATCCGAGTACTGGCCCAGGCGAACGCAGCTGAGGGTCTGCCTATGTTACCCTTTAATTAAATTGCGAAACGGAGTTTTATCGAAAGAGCTTTTATACTATAAAGATACTTTTTCCCACATTGTCACATTTTATGATCCTCTCTCTCATAACAATAAATAATAATAAAAACATTGTTTTTATCAAAATTATATTTTTATCATCAAATATTTAATTATTTCAATCAATTAAATCAAATAATTAAGTTATTAAAATATTATAAAAATATCGATATTATTGTTGTAATAATATAATAATAGTACATAATAATAAAACGAAAATAATTTAAAAATTATAATTTGTGCGCTTAGAAAATAGCAATAAGGGAAAGGGACGGGAAATAGTCAACTTATGCATTTTAAGGGCTTTTTCCTTAAGGAGAAGGGCTTCAGAGTCAACCTAAGAAACGTTGTGGCTGACTCTTGACGTCGAACAGAGAGAGCCGCAGGGCAAGAGAAAGACGACCCTTGAAGCCCTTTTTTTAATTCCTTTACGCTACTAGAACAAGACATAGCAAACCTTTAACGTAGCAAAAGCTGCGAAATTAAAATATATATATATAGACACACACACACACATACATCTCCTACAAAGTTCGTGGTACGAAGAGTCAGGAGCCATCGTTACGATAGAACGGCAAAGTCTCTCGACCAGAAGAGTTGATCCTATACTCGTACAACATGTGTCGTGTAGAAACGAGCGCTGTTGGACCTGTGCACGGCTCGATTCACCTCGTACACGAGATATACCACAAAAGCGAGACTCGATGGCAGAGAGATTGATCACGGGGTCGAAAGTCGATAATGTTGATCGCGGGGGTGAGGGGAGCTTCGGGTGTAAAACCCTCGAGTCATCGAACCGTGCTATACATATACGTCGTCGAATACGCGTGGGTGTCTTTCATAGACGTGAAAAAATTACGTTCTATACGGCGTTCTCCCATTTCAGGCAGCGGGGACCAATATGTGGATGGGTGACCGCTGGACTCGCTTGCGCATCGCCCGTGCAGAAATTTGAAGTGCCCCGGACCCTACCGCATCCATATCGGGATTTGATAGGGAGTCCACATTGAAATTCAAGTGGATTACGTGCTGTTTTCCAATTGACATCGTTTGAGATTTTTTTATTGACGTTTGGCGGTGGACACTCTCCAGCTGAAACGATCCATCCGAAATCTAAAAACAAAATGGATTATTCAAGTTAACAATAAATACGAGTCGTTGACGATCGTCGATTTTTCAAAACATTCTTTTTAACAACGTGGCGATGAATTGAAATCCGTACATGCTAAATCTATGAAAAAAGTCGTCATTTTTACGTAACTATCAAAAAATAAAGATCCATTTTGAAAAACTGAGATCGTCAACGACCTTCAAATGTTTGTCGTCGTATCTCCTGTAAGTTTGAAAACAATCTATGAAGTGGTTCTCGAGATATCATGTCCACCGACTTTGAAAACACTGTTTCAAGAAGAACACGTTTAAAGTTTAAAGTATGATGCTGCTACTGCTCGCCCAGCAGACTGTTAAAACTGTCATTTGATTTTAGAAATATTTCAGTGAAATTTTCAGGGTACATGGCTAAAAAGATAATACGATCGAGTAAAAACGTTTATGGAAAATGCAGTTTTTTACCCATCTAGATAGATGTAGCCTGTTAAGATGTACAGTGAATCTTCAGTTATACATTTGTCAAGGGGTACATCAAATACGACGTATAAGTGAGAATAACGTAGAAGTGAAATAAAGTATGTATCTGAAACTCTTTAACATTTGAAAATGGCGATTGGTGCATAATTCACGATGTTTTTCTATAGCAGTAGCTCTATTAGATTGATATTCAGTTTTCCAATTGAAAATTTGATTGGTTATAATTGCGTATTGAGCCAACTCAAGTTTTCGAATTTCCGTTTTGAACTTTTATTTCATGCAAGTTTGTAACACTAAGATGTTAAGCAAACTAAAACTTTGACGTTTTAGCCTAATAAATAACAGACAGGTTCTTATTGATAAGAGATATGTAATCACAGTACATGCATACATAGTCGAGGTCAGAAACATCAAAACATGGAACAAGACATCAAAACGCAGTCACGTGAAATTTTCTCCGGCAAGACAATATCACGTGTGATTAACGTATAACTTTGAAAAAATGAAGATCGAAACCGACACTGGGCAATAAAATGAATAATGTATAAGCGCGAAAAACGAAACTTTATTACCATCTTTATGAACGGTATCTTCTGGGGCTCGAGAAATTTCACGTATAAATGATAAAAACGTATAAGTGCAAAACGTATAAACGACGTTTCACTATACTTTTTTAAGCGACTTACACCTTTTTTAGATCCACCGATTTTGTATATCTATAAATTTTGTTTAGAAAATTCAACGTACAGAATGTAATGAGATCCATTAAGAATCGTATTGGTTTCTTTTCGATAATGTAGGAACGCTTTAGAATTCGAATTAGATTCTTATTACGAATCCCGTTCAGAATCCAATGTAGGGGCGTGATGTTTTAGTATAGAGGAGTATGGGAATCCGTCTGGATCCCTACAACAATTTCAGCACGGGCGATTACGGCGGATGGTCGTGGGCATCACAACGAAGTGGTGGTCCCTCAGGCACTGAAGAAACTAAAATGGATCGGATCGAAATAGACCTTAAGGGGTAAGACTAGTACAGAGGCGGGAAAAATAGGTGGAAACTTAAGTTTTTTTTTGCTACCGCAGAAAGTGAATCGCAAATCTATTTTAAAAACTTTATCTTGTGGAACACAAAGTGGATGATTTTTTTTTTAACATCCAGTCAAAATCATCAAGAGATATCTGCAGACATTTTTTCAATAATTAAAAATGATCTTCACATCAATCTCAAAAATAAAGATAAACCAATTTACTTTGGTTCGTGTTAATTTTTTTTTTGTTTTTAAAAATATGTTTTATAAAATGTAATTTGAATTAAAGACTTCAAGAACGTAGTGCTTGGGTTTTTTTCACAGACAAAGAAATACTGTACGCATTGCTGTTTGGGGAAAGGCTGACACGAGGTGGAAAATTATTTGACATCACTAACTCTCGGGTTGATTTTACTTCGCAATGATTTTACTTCTCCCCGTCGTGTGCCCGACTCAGTTGAGCAAAAATCACAGTCGCAGAAGAATCGACAGGTCACGTGAAATTAGACAGCCCGACGTAGTGAATTTTTGATTAATCATATTCTCGAAGACAGTGAGAGAAATAAGAGAACGTGGCCCAATTTTCTAGCATTAACTTTTCAAGATGCCTCCAAGACTGAGAATGCAAGAAAGTTGCAAATGTATTTTAATATCTTAATCGAGGAATATATTAATCCAAGAATCATTAATACGATTAGTGATGTGCGCCGTCTCTGCAATGAACGAGAGTGCCAGTAAATTATTGATGTTCTTCTAATGCACGTTAGAATGGATCCCGAATAATATTCTCATAAGATACGTCGCGAATACGCAGGAAAAAAAATTGATGCACACAGTGGCCAAAAGTAGATGCATATTTCATTTGTTTCAACTGCATCTTATTTTTATTCAGTTTTGTTGGGTGGCAAGAGAACATGCATATTTTATTCGCGGCTACATCATATTTTAACACCGTAGCAGTCAAAAACATAAAAAAATAAAATGTGTACCAGACTTTTGGATTATTGACGATAATTATCACGATTTGAATCCCCGAAACAAAAATAGCGAAAAATATGGTCAATTCTCGCGATCATTTGAACGTTTTTTTTTAAATAATTAAGGGGTTAAGCTACTGCGAAAATGACGAACGCCCGTTCTTCGCTTGAGGCAACTCCAACTGAAGAGGAAGGTCCAACATATGATGCAGAAGTCGCAGATTGAAGGTAAACTCATGATTACAACGATAAAGTTGGTGATAAAGAAACGTCTTTTTTAACACACAGGTACATATATTGAGAACCTTAAAAGAAATTACCAAAAAATATAGAAAAATTTTAAAAAACATGCCCGCCGGCAGAAGAAATTTTTTCGCTACGTTCGGCGGTGGACTCTCTCCAGCTTGAACGGTCCATCCAAAATCTAAAAACCAAAAGGGTTATCCAAGTTAACATTAAATACAAGTCGTTGACGATTATCGATTTTTAGAATTATTTTTTTTTAAGAACGTGGCCACTAATTAAAACTCGAGCATACCAAATCTATGAAAAAAGTCGTCATTTTCACGTAACCATTGAAAAATGAAGATCGATTTTTAAAAAGTGAGATCGCCAACGACCCTTGAATGTTCCTCGTCGTATCTCCTATAAATTTTGGAACAATCCATCAAGTGGTTCTCGAGATATCATGTCCGCAGACTTTGAAAATAGGGTGAGGCCGATTGTTAGAAGCTGTAGCTCATTCAATTTTAGGGATATTTCAATGAAATTTTCAGGGAATATAGCAAAAAGGTGATAACATCGAATGAAAATATTTTTGAAAAGTGCCATTTTTTACCCACTTAGGTTGATGTAGCCTGTTAAACGCGTTTGTCTCGAAACTACGTTTTTCAAAACGGTGTACACGATTTCTCGACATCTAATGACCCGATTGACTTGAAATTTGGTACACTTTTTCAGTGTAATAGTAGTTTAGTCTTGATCGACGTTTTTCTACTTATCATTGTTTTTCATCAGTTATTAACAATCATGATGACATTTTTCCTTGAACAATCGAACAAAAATGCAAACATTTATTTTGAAAATTGAAACACGATAACAAGAAAAGCTCGGTGAAGTCGGCCATAAGGAAGAGATGGCCAATAGAAATGTGCGCTAAATGATGGCCAATAGTGCGCGGTTTCATAGAAACGCGCACTAGATTTCACATGTTACTGCTTAAGGGGCTATACCAGTGTGACACTTTCAAAAAATCGATTTTTTTGTTGCCTTTTTCGACAATTTATACTTCAAGAATATCATTATCATTTATATCAATATCATTTTATCTTGCAAAAATCGATAGTTAAATCTTTAAACGCGTTTTTTTTTCGAAATGAGACTTTTCAAATTTGCTGACATTGTAACTTAAAGAGAAATTATCCGATTGACTTGAAATTTGAACTAAGTACTCTTGAATATATTTGCTCTACAATGGCGTAGGATATTTTTAATTGGATAAAAATTGACAATTTGGCATTGAAAAAACGACGATTTTATAGGCAAGAAAACAGACTTTTTTTCATAACTACGCCATTTTGTTAGATTTTAATATTTTTCGAAAATCCTAAGTCATTGTACAGGAAATACCTTTCAGTTTAACGACATTTTTTCTTTTTCGGTTTCAGCTACTCAATCGGCCGGAATCATGTCAGCAGTGGAGGAACTTTTTTTTTGGCGCCTCCGAAAGCAGCGCATAAGTCGCTTGGATCTCAATATTTTTCTATGAAAAAATGATGTAATATAGATCAAATATAGCCAAATATATTCTATATTTTTCGAAACATTTAATTGAGTCCTTTTCCTCCAAAAAATTCCCGAAAATCGCCCAAATTTTCGGCATCCACACTGGTATAGCGCCTTCATTCGCTTCGCGTCCTCAAGATTTCGCATGTATTGTTTCTATTTGTTTACATTTTCGATGTGGCCATCTCTCCCGGGAGATTAGGAGAGATGGCCATAGTGTTAGTTGTGATGTGTTCAAGTAATACATTTTTTCTACATTTGTTTTAGATACCTAATAAGTACAAGAGAAAAGCAATTGCCCTGCGAGGGAACTGGACTCAAGAATCATTAATAGCAGCTATTAGAGCTATAAAAAATGGGAATTGTCGGTTCGTGCGGTTTCTAGGACCTACGAAGTACCTAGGAAGACCTTAGAAAGACGATATGAGAACAAGAACAAAAAATTTTGCGGAGAAAAATATTATGAAATTCGTCTCATCGAAGACTGGCTTCAGTGGATAGTATGCGAACTTTGGGGACACAAAAATTCTACCAGTTTCGATTATATGTGTTCTATATGTGGCCAAAGGAAAAAAAATTAAGAATCAAAACATAAAACCAAAGAGAAAACCGAGAGCATGATGCTGGGTAACTGGCCATCTCACCTTTACTCCTATCACACCCGACCATCACACCATCACACCCGGATACTCCGGGAGAGATAGCCAATCGTGATTTTAAAAAAATAGTAACTTTAAGGTTGATCTGATAGGAATTTGTTTCAATTTCGTAAATTATCTTAAAGTTAAATATTCAAAGTTTAATTAGAAATGAAGATAAGTTAAGAAACGTCTGTACTTTTATTTTGACGGATCTTTGAAAAAACTGTGTCCAACTACCCCGGACTTACCCTATTTTACAAAAAAAAACTCGTTTTTTTTTTTCGTTTTAGATCAGCCAAGTGGCGAAAATCAAGTGCACCGTTCAGCCCCTCACGTTCGATAGTCCTTCGCGAGATTTTTTATAATTTCTTCAATTATTAATATAATATTTCTTTATGAAATTTGGTACACAACTTTGTCAATATACGTACAAATAAATGTCCAAACTATTTTTCGTTCATTTTACTTATTCCTTTAGAACCGATTTTTCAAAATAATCCTGACTTTTCGGTGGTCACAGTAGCCCAACCTCTCAATAGACTTCTAAAAAAGGTTTCGTCAACTCGGTCGATAAATATCATTTCGTTGAAAGGACATACTCTTCCTTCTATTAGGGACAAACGTGTCCGTGACTAAATCTTAATGAATCGTGCTTCTATACGGGCGACTCATTCTGAATTCTCGTCGATTCTGTGAATTTGACTAATTGAATTAGAATAGTCGCGGGTTTGAGAGATCTATTTCCGAAAGAACCGAGAGCCCCGACACGCTGTCGCGCACGAGCAAATTCTCGCGCACATTTACAAGCGTAGTGTACAAGTGGAGAAAAATCGATATTTGATTCTTGAAGCGTTGGCTCGTTCTGTCAAAGATTCGAAATAGATCGCGAAGCGGCCCAGATCTCTCGCCTGTGCACCGTTAATGCCGTTTTAGTGAAAGATTTTCTATCTGTGACCCGACGAGTTCGAGTTTCGAGTGAACCGCGCGTTCTACAAGGACCATCAGCACCTACGAATGATTCACAAATATTTTCACCCGCTGACAAGATTGACTGCGAGGTGAAAAAAAATGTTGAAAAATGGGAGGAAGGAAAAATGAAATTTCGGTGGTTGAGGGATGTGAGACAAAATGGAACGTCGCAATAGGGAGAGAGAAAGAGAGAAAAAATAATATTTTTGTGATTTTCTCGATCTCAGTGTCATGGACGAATTAAAGGGTCTTCTCACTTTAGACGCTAAAAAAGGTTATTTTCATGATTTTTTTTGATATATTTGTGTTATAGATTTTGATATAAAAGTTGTTACACTTAAGGGGCTATACTAGTGTGGCACTTTCAAAAAATCAATTTTTTTTGCCTTTTTCGACAGTTTATACTTTTAAGAATATTTTAAACGCGTTTTTCTCGAAATGAGATTTTTCAAATTTGCTGACATTGTAACTCAAAGAGCAATTATCCGAGTGATTTGAAATTTGAACTGAGTACTCTTGAATATATTTACTCTACAATGACGTAGGATATTTTCGATTGGATGAAAATTGACGATTTGGCATTGAAAAAAATGACCATTTTATAGGCGAGAAAACAGACTTTTTTCATAACTACGCCATTTTGTTAGATTTTCATATTTTTCGAAAATCCTACCTCATTGTACAGAAAATACCTTCCAGTTTAACGACATTTTTTCCTTTTTCGGTTTCAGCTACTCAATCGGCCGGAATCATGTCAGCAGTGGAGGAACTTTTTGGCGCCTCCGAAGGCAGCGCATAAGTCGCTTGGATCTCAATGTTTTTCTATGAATAAAATTATGTAATACAGCTCAAATATAGCAAAATATATTCTTAATTTTTCGAAACATTTAATAGAGTACTTTTCTTTAAAAACATTTCCCAAAATTTTCAGCGTTCACACTGGTATAGCCCCTTAATAAATACATTTTTGAAAAACATTTTTAAAAAATTTAGGTATTTATGTAACCCAAACAAACTTGAAACGCGTTTTTCTCGAAACAACGATTTTCGACGGCTTGTTGATAAAATCTTCAAACCTGCTGAACCGATCCTTATGAAATTTTAACCACATATTCTTTACAGCTATAGCTATAGCGCATATCAAGGATTTTTTCAAATTTTGATATTTACTATTTTCTTTTTCCAAAAACGGTGAAAAAAACGTTTTTTTTTGGTTTTTCGGAAAATATATATAAAAAATCGCATGATACGCGCTATAGCCATTAACATACTGAATTTAAAACCGTTTGATTTTTTTTGTTTCGGATGACCCATCTCCGAGATTTCATCAATAGCGCAGACCCACAATTTTTTCAGGACATTTATTTAACTTCCTTTTTCTTCTATAAATAGTGACTTAAATAAATAAATGTTTTTGTAAATGTATTTCGAAAGTGTATTTATTAAGTGTAACAACTTTTATATCAATATCTATAATATAAACCTATCAAAAAATTCATGAAAATAGTCTTTTTTAGCGTCTAAGTGAGAAGACCCCGTAACGTTGACCGCTGACGCGACAGTCATATTCAATCTCGGATACATGATAATTACGTCAATAGCACGAGGAAGGCAAAGAGACCCAGAGGGATAGAGAGGGTGAGAGTCGCAAGAGGATATTGAGCTTTGATTAATTTCGTTATAGTTTTTTCCACCCCCGCACACATGCCCGATATTTCAGTGTTAAGTATCACAGCGAATGGAATTGATTGAAATGGTTTTGCAGGATACCGCAATGAACCTCCATCACCGAATTATAATCACATCGTAAAATGATTAGCTGATATGAACGATATCGAACGTGGGCACATTCGGAACTCTAATATTTCCTCCCTCCTATTATCGCCATCTCATTCGTTCGTTAATGTCTTCCAATCAGCTATTTGCAGATGACGAAGACTTTTGTATTATTTGGTTCGAGGCCGATGGATCAACGAACGAAACGACTCGAAATTTGATACGGCATTCGTCGCACAATGTGGAAATAAATGAATAGAAGTCATTCGGTTTGTTTGGGACATTCTGCCGTGTGGAAATTCTTTCTGTAAAAATTGAATCTCTCGCTCGCATTAAAAATTCCAATTCTTGCACAGGTGAAATTCTACTCATATGCGACTAAATGTAGAGGTTAAAAAAAAGAACTAACCTTCAGCGTAGTAGCCTGATCCGTAGAAATAATCGCTATTTGTTTTTACAAGAAAAATGGTACAGTCAAATTTAAGGCCTTACCCCCACTTGTAGCGCAAAAAAGGCGTTTTTCATGAATTTTGTAAAAGAAAACTACAAAACTTTTTTAATCGATCAATATACCATCTTAAAGAACACATCTTGAAGAACTTTCAGTAATTTTTTTATTGAAAAATATTACATTGTTTAGTGGCAAATGGCCGTCAATGAAATAATGCTTTTATATACACGGTTTGCAGTGACCAACATTGGGGCGAAGTGGATCATCTGAAAAAAAAATGCGGATGGATTTAGTCAAATATAGGTGTAAACTAGTCTTTAATCGAAGGATTTTAAAAAATATTCATTTTTCACAAAATGGCGGACAGTCAAAGTTAATGGTTCGATTTTAACGAAACAAACGGCCGTTTTTTGGCTATAAAACGGCCATTTTTTTCGAAAAAAAAAATCGAACGATTAAAGACTACATTTTTATGTATTAAATAAGCCTGCAAAATTTCAAGAAGATCGGTTCATTAGTGTTCGAGTAATCTTGGTCAACGACTTCAGAAATGCCATTTTGAGAAAAACGCGTTTAAAGTTTCAATTTCAGTTTACACGAAGAACGGATTCTTCTCTTTCAACGCTCATATCTCAGTCAATTTTGTTCGGATCGACTTGAAATTTTCAGGAAATATTCTCAGATATTTATACTTCAAAAAAATGCAATAAAAAAATCGATTTTTTCAATATCGCAAGTGGGGGTAACCCCTTAAATTGGGAAGGTTATTACTGTGAATGGTATTTGAAGAAATAACCTTCACAGTAGTAACCTAAAATAAAATATAAAGGACTTTTTTTTAATACAATAGCATTTAGGCTAAAAAGACGAACGAAAATATTGAGTAAAAATCTATGGAAACCAAAGAAATAATCATTTATTACTCGTGTGGAATTTTATTAATAATAACCTTTACAGGAGTAATCCGAGCAGTAGAAAAAAACGCTGTCAGTAATGTTTTAAAAGAAAATAGACTCAAATTTAAGCTAAGAAAAGATACGAAAATCTGAATAAAATAAGAAATATCTTAAATTATCTTAATATAATACAAATTAAAAATCTACGTGAACGAAATGTTTATTTTGTTTATAATAACCTTTTACTAATAATAACCTTTACAGCAATAATTCGAGTAGTAGACAAAATCGCTGCCGGTGGTTTTCCAAAAAAATACAATTAAATTTAAGCTAAGAAAAAATCCTGAAATTCAATAAAATAAAAAATATTTTAAATTATCTTAATAAAATACTAATTAAAAAATCTTCATAAAAATCCACGAACACAAAATGTTTATTTTGTTTATAATAACCTTTTACTAGCAATAACCCTTACAGCAATAATCCAAGTACTAGAAAAAATCGCTGTCAGTATTTATACAAAAAGTACAATCAAAATTACTAAGAAAAAATACAAAAACCTCAATGAAATAAAAAGTATCTTGAATGATCTCAACAAAATAGAACATATAATAAAAATAATAGCTTAATGAAAAAAAAAAAATAACTGAATCTCAATAAAAACCTACAGAAATAAAAAGAATAATAATTTCTTGCTCTCATGGATCTTTATAAATGTTTGTTGCATTATTTCTACAGAAACAAAAAATATCATTATTTTTTATTTACAATATGTTAAAATATGATTTGTCGATCCTGCAGACTTTTACCAGCGATTTGTTTATTTTCTTTTGACGTAATATCACTTTCATAATGGTTTTGTATAATAGTATTTATGGTTAAAGTTTTTATTTTATTAATACCTCATTCGCGTCACAAAACTTCAAAAACATGACGACTGTTCTCAAAAAAAAATGTCAAATGCCGAATGTCGATACAAAAAAAGCGCCCAATGCCTCATTCATCAAAGAAAGAAAGGATTACCATCATTAAGCCTCGTTGGACGGCCTCGAGTCATACAATTGCCGGTTTATGCGTTATAATGATTGAAAAATGAATTAAGCGTATTTGCCAAATTTTGAAGAGCGGGAAACGGATGAGAGAATATCCCGAGGAGTATAACGGTGAGAAGGAACGAGGCGAGAACGTTTTCGCAGCTCGAAGAGGCTCTACAGGTTTCCGGGGTTCACCGAGGGAGAAGTTGAAACGGTGTGTACGTACACAAACGCTTGCGCCCTCGTACATATATACATATATGAATACACATATATGCGTGTATTTACTCCGGAACGGAGTGCCGTGCGCGAGCCAAGATTCCGCACTCGAGGAGGTAATGAACTAAGGACCAACATACGCGAAATACATTAGGCTGCAATTATTTTTTCGCCCTACGTGTTTTTTTTTGTTACCAGACAGCTCGTAAGTAAAAAATTTTATCGTCGGAAAAAAATTCCCGTGAAAATATGCGCGGGAAAAAACTATTGCTATTCCAAAAAAAAAAGATTTTCCTCTTTGCCATAAAAAATGCACAATTTTTATATTTCCACAATTTTTATATTTCCACAATTTTTGTATTTCCACAATTTTTAAATTTCCATAATTTTTTTTTCAAATTTCATCCCCTATTCGATGTACGATCTCGTTAAATCGTTAATTCGATTCACTTTATGGCGATCGCTAGAGTGCCGCGCCCGGAGATGAGGAAAAAATTCTAATTTTTATGATTTTTTTTAAGAAAATAATTTTTCACCTTTTTTGTGACTTAGGGTATGTTTTTTTTTGAGTACTTTTGGTTGCTACACGGTATTTTTTAAATGATTGATCTTTCAAAATGGCGGAGGTATGGCACGGTCTTCTAAACTGCATTTTCAAAACTGGCGTGACGTATAGCCAAAAAACTAATTAACCGATTCTGATGAAATTTGGTATGAATCGTTCCAACCTTATTGTCCAAAACACGAACCTACATGTTTTTGAAAATTTGAAGAAAAAAAAGTATTTTTTATTGCAAAATGTAGCCATTTTTTTCGGAAAGTTCAATCTTTTTGTTTCAAAGCGTACTATTTAATGGATTTTCGACATTTCTCACTTTTTCTTGGTACACATTCTGCGTATGAGTATTAATTAAAGAAAATCTTTTTCGGTTTTTTTTTTTCAGATTAATTCTGCCGACGCTACGTGTCACGCCATATGACAACATCCGCCGCAACCCGGTTAGAAGTGCCATACCACCGCCATTTTTGAAGATGAATCAAATTTTCAAAAACTCCATGTAACAGCCAAAAGTAATAATGAAAGATACCCCAAGTCTCAAAAGTGAGGAAGAAACTTTTCCTTTAAAAAAAAATCATAAAAATCGCAAATGTTTTCCTCGCCTAAAGGTATGTCCTCCCTTAAGGTGACTGAAGAATTGAATGTTTTTCAGGCGTTACAGATGTGTATAACGTTATCCACGAGTCTGTCTCTTACGTCGAACAAGGCCTCATTGTCCAAAAATAAAACGTACACATTATTCATGAAGGGCTCACACAGACCTGAGATTTTTTATCGAAAAGATTTTCAAAATTTGCTGCTTGGCGGGCAAAAATTGTGACGAAAAGAAAATGCTAGTCGACATATCCGAAAACAAAGAATCAGCCCAAAAAGCCAATTACAAAATTTAAAAAAAAAGCTCTCGACGAATATATTTCGCAATAAATTTCATGGGAAGGTAGCAACAATGGTGAACGCATGTGACGCAGCGAACCAAACATTCATCTATCGACCTGCCATTCTTATACGCCCACGTCGTATGCACATCGATTTTCCAGTTTTTGGCTCGTTTGGGTTCGTATACCTACACTGAGAAAAAAACATTATTGATGCAATATCATTGGTGTTATTGAATAAAATTTCGTTGATTCAATTGTAAAATTGTTGGTATAAATAATCGGATTTATTAGTCCCACCGAAACGCTATTGACTTTAATAACATGATAAAATTATTTTTTTTTTCATTTAAATGATATATTGTTAGCCGAGAACAATATATTATTGAAACCATCTAAAAAATTATCGCGATCGAATTATATAGTTTTGAATGCATTTTCTGCAACGAACAAAAAAAGCGTTTCAATTCATAACATGAATATTGTTGATTCGAGTACACAAGAAAAATTGAATTTCGCTCGTTTGATTGAGATAAAATTTCTATTGAGTAAATATGTTATTTTATTTTTTTCACCATCTCCGATATTGATTTTCAAGTACATTATTCGTTATAATATTAATATTGTATTTTGATTGAAAAATATTAAGCAAATGTCTGAATTGGTTAAAAAATTGTGCGAAAATAAAATTTGTTTCTTGCGCATTTCGTTGAAAAAATTCAACTAAATCATGGTCGAGCGCCACCGAAATTATAGGTGTGAGGAATCCCGTAGTTCTCGGAGTAACCGCTAGAAGCCGCACGCGCGCTCGTTTCTCGTAAGCGTAGCGTGAACCGAAAATCTACTTAAACGCCGAAGAAACTCTAAAGAGTATGGCTTCTTGCCCTGTGGCTGAGATCAAAGTGTAGTATCTGTTCTTATCAGTTGAATATCTGAAGTTCTCTCCATGGATATTCCATTGGATATCTGATATTCTCTCCACTGTTATCGTGGATGATCATTCTATGCTCACTTTTTATTTAAGATTTAAAACAAATTGGGAACATTACGTCCCAAGGCATATTCGTTTCGATGCAGCAAAGAAATCATTAATTCTATTGATTATATTTTTGTACGAAATAAAAAATGTTGTAGCAACCGCTTCATTATTTCATCCATACATCTACGGATTGTATAGAGAATGATTTCAATAGAATATAATTTTATATAAAAGACAATGCAGATATTCAGAGAACAGAAGAGATTTAAAAATAAAATAATATGTTATTTGAATCAATTACATTTTCCAATATTTTATAGTATATTAACAATCTCATATATCGGTGGCACTCCGCGATCAGACATTTATTTGAATCAACCAATATATTTTTTTTATTCAATTGGTTTTTTCCTCCAGTGTATCCAGTGGATAATTATCATTCATGTACATTAAATCAAGTAGTTCATTTTTTATTGTTAAATCTTCAGGACGATATTTTTATCGGACGTTTCATTGGTAGCTCCTTTTACACGGTGATGTTTCTTCCCTGGGTTTGTTTGGGTTTCGTTCTGGAACTGAAAAACCACTCCATGGTCTCCTCGTCACGCTGGCGATTTTGTTTCATCTTCAGCTCATTTTGATAAGTATTTTTTAAAAATACAAAACAAAATATATAGAAATTCACAAAAAGAATCGAGTCTCCTCCGGTCACCATCTACCTCCACTTCCGCCCGGCGTCAAACTCCCCCCCAAAAAAAACCAAACAACACCATCATTGCGAAGATCCTCTCACTGTAAAAAAAAAAGGATCACGCCAAATCGATCGTCCCTAAAGCTCTCCGTGTCCTCAAGCTCACGCCGAGTGGGGGGTCCCCAGCCCGAGGGGTGCGAAACGAGCTCCACAAGTGTCCCGACACCCAAACAAGCCCAAACAACATGTATATCCTCCACCTACGACGCGCATCAATCACCTCCGACAAAGCAACGAGAAAGGTCCTCCAACCAAACCCAAACTCCAAATAAACCCAAAAACGTATGTCCTCCACCCACGCATATCAATAGCCTCCGTGACCCCAGCGGGATCCTCACCCAAAGGAATCGTGCCTACAATAATCAGCGTCCAAAGTAACCTCCTCGGGCCTATTCGACTTGTATCTAACTGTGCGCAATTTTGGCGCTCCGCGCGCGGTCGTCGATGTTCCATGGAGTTGGCCGAGTAGCCACTTCACCAGGACCATGGAGTGTGCGGCGAATAGCAGAGGGGATGAAGCGATCGGTCAATTTTCGCCAGGAGTGGGACACCCAGGCCAAGTATTCGAAGTAGGATTCGAAGAAGGCTTGGAGAGGGTAGACGCGGTTGGATTTCGGCGAGCCGAAAGCAGCTAGGTAGAGATTTGGAAGGAGAATCCTCTTGTCGTTCTCGTCATCTCAGTAGTCGTCGAGTTGGGGGAGAATCGTGACACCGTCGTCACACACACACACACACACACACACACACACACGCGCGCGCGCGCGCGCACACACACACACGCACACCCACGCACGCACACACACACACAGAAAAAGGGCATTTCCAAACCCGCCGTATGCAACGTCCATCAGCTGTCCGGCTGTCCCCAGTCCTCGGCATCTTCCAAACGAATTTCAGCGGCACCGCTGTCCTTCGAGTGACCTTTGCACGAAAATGCTCAATCCGAAGCCATCGGGGTTTGCATAATGTTGAGTCCGGAGACAATTGACGGCTACGAGGACGTTCCCCGAAGCCGAATGTCTTCAAAGTCACCTGTTGGCCATTGATATCTATATATAAAAGAGAGGGCAAAGTGTCGGTGTCGCCGCGAGGAGAATGGTGGGTCGGGGGGGGGGGGCAAAGGGGTTTTTCGTCGGTGAGGAAGCTGACGCTTTCTCGTCGTCATCGTCCCCGTCGTAGTAGCGGAGATGTCGTTCTCTCTGGTGGGGCAAAAGAATTGGCGGTGTGGACCAGTCACACAAACGTGCACTCTCACATACGAATGGAATACAGAGGGGTCTTTTAGAGCTTCCTCTCTCCCTCTCTCTCGCTCTTTCTCGTCTGGTCCCGCTGTCCAGATGGACCGATGGCCAAAAGGACGCGTCGAGGCCCCGTTTCCCCGCGCTATCTCGCAGGACTTGCGCCCTTCTGGAGGATCTTGAGCTCGGACCCTCGTGAGGAACGAAAGGACGCGACGATCTTGGGTTTCGCGTCCAGCATTAGGATAGCTACGACCTTTTTGCAGTGTAGCCATCCGTGTGTAGACATGTGTGAGTGTGTGTGTACGTACAAGAGTTGGCAAAATTTGCGGTAGTGACAGAGCTGTGTCCCGCGTTACGGTAGAGCGCAGTGGGGGAAGATTTTTCGCCCCTTAAGCCCCTCGGCGAAATGTCCTCGCTCGTTCCCCACGCCGGAGCAGCGCAGCTCATTTCCCTCCCCTCGGCGCGCTTCAACTCTTTCTCACTCGTTTGCTCTTTCTCTCTCGAACTGCTCTCTTTCTCTCTCTCTCTCTCTCTCTCTCTCTCTCTCTCTCTCTCTCTCTCTCTCACTCTCTCTCTCTTTCTCTTTGGTAGTTTCTGTCTCGCACCTCGGGCTATCTTCTTTCTCTTGAACTAGCTGTATATCGCCTCTCTCTCGCGATCTTTCTCCCCCCACCTCGTCTAACCGCACTCTCTCTGTCCATCTCTCCCAGGCTTCTCTTCGTTCCCTCACACTCGCTCTCTCGTGCAATCCTTGCTATGAATTTTGCGACACTCAATAAAAAAAAAAGAAGAAGTGGTTCCACGAGGTTAACATTTCGGTAACTATACCCCCTCGGAATATTCATGTGTATGCCGTATAGCGACGAGGAGCGGTGCGGGACAGTGACAGTGCACGGAGCAACCGAGAGAGGGGGCAGTCCCCTATAACGCGCGTATACTCATTCGCGTTGCTCCCTCCTTTTTTTTGCTGATATAAAGCCTCGCATTCGGTTTCTCTCGCTCGCTCGCATATATAGGTAAATTATATTACGAGCCCGTTGTATCCGAGTAGCGTTGACTATCGGACACATCTGGCTGCTTTGAGGACGGTCCTGAATTTTTTCGCCCGTTGATTTTGGAAACTCAGCGTCCTGAAAGTGACCCTACGCCTGCCAAATGTCATTTCGAAGCGAGTGTGGTTAGCGACGAGTATGGGGACCGCGAGGTCCTCGAGGGTCTTCAAAATCATCTCGGCTCGTATACATATTGGCGTGAGCCTACGTATGAATTTGTAGACGTATACAATCTGAACCTCGAAACGGCGGGGCTTTTTTTCGGGGGTGGGGGGGCGCGTACAGCGCGCTCTCTATACCGGCTAGTAGAGGAGAGCAGTGGGCATATAACACGATATATAATATACAAGCTGGGCCATTCTGCGAACAACGCGCGGTAACTGGACGCGCGCGCGAGAGAGAGAGAGAGAGAGAGAGAGAGAGAGAGAGAGAGAGAGAGAGAGAGAGAGAGAGAGAGAAAGAGAGCAGTTAGAGAGAGAGAGAGAGAGAGAGAGGGAGAGAGAGAGAGAGAGAGAGAGGGAGAGAGAGAGAGAGAGAGAGAGAGAGAGAGAGAGAGAGAGAGAGAGAGAGAGAGAGAGTGAGAGTGAGAGAGAGAAGCGGTGTGGAAAGGGAGGGAGGATCATCGGGAGGGGAGCTGGGGAGAGGGGAGACGCGAATATCGCCACACGCACCAACACAACGTGGCCCCCCGAAAAGAAGAGAGAGACGAAGAAGGAGCAGAGAAAAGAAAGGAGACGGACCGAACGACAGGGGGAGAGAGAGAGAGAGAGAGAGAAAAAAAGAAGACGAAAAAGAAAAAAGAAGCAACGGCGAGGAATAAAAAGTGCATGGGAGAGGCGCAGGGCGAAGCCCGAACAGCGCGCGAATCAAGTGCTTTTGGCCAGTCGCCTTCCCAATCATTCTACGACTAGGTAGTCCCCCGGTGTCCGCAAAGGCCCGCGCACCGCACACCGCCAAACACACACTTTTCTCTCCTCTCCGGGTTGTGTTTTGCACACGTAGTCAGGCTGTCGCGTTTCAACGTCCCCGTAGCAGCAGCAGCAGCAGCAGCAGCAACAGCAGCACGTCGTTTACCCGCACACGTCGCGCGATACCAAACCACCACCGGGCTGTTTTGCTCTATCTTCAACTCGATGGATAAGGACGCGAGCTCACCCAGCGAAACGTCAAACGAAACAACCGCGACAAGGACCATTATCCGACGCAGTATCCGGCATTAGAGAAACAGAACAAAAAACAAGCCTCCTTTTGCGTTCGGTTTTCACTTATTTTCCGTTTGTTTTTCTTTGTTTGTTTTTTTTTTTTTTTTTTGCGGCACGCGAGTGTCGCGGGCGAGAGCACTCGTGGACGAACAGCTTGTTGAATACGACGAATTTTACGTGCGCGCGGCAAGTGAAGAAGCACGAGGAAAAATACCCGAAAATACGCGAAGTTCGAGGTAGCGAGGGGAAAAAAAAAGGGAAAAAATCGAGTGCGCTCGACGTACTCCGAAGGATTCGCAGCCAGGATTCCAGCCTGGAAATATTTCGTTGGGAGAACGAAAGATTTTGGTTTTTTTTTTTGGCGAAAATCGACACTTTTGGGCGAGGAGTGTGCGTGGAAATTGTTCACGGGGAATAACGGAAGCGGCAGTGAGCGTCAGGTGGGTGAAAGAGCGAATCGGAAGGAGACTCGGCCACGAGGAGACTCCAGCCACGAGGTAAAAGCCCGCTCGGTCCGCGCAACCACCGTCTCCGACGCGCCACCCAAGGAAACACGTCGAAATATCATCGCAGCGGAAACTTTCCGAGGAAACTCGCCGGCTTTTTTTTTACCACCTCGCATCCGCCTCTTTGAATTTTTTTTTTTCACCACGTTGCGAAGGAAGGCGAGAGGGAAAAAGTTGAAAAAAGAAACAAACGCTTGTAAACCGGAAGAAACTGAGGAGCGAAAAGGAGAGAGCCCGGGAAGAAAGAAGATAAAAGAACGCACCGAGACAGTCCGAGACACAAAGCGAGAAATAAAGAAAAACGAATAAAAGTAGATACTGCAAAAATAGCGAGCTCCAGTGGCGTTACACAGTAGACGAGCATCGCGACAATGTCGAGCACAATCGCTGACACGCGCTGACACGTACTTTTCGCAAATACATTCGAACATCGACGTTTTTTCATCACCGATTGACGACACGCGTACATGTGATTCGATTGAACAAACATAATCGACAGTTCGCATAAAAAAGCAACGAGGCCCAAACGAAAAGTCGAAATTAGCGAGCATCGGAGCCCCGGGGTAGACGCCCGACTACTGAGCAGTGTACAGCAACGATCCGAAAAGAACATCGCGAGTGATAATTCGCGAGCGGTTTACGTTTTTTTTTCTTCTCTCGCCCGGAAGGGGGGCAGCGCGCGAAGAGGGAAAAGGAACTTTTCCAACTCATAACCATGGACGCAGAGCTGAAATCCCGTGCGACGAGACAGCAACGATCCATCGTTGCGAATTACAGCGCGGCTTAGTGACAAAGGGACAGGGGACGAGCAAGAGAGCGCGAGAGGGAAAAGGGCGAGAGCAAAAGTGCGTGCGTGTGCGTGTGTGTCAGTGGGCGAGAGACGGACAGATCTCGTTTTAACGACAATTAGTAGCCGAGAATCCGTGACGTCGAAGGCGCGAGGAGAGAAGGGAGAGCGCGGATCAAGCGAAAAATTACGATAAATCGAAATATCACGGAAAATACGAAAAAAAAAAAGAACAGAAACGAAACGTAAATTCTCCAAATCGTAAGCAACTCGGAGAAAGTTAAGAAAGAGTGCAAAAAACGGAAAGAAAGCGGAACGAAAAGCTTGAAGAGGGGATGAAAAACGAAGTGACGAAAATCGAAGGAGAAGAACATCGCTGAGAGTACCGGGATTAAAACGTGAGAGGGAACGAGATACGTTCTCGAAAGTACGTATCGCGGTTTCCGTTGTAATTGTTCGACACTAGCGCCGTGTCGACGGGGCACCTACTGCGAGGTACGAGCAAGGACGCGCCGCGGGAAACGCGACGACACGTTACTTTACCTCTGAACGATCAAGGTACGTACACTATGTACAAGGCACATACTTCGAATAAATATATATCTATATCGAAATATATTGAACGGTAATAGTAATGTTTTTTTTTTTTCATACGCTTTAATATTTGGGTCATTTGACGAAAGAGTATTTATATTTTTTTACTTTTTGTTTACTTTGTGTCACGATGTGGCGTCTCTTGATCGGCGATTATCCACATCAGCGTGAAAAGGTACAAAAATGAATTATATATTTTATTTAATATGATATATATATATATATATTTATTACATAAACAAAAAATATATATATAATTAAATATTTAACTTATTTATTGTAACTTCTCGTGATATTGAAGTTTGCATTTTTGTAACGCAACGATAGTTCCCTAGCCCATTTTTTTGGCCACATTTAGCCCCCCAAAATTACTGGAACGTTTTTCAGAATCCTTCTTAGAGATCTTCAGTCTAAATATGTGAGAAAAGATTTTGGATAATAAATGAGGAAATAGAAAATAAAAAAGAATTTTCATTGCATTCCAACTATGCAAATTTCAACTTCGTATTTTCTCGATGAATTAAAAATCCGTAATTTAAGTGTGTAATTTATATATATAATTTACGGATTTTCAATATACCGCAGAGTTCATTATAAAATTTGGGAAATTATTCGTTGTCATTTTGGAAACCGATGCAATTTCGCCAAAACTATAAGACAAAAAAGTTATCCCGACCCACTCAAATGAAACTTTACATTTGTGTACGATAGCAACTTGGATTACGAAAATTTCTTCGATATCTGAGAGTCGGTCTAATTTCGTTAAAAATTATCTTGTGTCACGTCAAATGGAGAAGACTGTACATATGAATGTATATAGGAGTGCACGTTATATAACTGCAATATTACAATGTACGATGCCACGTCTCTTGATCAATAAGTCTCTACATCTGTTGAGTTATATGAATTCATTGTTTAATTAATTATATTTAACATCATCATTATAATTCCTAGCTTTGTGGAAAATCCATAATTTATATTTGTGCGTGCGTGTATATATATATATATATATATATATATATATATATATATAGATTACGGATTTTCAACAGACTAACAAGTTCTTTGGAAAACAAATTTATTGGATTTTGAACAACCGATTTACTTTTGTCGAAACCAAGAAGTTGAAAAATTATCTCGGTCCACTCAAATTGCACTTTACATATGGGGACAATAGCAATTGCGATTAAAAAAATTGCTTCGATATTTAGAAGTCGGTCTAATTTCGTTCAAAAATAAAAAAGTCTTGTTTTGCGTTAAACGGACAAGACTGTACATATGAATACATATAGGAATGCGAGAAATGTATCAGCAGTAATACAATGTACAATGCCGCGTCCCTTGATAAATAATATGCTACATCTCCGTTAAAAGTTATATAAATTTATTATATTTAACTTTATTATTATTACTACTCGATTTAGTGGAAATCCGTAATTTATATGTGTATAAATATATATATATATATATATATATATATATATATATATATATATATATATATATATATATATATATACACATACACATTTCTATATATATATGTATGCTCGTATTACGGATTTGCAATAGATCGAGAAGTTTTTTTTTGAGAATAGGGTAAAGTTATGTATTGGAGATATGGAAAGCAATAAAATTTATCCGAAACTAAAAAGCTAAAAAGTCATCTCTGGATTGACTCAAATTGGACTCTTGATAAGTGGACAATAGCAACTTCGATTCGAATAAAAACTTTTGGATATTCAAAAATCGGTCGCGTTTCGCTGGGAATACGAAAAATGATATTGTGTTATTTCAAATGGAAGGGAATGTGTGTGTGTGTGTGTGTGTGTGTGTGTGTGTGTGTGTGTGTGTGTGTGTGTGTGTGTACCGGGTGTCCTGTTATGAACGGATAATCCTGCAACTGTCGAAAGGTCAGATCGTGTCCTACTAAATACTGGCATTTCAGTTGAGTAAAATTCCCACGGTTTTCGAGATAAAAATAATCTGTTTTTGGTTTTTCACATGCCATTTCTACAATTGATAACTTTTTAAATACAGTTTCTTAAAAAATGCTCTTAGTTATTTGTTTTATCTGGAAAAGTCTTCTTTTTAACCTTAAATGTTAAGGAAACTTTATGAAAAAAGATCTTATGCCGAATTTTCATTTACTTTAATAAAAGTCCCTCGGTTTTCGGGATAAAAATCATCTGCTTTTGGTTTTTTGCATGCCATTTCTACAAACGATAACTTTTTTAACCTAGTTTTTTTTAAATATTCCTGGTTATTTGTTTTATCTAGGAAAGTCTTCTTCTTAACCTTAAATGTTGAGGAAACTTGATGAAAAAAGATCTTATGCAGGATTTCCATACAAACCAATTCGAACATCTGACTTTGATAGCCTACGGTGTCAAAAAAAATGTACTCCGCATATCGTGCCAATTACTTTCAAAAGTTGGTAAAAGGACACTCAGTATATATATATAGAAGTGCGCGAAATCCAGTGAAGAGGTTAGGAAGAGCAATCCAGCGCAGCTGAGCGTCCGGTAGTGTCCTTCAGTCTGTATATTCGCAAAATGAACGATCGTGCTCCTCGCACTCTCTTACATTCTCGCCTTCACACCTTCTCTTGCCCTCTCTCGCCCCCCCTCTAACACTCTTTATCTCGCTCTTTTGCTCTTTCTTTGTTATACTATACACTAATAGCTATGTACAAGGATACGCGTACGCAGTAAATTCGGTTCACATTCAGAAGGCCAATTTGGTTTCGGCTCAAGCCTCGAGAATCGAGTAGAAAAATTAACGAGAATATTGCGTCGAAATGTTAACATATTTTG
Organism: Ophion obscuratus; assembly: GCA_964007375.1. NCBI lineage: Eukaryota > Metazoa > Arthropoda > Insecta > Hymenoptera > Ichneumonidae > Ophion > Ophion obscuratus. The sequence continues at coordinate 21,698,872 of OZ023317.1, forward strand.
GTGAGTTAGATCGAAACGCTTGAGAAACGATTGATTAAGAGCAATTTTTATAATGACTTAGATTGAGGAGAGATGAGCCGCCTGTGGCGATAGCTTGGCGGGAGAGTTCGTAGAGTTCGAAAAAGACGCACAAATTAAGGGGAGATATACACCTAGGAGCCGGAAAAAAGGTCATTATTGTGATTTTTTTTTTCAAGAAAAACTATTTGAAATTTCGGATTGGGGTTTTAATTATCTAAAAGTATGTACATTCAAAAATATGTTTAATTTTATTTATTTAAAAATATCAAAAATATACAAAGATATTGTATGATCCTTGGAGCGTCGTAAAAAAATCTGCGTATACGATACCCACTGGCGTTTCTTGAAAAATCATTTGAAAAAAAAAACCAAAAAGATTATCAAATTAGATACTATAATCTAGTACTTGTCATAGCCAATTTTGGAAATATCGATTTATGACAAAATGGCAGACGTTTGAACATAAATAGTGATTTTTGGGCCAATAATTAGTTATTATTTTGCCTATAAAACAAAAAGTAAGTAACGGAAAAAAAATCCTAAGACAAGTACTAGATAATGGTGTATAGAATAACCACAAAAAACGTCAAGGCTATCGGTTCGTTGGTTTTCGTGAGATTTTGGGTACCGATTTGAAAAACGTGGTTTTGAGAAAAACGCGTTTGGAAATTTGGGAATGAATGAATCATGAAATTTGTCAACTTACATGGAATCATCGATACCAGGCCCATGGTGTAGGTCTTCTACGGTCGACGGAATGTTCATAGCTTCTAAATTCTCGACCTCGACCATCTAGGTGCATATCTCCCGTTAACGATACGAAAAGAACTCTTGTTCTTATCGCGAGGCGTTTTGTTCCTAATAGTAATTGTTATTAATCATAAATAAAAAACGAAACGAGGAATATCGAACAAAACTTCTCGAGATGGCATCTCAAGACGTTTTGTTTGTAATAATAATTCTTATCAATAATAAATATAAAAATCAAAAATAATTGAACGGAGCGAGTCGAGATCGTATCTCGAGATGTTTTGTTCCTCCTTTTCATTTCGTTTCTTTATTGATCGTTAATAATAATAACAATAAATTTGATGAAAGTTCACAAAAAGAATAAAAGAAACGAAGAATGTTTCTAATAATAATTCTTCTTAATAATAAATAATTTTAAAAACGAAACCGAAAAAAGAGTCAAACGGTTCAAGATCTTTTCCCGAAATTTCTTTTCCATCCGTTTCTTACTTACTATTGATAATAATAATAAGAAATTAAATTAAAACCATAAAAGCGCCCAGTGGCGATAGCTCGTCGGGATAATTCGTAGAGCTCAAAAAAAAAACGAAAAACCAAACGAAGAAAAAAAACACACAACGTCTCGATATACGATCTCGAAACGTTTTATTGCAAATAATAAATGTTATCGATAATGAATTAAAAAAAAAGATAATAAAACGCCACGAGATGTGATCTCGAGACGTTTCGTTTCCCTTTTCCATTTTTTTTTCTATTCATTAATAACAACAATAATAATAGCTTAGATAATGACGAGAAGAGCTTCCTCTGGCGATATCCCGGCCGGAGAATTCTCGGAGCTCAGAAAAAGAACAAAAGAAATGAAAAAAAGTACCTAATAACAATTCTCCATAATAATAAATAAGAAACAAAACCAAAAAAGATACAAACGGCTCGAGATCTCGTCCTAATTTTTTTCCCTCTCGTTCCTTATTTACTAATGATAATAATAATAGTAATAATAATAATAATAATAAAATTAAAACGATAGAAGTGTCCAATAGCGATAGCCCGTCGAGAGAATTCGTAGAGCAGAAAAAACGAGAAACGAAACGAAAAAAGAAAAAAAGAAAACGTCTAGAGATAAGAGTAGCGTGAAAGAAAGTCTTTGAGACTGGCAACGTATCCTCAGTTCATTGCGCGAAAGATATTAACAGGCGATGCGTTCGTGAAACATCTGGCAACGATCGTTTTTTACTCACTGCCCCCCCCCCCACCCCCCCCCGGGACTTCCAACCCGCTTGAATTTGATCCAATGGACATTCGATTCAAAAAAAAAAAAAATACCAAAAATGGAAAAATTAATCGCACAATAATGCAATAAATTGCACTAAGATCTGCCTGAAGTTTGCATCGTTGGAATGGAACGAAAATTCTGTAAATATCAGGCTAATTTTCAGGCTTGTTTGGGTTCACAAACAAACCCAAAAAAAATTAACAAAATTAACCTGACTAGCAGACGCCCCACTTGCGAATATTTACCGGAAATTCTTTTCAATTTTAGGTCACAGGTCGCTAAATAAAAATTCTAAACAATGTTCGCGAGATTTTCGTAGCGCAAATCTACCAAAAGAAATTTGGGAAATTGAAAAAACAAATAATTTTCGTTGCATTCCTACGATGCAAACTTCGACGTCATGAAAATCGAAGTTTCGGTCTTTCGATTCCGTCCCAAAGACATTCGCATTGTTACGCGAACGTAACGAGTCTCTTGGGACCTCGAAATTTTTCGTGGGGCCCAGCACAAAGAAAAAGACATATATATATATATATATATATATATATATATATATATATATATATATATATCTACACGGTGAGTCTACGCCGTCTAACGGCATGCCCCCTCTCCCATTTGCTCGTAGTGTTGTGTGGCTGTAGTGACGGTCGAGTGGCTAGACAAGCGCTAGACGTGGAATAATGCCCGGAGAGACCAGACGGCCTCTCACGGCTCACTCGTCTATGGGTACATGCGTCTCCGCGTACATAAATTTGAGTGTGTACACAGACACATATATGGATACATAGTAATCTACAGACTGGGAGATGCCGCCTCGTCGCTCTCACTTGCGTTTGTACGGAAAGAAAAATGACGTAAGCCGCCAGACCGGCAAGACGCGTATCCTTTGTCGCTAGACAACTTAAACGATTCACGATATCGTTTCTACACACCGAACACGTATAGCACAGTCTTTCAATTATTATATTCAATTATTATAGGGATAAATCATTTTGAGAATATTCGACCTTGAGGTCCTCGTTTTAGCCTAGGGTCCCATTACTCAATTTTATGTAGACCAAAAATGGATTCAAAAGCACCTTAATGTGTATATATATCCGACCTGAAAAGTCATGAAAAATCTTAAATTTCCTGAAATTACACTCGACCCTGAAAAAGTCATGAAATGTCATGAAAAATTACTAGTCTACCTGAATTATTATCCCCTTATAAATTATCGTTGAGTCTATATTCAATATGAATTAACTTTGTGGTACTTGTCGATAGAGAAACGAATATCGAATCGATAGAAAATAAAATGGAAGAAAGTAAAAGAAAATGATGCGTTATCTCAACATATATTAGTTTTTCTTTGTAATTCGTGTAAAGCGACTAGATGATATTACTCAAAGTTCCTAAATGTATGTAATATTTTTCTAGATGTTCCCAAAATATGTGTCTTTACAGCAATCTTGAAATTATGTTTCTCTCACATTTTTTACTACATATGGAATGGTACAGTTTGGTGACATCGTTTATTCCGTAAACTTTTTATGGGCATACAACACACATCTGTTTGAAAGAGCAAAATAAAAATATGAAAATTTCGAAAATCGGTCGCACTGTAGAATCATTAAGTATACTTCTACGCCAGAAAGTCACACTAAGAGTCATGAAAAAATCCCCATTCGTTGCCTTAAAAATCCTTAAATGTCATGCAATTTCAGTTCTGGTCAAAATTAGACACCCTGATATACATACATACATACACACACACACACACACACATATATATGATATGTTTTTTATATATTCATAACAATATATTTATCGTTATAGTTCACTTTTTTCTAGAACTATTTTTCGGTTCAACGTATATAATATGTAATAATATATCTATGCTACGTGGATGTATATAGATCAGGGAGGCACAAATTTGACCACTATTTTTTTCCTTTTTCTCACCATCCAATTATCTACTTTAAAGAAAAAAAATGGTCGCAAAGCTGCGAGCGGTTAAAAAATATTTAGAGGTCGCTCAGGCCTCGCAACAATTCAAATTTCCATTACAAATCGATTTCTTTTTCTTTCACTTCTCCCCCTTGAATTTTACGCTTTATAATTTTTAAGTTGAGCTCGCGAAAGCTCTAGCCGGCCAATGAATATTTAGTGGTGGCTCAAGAGCTTCGAAATTTCTAATTGTCGAGATTTTTTTCTTCTCAATCATAAATTTAACACTTGTGGAAATTTTCAAAACAATCGATCCTTTTTTTCTTTAGAAACGGATTTTTTAAATTGATATCACACTTCTGACCCGATAAAATGAGGGACCTATAATTTTGTTTACGGACAAGAGCTTTAGAGAATTATTTTATGAGACCAAAGATTATAATTCTTGCGTTTGTAGTGTGAGGTAAATTTGAAAGATCTGTTTCTAAAGAAAAAAAAAGGATTAATTGTTTTGAAAATTTTACAAATTTCACTTTCGCGAGGTCAATTTGAAAATTATAAAGCGTTCACGTGTGAGAAGTGAACGAATTTTTTTTTTTTAATGAAAATTTGAATTTTCGGGATGCTTGAGCGACCGCTAAACATTTTTCGACCGCTCGCATCGTTCGTGACCATTTTTTTTTTTCTTTAAAGAAGATAATTGGATGATGAGAAAAAGGGAAAATAATGGAGCTTAAATTTGGGTAACCCTGATATATATATACAGAGTGTCCTGTTATGAATGGATAATCCTGCAACTGTCCATAGGTCAGATCATATCATTCTATATGCTGGAATTTCAGTTTAGTGAACGTCCCACGGTTTTCGAGATTTTCGGTTTCATGTTATTTTTTTTTTTTTAATTATCTGCTTTTGTTTTTTCGCATACCATTTCTACAAATGATAGGAATAGATAATAACTAAGAAATTTTTTAAAGTAATTGGCACGATATGCGTAGTACTTTTTTTTTACACCGCAGGCTATCAAAGTCAGATGTTCGAATTGGTTTGCATGAAAATTCTGCATAAGATCTTTTTTCATTAAGTTTCCTTAACATTTAAGGTTAAAAAGAAGATTTCTCTAGATAAAACAAATACCCAAGAGTATTTTTTTTCAACCTAGTCAAAAAACGTATCATTTGTAGAAATGGCATGCGAAAAACCAAAAGCAGATGATTTTATCTCGAAACCCGTGGGACTTTTGCTAAATCAGTTTAGTAAGTGGGACTTTTATTAAATACCAAATTTTAGAATTCCTGGTACATGTAATTATAATAATTTATATAAATTATACATTTATTATATATTTATGACAATATATTTCTCATATATTTACAAAGATTGGTTTTAAACAAATTTGAGACCCGTCCTCAAGATAATCAAACGTCCTGACAACAAACATGACATATTTAGGAGATATTACGATATATGTGGCCCCTAATTCTGACCACGCAGCCGTCATATTTTACCCAAAATAAGCCTTTTTTTTCAAAAACGGTAAAAATCGAAATTCGACCCTAAAGGGGGTGAAACAGTGGTTTTAAAGTTTGTATGAGACAGCATATTTTTTTGTCAGCCTTGCTTTAAACTTGGCGTAAATATTCTACAACACAAATAATGGAACACGTATATCAGTATTTCCAAAAATTCGACCTTTAAGAGGGTTAATCGGGGGTGTTAAAGTTTGTACGAGACAACACATTTTTTGTCAGATTTACTTGAAACTTGGCATAAATACACTAAAATACAAATGATTAAACATGTATTTCAGCAATTTCCAAAATTTGACCTTTAAGGGGGTTAAACGGGAGTGTTAACGTTTATATGGGAAAACACATTTTTTTAACAGATTTACTTGAAACTTAGCAAATTTATTTTATACATAACACTTTATGTTTTCCTCGCTGTTCGGTGCGTGTGGACAGTCAAGTAGTACTTTTAGCCCCTTAACTGTATTTGTTTGGGTTGGCATAAATACGCCAAACAAACCCAAACAAATACATGTATAATTATTTGTATTGGAGTGCATTTATACCAAGTTTCATGCAAATCTAACCAAAAAATATGTTGCCTAATATAAACTTCAAAACCCCCGTCCCCCCCTTAAGGTTGGAATTTCGATTTTTACCAGTCTTGAAAACAGTCTTATCTTCGATCAAATATGAAGACTGCGTGCAGAATTAGGGACCACGGATATCGTAATACTGCCCATATACACAACGGGCCCAAAATAACGATACTGAAGTTTGCATCGTTGGACTGTAACGAATTGAACTTCTTTTGGCTGATTTCGCGTATAAAAGTTCTTCAACAATTATTTAAGATATTTATTTAGCGATCTTGATGATAAATCTATAAAAAAAGATCGCCTGTAATAATAAAAATATGGAGAATAAAATGTAAAACCGTATTTTCGTTGCGTTCCAACGATGCAAACTTCACACACCATCCCAAAATATTATTACGCAATCTCCCGTCGCTGCTAAATCATAGCCTTAGCCACGAGCATGGCTACCATCGTAATTCCATCCAGAAAGAATAAAAGTTTCGCTAGAAAAATGTGAGCACGAGTCCCGAAGAAAAAAATGACGTTTACCACCGAATTGACGTTTTGTTTGTTTTTTCTTTCTATTGATTATTATTAGCAATTATTTTTGTGCCGAAGGAAACATTACAATTTCGAACGCCCGATAATTTTGGCCAAGGTTGCATATGTTTACGTGCGTTGCGTGTGCGTGTTCGTACGTACGTGAGGACAGTACGTATATTTATAGATTTGTGTATTTCTTCACTTTCGTCCGTTTTTTTTTCCCTCGCGAACTTGGGACTATACAAATCACTAGACGCAGCCCGGAGTACTATTAGTGTCGTGTGTGTATTATTTACCGGATTCCTCGGGCGCCGATGAATTTAAAACGCGCGGTACGTCCTCTTCGTAACTTTGGCAATTTCGCGCGATCGTCATTCGACAAAAATCTGCTGACTCCGGCACATTTGCTTTGTGTATGTGTGTGTGTGTGTGTGTGTGTGTGTGTGTGTGTGTGTGTGTGTGTGTGTGTGTGTGTGTGTGTGTGTGTGTGTGTGTATGTGTTTTTTTTTTCGTTCGTTGTTTGGTTGCTCAATATAAACGCGGATGACAAAATATTGTTGACGGGACGATTTGCAATTTTGTTTTATTGTATTGCGCGATAGTTTCTTTTTATTTGTTTTTTTTTCGCAATGTACTTTCGGCACGGAATGCGAGAATAATATTTTTGTGTTTCAAGGTGAAGAACGAGAATAAAACGAAACGATAAGATCGCGCGAATTTGAGCGATTGGCGACGGACGCAAATGTTCATTAAAGGTGCAATTCAATTGACACTTGGTTATTGGTATATGTTTTTTTTTATTCAATCAACTTCAGGCAAGTGGCGAGATTAGATGGACGGATAAGGGCGGGCGATAAAATAGTAAAGTTATTGAGAACCGTAATTATTTTGTTTTTTTTTCAATATGCATCTCCAAGCTGCTGATCAATTGTTTTTTTCACTTCACGTTCAACAAATTTTGAGTGTCTCTTGACTAATTGTCGCTAATGGAAAAATACGCTGACTTCGGAGAATTCTCGTCCTTGCAATTACTCAATGCCGGTATATTGACTCACGCGGAGCAAGGCCTGCGATATTTTTTTTATTTATCCGTGCGGATGAACTAGTAAAAAGTCCTTCAAATTAGATTCGAAGGACTACCAAATGTTTGCTGCAATTAAACTTTTTTTTTTCTACACGGCACGAAGTCTCGCGTACGAAATTCAACCGGGCGAGGAATTTCGCGAGCACAGGAAACACAAAATCGTCAGGATTATGTGCATTTCGATCGAGCTGAATTTCACTAACAAATCTGGATACCTTCACGATTCGAGCGAGTATTTGGTAAATAATTTCGATAAAATACACACCTTCGCGTAACACCGACGAGATTACGGATGTCTTTCAAAATTATATATATATATATTTATAAACTCGTATATTGCCATCTCAAATAAGTTGCACAAACTCTTCGACGTCTTACTTAATTCGGTGCAAACATAAAAAGAATTCTGAAACATCGACGGGTATGCGCGACTCTGAGGAGAGATAATAGTGTTACGAGAAAAATTATATTGCCATCGTAATTAAAGCTGTTTGAAGATAGCTTAACTCATTTTTTAAATTTGTTTAGGCTTTCATTTATTTATTTATTTTTTTACATTTATATTCGGTGACGTTTATGACTTGAGCGGAACTATCTTGAGTCATTAGGAAGTGGGGGCTCAATTTGTGTGTGTGTGTGTGTGTGTGTGTGTGTGTGTGTGTGTGTGTGTGTGTGTGTGTGTGTGTGTGTGTGTGTGTGTGTGTGTGTGTGTGTGTGTGTGTGTGTGTGTGTGTGTGTGGGGTATATACATACATACATATATATTTACGTGGTCCTATACAACCATACATTAAAATATATGATAGGACATAAGTTCATGTGTTTGTGTGTGTGTGTGCGCGCGTGTGTGTGTCTATATACATCTATAGATACGTCTAACATAATCTTTTATTTATTCTATTATATATTTTAATATATGATAGTATCGAATCACGTATTTACACACACACACACACACACACACACACACACACACACACACACACACACACACACACACACACACACACACACACACACATATATCTTTATTATGAATACAATAATTATTAATATAGAAGATATAAAGATCTCTGAAATATTATGAATATAAAAATACTTAAATATAATAAAATTTTAAAATTCTACATACACTATATAGTATATACAATTTTAGATTTTTTATATTACATTTTTTTGAATATATATATATGTGCACACACACACACACACACACACACACACACACACACACACACACACACACACACACACACACACGCACGCACGCACGCACGCACGCACACACGCACATACACACACACACATATATAATTGTAGGCAAAATGCTTGCTGTGCATGAGAGTTCTTTCGGTTGCATGCAATTTGGCGTAGAATATCAAACTTACGTACAAATGAATGAGATTGTGTATCGTGCGTGCGTGCTTATAAATAGAGATTTTTGTTCCGGAGAAATTAATGCCGAGAGGAGAGTGCGCGGAAAAGAGAGGGGGGGGGGGGAATGAAAAAAAAATAATATACCGATGAGTCGGCCATTACGTGTAAGAGAGTGCCTGAGCTGGGTTCTTGAAAAACGAGACGCGATTCGCACATGTATACATAGCGCGAATCGCTAGGAGCCTTGGTTTAATGTGTGCGAATAGAGAAAAAAAGGAGACTGAGAGGGGTGGAGAGAAGGGGCGAAGAAAGGAAAGAGAGAGACGGACGATGAGAGAGAAAGAGAGAGAGAGAGAGAGAGAGAGAGAGAGAGAGAGAGAGAGAGAGAGAGAGAGAGAGAGAGAGAGAGAGAGAGAGAGAGTGAGGGAGAGAGAGAGAGGGGAACTAGGAGGTGGGCACTTACACGAAGCCCCAATACAAGAGAGCCTTTGGCAGTTTAACCAGACCCGAATCGTGGTATGCAAAGCGAGTGCGAATCCTTGAACGTGAGTTTGGAGTAGAATAGTCGAGACTGCCTCGAGGACCGAAACTGGTAGACAGGGGAGACCTAGACCTTACTAGGCAATTCACCAGACATTATCGTAATTATTGTGAACGTACTTTTGAAAAAATCTTTTTCTGTCGACCACGATCAAAACCAGCAATGTTATCGGCTGTATTTTTTTTTTTTCATGATCGCTGAAACATTACGTCTACAGTATAGTGTTTCATTTTAATCCATTTCGGTTTTTTTTTCAACAATTGTTTTCCTTTTTACAACGGCGATAGGAAATGTTGTCTTGTGGAAATTATTCTTGTCTGCTTATTATTGGCAAATAGGACGTAGCGTTTGAATATTATTTTTTGGATTGTCCGAGAGGGAGAAACGAATATTTTTTTGTGGGTAAGAATCGGCAAAATGTTTAGATGCTCGGGTAATTGAATAGCTGGGCGTCGTGTTCGCGAAAAAAATTTAGACGTTATTTAGACCGAGTTACAACGGGTTGTAAAGAAAAGAAAAATACACGTACGTAGAGAAAAAATTTAGCGACGTGTTCTTATCGGCAGATGCAGAAAAAAGTGGTATTTTTTTTAAAGCAAATTTATAATCCTTGACGCGTATCCCGTCGAGTGTGCACATGCAAACGAACAGTATTCCGGAATTTCGTCACCTTGGCGGGCACATTTGTCTCTTTTTCTCGCTTTCCTTCTTTGTTGCCTATTGACGCACCTTTTACGTAAGTTTGTCGTCCCAAGTGTGTGCCATACGCGAAGGGGCGGAGGACGACACGAGGGGGAGGAGAAATAAAAAAAATTCGCAACTTTGCGATGCAGCAAAAAATCGCAAAGCACACATTACACGGGTCTCGTAAATTCGCGAGGCTTTATTTATTTTTTGCCTTCAATTAATACTCGGCAAATCGTCGATAAGACATTGGGCTATGGTTACGTGTGGTGTACACTTTCGCATAATATCGTTGATAAATCATTTCCCTTTTTTTTTGTCATTCTTTTTTTTAAGCACTTGCTCGAAACGAAACGGCAATTCGTGCACAAAATTATCGAAGCACGCATTGCAAATAATCATGTCGATTTTTTATATTTACGTTTATATTGGATTTTTCCGCGTCGAAATGTCACGACGGATCTGTCGTTTTTTCTTTTCTGAAAAATTCCCAAACGCCTATCCCTTCGTTTTATTTTCGCATAAAATTAATTTTATTTATTTATTCATTTGGTTTTGTATTGATACATTTCATTTATTCATACATTTTATTTCAAATAATTGTTCAAATAAATAAAAAATAAAGTGAGAGACAGGAATACGCTGTAGGAAAAAACAGCAGGAGAAATTATTTTAAATTTGTCAAATTAAGGTGCGATTCCATAAGTTTTAAGAAACACATAACTGCATTATCGAATTCAAACTTAATTACTTTCGTACTTTCGAGAAGTTTACCAATTAGTCTGTCTTCAAAAATGATAATTTTTTCGAACTGTCGCAAATGTGACAGACAGATCCTTATCGAATAAAAAAAAACCTCTTAATCCCCAAACTAATTATTTCACACTAACCTCAATAATTTTACTCGAGACACCTCGATGAATGCTATTTCCATGAATCGCGCCATATTTCCAAACCAAAATTTTACAATAAGCAGGGGGTACGTAGGTTGTATTCTGCCACGACAGACGGACAGCCATATGATTATAATCGTTTCTAGCAGCAACGAAGCGGCGAAACTAAACCGCCATTTTTCGCTCGGCTCAAAGAATTCCGCACACAACTCAAAATCGCTGAGATTCTAATCGCCCCATTCCAGCTCCACGCGCAGCGTTAATTCAATTCCACCGAATCTCGTTCTTGCGCTGCAAGGAAATTTCGAATCACTCGGGGGGCCTCGAATGACGCGACACTATTTAAAAATAGTCTCTAATTAAATTTAATGAACGTCGACCTAGTTGCGAGTCGTCGACTATTAGGTCAGCCCCAATTAGCAGTGTGCGAAGAAAATATATCTCCAAAAAAAATTAATTAATTGAACCGAGTGCTCGAAGGAATGAAAGATTGAGCGGTGAAGGATAAAAAAATGCGGATATTTCTGCTCGAAGAGTCCACTGGTTTCCGGTGAAAGGACGGAAGAGGAAGAGATGAGAGAGAGAGAGGGGGGAGGGAGAGAGAGGGAGAGAGAGGAAGAGAGAGAGAGAGAGAGAGAGAGAGAGAGAGAGAGAGAGAGAGAGAGAGAGAAAGAGAGAGAGACGAAAGCCTCACGCACACATAATTGGTATCGCTGATTAGATTAGAGGCTTAGTAACTAGATTACTCGTCGCTCGCGTTATCTCTGAAATTAGATACCAGCCGGTGAATATGTATTAAGACGAAAGAGAGAAAGAGAGAGAGAGAGCGGACAGCCGAGAGCGGACGTCGTCATCGTCTGCTCCCGTCGTACATTCGTTCGTACGGAATAATTTCATTGCTTCGTACCATTGATCAAATTCCATTCTCTCTCCATATGCACGATTCGATGTTTCATCGTTCGCGTTTGCTCCCGTTCCTCGCCCACCCGCTCGAACACTCCTCGCGATATTGAGGATGCAAACGCGCCCGTTGAGAAAATAAAAATGTGCGCAACTTGGCGTTCACGGAGTGTCGGAAAAAAAGATTTAAAAAATCCGTCCGAGCGAACGAGTTTGAAGGAGGGAAATGATTCCTGACCTTGATGACTGCCTGACATTGTCGATCTCTCGACGATCGAAATCTCGCGCGAATCAGATCGTTGCGATTATCCGCGGTTTTTTTTGCACATTCACTCGCGCAACTCACTTGCACCTCTCGCAAAAAAAAAACGTTTGTACACACGCCCACATACGTGTCTGTGAGTGCGCTCTTTGTCCGAAGCACAGTTTTTTTGCGTGCAATAGCCGTTTTCTTAACACCGACCAATCTTGAGTTCCTAGATAGGCGTCGGTGGACTTTGCGACGGTGATGCGGCTCGTGAACGCCGTAGGAATTAGGAAGGGAACTCTAATCAGCGATGGCCAAAGGTAACTTCGGTATCGTCGAGACCTGATGCACTTCGTTGAGTGTCCTTCGAAAAATCCTGGCCTCGTCCATTATTCTTGAATCGACTGGGACAATGTACATGCATCTTGCTTTTGTGCCAATATTTTTGTGGATGATGCGTTTTCTATACATTTGTATTAATTAGAAAATATTGAATTTTAAGATTAATTTATATTAATATAAAAATTTTGAATTTTTATATCAATTTGTATTAATATTAGCATATGAAATTATATAAAATTTGAATATTAATATTATTTACAATGTGAACAATAATAAATTTTACCCTTCATATCTCAACAACGTAAACATTCAAATATATATTTGAATGAATATTAAAATATTTAATTTTTCATATAAAATTAGGTTAATACTAGCATATGGAATAATATAAAACTTGAATAATAATATAAAATGTCAAATAATAATAAATTTGACCCTTGATAACTGTACAACGTAAATTTTTGTAAATAGTTGATTTTATAGTAGGTATTGATAAATACAAAAATACGTATCATCTAGTTGTTTTTTTTTTCAATTAACTCGGTGGCTAGTTACAAAGCAATAAAGGGAGTGTGATAGACTTGTTACACATTCTTTCACATTATTTGTTACATTCTGTCACATTACATTCGTCACATTCCTTCAGGTTGTATGGAATGCATTAAAGCAGTTGTTTTGCTTGTAGCACGAAACTGTCGTTGTTGTTATCGATTTCGTTGTTGTTTTGCGATATTTTTTTTCGACTTTCGCAAACTTTACGCGCACTCGAATCTTGCAATCTCGCGATGAGTGAACTTCGAACAAATTTTGATCCAACTAACCCCATCTAGTTTCCATTAATTCCACTAAAAGACCGTAGAACAGTTTGTAGCCGTCCTGTAGCATTGATTTAAAAAAGGATTCAATGGATTCAGACGATTCAAACCATCCAAGTCGTCACAAGATCCGATATTGACATATGGGATTTTGTGAGTGTTTGGATGGTTTGTTACAGAACTGTCACACGATTACATGAACGATCAATAACTAAACAACTAAACAATAAACAATAGAAATCAATTTGATAACTAATATTGTTTAGAATATTAAGTTTCGATATTAATTTAAATAAAGATATTGTTAAAAATATTGAATAAGATTGAAATTCGATACTAAAATAAAATATTCAGAAAAAATAGAAGTACGTTCTAGTAAAAAAACGTTTTTTTAAAAAATATAGTTAGAGAAACATTTTTTATGCAGCTTACTAAATACTCATGATCACATCAATAGAAGAGCAAACCCTAAAAAAATGACTCACATGATTAAAGCTAATGAAACCATTTTAAATTTAGTACTGTGAAGAGTATCCTTATCAATGTTGAAGGGTATTTCGCGCCACTTTCCTCTTAACCCTCAAATGCATTATTTTCATTTCCGGTGGAAGAAAATACGGGAAAGATAGTTAAGAAAATTCAAATTACATTTTTTGTGAGTTTTTGTTTTTTATTTTAAAAAAACTCGTTTAGCTTTCGATATCTCATGCGTCCAGGTCTCAATTTGTGATAAAAACAGGTAAAAGCAAACAAATCGAATGAAATGTCCACATAAGATGCAATATTGCCTACAATAAGAAAAAAACGATAAAAGTTGAATTTTCACCCCTCTTAAAAGTATCATCCACTTTTTAGGTTATGTTATGCGGTACCAAAAATAGCGGCCCAATCACAGGGCCGTTTTTTCAGCATTCAGCCAATTTGGGCGTATCAAATGTGTTTTTCGTTTTCCCTACCCAATAAAACGATGTTTCGTTTTTTATGCAACATGCATTTAAGGGCCAAAAGGGAAATCGTGTTTGCTCAGGTTCTACCTCACGTATCCAGACGAAAGAATGTGCAGGGAAATTCCGAAAGCGTTTATTTTCACATGCCAAAATTTCGGAAAAAAACTTCCGTCGTTTTCACGCCAACTTCTCTCCAAATGACAGACGAAATTTTCAAAAATGATAAATCTCTTCTCAGCGTCGTATTTTAACCCTACTACCTTAATTTTAGCTTGGAAAACAGATATACAGGCAGATTGTGTTGAAGTATGCGTCGTCGGAGTGCAACGAAAATTCTTAGTTTTTCCATTTCTTCAATTTTACTACCACCTAAACGATTTTTTTCAAGGTCTGGGTTGTGGATCCCTAACAGGGATTTTCAAAAAAGTTTCAGTGATTTTTGTAGCCTAAAGGTGTCAAAAAAACAGACAATAAATAAAATATTTTCGTTGCATTTCAACGATGCTTGAATACCACACAGACTTTACAATCTTATTATATTAGTGATCTTTATTTCACGATGTTGCAATTTGCATTGTTTCAATGCAACAAAAATAGATTACTATCAATTGATGAAGTTTCCTTTCATCCGATTTCGGCTGCGAAAGCTAATGGAATACTTTAACGTATTCTCATTAGAGATTTACGATTAGAGTTTGCAAAAATGGTTTTTGACAATTATAAAAATAAAGAGAGAAAAAAATCGTTGCTATCCGACGATGTAAATTGTGACGTAATTTTTTACCAATGGTCCTTCGTGTACCCTTCAGGGCTTTTGGGATCGCTGTCACGTGTAAGTTACAAGTGTGGGGTACAACCCCACACTCGTACTAGTGTGGGGTCCGCCCCACTCGTACTTGTGTGGGGTACACCCCACACTTGTACTGGTGTGGGGTACACCCCACACTCGTACTGGTGTGGGGTACACCCCATACTTGTGCAAGTGTGGGGCATATCCCGCACTTGTAACTTGTAAGTACCGTGAAACAGTGTGGGGTGTGCCCCACACTTGTAACTTCATTGTTTTGAGTTCCTCGACGCACGGCTATGCGGTCCCATCCAAGTATTGGACCCGGCCAGCTGGGAGACCGGTGGAGGCGCACGCCGAACGTGCGCTGATCGTTATCGTGTGTATGTGTGTGTGTGTCTATATATGTGTATATCTTCGAGCACAAGCCGAGAGTAGGTCAGGGGTAGCAATCTCGCGCCCAACACCCCGTGGATCAGGAATCGAGTACTGCACACGTGAAGACTTACGAGCAACCTGTGCTTGAGCGAATATCGCATACTTTCCGCATCGTTCTTTTTTTAAACTATTTCTTTTGCATAAGAACTGCTGCGCTTTGGATAACATCGCGTCTCGATTGACTCACATTACCGGTATTTTGCTGATCGTGCAAGAAAATACGTTTCGGTTTGAAGACGTACGAAAGCGTACGTACCGCCCCAATTTTTAGAAATTCGAACAAAGTGGAACACGAACGAAGTGAATGTAGACACGAAAAAGAAAATGAAGAAAATCATCATGAATCCTTCTTTTATACGGAATATCATCTTCTTATTTTATTTACAGAAATATAGAAAATATTCCGTAAAAATGATGGAAATAATTACTTCACAGTTATCCTCAAAAATGAGATCCCAAATGGATTAACAAATTATAATTAAAAAGTATTTCGGAAATTAAATTCGAAATCATCTTTGGTAATGATTTCTACAATTGTTTTCCAAATCATTCTTAACAATGATTCCTAAAGTTAATTCCTAAATCAGGTTTAAGAATTATTTCTAAAATTAAATCCCCAATCATTCTCACAATGATTTTTATAATGAATGCCCGAATCATTCTGAACAATTATTTCTAAAATAAATGTCAAAAATTAATTCTAACATCAGTTTCCAAATCATCCTCAGCAAAGATTTCTAGAATCATTTACCAAATCATCCGAAAACATTATTTCTAAAATGAATTTCCGAACCATCCTCGAAAACGATTTTTAAAACTTATTTCTAATCCGCCCTCAAAAATGATATCTAAAATATTCTCAAAATTGACAACCTGGATGGTCCACAGGGAACATTTCCAATTGTAACATTCACATTTAATCCTCATTCAACGTATGAACGTTAAAAAAAAGTATCCCTCAAACTTTATCGGAAAAGTTCTTCGTTAAAAACATCATTTTCCTGTCCGTAAACGCTCGTTCCTAAAATAAGGCATCGATAGCTCCGAGTTTCCTGAATCGGCACCGAAACATTTATTATGCGTAGCGAATCACATCCTCGATCCGAGCTTCGAAAGCCACGATCCTCTTCCTGACCGCCATGCCTGAAATAAACAACGAACCTCATGTACTCGGAGTAATAGATAGTAGACAGACAGACAGACCCACAGAGACTGGTTTTAAAACGCATCCCGAGCTCAGTTTAAAAAGCGTGGAACGTCCAAACAAAACACTCCAGAGACCGGAGGAAAATATAATTGAAAAAAAAAGCCAGAGAGCGGCCTAGAAAACAAAAGCCAAGTTGAGTAATGAATCAGTTGTGACGAATTAGCGAGGCCGCGTATCGCCAGGTCGCGTATTTGGGATATCTTCCACCATTGGGCGAGTCGTATCCGGCTGAATTAGAGGGACGCAGGGGAGGGGCACGAAGACAAGGGGCGGGAGGGAAGCCTAGAAGTTATCGCGAGTCAAGTATATATACGCAGGATATTTATGCAGGCGGCGGACATGCGGTTCTTTCGTTTCTCCGTTGCTTCTCTTTGTTTCTCACAAGCGTGTATGTGTCTCTGTATGTTTGCATTAGAGTCTCGTTCGCTAGTATCCTTGGCTCTCTCTCTCTCTCATATATATATATATATATATATATATATATATATATATATGGGGAATTCCAGCTCAACTCAAACATATCACCCTCGCCATCGTTGATTATAGATTTCCATAATAGAAGTCCTCACTCCTGGTGTCAAAAAAGCACCTCTTTTTTTTTCATTTTTTCTCCTACCCATTTTTTCCCCCCTGCGGCTCTAAAAATTCAAATACATGTTATACCTGTTTTGTGCATTTTTCACCAAAGCTCTACTCGTATTTCCAATATTTACTGTTTTCTTCCGTGAAATTCCCATTCCGGGCATAATTATTCGACAGTTACGAAGTCAGAAGACCACATTTTCGGTCTTGCCAGTAGAAAAACTTGAAAAATATGGCTTAAGATGAAATTCAATTCGGGTGGGATATATATGTAGACCGGACGAGTACTCTTCTGACTTCCAAACTGTCGAATGATCATCCCCAAAATCGGAAATTCACCATAAAAAACATAGTAAATATCGGAAGCACAATTGGAGCTTTGGGGAAAAATGGATGAGACAGGCCTCAAACGTGTTTACATTTTTTTCAGGATTTTGAAAACGGCCCTAGTGGACTTTTCGATGTTTTGCAGCCGCAGAGGGACAGCGGGTGGGGACGAAAATGTGAAACAAGATTGGTGTATTTTTTTACACGGTGGTGAGGAGAATAGTTGCCTGAGTTGTGCTGGAATACCCTATACACACACACACACACACGCGCGCGCGCGCACGCACGCACGCACGCACGCACGCACACGGAGAGAGAGAGAGAGAGTTCCCGCGAAGTTCGGGACAAACGATATTATATACACGCCTAACTGAACGTGTCCCGATGCGGAATTCGCGTCGCGACGAACGAGAGCCTCCGCGTGTTCCTCGTAGCGCTGGAATTGCACTCTGGCATTCAGTAGAGGATATCTGTAGATGTATAAAGACACATGCGTATATGTACATGATATAGGCGATCTTCATCCATGACGCAACGCAACCAAGCTCAGTCTCTGCGTGCAGCGAGGGGGAGAGTATATCAAGGAAATCTTCTCTCTCTCTCTCTCTCTCTCTCTCTCTCTATGGTTTATGCGCATACGTGTATCTCGTCATCCGAAGAAATGTCTGCCCCCCCGTCTGCCGAGCAATTAAAAATATATCGCACTCCTCCCGTACTCTCTTTCACTCCCTTTTGCTCTCTCTCTCTCTCTCCTTCTCTCTCTCTCTCTCTCTCTCTCTCTCTCTCTCTCTCTCTGTCTTTTATAAGCTCTCGCTTCGCTGACCCATTTAACATTATTTTTAAGCACAGACGGAAATACAAGGCTCCTCTCGCGGACTCGTACCCCGCCCCCGCGGTTATGTAAATTAGCGATGATCACGTCGGATTATGCTTGAAAATCGTTGCTTGATTGATCTCCCAGTAAATTTCGATCATTACACGATCCTTCCCCGAATTATGTTCGAACCTCCGGAACGTATTTGTGATTCTCTTACGTAACGTTTATTTTTTGTTGCCGAATTAATATCGCCTCGAAGGTGATCGACCAACTCAGATTTTCGGCAACCTTGGTTACGACGTGTTTTATATATGTACACACATACACACACACACACACGTGTGTGTGTGTGTGTGTCACTTGTCACGTGCATGCATATGCATTTATGTATATAGAAAAAATTCAGTAAGATTGATAAAGTTCAGTCCTGCGACTCGATTCGACGGTGACAAGTTCAAATGAAATGCTTGAAAATTGTTTCAGTGCGTTGTTTTCCCTCTATACTGATTATTATCGGGGTCGAAACTGTTACGTGAATCTGGCAATTTTTATTCTTTTTTTCGAAAAAAAAAGACGAGAAGGAGAGGGATGAATTGTCACTTTAGTCGTGTCAATATGCACGAAGCAAGGTCAGATGGGCAAAAATTAATAATTGATAACCCCTTATGTGCACGAGATCTTATCGAAATCGATCGTGTTCTACCGTAGTCCGTTTGACCTTGGAGCCTCTGTCTCTCTCTCTTGTTATCGCATCACTCGATCCCTTCTCTTTCGACGTATCGCCAAAAAATCTTCCTCTTAAATGACGCAACATCTTGCTGTTTTTATCTCCTTTGCATTTTTTGCCTTGCAAATTGTTTCGTGCAATTATACCTTTGAGGAGAAAAATAAAATTACGCGCACTTGGCTTCGCGCGAGAAATGCATTTCATCGCTTGGTAACTTGTTTACACGTTGGAAAGACGAGAAGTCGATTGGATAGTCCGGTCGATAAATGTGGAGAATGTTTATTTTTTATGAAGATTTTTTTCGGAATTTCTGAAAAAAAATTCAATTTTTTAAAGCCACTTAACTTGCCTGCCAGTTCACTGAAAAGTCGCCGAAAGGAATTGAAATATTTTCGAAACACCGTGTAGGAGGATTGGAGAACGAAAGGGTTTTCCTTACTGATTGTATTTTTTTTGTGTTTAAAAATATTTTTAAATTAACTTTTTAATGATATAAGATTTTTCTATCTATTTTTTTTTCGTGCTCATAAACATGGCTTGAAATTTATTCGAAAGAGTTAACAGTCAATTTCACTTTGTGGAATTTGCATAATTAATTTCAAAATCAATCGGAAATCGAACGAAAATGATCCCAATGGTAATGAAAGTAATCCTAAAATGAACAAATTAATTTTGTAACGAGATACGAATTGTATATTTTTTTTCACGCAAAGAAAAATAACTACAATTCTATTCGAAAGTGTCAACAGTCAAGTTCACTTTGTGGAATTTGCATAATAAATGTTGAAATTAATCGGAAATTAAAAGAAAATGATGATCATATTAATGAATGTAATCACAGAATAAAGAAAAAAAACAATCTCACCACGTTGAATAGGGCGCGCAATTAATTATTGCAGAAACACAAGACCTAAAAGAAACCAGAAAATATACTTGCGTAATTTTTTCGAGTTCATCGACATAATATATAAAATTATTAGAAGATATTTGGAATGGATTCTTAGCGGTGAACAATGTCTATGGCCTCAGGAAAAAAAACATTATTTTTTTAACAAAAATCGCATCCTAATTCATAGCTCATTTTGAGTATTTAAATTATTCAGGGGACCGATTAATAAATGTAGATATTTTTTTATAATGTGAGAGCTTGAGGCTCGCGGTAGCGGGACACCCACAGGTAGTAGAGTGTAAGTAGTTGAGGGCTAGTGCTAGCCAGACTGCGCGAAGTGAAAACGGTGAATGGTCCGTGGGTAGAGTCAGACGACCGGTTGGCGCGCCCGAGCGCCTCGTTTACGAGCTATGTAACGTAAATTGGCTGGTTGCATACAGAGTGCATCTACTAGTGCAACGAGAGAGTGCACTCGCTCGCGTCGGCTCGTCTAGGCGAGCAAGCCGACGACACGCTGGCTTTTACTACTCGCAGCTCAAGCACGCGGAGATAAATTCTTGATGCTTTCCTCGCTCATTTCGTGAGACGCATTATTTTTCTACTAATTCTCCCTTCAATTTTTTTCTTCGGTAAACATTTTTTCACAAACAGCAAGAGTTTTGTGAAAACGTCTTTTTGCCGCGAATTTATTTTGTGCAAATATCCTCACGAATATCATGGTGAGTATAAAAAAATGCAAGATCTTTGCACTTTGGTGAAGAATTGGAAAGAGAAAATGATTTCCCTAAAATATATTTTTTTATATGAATTTTAAATTGAACAAAAAAAATTGAACGTAAATTAAACAAAAGTGAAAACATGTTAAAAAAAATAATTAAAGAATAAATAGTTTTTTAAAATTCACAGTATTTATTAACGTCTCTCAAAATTCAGATCTAGTTCGTTTCGTCATACGAAAACTTGACACGAATATTGTTCACATTTTTCGGGATCTCGCGATTTGCTCTATAACGCGCTATAAATTATTGCGAAAATCCAAAATTATTTATGACTCTCGGAAATTTTACATTTCTAGATGGAAGCATGCACGCGAAAAAAAAATCGTGCGCTCGCGGGTAATTTACAACTGCTGTAAATCCGACAAATTTATTTACGAAGATGTTTTCTGAGTCGCTCAATGAAAGTTTGCATAGTCGTATATTTTTCGAAAACTTTCGTAGTTCGATCGTCGGAAATAACATTTTAACGCTGTTTGCAACCGTTCTTTTTCTGTACGAGCGACGAGTGACGTGTGGTCGCACGTTCGGGACGGTAAATGTTGACCGAACTCTTTCGACTTTTATTTCCCCGGAAGAAAAAACCTTTCGAAACTTCGACATGAGAAAAATCGATGAAGTTGTTGAGAAAAAGGGGTGCACTGAATCATCAAAAGTATCCCAATCTATCAATGATATTCGTGAGACGGGTACGTAATAACGTTGCGCCTCTTTTTTAATCCAAAGACTGAAAAGTTTTCATGATCTACGATCATCGAGACTCGATGATCTACAGCTTTGCAGATAAAGCAGGCGTCGACAAAAAGTTTTGTCTCTCTCGTTTCCTGAAATTGAATGATGTTGAAGTTTGCGTCCTTGGAATGCAACGAAAATGATTTTTTATTTATTTTAGAAATTCCCTATGGCAGATTGGAGCTACGAAAATCACGCAGACAATTTTTCGAATCCTTATTTGGCTATCTAAAATAAATTCGTAACATATGATTTTAGATAATAATGGATATAAGAAATTGAGAAGAATTTTCGTTGCATTCCAACGATGCAAACTTCAGCCCCATGAAATTGACTACACACGGACACACACACCCATATCACAGGGTGTTTGGTTTGGCACATGGGGCGACACATTTTTTTGGGGGATTGGGGGGCTCATTTTCTATTTTTTTCACCCTTTGACCCTATATTCTAAGTGTCACGGTAATTGAGACATGATTTAAAAAAAAAAATTTCTATTACCCAAAATTTCGCCTTTAAATCGTCATAACTTTTATTCGTCATTGTAATAGCACGAAATAACTTTTGTTGTATTCTGCAATGTATGTTTATTATAAATAAAACATTATTTGATACAAATCGTTTCGAGAAAGTGACTCTTCAGCTTCCAGTCTTAAAAATGTGCATATGCATGAAAAATATCAACTCCTAAAGTCATTATAAAAGAAAAACTGCTTCTCTTTATTTCGACCACATAATGAATGATTTCTATGACATGTAGCATACCGTTGGAAAAAGGATAAACCAGAGAACGTTTTAAAACAAAGCTAAGTTCAAAATAGCTTTTAGTTTTTTATTATAATAAATTTAGAAGTTGACACTTTTCGTACATTTACGCAATTTTAAGACTTTGGAAGCTCATGAGTAATTTTCGTGAAACCAGTTATATCAAAGAATGATATATTTATAATAAACATGCATTGCAGAATACAACAAATGTTATTTCGTGTTATTACAACCACAAACAAAAAAGCTACGACGATTTAGACATTTCGGGTAATTAAGAAAAAAAACTTTGAAAAATCAAATCTTATTTGCCTCGACACTTAGGACATAGGGTCTAAGGGTGAAAAACGTAGCAAATGACCCCCCAATCCCCCGAAAAAATTGTATCGTTCCATGACTACACCTCAATTCCTCCTGATGCCAGTTATCGAAGATTAGTACTCTGTGTTCGCCACAAAAAAATGACGCGCAATTAAAAATGTCAGATAATTTTGAGACACCCTTTAGACATATTTCAAAATGATTTTTGGACCCCCCATATTTTTGAAATTTTGCCCATGAGCACAACTGACTGAGTTCATCCATTTTTTCAAACGCGTTGTTGATTTTGGGTACGATACAGTCCGTAGAGTGGACTTTCATATTGACATGGTTACATTTATCCGAAGGTGATTTTGTAGACGTTGGAGTTGACATGATGTCGAGTATGGCGACAATTGACTGCTATAACTGTGATCCTTGAAGTCTTCAAAAGCATGTTTCGCAATATATATATATATATCATACACATATTTATTGATGATTTAATGCTGAAAGTTTTTTCGTCAGGTGGGCGAGGGAAGAATTGCTCAATGTCTTGCAAAAGCAACAGCGCCAGTGGTAAAGAGTTTCCGTCGTTGGTAACCGAGCCAGGGCGAATTTTTTGAGTATTTTTATCATCGTGTGTGCACCGTGTGCACCAATCGTCTCTAGTGCACACGCCTTCATAAAGACACGCAGCTTGAGACGCCCGAAAGCATGAACACACGTGTGTGTGTGTGTGTGTGTGTGTGTATATATATATATATATATATATATATATATATATATATATATATATATATAGAAAAAGAGAGACTCACCCATACGGGACGTTTCGTACAAAATGCACTTTTGTATGACGGAATTTTTCTGAGCAATTTATATAAATATGACGTACCTATATAAATTTAATTTGAATTTAATTTGAGGACCATAATTTAAGGCCATCTGGCACACATGACCCGAAAAAACTATAGTCGCAACAAATATCGAATTATTTTTGCACATTTTTTTCAAGATTTTGCATAAACATATTCTTAAATAATAGTAAAATTGAATCGCGGACTTGATTTTAATTTGGTGATCTTCGAAATCGAATATAATAATTATCACCCATGTATGGCTGGTCCATCCACCATAGGGAGAAGTGTTTGAGAAATATTTACTCCGGCATGAAATTAAATTTCACTACTCCTTGCGTAGGTTATTTGAAGCACCCTACGGTCTTCCAAATTTATGGTTGCAACGAATGTCGAATTAATTTCGTATATTTCCTCAATATTTTGAATTAATATATTCTCGAACGCTGGTAAGAATTAAATTGCGGCTCCAATTATAATTTAGCGATCGAACGGTATGATCATCACCTACGCACGGCTGCTCCTCCATAGGGGGAAAAGTGTCTCGGAAATATTTATTCCTTCATCAAATTAAATGTCAGTATTTTGTCCTCGGGGACTTTCAAATGTGCTTCGAATGGAAAAATCTTGGGGTCGTGAATTGCCCCAGGGGCGGGAGTTATGCGAACACAGAAATTATCCGCGAAAGGGTAGAAACACCCTCAGGAGGGGAAAACACCCCAAAAGGGTTCCTCCTTTTATCCGTGAAAGGAAGAGAAAAAAACACGCTAAAAGGGTTACCCCTTTTATCTTCAAAAGGGAAAAAATGCCCTCAATAATTACGCTTAAAAACACCCTAAAGAAATTCTTTAAAAAAAAAAAACACCCTTAAAATGGAGAATCGAGAAGCCTTTTTCACGAGTTTCGCCCGCGACTTGGAGAATATGTGGCGGGCGAAAAATTCGGCATGGAATATCTCGTGCACATACGCATATATATGCAACCCCCCCCCTGCCCCTTCTCGATATATATTTATATACGTGTATGTAGGTATAATATATGAACGTGCATATACAGAAGCGAGAAAGAAAGAGTGAGAATAGTTGCTTGTTGTTCGGGTCTGTTGGCGGTTTGGCCCGGCATCGGGTCAACGACCGCCAAATGTTTGCGAATTCTAGATGGGGGGGGGGGGGACCCGCTGAGCATTTCTGCAGCGGGGAATACGCTCGGTTAGCCTTTGCTTTTGCTTGCGAGCGACCCTCTCTTACTCCTCCGCCTGTGGGCTTCTCTTTTTTTTCTCTTTTCCTTCCTCCCTTCCGCTCTTTCTGTGCTGCCACATCGTCCGATCACATTGGTGGTTCACTATCGACGATATCACGAAATTGCGTGCGAAAAGTGCATTTGCACAGCCCCCCCCCTTAAACCCCTCTCCTTTTCTCTATTTCTTTCTCCCTCGTTTCACCGGTTCGTCAGAGCACAACGAAGCCAGGAGCCACGCCAGCCGATCTATATTCCTCATCGCCCATTGGTTGTGATGGGTGCCCACACGACTTTTC
The DNA here is from genome assembly GCA_964007375.1 of Ophion obscuratus. Classification (NCBI taxonomy): domain Eukaryota; kingdom Metazoa; phylum Arthropoda; class Insecta; order Hymenoptera; family Ichneumonidae; genus Ophion; species Ophion obscuratus. The sequence continues at coordinate 21,724,055 of OZ023317.1, forward strand.
GCTTCCGTTCCCTCGCGGCTCACATTGACACGGACACTCATATACACACGCGCGAAGGAGGGACGACGAATTTGTACGCGTTTTCGTGCACTCCCGGGGGATCGTGTACGAGCGGGCCAAAATTCTTTGTAGGTACGTGTGCGCGCGTATGTGCGCGTCGTCTGACGTATCTGTGCGACGGGTTGCTGGGCTATGCAGTGGCAGGTGTGCCCCACGCTGGCTAATGAGTCGTACGCTACGAACGGGCCTCGCTTTATGCCTTCGAATAAGCTATTCGTGCTGAGTTTGTACACGATGCGAGGTAAAAGGGAAAGGGCGGGATGGCCAGGGGCGAGGGCTTAGATAAAATCGGAACCGTTCGTAAAATCGCTAGCGTCGGTGAAAGCCAATCATCATTTTTTTCGGCGGAACTTGCCTTTGCTGCTTATTTTACAATCGGTTGGGCGGCCTATCGTTGCCCGAAAATTGAAATAATACATTGATCATTTGATCAGGCTGCTGATTGATCCTGGAAATTGATGCGATTATTTTTGAGATGACGGGCGGTATTTTGGATCTGCATCCGGGATGGGTAGATTGATCTACATCATTTGATGAGGCCGCTGATTGATCCTGGAAATTGTTGTGATGATGTCTAAGATTATGGGCGACGACTTTACATCATTGCTGTGCAGTGAACCTTTGTGATCCGCATCCAGAATGGGTAGATTGATCTACATCATCTGATCACGCTGCTGATTGATCCTGGAAATTGTTGTGATGATGTCTAAGATTATGGGCGACGATTTAACATCATTGCTGTGAAGTGAACCTTTTTGATCTGTATCCAGGATGGGTAGATCGATCTACATCCTGTGATCAGCCTGCTGATTGATCCTTGCGATTGCTGCGATGATTTCTAAATGATGGGCGACGAGTTTAGATGATTGCTGCAAAATTCACATTCAGATCGATCTACATAATTTTATCAGCCTGCTGATTGATCCTGGAAATTGATGTGACAATGTCTAAGATTATGGGCGACGACTTTACATCAGTGCTGTGAAGTGAACCTTTTTTATCGGCGTCCAGGATGGGTAGATTGATCTACATGACTTGATCAGCCTACGGATTGATCCTGGAAATTGATGTGACGATGTCTAAGATTATGGGCGACGACTTTACATCATTGCTGTAAAGTGAACCTTTTTTTATCTGCATCTAGGATGGGCAGATCGATCTACATAATTTGATCAACCTGCTGATCCATCCTAGCAATTGCTGTGATGATTTCTAAGATTATGGGTGACGACTTTACATGGTTGCTGTGAAGTGAACCTTTTTGATCTGCATCCAGGATGAGTAGATCGATCTACATCATTCGATCAACCTGCTTGTCCATCCTAGCCATTGCTGTGATGATTTCTAAGATTATGGGCGACGACTTTACATGGTTGCTGTGAAGTGAACCTTTTTGATCTGCATCCAGGATGAGTAGATCGATCTACATCATTCGATCAATCTGCTGATCCACCCTAGCCATTGCTGTGATGATTTATAAAATTATGGGCGACTTACTTACGACTTTACATTATTGCTGTGAAGTAAACCTTTTTGATCTGCGTCTAGGATGGGTAGATTCATCTATATAACTTGGTCAGGTAGCTGATTGATCTTAGCAATTGCTGCGATGGTTTCTATCATCATGGCCGACGACTTTACATCATTGCTGTGCAGTGAACCTTTTTTATCTGCATCCAGAAAGGGTAGAATGACGTACATCGTTCGATCAGACTACTGATTGATCTAGAACTACTGATACTACTGATTGATTCTAGCAATTGATTTGATGATTTCCAGGATCATTGGCGACGACTTTACATCGTTGCTGTAAAGTTAACGTTTTGGATACGCATTCACGATGGGTAGATTGATCTACATAATTTGATTACGCTGCTGATTAATCCTAGAAATTAATACATTGATTTCTAAGATCAAGGGTACTTTACCGCATTGCTGCAAAATGAACATTTTGAATCTGCGTCCAGACCAGGTAGATTCATCTACATCATTCGATCAGCTGATTGATCCTAGAAATTGAGAATGGGTAGATTGATCTACATAATTTGATCAGGCTGCTGATTGATCCTAGAAATTGATATATCGATTTCTAAGATCACGGGAGACGACTTTACTCCATTGCTGCAAAGTGAACATTTTGAATCTACGTCCAAGCTGGGTAGATTCATCTACAAAATTTGATCAGCCTACTGATTGATCCTAGAAATTGACGTGATGATTTCCCGGATAGACAACGTCTTCGTATCATCGTCGCGAAATTATAATTTTACTGAACGACGAAAAAATCTGCGAAAAAAGAAACAAACAATGAAGAGCTCTCGGGAAGGAAAGTGAGTCACGGAGTCACCATAGCGGTAGTTTGTGACACGGGTCTCGAGGCCAAACGTGTCTGACCCTTGAATCGAACGCGATTCTCGTTTTCTCTCTCTTCTCTCCCCCTCCTCGTTCCCCTCGCTCCCTCGTTCATCGTCGAATCGACGTGGGTCAACATTTTTTATATCGATCGCATCTCGCTCTCAGAGGAATTATGCGATTGTCCATTTCAGACACTTCTCCAACTTCATCAGTTCGCACGTCGTCCTAACGGACAATTCTCACCCTCAATTATTAGAAAACACATTACCACTCCGTGAACATTATCAATACGTTGTTTGTCAAATCTTCCATTTTAAATGGACACTCATTACGTCGAAGGCAATTTTCAATCGTTCCACATACAAGAAAAATCGTAATAATTCGTTTATCAATATAATTATCTCTTTAAAAAAAACAGCGATAATCCCAACAAATCGAGAAAAATCATAATCCAAATCATTTCTCGAGCTTATCCACTTTCTGCATATTTTCGGTATTATCGAGCAAAAAAAATGAATATTTTGCGCTCGTTGCAAAGAACTGGAACAACTGTTTATCTGCTTTTCGTTACGAGGGATTCCAAGCCTGGCCCGAGCACTGAATTATTTCGTTTTTTCTTCGATCCTTTTCTCCTTTACCTGTAGCCTCGTTTTTTTTTCGCCGTTTGGGTAAACGGGCTCGTTGGTGGCGATGCCCGGGCCACCCGTTCACGTGAAAGCCTGATGTGTGCGATCTTTTTCGGGCAACACGTACACTATATAAACAAGTGATGGTGATTATGAAGCCATTTGATTTCGAGGACCATCCCCAACCTGTTGTCCCCATACTCAACGCTACGTCGACCCCAATGTCTTTGAAGTCACTTTTAGACAAATGTAAGCATATCGATGTAATGGTCATTCCAAGGACGAGCGTGAGCCCAAATCGACGATACGATTGGCAAAATTTACGGACCGTCTCCAAAGCAAGTAAACGTGCTGATAGCCAACTCTGCATGAATATAACGGATTCAAAACATCTTTTCCCCATATATAGATAGATATACACCGGTGGACAGCCTTGAACTCTTGGGGAACGTTGCCCGACGCCGCTCTACATTAAGCTGCCTGCCCCTACTGCAGCCGTCAGGCATAGCGGGGTATCTCGAGCTCTTCTCTCTCTCTCTCTCTCTCTCTCTCTCTCTCTCTCTCTCTCTCTCTCTTCTCTTCCTCTTTCTCTCGCCCCTCGCATTCATACATACGCACTTACCCAGACGGATATCGGAACTTCTCCATTGCACAATTTGCTCTTGCAATCTCTCACTTTATCAGGTGCACCCACGTGACACGTTGAACGTTCTCCAACACACACTTGCAGCACACGCGTTATTTTCTTGCCTAGGTGCACCGCGGAAAAAAAATTGCACGTTTATCAAGAAAATTTTCGATTGGGCATTATCGTTTCTTTATTTTAAAGATTTCGGAACAGCTCTTTTAATGTTGCGCAAATGTATGCGAGTATTTGTTTAAAAATATATAGCTCGGGTTAATTCCTGTTACCTAAGAGAGAGCGAGAGAGAGAGAAAAGATTATACGGGCTTCCGTTTAAGGGGTTAGGCCACTCTACAGGCCGAAAAATGGGCTTTTTGAGTATTTTTTTCTCAGAAAAACTACAAAATAAATCGAGATTACAAAAAAGATTACACAAAGGCGGTTGTGCAGTGTTTGTCTCAAAACTGCATTTTTTAAGTTGGCCGGAAACATAACTCAGACCATTTTCAACCGATTCATTCGAAATGTTGAATATATTTTGAAAAATACGTTGTCTATGGAAGTACGTAGGATTTTTTTTTTTATATTGCATAGTTCATTTGTTATTAACAATTATCTGACGGTCTTTTAGGCAAATTTTTCACTTTCCAAAAATTTGCTTGAAAAATCGTCATATAATTGTTAATAATAAATGAACTATGTAATTTAAAAAAATTCTACGTACTTCCATAAACAATGTATTTTTCAAGATATATTCAACATTTCAAAAGAATCGGTTGACAATTGTCTGAGTTATGTTTCCGGCCAACTCAAAAAATGCAGTTTTGAGATAAACACTGCACAGTCGGCATTTTGAAATGAATTGCTTCAAAAAAATTATTGTATACAGTCACTGATATGTATGATAAACACCCTTTTTTATAATCTCGATTTATTTTGTAGTTTTTCTAAAAAAAAATCCGCAAAAAGTCCATTTTTTTCGGTCTCTAGAATGGCCTAAAGCCGTAATTTCCCTAGGGTAGACCGTGAGTCAAATCCCGAAACGGTGGAAAAATCGGAATAAGTATTCGGAAAACCTATACACGTTACACTTTAAACCCTATGTACTTTCGGGGCGTTTCACCTAGTAAAAACTAGTTCTTATTGACCCCCTTTGTTACAATTAGTTTTTCCTAGGAAAAAACGGGAATTTAGTGTTAAATAAATTTGAATGTTAGAAAACTCTACTTTTAGCTGGGAAAAGCTAGTTCTAATGAAGCGGATCAGTTGAAACTTTTTGTTTCAACTGATGCACTGCAAATTCCAAACAAGCCCAAACAAATTCGAACAAATCCAAACCCAAGCATACCCAAACTAGTTCTTCATAGTGAAAAGTAGAATTTACTGATAAATAGTGCTGATAGTGGTGACTGATTTTGGGATTTTTCGGGTTTGTTAAGCCGAATTAGGGTTTTGTTTCAGTTTGTTTGGGGTTGCTTTTGTTTGTTTGGGTTAAATAGGGTTCGTTTCAGCTTAAAACAAGTTTGATTGAATTTTTCAGGGGTATATAGGGTTCGTTTGGGTTTAAGACGAGTTTGGACTAAGGTTCAAATTTATTCATCAGTAAATTCTAGTTTTTACTAGGAAAAACTAGTCGTAACGAAGGCGTTCAGTAAGAACTAGTTTTTTTTCTGCGAGACACGCGTTTAAATGAAAAACGGGTCGTAACCGTTACATATACAGGGTGTCCTCTTATGAATGGATAATCCTGCAACTATCGATCATGTCCTGCTGTATGCTCGAATTTCAGTTCAGTGAAAGCCCCACGGTTTTCAACATTTTGGGCTTGGTTATTTTTCGGAAAAAAATTATCTGCTTTTGGTTTTTCCCATGCCATTTCCACAAATTATACGAATCAGAAATAAGTAAGCAACTTTTAAAAGTAATTGGCACGACATGGGTATTACATTTTTGTTTACGCCGCAGACGGCTGTACTTCCGAACAGCTGTTACTTCCGATCAAGGTGAAATTTTGCACAGACGTTCCATTCGATATATAAAGACATCCCCTAAAAGGTTTTTTGGTGCATTCCGATAGATTACGAGATATCGAATTTGTTTGGATTTTTGTTGTTTTTCTGTTTTTTTGTTGTTTTTATTTTTGGTTTGTGTGTTTGGGTTACCTCAGCAGTATAGGTATACTTGCAGAGGTAAGCGCGGCTCGCTAGCTACCAGTGAAGTCGGAGGAGCGGGGATATCGATCGGCCGTGGCGAGCGATATAGATATACTCGTGCGGGCTAAAAAATAAACTTGAAAATTTGATTTCTCGTGAACTATTGGAATGCGCCAAAAATCCCTTTGGGCGATGTCTTTATATATTAAGTGGAATATCTGTGCAAAATTTCACCCAAATCGGGGGTAACAGCTTTTCGGAAGTTTATCCCCGTAAGCTAAGTCAGATGTTCGAATTGATTGGTATGAAAATTCTGCATGAGATCTTCTTTTCATAAAATTTCCTTAACATTTAAGGTTAAAAAGAAAACTTTTCTAGATAAAACAAATAACCAAGAGTATTTTGTAAAAAATCGGGTCAAAAAAGTTATTTGTAGAAATGGCGTGCGAAAAGTCAAAAGCAGGTGATTTTTATCTCGAAAACCGTGGGACTTTTACTAAACTGAAATCCCAGCATATAGTAGGACATAATCTGATCTATCGACAGTTGCAGGATTATCCATTCATAACAGGACACGCTGTATACATACATAGATAGAACATTTTTAAGTTAAATTAAATTTTGTTAATATTATCAAGTTAAAGTAAATTTTGTTCATATTTTTTAGTTAAATTTAATTTTCTTAATATTATTAAGTTAAATATAATTTTGTTAATATTTTTAAGTCAACTTAATTTTGTTAAGGAGTGAGGTCTAGTTGGAACGTTGAAAAAAAAGCCTATTTTCCGATTTTTTTTCGGCCAAACGATGAAATAATTTACAACAAAAGTACTTACGTTTAAAAGATATATATTTAAAGTAAAAATTATAATTTTTTAAAATAAATATGTTTCAAAATAAGTCGATACGTATCAATGGCCGAGGACGCTGCAAAAAAAAACAGGTTGTGCGGTGATCACCCTCACGCTGTGACGGACTATCTGAAACCAACAAAACAGGGGGGAATCTTTAGTCAATGATATAATGGTCCGGTTGAACGAAAGGTTTTTGAAAAATTTCCATTTTTCACAAAATGGCGGACGTTGAAAGTCAAAAGTGTTGTTTTGACCAAAATTTCTCTTACAAAAATTGACTATAAAAAAAAAATAATTGTCCAAAAAAAATCCTTCGTTCATCCGGAGGAAAACTGTGTATAGAAGAAGTAATATAAATTTCAACCCGATCGGTAAAGCCGTTCTCGAGTTACATTGATCACCGACTTCGAAAACATGGTTTTGAGAAAAACGAGTTCAAAGTTTTGAGTGCGATTTGCATGCAGCGCCCACGGTGTCCTTCAAAGTTATGTATTTCGGCGAATAATGGTCTGATTTACATTCAATTAGTCGGAAAATACTCGTAAAATATTATACTTTTAGAAAATAAAAAAGAAAAATCGATTTTTTGCAAATTCTAACTAGACCTCCCTCCTTAATATTTTTAAATGATCTAAATAATATCTAAATAATATTCTTCGAGTTGAAAACAAAAATAGCTCCACCTGTGTGAAGCGATGAATCAAGCTGCTGCTGTCTTTCCTCAACATTATCTCGTTCGCTTGACAAATATCGAGGAAAGAAGCAAAAGAAAAATGAAGTTCTAAGGAAAGAAAAAAAAAAGGATTTGGTCACGTGTCCCGCAGACTCGCGGTTTAAGCTCGTACCATAAACGCGTTATTCCGTTTTATACGGCCTCAAGGACACTTGTCGCGAAACACACACACACACACAACGCACAGCCAACATTGACTATATATAGCATGAGTCACCGGACGTCGCCACGCGAGGCATAGAAAACATCCCAATTGCACATTCATTTTCGCTCACATTTACGACTCGGAGCTGCTGTTGCTGCTGCTGCAATACCGCGTGGCGACGCAGCTTCGTATCTCTGGAGAGAAAGAGAGAAAGAGAGAGAGAGAGAGAGAGAGAGAGAGAGAGTGAGAGAGAGAGAGAGAGAGAGTTCGACAGAAAGACAGACAGAGAGGGAATCGCGCGAAATATTTTCAGTACGTGCGATAACGTACGTGTGCGTGCATCGACAGCGAACGAAAGGGCAAATTTCGCGCCGTTTAACGCGTAAAACGAACCGTGATTGCCATTTTGTTTGCTCGGATTGCCGCAAACTCTGGCCCGTTTTATTAACCGTAAAAAAAAAACAGAAAAAAAAACAACAATGAACCAATTATTCGATCGAGCCAACGAGCCACGTGGAATTCAATTTATTTTCGTTATGAGAAAAAAAGACGAGTTCTTGTTTGTACCCGGGATTTTTGTCCCCATTTTATCCCGGGGAAATGAATTCCTTGAGTATCCACGTGTGTCGCGTCGATCAATTCGTTATCTGTCAATCTCAATCTCGACGGACCCTCGCATTTTTGCACTCTCGCAGACCTCGAAATTGCGAGAAGGCAAAAAAAAGGCTCACCAACGGCTTTGTCCACTTTTCTTCGCTAATCGCTCGGTTGCGGGGTCCCGTTTGAAAGAAATTAGAACCGGACATCCGGCTGCCTGCGAGACCTACGGTTCACTCCTTTGTAGCGGTTCGAATTATTTATCGGGATTAACGTCAGGGGAGACAGGACGAGCACTTTGAAGAATTTCTTGTTAGCTTTGCTATGGATAGGTGCTGAAAAAAATGGACGGTAAGGTCGTCCACACGTGGATTGATTTTATTCCGAGCGAGAATCTGCGGAAATGAAAATTTGGGGTTCAAATTTGCATCGTGTGTCCTGTACATTTTGCCACGTGTCTGTACCATGTGTTTGTGTGTGTGTGTGTGTGTGTGTGTGTGTGTGCGCACACACACACACACACACACACACACACACACACACACACACACACACACGCACGCACGCACACACGCACACACACGCGCACACACACGCGCACACACACACACACACACACACACACACACACACACACACACACACACACACACACACGGGGAAAGGATATTTTGAATTCGTTACATTATCAGCACAGCTGGATTTTTAGAGGACGGTGCTCAAATCTTTTTTCACGAATTATTCTAGAGATTTTTTTCTAATTGTCCTAAAAGGTTCACTATAAAGTTAAAATTTTGAAAAATTTGTAAAAAAAATCAATGCCCGTCTTCTAAACGTCCAGGTATGCCTATAAAATTTTAGAAAAGATATTCAAAAGAATCAAGGGTCGTCCTCTAAACACAAGAAGCAACCTTAACTTTCATTTAAAGGTGGTTTCGAAAACATCGAGGCTTACGTGATGCTGAGTATGGGCACACCTGGATATTTAGAGGACGATCCTTGAATGTTTTACTCATTTTTCTCAAGGTCAATTTTTCTCATTTTTCAAAAAAGTAATTTATTTTTTACTGGAGGTTCATTTTTCTAAAAGGTCATTCATCGAATTGTTTCAAAGATTCATTTATCTAAAAGTTTAATTTTTCTGAAAGATCATTTATCTAATTTTTCTGAAGGTTCATTTATATGAAGGATCCCTTTTTCTGAAAGGTCATTTATCTTGAGGTGATTTTGAAGACATTGAGGCTCACGTAATGCTGCGTATGGGCACAAAGGGCTACTCATTTAGCTAATTTATCTAAAGTTTTGATTTTGTCGAAGGTCATTTATCGCATTTTACCGAAACGTCGTTTTTCCGATTTTTCTCAAAGGTCATTTATCTAATTTTTCTCAAGCTTCATTCATCTAACGGTGATAAGGGCTCACGTAATGTCGAGTAAGGCGATATAAGGCTACTATAGAGACGGTCCTCGAAGTCGAATGTGTTCAAAATCACCTATCCCCCCGCCCCCCCATACATATGCATGTATGCATATATAGATTTTATTTTATAGCTTCCGGGCTCCTACGACTCTCTTCCCCTTTGTGTTCTATGAGCATGATGTCCTTGCACGTATTCGTGTTTCTAATTATGATTACATGCGTGTGCATATACAGGGTATCTTGTTATGAATGGATGATCCTGCAACTGTCGATAGGTCAGATCATCTATGCTGAAATTTCAGTTTAGTAAAAGTCCCACGATTTTCGATATAAAAACCATCTGCTTTTGGTATTTCGCATGACATTTCTACAAATGATAACTTTTTTGATCTCGTTAAAAAAATACTCTTGGTTATTTGTTTTATCTAGAAAAGTCTTCTTTTTAACCTTAAATGATGAGGAAACTTTATGAAAAAAGATCTTATACAGAATTTTCATACAAATCAATACGAACGTCTGACTTTGATAGCCTGCGGTGTAGAAAACAATGTACTACGCATATAGTGCCAATTAATTAAAAAAGTTGCTTAGTT
>OZ023317.1:21736713-21746741 GCA_964007375.1 Ophion obscuratus
AAAGGGCCGATCATACCGTAGGAATTGTTTGCGTTCGCGTTGCTACGAGAATTTTTTTGACCAATATTTTCGACTGATTTCGGGTGAAAAACCTAAATTGTTTTTTTAAATCCTTGCTGGAAATACGAGTAATCTGAATGGTAATCTAAACCCACGGCAAGATAAGAGATAACTAGACGAGTAACCAAGGATAACCGAGTGAGGAAAAGAGTAAGAAATCTTTCCAGATTTGGGCTCTTTATGGAGATTTGATGATGCAGATAGAAGATAATCGAGAGTTAAGCCATATAAGGATGAATGGAGAAGATTCAGGACACTCATTTTGAGATGTGAATTATCTGACGAAGAGATAAAGTAATAATCATCTGAAGAATAGATACATGGAAGAGATGAAGGAGAGGGAACGAAGGTAGGAGATAACCAGAGGCGAATCTAAGCAGGGATAACCTGAAAGGATCGAGACTTTTATTGGGGATCTAGATGATTTTAATAGGAGATAATCGAAAGGTAATCTAAATAAGGATGACCAGACAAGATTAAGGATACTTTTTTGAGATGTGAAGCGTCTGAAGAAGAGATAAAACAACAATCAACTGAAAAAAGATGAAATATAGATTATCTGAAGAATAGATAACTGAGAGAGATAAAGAAGAGGGAACGTAAGGTAGGAGATAACCAGAGGTGAATCTGAGTAGGGACAACCTGGAAGGATTGAGACTCTTATTGGGGATCCAGATGATTTTGATAGGAGATGATCGAAAGGTTATCTAAATGAGGACAACCAAACAAGATTAACGATACTTTTTTGAGATGTGAAGCTTTTGAAAAAGAGATAAAATAATAATCAACTGAAGAAGAGATCATTTTAATATCAGATAATCGAAAGGCTATCGAAATGAGGACAATCGAACAAGATTTAGGATATGTTTTTGAGATATGAAACATCTGAAGAACAGATAACTGAAGAAGATAAAGAAGAGCGGACGTAAGGTAGGAGATAACCCGAGGATAATCTAAGGGATAACCTAAAAAGATCTAGGTTCCTTATTAGGGATCTAGATGATTTAAATACAAGATAATCGAAAGGTAATGTGAATAAGGATGACCAGAAAAGTTTTAGGATACCTATTTGAGACTTGAATCGTCCGAAGAAGAGATAAATAACAATCATCTGAAGAATAGATAATTGGAAGAGATAAATAGGGAAGGCAAATAAAAACATAACCCAAGGATAATCCAAGTAGGGATAACCTGAGAATGTTTAGGATCTTCCTTGGTGATCTAGATGATTTAAATAACAGATAATAGAAGGGTTATCTAAATAAGGATGACCCGAGAAGATGCAGGATACTTATTTCGAGATTCAAGTCATCCGAAAAGGATATAAAATAATAACCATCTGAAGAATGGACACCTGAAAGAGATAAAGAAGAGGGAAGGGAAGGTAACAGGATAACTTGAGGATAATCTAGGTAGAGATAACTTAAGATGGTTTAGCATCCTATTGGTGATCTAGGCGATTTAATTAAGAGATAATCGCAAGCCAATCTTAATAAGGATAACCAGAAAAGATCTGGGCTGCGTATTTGAGATATCAATCATCTGAATATAAGATAACCTGAATATGAGATAACCATTATAAGATAATGTGAATAATAAATCACGTGAGGAGATTTAGGATCTTGATTAGCGATCTAAATTATCTAGATAAGCGATAAACTAACGAGATTTCGGATCCTCATTAAATATCTAAATAATCTAAAAGAGATAATCCAAGAAAAATGAGACACAACCTACGAATATTTAGATTCCTCATCAGCAAGCCAAATAATTTAAATACGAGATATCCCAACTCTGCAGAAAACAATATTGAATAATCATATCAATCCTGCAGAAAAGACGAAATGAAAATAAATTTTCATAGCATTTTTTCACATGGTCCCTAAATTGGGGCAAAGCTTTGCACCATTCTTCGCCTCTTCGAAAGATCCCTGTCGGCTGAAATTATTTCCTTTATCATCTCACTGCTATATCGGAGGAAATTTCGATATTGCTCTCCGATCCCTCATGCAGGTAAACTTTTACCGCGCCCCCCCCCCCCCCCCCCATGTAAAAGAATTAACCAGCGAACAGTTGAAACTTTATTTTTCATTTGACAGCTGTCAGAGCTTTGGCTCGAAATACGTTCCTGACTTACAGGCCACGAAATTGATCAATTTTAATTAACGCAAATTCGTTTTCGCTTCTTGAAAATCTCCATCAGTTCCATCGGTATATTATATAAATAATATATACTGATAAATAGATAAACCCAAACAAAGCCGAACGAACTTTTATTTTTTTGCCGATTTTAATTAATTTTAGTTAAATTATTACGATATATATATATATATATATATATATATATATATATATATATATATATATATATATATATATATATATATATATATATGTGAATGAATAAATCCTGTATATGCGAATACACAACGATGTACACTCGTAATTCGTTCGAATTCAATAAATCCATTTGAGTAAGAGTAGACCTATATTTTTTTTTTTTCACATTCATTAATAATTCGTCCGCTACTCAGGTACTAATGGAGCCCATATAAATTTATTTTATTCAAAGCCTCGAGCTTATATCTATTCACAACCAAATTTATTCTGTTAAAAAAAATAGCAATAGATCCATTTAAATTAATCGAAACTGGTAAAAAAGCGAAAAAATATTATTTTGGTCCATCTGTTCCTTGGTATTATACCTAGGAAATGATCGCAACAGTTCAATTGCCATTGATTAAAACCGGCGACAAAACAACATTCGTTCGACTTCGTTTGGGTTTATCGATTCGCGACGCTCATTCTACCTGTCAAAATTCGAAGCACATTGATTCGAGTGAATTAAAAAGGAAAATTGAATTCCCCAAAAATGTCACGAGCAATCGGGAGCGAGGGCATTTAAATTTCGTTCAGATCCCTTCGCTCGTGCAAATACATCGCGAGAAAGGCCTGCCAGACACTCGGGGCATTCGTAAACATCGATGTACCTACATCGATACGGCTACTTTCGTGATTTGTAAAATGTTCTTTTTCTCCTTCTCTCGCGCGTTTGAATTGAGACTCGTTACAGCCTGGCGCATTTTCATCCGGGCTCAAGCGCGCGCGCGCGCGTAAGGGAGAAAGAAGGAAAGATGCCGCGACGCAGGGGGAGAGATCGCGGACTATCCAATGTACGAAAGCCCCACGCAATCCTCTCCATCCCCACCACAATTTCTCTCTTGACTTTCCTTCTCTTTCTTCTTTCTCCTTTTTTTGCACGACTCCCCTTGAACCCCTCCCCCCTTTCGCCTTCGATCACGTTTCTGCGTACGCACTATTTTTTTAGTCCTCATTTATTACGACAGATGTCTCATGCACCGATAAAAAAATATTCACATATATATGTAGTCTATGCACTCTCTCTTCTCTCTCTCTCTCTCTCTCTCTCTCTCTCTCTCTCTCTCTCTCTCTCTCTCTCTCTCTATATATATATATATATATATATATATATATTAGGGTGGTCTCAATTGGAGCTTCATTTTTTTTCCCTTTTTTTTACCATCCAATTATCTTCTTCAAAGAGAAAAAAGAATTGTCACGAAATCTGCGAGCGGTCAACAAATATTTAGAGGTCGCTCAAGCCTCCCAAATACTCAAATTTTCATTAAAAAAACGATTTTTTTATTTCGTTCACTTCTCACCCATGAATTTTAAGCTTCGACATTTCCAATTGTCGCTATTTGTTTTTTTATTCATCTCAATCATAAATATGGCGCTTTGTAAAATTTGCAAAACAATTAATCGTTTTTCTTTACAAACAGATTTTTCAAAGTTACCTCACACTACTAACCCAAGAATTATAATCTTTGTTCTCATAAAATAATTCTTCAAAGCTCTTGTCCGTAAACAAAATTGTAGGTCCCCCGTTTTATCGGGTTAGAAGTGTGAAGTAAATTAAAAAAATCCGTTTCTAAAGAAAAAAAAGGACTAATTGTTTTGAAAATTGTACAAAGCGTTACATTTATTAGTGAGAAGAGAAAAACAAATTCGCGACAATTGGATATTTCGAAGCTCTTGAGCGACCACTAAATATTAATTGGCTGGCTAGAGCTTTCGCGAGCTTAATAAAAAAAAAAATTATAAAGCGTAAAATTCATTGGTGAGAAGTGAACGAAAAACAATCGTTTTTTCAAATGAAAACTTGCATTTTTGGGAGGCTCAAGGGACCTTTAAATATTTTTTGACCGCTCGCAGATTTAGCGACATTTTTTTGTTTACTTTAAAAAAGATAATTGGATGGTGAGAAATAGGAAGAAAATAAAAGCTCAAATTTGGGTCACCCTAATATATATAAAGGGTGTCCTGTTATGAATGAATAATCCTGCAACTGTCGGTAGGTTATATCATGTCCTACTATATGCTGGAATTTCCGTTTCGTAAAAGTCCCACGGTTTTCGAGATAAAAATCATCTGCTTTCGGTTTTTCGCATGCTATTTCTGCAAATGGTAACTTTTTTCACCCGGTTTAAAAAAAAATACTCTTGGTTATTTGTTTTATCTAGAAAAGTCTTCTTTTCAACCTTAAATGTTAAGGAAACTTTATGAAAAAATATCTTTTGCAGAATTTTCATACAAACCAATTCGAACATCTGACTTTGATAGCCTGCGGTGTAAAAAAAAATGCACTATGCATATCGTGCCAACTACTTTGAAAAATGGGCTTAGTTATTGTCGATTTGTATCATTTGTAGAAATGACATGCAATAACCAAAAGCAGATCATTTTTTTGTTCAAAAAATAACATAAAGCCTAAAATCGCGAAAACCGTGGGACTTACTAAACTGAAATTCCAGCATATAGTAGAACATGATCTGACCTATCGAGAGTGCAGGATTATACATTTATAGCAGGACACCCAGTATACACACATACACATACACACACACACACACACACACACACACACACACACACACACACACACACACACACACACACGCGCACGCACGCATACACACACACACACACGCACACACACACGCACACACACACGCACACACACACACACACACACACACACACACACACACACACACACACACACACACACACACACACACATATCGCTCTCGGTGTAGCGGTGTTAGGAGGGAAGAATTCTTGCGCCCATATTGCCAACTTTGTCCCTCTCCTTCTCTCTCTCTGTCTCTCCCGCAAATGCTCTCTTCCTTCAATCCTCCAGACCTCATACGTTTGCCTCATCGCTTTCTAGTGGTTTACACTCGTCGTGAGACTCGAGCGGCCGCATCATCCTATCATGACGTCCCGAAAGCGCTGGATTTCTTTTTTCCTGTCGCGATCCACGTACACCTCTCTCTCTTTCCTCCCTTGCTCTTTCCCACCTTGTTCTCTCTCTCTCTCTCTCTCTTTGTTTTCCGGAGAGACGAGCTACGGAACGAGATTAGACGGTTAAATGTCGAAATGTGTTTTTTTTTGTTACTACGTACGTATCGATAATTTAATGCACTTGCATCACTGAACGTTGCAACTTTTGTTCAATACAATAGAACATGGTGTTTTGGGTGCTGACATTTTCGAAAGGTCAAATTTTTTGTCAAGGTCGTGATATAAAGTAGGCTGGATTTATGAAAGATGATTCATAATGCTTCTTTCTGCTGACAATTTTAGGGATTTTATTACATTCGGAGATCTTCAATGCAGAAAATTTCTCGTCCGGTGTTTTGGTCGTCACTTCCGGTCATTGTTGACAAAGATCATCGAACATGGCGAGTCTCAGGGCGAGACATCTATCGCGGCCAATCGAGGACTACCCCGAAAGTACCCGAGCTTCGTAGTCGGAATTTAATATTTTTATTTCTCTCGACTAAAAATGAATTTTTTTTGTTCGGTTCCATGGAGCTCTGTTTTTGCTGCAATTACTTTTTTTCAAAGATGAACTATTTTTTTTTCTAAGACAGTTCGAAAAAACATCGAGAATGATTTTTTCGGCGCTGTAGCTTTGAAACGCTTTGAAAAAAAATCAAGACCACCGTATAATAATCACCCTATATATATATATATATATATATTTATCAAATCAATGCATCAATCAAATAATGAATAAAGTAATTAATTAATTCGTAGTTATCGATTACTTAATCAAATAACACTATCATATACCCAATATATATAAAATATCCGATAAATCGATGGCAATTCGAAACTCCTCCGAACGTGAAATAACCTCCACCATTTTGATACCACTTACAAAAATGAAATAAATAAAAATAAACAGTAAAGAAAAAAAAGGTGTACTTTCAAGAACTCTCGAGAAAGTCTGCATTTATTGATTTCCTTTTGCAGTCGTTTGGCTTACGTAAGTGGTGAATTACCGGTTTAATCCGGGTAGCGCGAATGAATTGAAGCTCGCCACGAGGTTGTTCTCGTTAGTAATGTACATTTGGCTATGTACATTCGTGGATTCGTTGGCTTTCCGCGAAATTATATTATCGGGGTCAATGAAAAGTCGTAGGAACCGTCGCGGCTTCTCATTACGTATGTACGCGTATAGCAACGACGAATGTTTTTTTTTTTTTCATTCTCTTTTCTTTTCTTCGACGATATTTGGAAGAGATAAAGTCTCTTCTTCCATACCGGGAGATCTCTCAGGTGTTACGTAATCGATGCGGCTTCCCCTCATTTTGATTCCCGTCTGTCGAGTCCCCGCTCGAAACGCGGTGTCCTCTCCTCGACTGCTCGTACCATACACGGCTTATGTATATCCTTCGCGATGCTCTATTTACTATGACGATACTTTCGAGCTGGCGATATCATCCCTCTCCTTCTCTCTGTCTTTATTTCTGTCTCTCTCAGCCGGGTCAATGTCTACATAGTAATGTAACACACACGTACATAGACATGTATGAACGATGCTCTAACTCCATTACTAATTACTTTTTTTCGGCCAATCAGACCCCATATTTTTATCAGCATGCCTTTATCGAACTGTACAAAAAATGCAACGTGACATCGGAGGTGACAAGAAAAAGCAATGAGAATTCTCGATTCTAGGAGCAAAAAAGGAATAGTACGATTGTAAAGTCCACTTGTTCGAATAATGGACGATAATTGACGCCAGGAAGGTTGTCAATGGAATTACACGGATATGCAAAAATAGACATCGTGGATTGCTATGAGTTTTACTAGAATTGAGTTTTCTGTATTTTTTTGCGGACCTGCCGATAAAAGCTATGAAACCCAGGTTCATTTATTTATACAGACACATCTACAGTTATGTATACGCCCAAACACACACCTACATTTATGTATATGCCCAAACACACACCTACATTTATGTATATGCACACACACGCACACACACACACACACACACACACACACACACACACACACACACACACACACACACACACACCTTCATTTATATATATGCACATACACACACACCTACATTTATGTATATGCAAGTACACACACTTCCATTTATTTATATGCACATACACACACCTGCATTTATATATATGCACATACACACACACCTACATTTATGTATGTGCACGTACACACATCTACATTCACGTATGCACACACACACACACACACACACACACACACACACACACACACACACACACACACACACACACACACACACACACACACACACACACACACACACACACACACCCACACACACACACACAAACACACACACACACACCTACCTACCTGTATATATTGCACATGAAACCGACCGCTGGCCATAGTTGGCGTTGGGTACACTATTTTCCTGAACATGAAGTTGGCAATACACATCATGATCCATCAATCCACAGAGCTCGATCTCTCCCTCTCTCGCTCTTTTTCGTTTTGCTGGTAATATGAATTTACCTGAACCGAAAAGGCTTCGATTCTTTTTTTTCAGCTTATCGTAATCCTTCCCCGATGAATACAAATGTTACATACATTCTTTCTATTCTGGAAATACATTTTTTCGTAATTTTTGACGTTTTTCTTGACTTGGACCACCGAAAAAGTATCCGGCTGGCTTCCAAAATGTCGAATAATCATCAACCGGAATTGCAATGTCACCAAAAAACAGTAAATATCGGAAGCACAAGTTAAGCTTCGGTGAATGCATAAAACGTGTCTAAAATGTATCTACATTTCTTTAAAATTAAAAAACCGGCCCGAGTGGACTTTTGGATTCTTCGCCGCCGCAGAAGGACAAGGAGTGGGGTAATTTTTTTGAAAAATAGGTATTTTTTTGACAGTAGGAGTTAGGTTCTCTACTATGGAAATTTATAATCAAAGATGGTGAGAGAAATAGTTGTCTGAGTTGAGCTTGAATATCACTATATAGACGCATTGAGTAGGTATCGGCTCAAGATTGAATGGAAAAAGCTTCCGGATGCGGCGAAGAGTGCCCCTACTGAGAACCGCATGTACGTTCAAGGTGGATCGCTCTCACACACACACCTCAGGCTTGTCCTGTGCTTACGGGGTTTCCGCAACTGCCGTCTTTCCCGTTTGTTCTCGGTATAGTGCGTCTTCAGGACGACAGTCGCGCGAGCATGAGCGTAAGCGCTGCCGACGCTACGTGCAAGTGCGCGCCTCTCATTAAACTCCCATCTTGTAAAAATGGACAATAGAGTGATGCAAAAAGATCGATTTTTTTAAAACTCTTACTAAATTCCCCTAGCAAAAATGTCACCATATGGTTAAAACAGAAAATCCCCGCGAGAGGCGAGGAGGCCGATTACGATAATAATAGTTAATAAAAAATTACGACAATGAAAAAAGTACGAGTATTGAATTAAAAAAATCGAATATTTTCTCGGTAATCGACGAATATGATTTTTATCAGGAAAACAAATCAAATGATTTTAGGGAAAATCAATTTATTTATTTATGGACAAATCACTTAATTTTGTTACGGCTACCTAAGTTTATCTGTTTAAAGAAAGAAAAAATGTAGGACGGGACCTCGAATAATAAATACGACTACTATTCGAAGAAAAATAAATGTATTTCTTTATAAATAAAAAAATACGCGGGGATATAAAGTGGAACATGGGGAATGTATTAAGGGGGAAGAACCCTGTACAGATGGAAGTTACAAAAAAAAACAAAACAAAACAAAATCTGTAAAAAATACATTTATTTATTGATCGAAAAATAAAAATATTCATTGATCGACAAAAAAATTCATTTATTTGAAGGAAAATACATTTATTTATTCGTAGATACATTTTTTTTATTTTTCATATCGGTTTAGTACAATAGTTCGAGGAAATATTTTCCACGGCGTTTCATAAACATTCTTTCTAACACGCGAGAAATCAAGAATTGGAGAAAAAATTCGAATAAATAAAGGAAACGAAGAAAAATGAGCAACAACAAATTGCACCACCTTTGTAAAAATGATCCAAACGGCGCCCGTTGCCCGATAATTTTGTCAACCACATACCAGAATTTTCTCCATCAGCAAAAGATGAGAAAAAAATCGATTTTTTTTGCATCACTATACGCCAATATGTATGGGGTGCGTGTGTGTGTGTGAAGAAACGCAGCGTCGCAAAGGGGCTGCGTGCACGTAGAATCAGCCGGGCAGCTCAGACGGGGGTACACACTCGTGTCTCGGCAGGCGGAGGCTCCGCCGTTCTCCCGCCGGTACACCAGTCGAGTTAAAGTAGTAACGGACAATGTTACACCGACCGCGTGGCACATTATCCGTTCGTACATATGCGCGAAACGCTCCTCCCGTCAGTGGATTCATTCCGCACACACTCAGACCACATCCTATCTCTCTTTTTTCGCAAGCGATTTTTTTTTTATCTCTCGCTTCACTCCATTTTTTGCTTCTCTTTTTTTTTCACACATACGTGTATATCACACACACACTAACGTTCTTTCTCCCTCTCTCACTTTTTTTCGTCGACTCTTCGTGCCCCTTTTTTCCTGCG
>OZ023317.1:21746941-21878843 GCA_964007375.1 Ophion obscuratus
CTCCTCTTTTTCTTCTCGGCGTCGCGCGACGCCCTTGTCACTTTCTCCCCTACCCCTCTCTCGGAAGCTCCCACCCTATATTTTTTTCCCCCCCTTTTTTCGGTCTCTCGCTCCCCTTGCTCCCTTCGGGCTCTCCCGCTTTGCTCCCCTCGGGACGAAACATCTGTCTCTCTCCCTCTTTCTCCCTCGCTCACTCTCGGTCGCGCAATTTCGTGCATTTTCGTGCGGTTTCGCGGGATACCCCATGCTCTCTCTCTCTCTCTCTCTTTCACTCCCTCCCTCTCTCTCTCTCTCTCTCTCTCTCTCTCTCTCTCTCTCTCTCTCTCTCTCTCTCTCTCTTGCTCATGCGGGGCTGCTGGCTGACGGCCTTCTCCACTAGTATTCCCCTCCGGTCGTGCGCCGCGGCCCCTTTCGCCCCGGTTTCGGCCTCCTCTCGTGACGTTTTAGGGGTTAGTTCCTCCGGCGTGACGGCTGAGGCATGGCAGGTCGCGCGTATACACTCGACGATATCGCCACGACACGCGTTACAATCGCGAAACGAGCTGCCGTTGTTGCTCGATTAATGTGATCCGAGAAAGACCGAGAGAGAGAGAGAGACAGAGAGAGAGAGAGAGAGGGGGAGAGAAATATTTTATTTTATTTCTCATTTCTTCATCGTCCGTACTCGCGGTACCATTACAAGCGTACATGTCAATTTGTGCGCGTACGTGAAAGCAAAGAAACGAGTGCTACGATCATCCCCCAAAGGGGTAGTTTTAATTTTCGTAGATCCACGTATCAACATATATATATATTTATTTATTTATATCTACGGATGTCTATCCACCCACACCTGGCACAAGAGTGGACCAATTGGTGCGCGGCGTAAAAAGGGACGCCCTCGTATATATAACGGCGGGTGGAAAAATTTCCAAAGTTCCAACAACGCACGCGGAGATGATCGCGTGCTCGATCGAGTCATCAGCATTATCCACCACCTCCGCGTCGTCACGCGTAGTACTACCGATCCTCGAGCGTCTGAAAATCCATCGAGTTCACGAGTGCCACGGGTGATCGAGTTCTTTTTTTGCTTTTTGTTTTACTTGTTTTTTTTTTTTTTGCTGGTTCACGCCAACGGAGATACCGACCGCGTGTGATCTCCCGGCTGTACGGACGATATCGAACTTCCGTCGTCGAGGCTTGGATTTTTCGCGTTATTATTTCGCCGCTCGGGAGAGCCGAAGATCGGGACCTGTACGCACGTTTGCACGTATTTTTTTACACGCGTATGCGTGGCTCGAGTGTGTCAGGGAGGATCACGGGAGAGTTTTGTGAAAATTGACGATGATTTTGTGGCGCGGCTGTCAACGTGAATCGTAATTTTTTTTTTTCGGCAACGTGGCTTTGGGCGTGGAGGCAAAAAAAAGAAGAAATTGAGGCAGCGCTGACGGACTTTCGTTGATCGGGGAATGAGAGATAAAACTTTCGCTGACGTTTGAATCGGCGCTCTTTTGTTTTACTTTTATTTTTTTCGCGTTTTCTTGCGCAAGCACGAAATCGCGGTTTACGAAAGTTCGGAGTGCAGTGAAAGTGTGCCTTCGTAGCCCATTTAGAAGCCAATGTCAGTGTACCCAAGGTATCGTTATTTCGAATTGTTCAACACTTTACGAGCAACTTTTGTGCGTGAGGGAGAGAGAGTATGAGAGAGAGAGAGAGAAAGGAGAAAAAAAATGTCGCGACGATCGGTTTTGACAATCGTGCGAAGTTTGACGTTTGCATTTTTTTGCTTTCTTTCTCGTTGTCTTATCCCTTCTCTCCTCGATAGCACGGAATATCTTATCGAGATTTGTAGATATACACGCGCGCAAGTGTTCGCGCACTGTTTATGCGCGATTTTTTAATTCCATCGGACGCTGTCTTTATTATTATCATGATTATTTCTATTATTATTGCGGCGTCGAATAAAGTCCACGTAGATCGAGCAGTCTTGCCAGCAGATCCTTCTGGCATCGCGGATAAGCGAGGATGTTTTGTAAAATGAAAACAGAGGAAAAAAAAACAATTATCATGCGTATTGGCTTGAGAGCATGTGTGCGCTCGCGCGCGCTCAAAATCGCTGATAATGTTTTTTTTTTCAATTTTTTTTATCAATGTCGTGCTTGAGAGTACTAAGTTCTCGATTGTAGACGAAAGAGAGAGAAAGAGGGAGAGAGAGAGGGAGAGAGAGAGAGAGAGAGAGAGAGAGAGAGAGAGAGAGAAATACAGAGTGCTCGCTGGTCTGTAACTTTTATTTTCAGAATTTTTTTTTTATCGCATTAACCGAGATAGCATTTTTATCAGCGTACATTTAACGCTTGCACTTCTACGAGTAACAGACCATTATTTAATCGTATCCTCTGGCTTGGCTCCAGAGTGACGACCTGATTTTTTTTTTTTTTTTATTCCCACTGTTGGCGGTAAAATAAGAAAAAAAAAAGCAAAGAAAAAGAAAGGTAGCGCGGGAGGGGGAGAGGACAGCGGAAGCAACGATTCGCGCATTTTTTATTGGTATTTTCTTCTTATTTTTTTTCCCCCTTTTTTTTCGTACTCGCGAAATCGGCGCGGGAGAATTATTTTTACCCTTCTCTCGTCCGGCGACTCTTGACTCCCGGCCAATGTTTCGTTGCTTAGAAAAATTCGCCGCGTAATTGCTACGAACACCGTTTCCTTTTTTTTTTTTTTCGTCTTCTTTATTTCTCTTGGTGTTTCACCGCTCGTCCCGAAAATACATTTTGCCAGTTTCGCCGAAATAATTTGGCGTTATCCGTGCCGGCGAAATGCACTTTGCGACGAAACAAAGAGAGCGGGAGGAGAGAGGGGGTGAAAAAAATTGCGAGGTTGCAGAAAGAATGAAAGAAATAGCAAATTCAATGACTAAACTTCGACAAAACAAGTTCCTTTTATCGGACTGTTATCAGCTGCTTGATCGGGGCCTTATCTGAGCTGGTCATGCTCCTAGAGAAGTCGCTTTGGGAAAAAAAGAGAAAGAGCTAACGTCACCCGACAATGGGGAGCAAAGGAGAGAATACAAGTTGCAAATGTGACGTTAGTTGCGAATGGGGGAAGAAGGAAAAGGGGGAGGAAAAAAAAGTATGACATCGACGATAAATTCTTTATTGTTTCTTTGTGATTGCAGGTGAATAGATATAACGATGGTAGATACGCAACATTTTTGTCTGCGATGGAACAATTACCAGAGCAGCATAACGTCCGCGTTTGAGAATCTTCGCGATGACGAAGATTTCGTCGATGTCACACTGGCCTGCGATGGCAAGAGTCTCAAGGCGCATCGCGTCGTACTCTCGGCCTGCAGTCCATACTTTCGAGAACTGCTCAAGGTAACTAAACCGCCAACATATTCACTCATTCGTTTCTTCGTAAGATCAAAGGTAATTCTTTGTATGAGTGACTTTTCCGGAAAAAAAAAAATTCCTATTTTCTCATTTATTGGATCATGAATTGTGATACTCAGTCGGGGGAAGCTGTAATTTTTTACGAGCAAAAAATCGTTAAAAATAATTTCGATTTTCTTCAGAAACCCAAACAAACCCAATATAGGCGTGGAAATGTTCAAAAATGCCCTATTTTATCACGTGTTTCCGCGAACTTCGAAACCCCATAACTTTTTATGGGGGGTGAATTTGAGCTTCCGCCGACTGAATATCATAATTTATATCCCGATAAATGAGAAAATAGCAACAACAAAAATATCGGGCTCATTTTTCGGAAAAGTCACTTATCTAAATACCAACTTATAATAATAATAATCATTCTTATTATTATTGTATTATTGTACTCACGCTGACGGCAATATACTAATAGTTTATGACGTTGAAGTTTGCATCGTCGGAATGCAACGATATTTTTCTTCTTTTTATCTTTATCCGAAGACTTTTTCGCCAAATCGAGGACGAACATTTTTACTATTAGTACGTAAAAACCGTTCGAGCGATTTTCACATTGTAAGACGGCTGAATAAAAATTGAGTCATTAAAAAGTATTTTTTGTACGTTCCAACGATTTAAATTTCAACGTCATAATTATTTGTATAATATTTTTTATATATTTTTATATATCATACTTATATTTATAATAATTCTAATAAGGATGACAATTATTATTGTTATTATTATTATTATTATGGACACACGGAGATAATGTTATGCAAAGCATTCTTTTCATAGCAACGTGCAATCATACCGTTGTTCTCGGGAGAATCGATTTTAAAAAATGTTCTAAAATATTCCCGCGTTTTTTGTGCGGTAGCACACAGTAACTTTATAATTCTTGTATGCCGAAATTGATCCATTCCCGAAATTTGTTTTCGGAAAACGTTGAACGAAGTAGTTTTACACGGGAATTTTTACTAAAACGGAAAATAGTAAAAATATGCCGGGAATTATTTTGTTACCATTTGGTAAATAAAATTTAATTAAAAATTCTTTGCTATGGTTTCGAAGGAAAAAATGCATTTTTTTGGTCACCGCTATTTTGATATGTAGAACTTTGTATGTATATATATATCATAGGGGCCCAATTTTTTTTTGCAATTGAAGTTTTTGTTGAAATTTTATTAAGAATGAGAAAAAATAAGTGCTGACGAAATTTTAGCCCTTTATATTGATATTGAGAGGTCCCTCATCGCGATTTACTATTTCCCATTCATTTAACATGGTAAAAGCTTCGTTTGGCGCTTCTCGCTTACGAAAATGCCCAAAACATGTTTTATAGGAAATTTAACGCTCTATAAAAAAGGTCCTTACCTTCATACGATAAATTCCCTCATTCGAATTTTATTCAACGTCAAAATTGAATTTGTGATAAATTTCATGAATTTGTGAGATTTTTGGACTTTTACGACGATATTATTGATTTTTTGTTTGTTTTTCTGATTATTCTTGAAAAGTATTGTATCCTTTTCAAATTATTCCCTAGATAGTTTCTGAAATTCATAATAGATTTAAATTTATTGTTATTTAAAAGTACATTAGTACAAAAATCTATTCTTAAACCGAATTCAATTGCCCCTAGCATGATAAGTAAAGTTTTAGGGAATAATTTATAAAGAATACAATACTTCTCAAGATGAATCAGAAAAAAACAACAAAAAAATCAATAATTTTGTTACAAAAGTCCAAAAATCTCACAAAATCATGAAATTTATCAATTCAACTTTGATGCTGAATAAAATTTGAACGAGTGAATTTTTCCGTATGAAGGCCAAGGACCTTTTTTTATAGAGCGTTAAATTTTCTATAAAAAATGTTTTTGGGGGTTTCCGTGTGCTTACCCGTAGGCGAGTTACAAAGCTGAGGAGCGGCAAACAAAACTTTTTCCATGTCAAATGAATGGGAAACAGAAAATCGCAATGAGGGACCTTTAAATATTAATATAAAGGGCTAAAAATTTGGTCAGCTCTCATTTTTTGTCATTCTCAACAACATTTTTAACACAAATTTTAAAAAATTCAATTTTTTTTGGTCCTGTCTAATATATATATATATATATATATATATATATATATATATATATATATATATATATATATATATATATTATTTGTCTCTACAGGATAAGTTATTTTGCTACCCAATTTTTGACAACGGGTGTTTGTTGCAAATGCGACTGAAAAAAAGCTTTTTTACCGTTCAATCTTTCGAACGCTTTTCGACGCTTGCTCAATTATTTGATCTGTGCGTCCGTCGCACGTGATCTTTCCTTTGCATTTGTTTGTCGTATTGGTTGATTTATCAATTTATAATTTTTTTCGTTTTACTTGAAATTTCCCTACTTTATCATTTTATTACTTTTGCTTGAAATTTCCATAATCAACAATTTACACGTTTTTCGGGAAATTTCGTTAGTTTTATTATTACACGCGCTATTTCGTTATAATCATACGAATGTGTATGAGATGAGAGGAAAAATCAACGACGAGGTTTTTCGGTTTCGTTGCAGAGCACACCGTGTAAACATCCGGTGATAGTACTTCAGGACGTGGCGTTCAGTGATCTGCACGCCCTCGTCGAGTTCATCTATCATGGCGAGGTGAACGTGCATCAGAGGTCACTCAGCAGTTTTCTCAAAACTGCCGAGGTCCTCAGGGTCTCGGGTCTAACGCAACAGGCCGATCAGACCGAGCGGGATGAGGTGAGTCTAGTCGAAACGATCTATTGTTGTTCTTTTTTTTTAGAGCGGACAGGGGTTCCGTAGCCACCGCGAACCCTGCTAATCCTTTGGTTTAAAAAATTGCAATGATCCATGAATGACGAATTTAGCGGGTACCTTTAAAAAAAAATCCTTTGACAGTGAAATAATTAGTTTTGCCAACAATGTGACAAAAAAACTTTTTTAATTGATATTCCATCCGCCACATTTTAATGATATCAAATCTAGCATCATTCGAGTGCAATTTAAATTTTGAATTTAAATGTTCAATTTTTTTGGCATTTTTTAATGGAAACAGCAAAACTTTTTTTTTAGAGTCCTCGATTTTCTGAATGTACGAAAAACTGTTTGGGATAAAAGTAGGAATGATGGAACGGAGAAAAATAATTAATTTCATTCCATTCCAACGACGCAAATATCAACATATAGTTTTGTTAACATTCGGAAATAAATATTCTATAATTAATTAAATTAATTAAAGTTTCGATTCGATATTGAAATTATCCGCGTGTCTAAAAAGCTACGGAACCCCGCGTGATTGATACGCCCTCGCTGCTTGTTTTCTTGTTTTTTTTTTTTAAATTTTTGTTCAATTTATTTACGGGCCGAATAATTGCGCTCGGACATTAGGATCGCGAGTTTCGGGTTTGATCGGTGAAAGCGAGCGAATTAGCGATTAGGACAATCTCGAAGAATTTGCGAATCTACGAGGTTGACGATTCACGAGCCCCGCCAGTTTTTTTTTTCTTATCTGTGCGCCATGCTGAATTTTGACGAAAATTACCAATGACTGGCCCGCCCCGTCAAATTGCCATTATCTTGACGCGCGATGGTCGAGTCCCGCGTCCCTGACGAGAAATTGTCATAGGTCAAGCAGAGGCGATAATCAACATTGTATTTGGTCGTCGATTTTTATTTTGATCGAGCCTCAAAGTTTTTGCTGTTTTGTAGCTGGATCTCGATAAATCTTATCGCCTCGGATTATGGTGGAGAGGGACGGGAAAAGAGACAGAGAGAGAAAGAGAGAAAATTTTACATCTAGATATCTCGTTATGCGTCGATAAAACGATTTCGCCTCTTTTTTTCCCTATTATAATCGGACATTATAGTCGTACGCAGAAAAAAGTCCCGAGCAGTTTTTTCTTATGTTAACAATAATTAGTTTTATATTTTTTCAACAGAAAATATATTATATTGGTAAAAAATAATATTTTTATTATTTTTGTGACTTTGGGTTTGTTTGGGTTCCACCCCGCCCCCCTTTCGGGCTTTTACGATCCTCTGTCATTTTGACACAATTTTCAAGTCGCGATTTCCAGTTGCTTGGAGACCTTTCTGGAGTGTTGCCCACGGCCACTTGTTAGCCAATGCACTACAGTAACGCATTTGCACGAGGGCACAGGGAAACTGTGGAAAACCTGTGCCGATGCAGCCAATATTTTCGCCGAGCTTCAGTTGAAAACTTTCGGAAACTCGATAATAATGTCGTCCCGCGAGACAGTGCGCGGCTAAACGTTCACCCATCCGACTGCCGACCCACGTCGAGGCTACTCGACACGGGAGAGCAGACTCACTATTAGAAAAAACCTCAATAGAAAAGTATTTTATCAGAATAGCTAATATTTTTATTCAAAATTATTCAAAATTCTCTGTTGTAAAAAAGAATACCGGAAGGATTTTTCTATGTAACGATAGTGAAAAAATGTCCATAACAAAGCGGGGAATTTCCTCTAAGTAAGCGTTTTTTCGACAGAAAATATTTTAATAAATAAATATTTTTTA
Source organism: Ophion obscuratus (assembly GCA_964007375.1). Taxonomy (NCBI): domain Eukaryota; kingdom Metazoa; phylum Arthropoda; class Insecta; order Hymenoptera; family Ichneumonidae; genus Ophion; species Ophion obscuratus. The sequence goes on from OZ023317.1 coordinate 21,754,910, forward strand.
ATCAGTTTTTTTTTTCATTCAAAGTATTGGCTTGTTTGGACAGTTCGGGCCGATTTTTCCTGATGCAACCAACCGAAAAATGGCACGAACTTTCGGTCAATCCAATATTTACATATTTCAAAGTCAGTACTTCAATGTAAAATATTTTTATAAAATTGTTTCAATATAAAATCTTTTTATAAAAATATAACGTATTTTAATAAAAATATTTTTATTTAGAGTATTGGGTTGCCCGGATAGTTCGTGCCGATTTTTCCTGATGCCACCTACCGAAAAAACGGAACGAACTTTCTGGACAACCCAATATTTATGTGTTCCAAAGTCAATACTTGAATGTAAAATATTTTAATAAAAATGTTCCAATATAGTATATTTTTATAAAAAATATAACGTATTTTAATAAAAAATATTTTCATTGCAAGTATTGGGTTGTCCGGAAAGTTCGTGCCGATTTTTGGTATATGGTATCAGGAAAAATCGGCACGAACTTTCCGGACAACTCAATACTTTTTAATAAAAATATTTTTATTAAAATACGTTATATTTTTATAAACATATTCTATATTGAAATATTTTTATTAAAATATTTTATATTTCGGTAGGTGGTATGAGAAAAAATCGGCACAAACTTTTCGGACAACCCAATACTTTCCATAAAAATATTTTGATTAAATTACGTTATATTTTTAGAAAAAGATTCTATATTGAATCGTTTTTATAAAGAAAAATTAACATTTAAGTATTGACTTTCAAATATATAAATATTGGATTGTCCGAAAGTTCGGGCTGATTTTCGGTAGGTGGTATCAGGAAAAATCGGCACGAACTTTCCGAACAACCCAATACTATAGATGAAAAAATTCAATACAGTATATTTTCATGAAAAATATAAAAACATAGAATATTTTATTAAAAATATTTAAATATAGAATATTTAACCAAAAATATTTTCATCGAAAGAATTCGAATATGTTAATCCGAAATATTTTAATGAGAACATTTTAATATAGAGTATTTCAATAAAAATATTCAAATATAGAATACTTTAATAAAAAAAATGTTAAATACTCATATTGGCGAATAAAAAATATTTCGATAAACCAATCGTCCGATATCACGAATCGCGATACCCAAGACAGCAAGCTCTCGTCCCCGATAATCCGTAAATCATACAATTTGCCCGATAAATCGCGTAGACCGATGAAGATCGCGCTTCCGCGAGTCGTAAATCCGTTCAATCCGTGTGAGAGTATTTTTCCTTATTTATTGTTGTTCAGCTATCGCACGTACGTGCATTGGCAGCCCGTACTAACCATTTGACACCGCATGATAAGCTGGCCGACGAGGGTTTCCCGAGGGGTGGCTCACCGCCGACACCGGCGACCCCGACGCCCGCCGCGGTCCAACACATGCTCAGTAGACGGGGACCGATACGAAGAAACGAGATCCGGTCGCCCGACTCCCACGAGGAAACGACCAAGAGAATACGCGTCCATTCGCCACCCCTTAACAACAACGACGCGACGCCCACCGACTTCTCCATGGTGAAGAATCATCTGTCCGCCAAGGTCGAGGGCAACGGTCTTCACGACGACAACAGTCGCATCACCGAGGACAACATCAAGTGCGAGCCACTAGAATTGACGGGCGGCAACGGCGGCACGGGCGCGAACAACGAGGACTCGTCGGACTCGGGGGCCGCCGCGTCCGATCGGCCACCGGCATCGGCCAGCAGTAACGAGCACGATCACGAGCCCGAACACCCGTCCACACCCAATTACTTGCCCGAAAGCAAACTCTTCACCTCGACACCTGGAAGCTTTAATTTCAGCATGGCGGCACTCACCACCGATCACACACCATTGTCAGGTGAGACAATCGGCAAGCAATTTCGCAACGGGCCTGTACGCACGCGGCTACTTTTTTTTGTTTGCCATTTTTCACCCCTTTTTTCAGCCCCCCTGGCCTCGGGAGCGGAGAAATATTTTTTCTCGCTTTTTCATACTATTTTGAGATCTCTTTGCCTTTCGTTTTTTGTTTTTTGTTTTTTTTTTTGAGCAGATAGATAATTGTGAAAAAGCTTCGGAGTGCATGGGTGTTAGGGTGGCACAAATTTGAGCTCTATTTTTTTTCCTTTTTCGCACCATCCAATTATCTTCTATAAAGAAAAAAAAATATTGTTCCGGAAGCTGCGAGCGGTGAAAAAATATTTAATATATTAAATTTTTCACTTTCCGAAAATTTGACAAAAAAATCGTTAGATAATTGTTAATGAAAAATGAACTATGCAATATAAAAAAAAAATCCTACGTACTTCCATAGACAATGTATTTTTCAAGATACATTCAACATTTAAAGTGAATCGGTTGAAAATTGTCAGTTATCGCGCTTCAAAAAAATTATTGCATACAGTCACTGATGCGTGTGACAAACACTTTTTTTTATAATATCGATTTATTTTGTAGTTTTTCTGAAAAAAAAATCGCAATAAAGCTTATTTTTTTGGGCCGCTAAAGTGGCCTGAGGCCTAAAAAAATTGATTTTTTTTTCGTCCACTTCTCACCCACGAATTTACGCTTTATTATTTTAAAATGAACCTCGCAAAAGCTCTAGCCCGCTAATGAATATTCAGTGGTCGCTCAAGAGCTTCGACATTTCCAATCTTCGCAAAATTTTTTTCCCCTTCTCATTAAAAAATTTGACGCTTTGTAAAATTTTCAAAACAATCAATTCCTTTTTCTTCATAAACGGATTTTTCAAATTTACCTCACAGTACTAACCCAAGAATTATAATCTTCGTTCTCACAAAATAATTATTTAAAGCTCTTGTCCGTAAACGAGATTATAGGTCGTTTTATCGGGATCTAAAGAAAAAAGGATTAGATGTTTTGAAAATTTTACAAGGCGTCAAATTTATGAGTGAGAAGAGTAAAAAAAAATTTGCGAAAATTGGAAATTTGGAAGCTCTTGAGCGACCACTAAATATTCATCGGCCGGCAAGAGTTTTCGCGGGCTTAATTTAAAAATTGAAAAGCGTTAAATTCATGAGTCAGAAGTCAAAAAAATTGCTTTTTAAATGAAAATTTGAATTTTTGGGAGGCTTAAACGACCTCCAAATATTTTTTGACCGCTCGCAGCTGTCGCGACATTTTTTTTTCTTCTTTAAAGTAGATAATTGGATGGTGAGAAAAAAGGAAAAAAAATAGAGGTCAAATTTGTGCCACCCTGCATGTACACATGGATGGACGAATGTGCATGAGGAGAGCTTCCGGCATCGCGCATGCAACACGTGGAAAATACGTGCGCCTCCATTGGAAACTCTCGAGAGTGCGCGGTTTTGGAACGTCGGGCACATTTAGCCTGTGGTCGATCTCGCACTTCTTTCGATATGGGGAATAAGCGGTTTTTAGTTTTTTTTTTCTCGGAATTTCGAAAATTGTTGAAAACAGTAATTTAAAAAAATGTGGGCTGAAATTTAGAAGGGATGAAGCGTCTGAGCAATAAAATTTGAGATGGAGAGAATATAAGCCATTTTAGTTTGTGGAAAAGTGGCTTAGACAAAAGGAACTTGAAAAAGATCGTGTAATCATATTCGGAATTGCGAGTATATTAATCCTCTATTAATGTACAGAAGTGCAAAAATATCTATCTGAGATTAATTTTTTTCAATACATCTGGGCAATATCTATAATATTTAAAATTTATGTCTACATCTGACATTTTTTTTAATCACCTTTTCATTTTTTATAAAACCTTATTTAACAATGATCCTCGAGGAAAATTCTCCAGGAAAAGACAGCTTTGCAATAAGGCCCAGTCGATGTAATTCACGATAAAAAAAAAGCCAAAATATTTTAAAAAAGAATCCTGAAGATAATCCTGTACCAATTAACATTCGAAAAATATTCGGAAAGTACAATTTCAAACATGACAAAAGCAAAAAACGTTTTTGAAAAATCTCAAAAACATTATTAAACAATCCAATATACAAAAACATAATTTGAAGGATATCCTGACAATTTTCTTTCAAAAACGAGTTCAAAATCTTTTTGAAAAAGGATCTTAAAACAATACTGTAGTGAAAAACGTATTTTAAAAAATATCCAGAGCACATAGTTTGCGATTGTAAATTATGGGCAGACAGAATGAACCCGAAGAGGCGCGATTTATTTATGGTACGTGAAGAGTATCATCTTCTGGTTCTGCTTTATTTATTAAATTATGCATTGATGCTGCCAATCGTGCTCGCTCGTATGTGTGCATCTCTGTTCGTACGAAGCTTCTTCTCTTCATTCCACGTGCATACTGTACTCCCACGGTTAATTTGGTTCACTCCCGAGCCCGAGAGGGTCTCAGACAATTGTGACCAATATTTGTCACGTAGAAATTCAAAATAATTCGAAAATTAACCCACACCGATCTCCGATACCATTGCAGTTAATTATAATTGATTAATTAGTGAATAATAATTGATTAACGAAAACAAATGGCTTTTGGAGTAATCGCGATATTTGAAAGTCTGTTTCCCGTTTAATTCCGAGATTTAATCCGATTTCGACGTTAATTATTCACGAGTATTTGAGCAATTCAAACATTTCCTGCAATCAATAATCGAATTAAAATCGGCAACTTTTCTCTCCCTTCGTACCAAAAATATATGATGTTTTTCTTGAATCTTTGGATTTTCCTCCCATTACAAGTTTCCCTAATAACGTAGATGGCAAAATTGCGTATGGTCCGTTGTTGTTTTTTTTTCGCCCATACTCGTCAGCGAACTGCGATTGCTACGTGTAACTCCAGTGAAATTTCCAGGATTAGGCCACGGCTTACAGACGCCCGACCTCGCGGGAACTTCACAAGGTAAGAAATAATCTCGTACATTCTTTACGTCCCGATGAAAGGGAACGAAGAAAAAGAAAAAAAAATCCGTACAGGTCCAAGGGAATCAAGAGATTTTCGCGAATCATCGTCTCGTCGAGGAAAAACGAGCAGAGTAACGTTGAAAAAGAAACAAAAAAATTCTCTCGTCTATCGACGTCCGATAGACTCGATTCCCTTGGATTTCTCATCTCTTCTCTTTCTTCTCTCTTCCCGACGGCTCAGCTCTCGCTACTCTGTTTTAACTTTTTATTTATTTTTATTTATTTTTATTTATTTTTATTCTACCTTCGAATCGACTTGCCAATACATCTCCAAGAGCCCACATGACTCTCGATGTATAAAGGTTATGGTCTACGAAAGTCAATTATGACTTGTGCAGTTATATCAAACTAACAACTAGAAAAAAAAAAAAAAAACACCAAGCTGCGAAAATCAAACAAAAAATCTTTTTTCAAATTTATTTTTAATTGGTTGCGGTGAAAGAGCACTACTGTCTGCTTGGAAGATTAAATCTCTTCTAATTGGCATGCGTTTCAAAATCATTTTTACAACAAAAATCTAAATTTCATCATTTCTATTACTTTACGAAATCATCACGAGTCGCTTACATTTTGCATTTCATGAAATTCATTACCTTCGCGGATAGTAATATATATATATATATATATATATATATATATATATATATATATATATATATATATATATATACCTATATATATATATATATACATTTCATAACGTAGATTGGTGGTGACGTGCCGAGGCTTTTGTTAAATCCTCAATGCGCGAAGTGTTTCGCGAAAAAAAAACGATTGAATAAAAAATAAATTTTGCCTCCGGTAAAATTTTATCGCGTTCGATCGTCTATTCGAAGCGTTCCGTACGTATTGGTTTGCTTTTTTTTATTCTTTTTTTTTCCCTCGAGCGTGCAAATCCATTTATTCGCTGACTATCCGATAAATCTTTATCGAGACAAAGTTAAAACAACAGAATAAACGTGCGAATACAGACGGACGATGACGCGAATGGTTAAAGCGGTAAATTAAAACAAAAACTTGTGTGCATTCTCCGTGAATATAATCAGCTTATAGGCGAGCGATAGTGCGATGAGTGTACTTGCGTTTCGGCACGTCGTAATCACCAACCTTCGTTTGTTATTATTATTATTATTATATATCATTTACCCAATTGGCATAATTTAAGAACGTGAAAGAGAGAATCGTGAGTTTGGCATCACTGTACAATTTCAATTGGACCACAAAACTTTTTTTTTTTATAATTCGAGTATCGATTGCGAAAGGCTTGAAAAATAAAACGAAAAAAAAATATCCCCGGATAGATTGGGGAAAGATCAACGTCGCTACGGTAATAGAAATAAAAATAAGGAGAGGAAAAAAGGAAAGCACATTCGTCGTCGATGGTCATCGAGATACGATGATGGAGCGCACCTGAAAAATGACGTGAGGTCCATTATTAAAAACGCCCGGAGAAATTAGAGCTAAGGGAATACGAGGGAAAAAAAAATCATCGATCGTTGACCATCGGCGCAGTATTATAAGTATCGTGCTGTGCTCGTATTGTCCGAATTGTAAGTTTTGTATCAGTGTTGTCGTCGTCGTCGTCGTCGTCTTCCCGCTGACACATCGTCCATTCGACGTGACCGTTTTCGTCGAAGCATTCGTGCACGTCGATTTAAAGAATTTTTTTTTTTTTTTAATGCGAAAAAGTATGAGAAACGTAAACGTCTTACCGCGTGTAAATTAGGAATTTATGGCTGCTCCGTTACACACGATCTGGCCCCACGTTGGGAGGAAAAAATCGGACGAGGAAAATCGAGGATGCGATAGGTGAACATTTTTCTGGTTACTTTTTACCGTGACATGCGTTTTTTTTATTCTTGCTACACAACTAGCACCAAATACAATATCTAGTCAATGAGGTCTCTCGTTTTTTTAAAATCCATTTTCGAATGGGAAGCGAAATCATCGAAATCGATGGTACTTGATTGAGGGATTATTCTTTCGCAGGGAAAATCCGATTTTTAAAATGACTGAGGCTTGTTTGAGGCAGTGTTATCCCTAGGTACTTTATCTATAATAATACACTGGAAAAAAAATTCAGTTGGTTTAACAAAATGTATCTTTAAATACGTTCAACTTGATTTTTGATTGGCATAACAAACATTTTGTTAATCTAACGATAGTTTTAGTGGTGTGAACTGTAGCTTATTTAGCTACAGTTCACACCACTAAAACTATCGTTAGATTAACAAAATGTTTGTTATGCCAATCAAAAATCAAGTTGAACGTATTTAAAGATACATTTTGTTAAACCAACTGAATTTTTTTTTCAGTGTACCCTAGTGACTTTATCGTCAGTAATGGCCTAGTGACTTTATCGGTAGTAAATTCCCAGTGACTTTTTCGATACCAAAGTCCTAGTGACTTTATCGATAGCAAAATACTAGTGACTTTAGCGATAGTATATTCCTAGTGACTTTATCGATAATAAATTGCTAGTGATTTTATCGATAGTAAATTGTTAGTGACTTTATTGATGGTAAATTCCTAGTCACGTTATCGCTAATAAATTGCTAGTGACTTTATCGATAGTAAATTCCTAGTAACTTTGTCGGTAATAAATTGCTAGTGACTTTATCGATAGTAAATTGCTAGTTACTTTATCGATGGCAAATTTCTAGTGACTTTATCGATAGTGTATTCCTAGTGACTTTATCGATAATAAATCGCTAGTGACTTTCTCGATAGTAAACTCCTAGTGACTTTATCGGTAGTAGATTCCTAGTGGCTTTATCGATTGTAAAGGTGATATATCAGTAATCGAGATAAAAAATCCGTTTTCCCCAGTCCCCATTTCCGTCTCCCTAGATCAGTCATTTCTACTTATTTTTTGTCGGAATAAACATAAATCTGTAATCGAAATACCGAATTTCATAAATATCTATACGAAATTCGCGATTGGAAAAAATCGTGTATTCTATTGTGAACAAGCAAGTTCTCGAAGAAGGCTCTTTGAAGAAATTCTTGATCAAAGTACCCTAATCAAAAGTATGTAGGCACCAAAATTTACAATAAAAAAAAATCATTTCCTTAACTCCATTAAAAAGAGACATTAAAAAAGTACCTTCAGAAAACCCTTTAAAAAAATACAGTATGGCAAAAATATTCGCACGATGGAATTTCCCTTAGGACAAATAAAAATCGGTTGAAAAATCTTTACAAAAAGACTGTTGTATTTGGCAAGAAACCCTGTAAAAAAAAAACATTCTCCGAAAATTTGCAGTAATTACACTTTTGCAGGGAAAAGTCTCGTTTTTCATTTATTCAGGTTCAAGGTCGTTCCCCAGATTCCGTAGGACAACTGACTTTGCAAATTTTTTCCGATCGTCCCTGCGACAAAAAATTGCGATTGAAAATCCTCTCGGAAAAAAAAAAGAAATACCAGCAATTAAAAAACAAATTTTTCTTTCGAACGGTTCACGATACGATTCGAAAAGCTCATCGTGACATTTTATTAAACGAGGCCGATTATTCATCGTTATTTTGCTCGGCTACGCCGGTCGCGCTTGACATTTATATTGCGTTGCTCCAAAGTCATTCTCATTTTTGGCTTGCATACGTGTCACACACGCATACCTAGTTCGATAAAAGATAAGAATGCTTCTGGCTCTTTCGAGGCTCTCCGCGTTAGCTTCTTTTTTTTGTTGCTTTTTCAACATCTCTCCCGTCACGGGGCAAAAGCGTGCACCATCTGTTTGCATAACGCAGTGTCTTGTGACGTGAGGAGGCCTCACAAACGGTCCACATCCGAAAGACGACCGAAAAAAAGTGGAGGGAGGCAAAGCGAGAGCGAGAGAGAAAGAGAGAAAAGAATTCAGTAGATGGGTGACTCAATATATCTCAAGGCCGATAAAATATTTGTCAGGCCGAAAACTCGACGTTTCGGAATATCGAAACGTGTCAGGTGGATTTTAATACGTTTCAACGATCATTCGATAAAAAGTCATTATTTCCGCGTCATACTGGATCCGATACGAGACGTACGATCGTATTACCCCCCCCCCCCCCCCGCCCCCACCAAAATTCGAAAAAAAATCTAAATCCTGTCGAGTGTAAATAGAAATTTAAACAAAAAAATTGTTTTGGCGTTGCATCTCGATGGATTTTTTTCGCTGACGAAAAATTTAGTAATTTTCTCAAAGCCTCGAAAATATTTACAAAGAAATGAGCTTATTTTAATTAATTGGCTAACTTAGTAACGTGACTTAATTTAATAGAATTTATTCGGTTTATCGTAAGGCAGCTGAGAAAGTAAAGATTTTCGGCAGATGGTCTATCGTTTTCCACTTTTATTTCTCATTCTGTATTGTCAAAAGTGACAAATGTGTTTCGGTCGCACAATTTTAAAAACGAGATATTTACTTCCATCAGTGGTACATGTATCTATATGTTTAAAAAATATGAAGATTTTAAGAAATAAAGAATACTCCAATTTCATAGTTTACAATTATTCGCATATAAGCTTGAAACATTCTTGATTTTTTAAAGCCGATTTTTTTTTCTATTCCAAGAATAATTATAATTTAATTTCTCCAAATAAATCCTTTATTGAATTATTATTACAATTAAAATTTAACATTTAACTAATATTAAATGTTTTTGAATATTGTTTTTTTTTACAAATCTTAACCAAACAGTTGTAACTTTATATTAAAATGTTTTTGCCGATAGGACAACGCTGCATGGCACTCTAATAAATAAATATTGATAGTTTCGCGATGTTCAATTGACGAAATAATTATTCGAGTATTTAAATGTTCGCCACACATCTTCGAAACGCGAAAAAAAGTCAATCGACGTAGCTTGAACTTGGAATGTTAATTTTTTTCCTGTTTGTTTGAGATTCGTTAATTTTCGGGTGTGACTGTACCCGGAGTAGATCCTCAAGATAATCTTTGTGGCAGATTAGTCGAGCGATCGACCGTTTCGGTTCTAATATCTCTCGAGGGGGCTGTAAAATCAGATAAAGCGCAAAAGTTGCCATCGAAGTGGATACGACTCCGAGCGTACACAGCTCGCTTGGCTTTGCAAAAATAATTGTTAATCGGGCGATTCAAATTCGACCGGAGGACTTTTATTTGAAGTGTTCAATGTCATTCCGCGGGCTTGAACAATCCTGTCCCCAAAATCGAAAAATAAATATACCGGGGTAAGGATTTCTCAGCAAGGAAGTGTTGGAATAACACAAATGGACTCGAACCTCCTCATTGGTAATTTGACGCATCTGTCAAATTAAATTGAGATTGCTGAAGGTTTCCAATTGTTCCCAAAGGTCCCTAGTTATCTCCTGAACGTTCCTGATCTTTGTTCCCCGCCATTTGACAGTTGTCATCAAGCCTGTCAAGTCTCCACTGTTTCCAGAGCTCGGCTGTCAGAATACACCAGCCTAGCTGATCAGCCATATAGTTATCTCCTGAACGTTTTCGATAATTTCTCCACGCTATTTGACAGTTGTCATCAGACCTGTCAAGTCTCCACTGTTTCCAGACCTCGGCTGTCAGAATACAGCAGCCCAGCTGATCAGCCATATAGTTATCTCCTGAACGTTCCTGATCATTGTTCCACGTCATTTGACAGTTGTCATCAAGCCTGTCAAGTCTCCACTGTTTCCAGAGCTCGGCTATCACAATACAGCATCCCAGCTGATCAGCCATATTGGCAAGTGATCCCTAAGTGTTCCCAAAGGCCTCCAATTATTTCCTCATCGTGCCCAACATAAAAAAAAGAAATATCCTGGCAAGGACGAGAATAACACAAATGGACTTGACTTTCCTCATCAAATCTGACACATCTGTCAAATTGAATGTAGACTGCAAAGCGTTCCCAATTCTTCCCAAAGGTCCCTAGGTTATCTCCCGGACGTTCCTGGTCATTGTTCCACGCCATTTGGCAGTTGTCATCAAGCCTGCCAAGTCTCCACTGTTTCCAGAGCTCGGCTATCAGAATACAGCATCCCAGCTGATCAGCCATATCGGCAAGTAGGTTCGAAGAGATTATCGATCGTTCGAATCCTTGGAACAGTCCACCAAAATTGCTGTATCAAAAACGAATAAAGATGCCCTAAATTTCCGACCGATAAACATCTCGCAATTGACGATTCTTCAAATGAGCCGTGAACATACAAGAATCCCATCGAGGAACCTTCGACTTTTCAATGCCGAACGTCGAAAGCTCTTCGCTCAACGCCCTCCCTCCCTGCCGATTTACAATCGCTTAAAAAAAGAGCCCGAGAAGCAACCTTGCGCAACCTTGGCAGAAAAAAAACAGCGAAATATCTACAAAGAGCCAAAGCAAACAGTCGGAAAGCCTCGAGCTTGCGAAAAAAAATTCATCGACGAGGCATCATCATCATCGGCGTTGCGCGAGACGTTGAGCAAATTCAGGTGCGGGCGTCGAGTGTTTCGCGCCACTCCATTAATATTTGAACGCCTGGCTTACGCTAGGTTAGTAACAGAAATAAAAGCGGAACGAAAAAAAGTTATCGGCGGTCCGGGGCGGCGATTTTTTTGTCGGGGGAAAGCGAGCGGGGGGGCGGCGCGGCAAGGGAGACCCGGGAGGGGGCTCACCAGCAATGACAACGAGCAGCCCGAAGGGGGAAGAAGGCCAGGGGAGCTTGATAAGCCGACAGATGTTATCCGCCAAATTCAAGGTCCCTCTATCTTTTCGAAGAGAGAGCGAGACGGAGAAAGAAGGGGAGGGCGGGCGGGAGAGAGGGAGAGAGAGAGAGAGAGAGAGAGAGAGAGAGAGAGAGAGAGAGAGAGAGAGACAGAGAGAGAGAGAGATAGAGAGGGAGGGAGAGGGAGAGAGAGCTCGTTGCCAGTATTGGCCAACTAAACATTGGCCCAAACTAAAAATACAACGACCTTGGTACGCCACTCACGTTCATACATCGCACCGTGAATTATTAGACACATTAAAACCCTCCCACTCTTCTACTCCACTCCCTCTCTTTCCCTATCTCTGTTTATCACTATTTCTCTTTCTCCGGTTGCACGCGATGACGATGAAATGTTGCTTCGTACATTAGCGAGAATCATTCGAGTACATATGCGCCCATTTTGGTATGCTAAAAACCGTCTATCCTCCCCCCCCTCGTCCCCCTCCCACGCGACCCCTTTCGCGCCTATACTAGAAGCGAGATATATCGGCTCAATATTTACCAGGCTCTTCGTTACTTTTCTCTTTCATCGTTTGTTTATCCAAATTTTCGAACGCCAATGCAATTTTTATTCTTCCACTCCGTAGCAAAGTCGAACGGAACTCGAATGTGAAAGTATCGAGGGAATTATTTCGAACGAAATTTTGCGATCTACGCAAAATCGCTCAGCCTTGGGGATTCTCGAGTATATTTTTTTTCGTTGTTTTTTTTTTTCGTTACGTATCGGAGTATCCGTTAGGCTTGACCTTCTTGGTCGGCGGAGAAAAAATTGATTTTTGTATTGGAGGAATCAATCACGGGGTTACTGCCATTTTTATTATTCAGACCTTTATGGTTTGTTTTATTTTTGGAGGAAAATATTATTAAAAAAATGTTTGAGGGACATTACTGTGACGGGCTGAAAGAGGTCGTTTTTTTCGATTTTTTTTGTGTACTAGATTATTTTTTTGGTATTTGGAAAAGGGGTATTTTATTGAGGATACATTGATCTTATTGCGTGTAAAGTTTCATTTTTGAAAATTGAGAATTAACGATATTGAGATATAATAGAGCCTCGAGGAAAAAATGTGCTTGGACGGCTCGAAAACTTGACAATGGTTTGCCTGAAAAATAAAAAAGTTTTATAATCTGTATACATGTATTCCCGGTTGTACGTAGCTGTTAAAAAAATCACATAGCAGCGGGTGTTTAAAAAAAAGTGTGATTTTGGCGACATTTTTTACTTATGTTCCGGGGCGGGAAAAATACCAAATTGAAATAGCAGGGCTACGTACTACGTACTGCGCAACGGAAGTTTTCGTTTTTTTTTTTTTTTTAAATTGCGAATCGGACAATTATAGCTAAAGTTATATTGCTCTGACTAAATCGTCTGTAACGCAGTCAATATTCAATATTTTTACTTGAACTTTTTTTCATATGTTCTTGAATATACATTCTCTCAGAAAATGCAAAAAATCGATGTTTTCGACACGTCACAACGGTGTCCTGAATTAGAAGGTCCAAAAAAGCGTTTTTCGGGAATTTTTTTAGAAGGGGAAAAAACAAGTGAGCGCAGTAAGCATTGAGGTTTTTTTTTTTATGTATATTTGAAATGTATGAAAAAAAAATGCTCGACATGAAACAATAAATGACTGCAGTCCCCAATCGACGGGAAAGATGCAGCTCGTAATTCTTGACTGAACCAAAAAAACCAATGAAATTTTCAATTGTCATCTATTGTTCCTTTGGATGAATTGAGAAAAAGCTGAAAAAATCGTGAAATTATAACTTTTCTCAGGTTTGAAAAAAAAATACTTTAACGTGCTATAAAAATTATTAAAAAATACTTTTTCAATAATCTTTTTAATTCACTTAGAAGATATTTTCATACTGAAGAAAATAAACCTTGGTTTGATTCAATAGGTCGTTCAGTTTTTTTGCTATCACGCCCGCCAATTTGGAAAAATCGTGAAAATGAAAACTGAAGAAAACGCGCTTCAAAGTTTTCAGTAGGAGAAAATATCAATATCAAATATCAATCGCTTCTCCGCTTGCGGCCTTGAATCTTTGAAAATATTTACAATTGGCCTATATAACTTTGTAAATATATTCTTGGATAGTTTATCTATCGATTTTGGCAATAAAAAAAAACACGATTTTTCGGACCTTCTAATTCAGGCTCCCGCCTCAATCGATACTTTTTCTCGTCTTGAGAGAATTCCAAATTTAAGATGAACGAAATCCTGCTGGAATCATCGGGATTACCGTATCTTCTCTGCAGTGTTTTTTGAAAATGATCTTTTTTTTCGTTAATGTTGCCCGAGTATTTTCGGCAATTCTTTTGGGCTGACATTGGTACTTTTTTTGGTACATTTGGTACATTGGGCTGACATGGATACGGTACAATGAGTGTACCGTATCCACGAGAACAAATACTACGGATGCTGTGGACAGGATCATTAGAATTCTCAATTTTATCCGAGCTACCGCGGATAAAAATTGTATTTGCACCATTCGCGTATTTATCCGCGCGTTTTCCACGGATTTTCATTAACGTGCAGTATTTATATTTGAAACGTGCCGTCGGCTGAAATAATCTGCGGATCTATTGTTTGTTTTTCACAGAGTTATATAAAAAGATGAAAAAAAAGAGCGAGCGGCTGCGAATAATTTTTTCAGTCGCTTTGGATGTACTTCAGTAGTGGCCGAAACAATAGGTACGCGAGCCCCTTCGAATAGCACTGGACCGCGTACCTATTCTCACAAATGTCATTGTACATTTTGGAAAAAAAAATCTCTAATATTGCATAATTCCGTTAAAATATTAAAATGCATATATTTGCTCGAACAAAGTTCAACTTTATCGCGTTTTGTTTAATTTTTATTTTTTTCCCGTTCACTCTCATTAATTTACTCGCCGGAGAATTTATCTAAATTCATCGTCTTTTTTTTCCCCGATCATTTCGAGTCCTCCGAAACCTCTTCAACCTCTCTGCAAAAATAGAGCACGCCACGACGCGATACACTCGACTCGTTATCTGACAGAAATAAATGCCTTCGTCGTAAAATCATTTTCTCTCTCTCTCTCTCTCTCTCTCTCTCTCTCTCCTCTCTTTCTCGCCATATTTCACTTTATTCTCTATTCACCCCGGCTCGTCCTCACTCGTTAATATATTCCCTCAATAGTGATCTGTGAGCAGCGTCGATTTATCGTCCTTAGCGCGCGTAACGCGGTTACGCAAAGAAATCATTATACGCGAACGATAGAGAGGGCAGCGCGGAGCAGTGTAGAAAAAAAAACACAAAAAAAGAAAGAAAGAAAAAAAAGCCAGATGAGAAAAAAGAATGAGATCGTCGTTCTATTTCGCCACCCTCTATCTCTCGAGCTCTTTCTTTGTTCGATAGACTCAGCTCGACGACCAACACACGAAAGGACTCATTGTCTGGAAAGATTTTCCATAAATGCCCATTTATTTTTCCGCCGTCTACATCAACTTTCTGTTCGGATGTTTCTTCCTACCCTCCCTGCTGATTTCCCTGATTTTACGATTCTTTTCATTTTTACGACACACTTGTCACCTCGATATTGGAGGCAATATCGAGGTGTGCTGCCCACAGCCAATGCTGTATCGTGCACGAGGGTACAGGGAAACTGCGGAAAACCCGTGGAGGCGTTTCAGCTGCGTTTACCATCGGAAACTCGAAAAAAAACGGCCTTTCCCGTTGACAGTCGGTGTATAAGGACGGCTGAGCGGTCACCCATCCGAGTACTGGCCTAGGTCAGCGCTGCTCGCCATGGGCGATTGCCAAAAACTTGAGCTTCCATCACTGTTGGTTAATTTACAGTAATTTATTATTTTTCAGACTAAGAAGTTATTTAAGTGGTCTTCTCACTTTAGACGCTAAAAAAGGCTATTTTAATGCATTTTTTTTGATAGGTTTATATTATTATATTATATTATATATAATAATATTATATTATAATGTCAACCTATCAAAAAAAATGCATGAAAATAGCTTTTTTTAGCGTCTAAAGTGAGAAGACCCCTTAAATAACTTCTTAGTCTGAAAAATAATAAATTACGGTGAATTAACCGACAGTGATGGAAGCTCAAGGTAGCAGGATTTGACGATCGCCCATGGCGAGCAGCATTGTTATTACATATTGTTATTAAAGTTGTTACCCTCAATAAATACACTTTCGAAGTACATTTTTTTAATGTTTTTATTTAAGTCACTATTTATAGACGAAAATGGTAGTTAATCTCAGAGATGAATCATCCGAAACAAAAAATCAAACGGTTTTAGATTCAGTATGTTAATGGCTATAGCGCATATAATACGATTTTTTATATATGTAAAAATGACAAAATGGCGGACATTTTTCGAAAAAAACGTGTTTTTCCACCGTTTATGGCACAAAAAAAATAGTAAATCTCAAAATTTAAAAAAAATCCTTGATGTCCGCTATAGCTATAGTTCTAAGGAATATGTGGTTGAAATTTCATAAGAATCGGTTCAGTAGTTTCGAAGATTATATCAAGCCGTCGAAAACCGTTGTTTCGAGAAAAATGCGTTTAAAGTTTGTTTGGGTTGCATAAGTACATAAAAACAATTTTTAAATGTATTTCGAAAGTGTATTTATTAAGTGTAACAACTTTTACATATATCTATAATCTATAACATAAACCTATCAAAAAATTGATGAAAATAGCCTTTTTTAGCGTCTAAAGTGAGAAGACCCCTTAAATTTATCATTATTTTTCTAATTCACTATCACTGATTATTATTTATGGTTATTATTGTTATTATTATTAGTATTATCGTTAATAATTCGCTATTATTATTATTACTATTATGATTATGATTATTATTTTTTTTAATTAATAGACTTTATTGCTCCGGGCAACGCACTTCCTCAGTTTGCACTGGGAAACATTCACCTACCCCCGGGGGTTAGGCTCGGTCTTAATCTAGACCGGAACAATAACGCTGGACAGCACTCGAGGGTTCCGACATCACCTCGGCTGCCGCCCAGTCAAAAAGTCGCGCGAAAAATTCCATATATCGCTCTGCGATAGCCGCTCCCTCAAGCCAGAGGGTTAGCGGCTACCGCAGTCCACAATCGTGTTGCCTGAGTAAACGGAGGGACCCAAGTATGACCGCCTTCTGCATCTGACCCGCCAGCAACCGGACACCGGGTTTGCAAACCAGTATGCTAGCGAGGCCCGATACAAAAGACTCTTTGATCCCCCCTAGCGCGCCGATGATGAGGACAACGAGAGTTATCCTGAATCCTCGGTGCAAACGACGTAGCTCGGCCAGGAGAGGCTGATACTTGAGCCGTTTCTCCTCTTCCTTTCGCGACACGTTCACTTCGGCCGGAGCCGAGAACTCAATGACGTATATCGTCTTGTCGTCGAAATCGAAGAGGACAACATCAGGCTTAGTCGCTTGAAGCGGCCCGATGGTCGCGAATGAGAAGTTCCAATAAATCTTGCACCTCTCGTCCACGACAACGGACTCAGTATCTCCTGGTAAATAAGGCGGCACGGGCTCCCGGTCTACCCCATGAGAGTGCCGTAGATGATAGTACAACACTCTTAGGGCCGCGTTATGGCGATAGATATATCCGGAGACTGCATATACCGGGCAGGCCGACAGTAGATGCATTAGTGTCTCCGGCGATTGTTTGCATGCACGACACAAAGTGGTCGGCAGAGGCTGACCCAAAACGCGACTGCGATAGACCAGGGTGTTGATGACTCCGTCTTGGCAGGCGCAGATAAACCCTTCGGTCTCGGACATCAGTCCAGCTGACCGCAAGAAGGAAAAGGTCAGCTGGGTGGACAGCCCCTGTTCCTCGATGTGGTGGAAAAACACACCGTGCATGGGTCTGTCCACGTGCTGCCGAGTCAGGACAGTCTGCTCGGCAGCCCTGATTGCCCGCCGACGTCGGGATTGGGCAACCGAGCGACGGAGTCTATTGGCAAGGCGCCACGCCGGCGCCGGCGGAACTCCAAGCCGAGGGTCTCTGCCGCACGATCTGCCGCCTTATAAAGAAAAGCACCCGCCCCATGAAGCGGGTGCTTTTCTTATAATAATATATATATTATTATAAGATATAAATAAATATAATAATTAATTTATTTTATAATTTATTATATAAATATAATATATAATAATATATATATTATTATAACTATAAATAATAATCATGATTATTATTATTATTATAACTATAAATAATAATAATGAATAAATGATTATTATTATTATTATTACTCGCACGAAAGATTATTTTTTATTTAAAAAAATGACTTGGGCCTCATTTCGTCATTTGTAGATACCAACGGATAATTTATTGAAAAAATCGAATTTTAAATTGTTCCAATTGTCTATTCCATCGAATCAATACATCGAATAATCGAACATTTCAGTCTCTCGACCGTCGGACACATGTCGATGAAAAATTTCGTTGTTCCGACCAATTTTGTTCGGTACCGTTTGCGAATTCTTCCAAAAGCGGCCAAGAGCTCGAAAAATATATCCACGTTGCCATTTCGGGGCGCACAGGTCGTAGAGTTATTTTCCGCCGGTGGAAAAAGCGAGAAAAGAAAAGTCCTCGACCCTTCGGGCCATTTATTATTAGCCTGAATTTCATGTTTCCCGTTGCAGTGAATTTTTTACTCGCTCGGCGCGCAGCTCAGCCCGCAGCCGCGAATATACGCGAGGCTATCAAACGCGAGCCAAAAAAGTACGCGGAAACTGGGTCGTTTATCTCTAATGATTTGTGTGTTGCTCGAAAAATAGCAGCCCTCCCCGCGTCCCCCAACCCCCCAACCCCCGGTGTCTATAACGAAATCGGGAGGATCGAAGAGGCCAATTTGACCCGCGGACAATACGCGATTCGAAACTTGCCGCGGTCTCTCGCCGGGGTTGACGCCCACCAGGGGGCAGCACAAAGTCTTTCAGCGAGGGTCGGGGGTGCAGGGGTGGGAAAAGAGACTTATTCTTAGCTTGTTTTTCGCGCCCGAGATCGTGAGAATTGTTTTTAAAAGCCGTCTACGCGTCTCGAGTTTATCAGCGAGAACAAATTTTTCACGCGCTTTCTAGATTCCGTCACACCCCATCACACCCCTTCTGTGAGTCCCTTACTGACACAAACTACCCCCTCGGACCGTCTCCCACCCTCGTGGTCTTTTTTTTGGTCTCGCAATCGCAAAAATTCTTTCATTCTGGAATAACCGTCTCTGTGACGCTCTCGCGGTTGGTAGAAAAACCCTCCCGATGCGTGAAAAGCCGCGTAAAAATAGCAAACTCGCGATAGAACGGCAGCTTCCTCGCCTGTTCGCGTCCCATTTATTTTCGTATACGCTCGCGTTACTCGATATCGAGAGAGAGAGAGAAAGTCATACGCGGTGCATCTCTCTATGCAGAAGCTCGAGGAGGCACGCCTCCATTTTTCCCGCCGCCTTAAGAGGCTCGAGACACTCCATAAAATTCACGATCATCAGCTATGAGGGGGGTGATACCTTTGGGCGAGGCAAAAGTTGCTGATTTTCATGATTTTTCTTTTTAAGGAAAGATTTCTTCACCAGTTTTGAGACTCGAGGTGTTTTGTTACTACTTTTGGCTGGTACATGGCATTTTTTTGTTTTCATTCATCTTTAAAAATGGCGGAGAGGTGACACGGTCTTCTAAGAGGGTTGCGGCGGATGTTGCCAGACGGCGTGACACGTAGCGTCGGCGGGATTAAGCTGAAAAAAAACCAACGAAGATTTTTATTTCACATACACTCGTAGGCAGAATATGAACCAAGAAAAAGTGATAAATGTGGAAAATCGATGAAATGGTACGCTTTGAAACAAAAATATTGAATTTTCCGAAAAATGTGGCTACGTATTGCATTAAAAAATACTTTTTTTTTGTTTTGAGAACATTTAGGGGCATGTTTTAGATAACAAAGATAGAAAGATATTAAGCCAATATTACTTTCGACTGTTACATGGTGTTTCGTTTATTTTTATTAATCTTTAAGGCGTTACCCCCACTTGTAGCGCAAAAAAAGGCCTTTTTCATGAATTTTTTTAAAGAAAACTACAAAACTTTTTTAATCGATCAATATACCATCTTGAAGAACACATCTTGAAGAACTTTCAGTAATTTTTTTATTGAAAAATATTACATTGTTTAGTGGCAAATGGCCGTCAATGAAATAATGTTTATATATACACGGTTTGCGGTGACCAACATTGCGGCGAAGTGGATCGTCTGAAAAAAAAAATGCGGATGGATTCAGTCAAATATAAGTATAAGTAAATACTTAGTAAAGTATAAGTAAAAAATAAGTATATAAGTCTTTAATCGAAGGATTTTAAAAAATATTCATTTTTCACAGAATGGCGGACAGACAAAGTTAATGGTTCGATTTTAACGAAAAAAAAACAGTCGTTTTTTGGCTAAGAAACGGCCATTTTTTTTTCGAAAAAAAAAATCGAACGATTAAAGACTACATTTCTATGTATTAAATAAGCCTGCAAAATTTCAAGAAGATCGGTTCATTAGTGTTCGAGTAATCTTGGTCACCGACTTCAGAAATGCCGTTTTGAGAAAAACGCGTTTAAAGTTTCAATTTCCGGTCGTTTACACAACGGATTCTTCTCTTTCAACGCTCATATCTCAGTCAATTTTGTTCGGATCGACTTGAAATTTTCAGGACATATTCTCAGATACTTATACTTCAAAAAATGCATTAAAAAAAAACGATTTTTTCAAAATCGCAAGTGAGGGTAACCCCTTAAAAGTGGCGGAGGTATGGCACGGTCTTCCAAGAGGGTTGCGGCGGATGTTGCCAGACGGCGTGACACGTAGCGTCGGCGGTATTAAGCTGAAACAAAAACCAATGAAGATTTTTATTTCACTTACACTCGTACGCAGAATATGAACCAAGAAAAAGTGAGAAATGTTGAAAATCGATGAAATGGTATGCTTTGAAAAAAAATATTTAATTTTCCGAAAAAAGTGGCTACATTTGGCAATAAAAAATACTTTTTTTTTGTTTTGCGAACATTTAGGGGCATGTTTTGGACAATGAGGTTAGAAATATTTATACCAAATGTCATCAGAATCGGTCGATTAATTTTTTTCGCTATACGTCATCGCAGTTTTGAAAATTCAGTTAAGAAGACCGTACCACCATTTTTGAAGATTAATCATATTTAAAAATACCATTTACCCGCGAAAAGTAGTAATAAAGCATACCCTAAGTCTCAAAAATGAGGACGAAATATTTCCTTTAAAAAAAAATCATGAAAATCAGCAAATTTTTTCGCGCCTAAAGGTATCCACCACCCCCATAGGGTACGATCTCGATGGCTCGTGGGCACTTCGGTCTTGAGGGGGCTGAAATTCGATAATTTTTCATGGATCCCCCGTTGATAAAGTGAAAATTCCGGTATGGGGCATTCGTTCCACATAGTGTCCTGCGGCTGGCTAGAGTCCTCCGATTTTCTTACCAATTTTTTACCAAAAATATGCACATCTCCCGAATTAATCTCCGTCATCCCAAAATTAAACGACTGCAAAAAAAATCAATAAATCTTCAAAATCATATATAACTTCTTCGAACAAAACCGACAAAAACGCGAACCAATATTAATGAGTTTAATTACTTCATTAATTAATAAACAGACATCCGAACCGTCTCAACGTTTTCAAATAAAAAATAAAATAAAAGACACCAAGACAAGAAGATACATATTCAAAATGACTGTCCAGAGTGGTTTAATGAATGATAAACACAGCCCGATAGATCTTCAAAATTGACCAATGTCTTCGAGCAACCAATAAATGATAAGGAAATGTAGGGAAAAAAATAACAATTCTCCTCAACTCGTTATAAACAATATTCCCTCTATTCTTTATCTCTACGAAAACAAGGCAAAGTATAGTCTCGAAAACGAAGCGCATCTTCATGAATTTATCCTTCAGCGGATAAGCGTACGCGTGAATTCTAAAAAAAAAAAGAAAAAAAATGCCATCGCGTACGTGTATATTTATCGTCTGCTACATACATTCCATTTACAAATATAACGCGAGTAATGGCCCAAATATCGCGACAATTGTGAAAAACGTCGTGTCGCGTAAAAAAAAAGAACAAAAAAAAACACGTGCCTCGAAACGATTACGTGCGACACTCGCGGGCCTTGCAATTGCAAAATGTGCCTGTGTGTGTGCACGCCTGTAAGCCCACAATAATAGGCACACAGGACGAGCAAAAAAAAAGGACGGAGCTCGCCCACGCATCTCGTACCTGATAGGTGCTCGTGCACCTGAGACGGCGCAAGGAGGACGGTCATATTTCGAGGCCGCAGTTCGGGCGTGTGATGTATCCGACGATTTACGGGGTCTCGAGCGATTATGACATCCCCCCCACCCTTCCTCCTTTTTTTCTTCATTTTTTCGTCGTAATTTCGCACGTTTGCAAATTCCACAGCACGCTTATTATTGACACTACGATGTTACGTCAACAAAAAAAAATTGATTAGACGGATAGGACGGAGGGAAGCGCGGGGGGAGGGGAATTGAAGGGGGTAACGCGTTTCTCTGATTGGGCCTGCTATCGGTTTCTTTTTCTTCTACCGTTCAATGTAACGCAATCGTCACGCGGGAGGCATCCCCTGACCTCGGATAATTCATTTGAGCAGTGGAGGGGAAAGAGATTCTGGTTTCTTTTTTTTCGGTAAACCTCCGAAATTGATGATCGATTGAGTCCTCTATTGATTCGCACGGTACGTCGTAATGTGCACGACCTCGAAGGATATATATATATATATATATATATATATATATATATATATATATATATATATATTAGAGTGGTCCAAATTTGAGCTATATTTTTTTCTCCTTTTTGTCACCATCCAATTATCTTCTTTAAGGGGGGAAATCGCAGTAGCACACAAAAAAATAGGCATATTTTCCTGAATTAATTTTGGCTGAATAAAAGTATCAATCGAAAATCTGTAAAGTAGGTTTTATAGCAATACTAAAAAAGTACAAAATGTAATTTTTTCAATAAAAAATATTTCAAAATGGCGGCTGCGCAGCATATGCCCCAAGGCGCCTTTTTTGAGCTCGCCGAAGACATAACTCGAGCAAATTTTTACCGATCGACTTGAAATTTTGACAGTAGCTTCGAAACATCTTTCTCCACGGAGCTACGTAGGATTTTTTAGATATATTGATTTTTCGCAAAATGGTGCATGTTTGAAAATAAAGTTAAATTTTTAACAAAAAAAAAACGCCATAAAATCGTCGATAAAAAAAAAGTAAGCCATATAAAATAAAAAATCCTACGTAGCTCCGTGGAGAAAGATGTTTCGAAGCTACTGTCAAAATTTCACGTCGATCGGTAGAAATTTGCTCGAGTTATGTCTTCGGCGAGCTCAAAAAAAAGCGCCTTGGGGCATATGCTGCGCAGCCGCCATTTTAAAATATTTTTTATTGAAAAAATTTCATTTTGTACTTTTTTAGTATTGCTATAAAATCTACTTTACAGATTTTCGATTGATACTTTTATTCAGCTAAAATTAATTCCCGAAAATATGCCTATTTTTTGTGTGCTACTGTGATTTCCCCCCTTAATGGAAAAAAAAATTGTCGCGAAACCTGCGAGCGGTCAAAAATATTTAGAGGTCACTCCGACCTCCGAAAAATTCGGATTTTTATTAAAAAATGGAATCTTTTCCGTCCACTTCACGGCCATGAATTTTACGCTTTATACTTTTTAAATTAACCTCGCGAAAGCTCTAGCCGGTCGATGAATATTTAGTGGTCGCTCGAGAGCTTCGAAATTTTCAATTTTTGCCAATTTTTTTAAAACTCTTCTCACTCATAAGTATGACGCTTTGTAAAATTTTCAAAACAATCGTTTTTCTTTAGAAACATATTTTTTAAATTTGCCTCATACTACTAACCCAAGAATTGTAATCTTTGTTCTGATAAAATAATTCTTCAAAGGTCTTGTCCATAAACAAAATTACAGGTCCCCCGTTTCATCGGGTTAGAAGTGTGAGGTAAATTTGAAAAACCTGTTTATAAATTTAAAAAAAGGATTAATTGTTTCTAAAATTGTACACGGCGTCAAATTTATGAGTCAGAAGAGGAAAAAAGAAATTTGCGAAAATTGGAAACTTCGAAGCTCTTGAGCGACCACTAAATATGCATTGGCCATTTAGAGCTTTCACGAGGTTAATTTCAAAATTCTAAAGCGTGAAATTCACGAGTAAGAAGAGAACGAAAAAAATTGCATCTTTTGGAGGCTTGAGCGACCTCTAAGTATTTTTTCACCACTTCCAGCTTTCGCGACATTTTTTTTTACCTTTTAAGAAGATAATTGGACGGTGAGAAAAAGGAAAAAAAAATAGAGCTCAAATTTGTGCCACGCTAGTATACATATACATATATAATCGTAAAATCAACTCAAAAAAATAGTGGGACGAATTTACGAGTAGGAGAGATTACCGTGTCCTTTTTCTTTTCGTTTCTCTCGTTGCCTCGAACGGAGGCTTTTTTACGAGATCGTGTAGGCGAGACAACTGCGTGGCTTTGCCAATTGTGGAGCGTTCTTCTCGTTACGTATACTCGCTAAAGCGAATATTTTTACAGCGGGCGCAGAGACATTGCTGTCTCGCTCCGATATACTTTTCTCTATCTCTCTCTCCCTCCCTCTCTCTCTCTCTCTCTCTCTCTCTCTCTCTCTCTCTATGTATCTATCTATCTCTTACTTGCGTTTCCGTCTTTCTATCTTTTTTTCTTTAAAGGTTTTTTTTTGCTTTGACGCAGCCTCGAGGAGCCGCGACTACCACTCGTACGATTTCGCGTGTATGAGCGTGTAAACGATCGTTTTTACGGTACTCGCGTATCCCGCGGCATCGCAGTATAGTTCCCCCCGTCTCGGCTCCTATGTGCTGGCTCTCGTTTGATACAACAGAGAGATCTCGCGCGCCAAGTGCACACGTAGGACTTTAGCCGAAAGATTTCTTCGAAGCACGCGTTTCGCTACAGTTCGCTCGTATGGGAGGAGGGAATGAGGAAAAAAATAGCAGTCTGCCGAGCCGGGCTGGGGAGGGGGAGAAAGAGAGAGAGCGAGGGAGGCGCAGGGAGCTAGCGAGGAAGGTCGTAAAACGCGAATTCGCGAAAGCGTTCGCGAGATAAAAGTGCGTAGCCGAAACATCGGACATTAGCGGGCTTTAAGGCCGAAGCGCTCCGAGCGTTGAAAGAACGAAACTCGATCGCTGCACCGCGGATGAGGGTCAATGATGGTCACTCGAGGAGGTTGAAGCGCCAGCCACAATCCAAAATTAAGGGGGTCATCCCGCGTGACAGCTATATTTTTCTCCTCTTTTTGGGATTTTGTTTTTTGCCCAATCATAAAAAAAAACGATCTTTGAATTTTTACCACGTGCTTATTAAAATTTTTACAGTCCCCCGGAATTTTATCGCAATAAAATAACGAGTTGAGTCAACTTTACACGGTTCGGAAGACACGTGCGAAAAGAGTTGGGTGACGGCTGCCATGATTCCGGAGGTTTTGCTCGTCTAAAATTAAAAAAAAAGTCAACATTCTAATTTGTAGACCTGAGGCTATCGCCGGAACTAGAGTATAGTGAAAATATGGGGAATCGAATGTTTGGCACGATTTTTGAAAGTTATGTTCCAAGTTTCGACATTTTTTCCTCGACTTTTTCAGCTTAAAACAAATAAGTATGGTAGATATCAGAAATATTCTAGTTCGGGTGAGAACTGTTATTTAATGTATAATTTATGTTGATGAACATTCACGGAAAACAGGCAAAAAAGCGCAAATCCTTTTCTTATACACTGTATATATTATTTTTTTATTTATATATATATTTAAAAAAAATTTATTTATATATATATATATATATATATATATATATATATATTTATTTATACACCACCGGCCACTTTCGATCGCTTTGGATAATTGCAAAATTATATTAGAATAATATAATTCGTTAAATAGAGCTATATAATATCGTCGTAAAATAATAAATGAAACGAATTATATTATTCTAACATTATTTGGCAATTATCCAGTGATCGAAAGTTTTGCAGTTATCTGAAGTGTCCGAAATATTTTGGCCGGCAATGTACAATATATCGGGAGATCAAGAGAGAAAAATAGATTTAATTAGATGAGATCATGTTTATTAGGGCTCTAGGATCTGACCGTCCTCTGGCAAACAATCCTCATGCTTCGTACATTACAAAAAGGAAAAAAAATCACGGACATAAAAGCGCGGCTCGATGCAAAAACAAAGAAAATAAAAAAGAGTAGCAGAGAAACAGCTACGTAAAAAAAACAGTTTTTAGAGAACTATCGTAAAAATGTGGAATAAAAAAATGCCAATTGTAATAAAAAGTGAAGGATCGAAAGAAATTTTTTTTTTAACTCATTCTGATATATGCACACACCCACATATACAGAGTGCTTGGCGGATGGACCGACACATTTTTTTGGGCGATCGGGGGTTGCTATTTTTTCACCCTTAGACCTTAGTCCTAAGTGTCACGGTAATTGGGATATCATTTTTTTCGATTTTTTTATCACCCGAAATTTCGTCTTTGAATCGCGTCATAACTTTCGTATTTTTCGTTGTAATGGCACGAAATAACTTTTGTTGTATTCTGCAATGTATGTTTATTACAAATAAATCATTATTTCGTACATTTGGTTTCAAGAAAGTGACTCTTGAGCTTCCAGTCTTAAAAATGTGTAAATGTATGAAAAATTTCAACTCCTAAATTCATTATAAAAAAAAACTTATTCTCTTTATTTTGACCACATAATGAATTATTTTTATGAAATGTAGCGTAGCGTTGGAAAGGGTATAAACTAGAGAAGTTTTCAAAACAAACCTACATTCACAATAGCTTTTAGTTTATTTTTATAATGAATTTAGAAGTTGTCATTTTTAATACATTTGCGCATCTTTAAGACTTTGGAAGCTCATGAGTAATTTTCACGAAACCAATTGTATCAAATAATGATTTATTTTTAATAAACATACATTGCAGAATACAATAAAAGTTATTTCGTGCCATCACAACTACAAACAAATAAGTTATGACGATTTAAAGGCGACATTTCGGGTAATGAAAGAAAAACAAAGAAAAATAATAATATCTTAATTACCGTGAAATTTAGGACATAGGGTCTGAGGGCTAAAAAAAGTAGCAAAGGACCGCCCTAATCCCCCGAAAAATGGTGTCGGTCCATGTGCCAAACACCATGTACATCTTACATATAAATATAGATCCTAATGTTTTACTTATAATTAATTAATATATATAAGTCAAACATAATTGGGGAATTTATTTTTTGTCAAATGTTTATGTTTTACTTATATATATATATATATATATATATATATATATATATATATATATATATATATATATATATAAGTAAAACATATTGTGTATATATATATACACTTTGTAAACAAAAAAAAATTGACATAAAATTCCCAAATTATTCCTTCTTTGCGTCATTTTATCCTCAATCCCTAAAACCAAATTTTCTTTCACTCTCAAATTATTCTTCCTTACAAGGCCGGTCAGCTCCCTCGCTGCATATTTTCCCTCATAGAGGCTCAGTAATCGCTCCGAGAAAAAATAATTTCCAGGATAGGCATGGAAGTTAAATTTAAATTCGTTTCGAGGTTGTTGCGAAAGGTTCAAGAAAGCTCCGTACCGTCACTTTATTGGCAATTTTTGTTTCGGCCCTACGATAAAAAAGGATTACGCTGACCTCCGTTCGACCCTGGTTGCCCGGAGCTTCCTCGTGCGACGCGCACAGAGGGCACTGCTACCAAGAGCGCGGGTAGCTCGAAAAAAAAAGAAACAATAAAAATCTCAAGGTCACGCGCGAACGAAATTTCTCTCTCGACGCCGCGTGCCGGCGTATCGAATTTGCGAATCCGGCCGGTCCCACACGCACATGCATGCATGTATTTTTTTTATTTTTATTATCTTTAGTATACGTAGTGCTTATCGGCCGGGGCCGCGCCGGTCTAGCTGATGGCTCGCTTGTTTTTCGCTCTTGAGCTATTATCGATGATGAACTTGAGCTGACCTCCCAGAGAGAAAGCACCGAAAGATGACGAGTATCGAACAAAAAAAAACGAATAAAAATAATGAAAAAAAAAAGAAAATATGCGCAATAGCCGAGAGATTTTTGCCAAAATGCATGGAGCTGCGAGTTTGCGGAGAGTATTGCCCATCGGCAGTATCGTCTTCTCTAGGAATGAAAATAGCTCGAACGGACAGCAAGTACACGTAGACGGGGAAATTTTATTTTTGCCCACGCTCACCTCGGCGCAGTTTGACAGATGCGAGAAAAGTGACCGCGCGGCTCTCGATCACGCGATCTCATGAATGAAATTTGAATTTCTACGCTTTCGGCCTCCGGTTGTCCGGTATTTTTATAGCGCTACGCGCACTGGCGCACACGTACATACGTGGAAACGAATCGATTGCGTAGATGCATAAGAGCAACTGTATAGGGCGAACAGGGGTGAGAAACGGTAGGAAAGGTCGCGAAAGTGCGGTGTCGATTTGAATGCAATTCTCATTTCCATCTTAACCTAAATACTGTTTTTTATATGCACATTGTCGTCTATATATATATATATATATAGGGTGTCCTGTTATGAATGGATTAACCTGCAACTGTCGATAGGTGAGATCATATCCTACTATATGCTGGAGTTTCAGTTTAAGGGGTTAGGCCACAGTAACCGGTATAAAATCATGTGCGAATTTAACAATTTTTTTTTTCGTATGAAAAAGTGATTCACTCATAAAATTAATTACACATCTATTTAATATGAATATCAAGCTGTTAGAAAATATATATATTTTTTTTTCGCTGTACAAAATGGCCGATTACTAATATTTTCTTTTGTTATCTTCTTTTAGGCGCTCCGCGGCGTGACATTTAGCATCCACAATTTTTTACCTAGAACAAAAAACAAAAATTCTCGTCAATCTACACTAGAATTCCCAGAGAAGTACGTACGGAATTTAAAAAATATTGTTTTATTCAAAAGTTGTAGGTATTTGAACTTAAGAAATGAATTTTCAGTGAAAAATACTCTGCGAAATACAATTAGGAATATAACTTTTAAATTTTTTACTTCTAACTTAAAAGTTATGTTCCTAATTGTGAAGGAGTGAGAATGATGAATGCATGTGAAATGATGAATGAATTGTGATGAGGTGAAAATTGTTGAAGTTATTTGTCACGCCAATTGGAAAAAAGCCGTTTCGAGAAGTTTCGAGTAGTCGGCCATTTTGTACATCGAAGAAATATATATATTTTCTAACAGCTGGATATTCATACTAAATAGATGTATAATTAATTTTATCACCGAATCACTTTTTCATACGAAAAAAAAATTGTTAAATTCGCATAACTAAAAGTTCCACAGTTTTCGAGATTTTGGGCTTTATGTTATTTTTCGAAAAAAAATCATCTGCTTTTGGTTTTCGTATGACATTTCTACAAATGATATGAACCGACAATAACTAAGCAACTGTTTAAAGTAATTGGCACGATATGCGTAGTACATTTTTTTTTACACCGCAGGCTATCAAAGTCAGATGTTCGAATTGGTAGAAGTGGCACGCGAAAAACCAAAAGCAGATGATTTTTATCTCGAAAACCGTGGAACTTTTACTAAATTGAAATGCCAGCATATAGAAGGACATGATCTGACCTATCGACAGTTGCGGAATCATCCATTCATAACATCATACCCTGTATATACATATGCTCGTAATTTCCTGAGTACCAACTTATACCCTTGCTGGTTTCAACGTATTAGCCTTTTCAATGGAACGCGTTCCTTTGACTCCCTACCCGCACTTCGCTAATCTAACCTAACTTCCGTCGCGTTCATCGTTTTTTCCGAATTTTTTTTATCTACTGTATTATTTATTTGGGATATGGAAAAAAAACATATGTTATTGACCATACATTGAACTTATTTCGTGTAAATTGTCATTGAATTTTCCTTTTTAATTAACAACGTTATTGAAGAATAGAGCCCCTGTATAAAAATGGGGTCCAACAGCCGGATCGTTTCATTGACAACGGTTGGTCTTAAAAAGAAAAATAAAGAACTTTTATTATCTATGTAAATGTAGTTCTCGTTTTACCTAACCGTTGAAAAAAAAACTTTTGGCAAAATTGCGGGCGTGTAAAAAAAATGGGCGAAATTTTTATTTCTCTACAAGGGCTCAAAAAGTACTGAAACAAATAAAAACGGCTACGTACAAAGATAGCTACTGCAATTATGAAAATTTTGGTTAATTTTTTTATTTAAAATCGGACAATTAGAGCTAGAGTTATCCAGCCAGGTTGAGAAAAATTGTTCCGAGCAAAACGCGATTAAAAGTTTCTGTATACGTAAATCGTTACGCTACCTGTTCTCACTAAATCGCCTGTAATTTGGTCAATTTTCTATATTCTACAATGAAGCTTCTTTCACGTATTCTTGAACATGTATACTTTGAGAAAATGCAAAAAAAAGTATATTTTTTTGCCACCCACACTATACCGCATTTGCCGTGGGTACGGGGAAACTATGGAAAACCCGTGCCAGAATAGATGGCCCCATATTCTTCTGATTCTCTGGTGCACATACGTATTGCTCAAGTATCAACACCAAGGTCTCAGAAGGCCTTCCGTTCACTGGTTGATGCGCCAGCCGGTGTACGGCTGAGCAGTCACCGCTTCAAGTATCGGTCATCCACAACGTTGCTTAACTCGACGGACCGCCGTAGCCGAACCCCGACCGCCTATCCGCCAATGTCGGTTTTAATAACAATTTAATCGCCGCTTCGCTCGCCTCGCAAATTGTCCTCGTGTGCAAATCGGCAACGAATTTTAGGGTTATATCGTATTTAGGGTCATATGCCAAGGTTATTATGATAAGCATGTTTTCTATACAGTTTGATACGTATAATCACATCACGAGAAGAAATAACGAAAAAAAAATTAAGTCGTCTGATCATTAAAGCTGAAGAAGTTTTTTACATCGAGTATACACCGAAGGGCTTCCTAATGGATGTTGAAGGGTATTGCGCGTCACTGTCCTTTTAAAAGGAAAATCGCATTTTCTCGAGTCCTACTTGACGGATCCGGATAAGACCAAGTGCAAGGAATTTTCGAAAGCATCTATTTCGACACACCGAACAGTGAGGAAAAAAGCTTCAGCCGTTATCGCGCCAACTTCGCTTAACCGGACGGACAAGATTTCCGAAAATGATAGAAATTGTCTTTGCATCGTATTGTAACGATGGTCGCTTAATTTCCGCAGAGAATAAACGATTGTGTGGACAGACAATACAATTTTATGATAATAGTAATACACAGGGTGGTCCGAAAAGTAACGTCCAAAAGGAAAATGTAGATACCTATCCGAATCACTCCCATTTATATTCTACGATCTTTTTCTACGTCTTGAGAAAAAAAACACTATTTTCTGTATGTACTTTCCTCTTGGAAATTTTGAAAAACAATTAGGCGTCATTTAGACTAGTCTAAGTATTTTTTTAACTTGTATTTATTTTTATAAACTTTCGATCAAAATCGAAGGCATGCACAATTTATTTATTGCTTCGCAGTGCAACTTCGTAATGATAACACGAGTACGAAAAATCTCGCGGAAAGTACATACACAAAGGAGAAAAATGAAAAATGCTTTTTCTCGAAAACTAAAAAAATATAGTATAGGTATAGTGATATCAGGCATCTAACTTTTTTTCAACGGGTTATGCCTAATTGCAACAGTGGAAAACAGCTCATTTTTGGGATTTTTCATAAAAAATCGCGATGATTAATTTCTACAAAAATGAGTTATTGGAAAAAGTATTATCAGAAGAAGTCTGTAATATTTTCGCTCAAAAATATATGCTTATCGATTTACAAACAATGTCCGGGAAGCACCTCTCAAACGCTTTTTTGCGGCGAGAAATGCCCTTTTGAACCAGGTTATCTAGTATCGAAAAATCAAGCTGATTTCGTTAGTGTATTTATCCCATAATCAATCGAAAAAATATCCGAAACTTTAAATAAATAAAAAATGGCGCGTGTGCAAAAAGAGAGGGTCTTGATTTTTGCGAAAAAAATGGGAATTTTTTATTCATCAACTAGAAACTATACATCGAAAAAAAATCATTCGATCAAACACTATATTTTGTATCTAGAAAAAGCCCTAAAAATTTCAAAAACATCGATACTGGAGTTTTTGAGATATTTTGCTCATCAACTTTGAAAAAGTACTTTTGAGAAAGAAGCGTTTAAAGTTTCGAACGACGTCCCGAGCCTTTCGACGGGCGTCAACATAACAGCCTATAAATCGGTCAATTTTGATCCGATCATCTTGCATTTTTAGGGAGCATTTATAAATTTTAGGAAACATTTATATACTGTCAAAATATATTGGTTTTGACAAAAGTGATTTTTCGACTTTTACAACTCGGCATAACCCCTTAAATGTCACTTTTCGGACCACCCTATATGTATACATACATACATACATACATATATATATATATATATATATATATATATATATATATATATATATATACGTAAATATGGCATAAGTAAAGTGACATTCAGATATTCAATCGGAAATCCTTTCGTGTCCCAGGTACATAACATTTGTGGATACCAAAGATTTCGACAGTCACACGAGTCACTAGACACCTGTTTAAGATTGAATGTATTATCCACACGATTGTATATTCCCGTCGCCGGACAGATCGGCTTTTCTTCCATGTCAGACTCTCCATTCTCGATTGTCACGCCTACAAGGAGCCAATAGTCGTGAGTTCATCCTTCTCCCCCTCTCTCTCCTATCTACGTTTCTTTGTCTCTCTATCCGTCTCGCAGTATCGCCGATTAAGAAACTCCATTAAATACTCTCGCGGTCGCGGCTTCGAATTGTGTTGAACCAATCTCGTCATTCGCCTCTCTCATTCTCGTCGTGTCCCGTTTCGTCCTGGCGTTCATCTCCTCCGCATGGATATGGATACAGGCATACACATACAAACCCACACACACGTTGCTCGTACAGGCAACGATGCTTCGATGTCAAAGCCGGAAATAGATTTTCCACCAAGGCGCCAACCGGAGAACGTTCTCTCGGCATCCCAGCAGGTGTAATTCAAACGCTTCTGTGCTGCCGTATGTGCCGATGAATAAATTCCATCTCGTTATTCATGACGTCGGGCGTATGTATGAACATCAGCTATCTTTATCCAAGAAGAAGAAAAAAACCGCCAAATAGCCACTTAGAGAGGTGCCATTTGGTGGAGTTTTTATTCTGCAGTATGTACGAAACATCGGAAATGAATGGTCGATTTTTTTGGTAACGCTCACAATGGCTACGGTGCAATTGAGTTCGCGCCATTCATAAAACAGTTGCGTGGGTTTTTAGCGGCAAAATCGTTTCTTTGGGTTTGGGCTCGGGCGAAGATTTTTGCAAAGAACCGCCTGGTCTATGATGTCACTGTTCCAGCCAAACCGTCTTTACGTCCCTTTGATCAACACAACAGTCGAAAGGCATTAGGTTTGACATTGGCAGGCAGGCAACGCTAAGTGGCAGACTATTGATCCTCGCCAGCGAAATGTCCGAAAGCCATCTGTGGTTACGCGACGGTAGGTTGTAGTTTGCCCTTTTCGTTACGTCACATGGATAGTTTTCGTTGAGTCACATAACGAGTTCTCGCAGATCGCAGGCAGTTCCGTTGTCTCGGATAGGGCTGCCGAGGAGTCTTTTGAAAGCAAAAAAAAACGGAATGAATCTTTGAGTGGCAGGTTCGGAGGGTGATGCGACGAAAACAAAGGCGACCACAAGCGTGTCGGACCACGGCTTCAATTAGGGCTCGGTGGCTCATTATATACGCGCTGAATCGTCGTCTCGAATTGCGAACTCGATTAGTCTGACTTGCGAATTTGTCGGTTGCTCATTGAACAACGTTTCGATGATTCTCGCAATATGTGGCGCAACCTCGTTCAATGTAAAACCGTTTTCTCATTTTTTTTTACCAAAGCCTATTTTTCCACAGTTGCCGCAGGCAATGGCCGTTGAAAGTCCCTTCTAAAATCGACCACGATGAATTATTCGCTGCGCGAACGAAAGGGTCACAAGGACAGATCGTGTCATCGAATGGACGCGAAGAAGATGCTAGAGTCTCCTAGTGCCCTGGAAGACGTGTAGTCGGAGTGGCCACATTTTTTTTTTGGCCGACACACGAGCCACTCGTGCAGAGACGGCTCGTACACGCGAGGTTAGCCTATTGATCGTTTTTCCGCGAGGGCTCGTCTCCCCGCTCGCGCGCTTAGAGTCAACATCAGTCATAATACCCGGCGCTACGGCGGAGTTATTAAGAATAATACGCATCCTAGCCTATTCCATCCCTTCCCTGCGCGATTATACTTTCTCTCTTCCACTCGTCCGTTTCTAGCGGCGGAGAAGAGTCACGAAGGTTTTTCGGGGGCGTTGGAGGGATGCTCGAAGGGTTGCCAGGGTAACCGCGGCCGGGGTAAAATCCCGCAAAGAACCACCGCACCTCTGCCCCTGTCCCTCTATCAACCCCCTCGCGAGCAACCACCCCGCCAGTCTCTTTCTCTCCGGGCCCCGGTAGGTTTTGCTCGGCTGTATTGACATCCCATCTGCACAGGCGTTATTATAGGCCTTTTATGAGTGAGCAGACAGCGGGCGCGAAGGATACCCACGTGGAAGCGGTGGAGCAGGAGCCGCGAAGAGGAGACGTCGTTCCTCACCTAACAGCCACGCTCTGTGTCATCAGCTCGCGCCCCCGCGCCGCCCACCAACTACCCTCCGCAAGTTTACCCTCTTTCACCCTTTCCGCCACCCCCCTGGGCGAAGTGCTTACGGGTCTTCCCGGCTCAGCGTTCGGAACTCGACGTTTCTTTCCAACTTCGCCCTCCCTCTCTCGCTCTCTCTCTCTCTCTCTCTCTGTGTCTCTCATCATCCCTGCCTCCCTATCGGCGATCCTGGCGGGATTCAAAGTGCCTGGACAAGCCCGGCTCTCCTGCTAACCCCGCAGCGTTTCTTTGTGACGAAAGCTCCTCTCGTTTGCATCCCATGTTACATCGTACACAACATTCTTCAGGAGTCACGAGACCTTTGGGCAATGAAAAAAAAATCAAGCGGACAGAGCCCTCGGCAACGCTGGCCTGAACATTTTGAAAACGCATGATGAAAACTTTCGGCCTGAAAGGGTTGCGCACGAGTTTTGCGGACAACGGTGACTAAGGGAAAGGTGAAGGGATGTTTTGTCGTACTTGCTCCTCGCGTTCATCAACCGATCCCACTTTGTTCACCACAATGGAGACCCTCGGTTAGCACGGTGGTGGATAATTTTGACAAAGCTCGCGGACTTCCGCGTCCACTTGGTCGTAGGTACATACACTTAGGGACTCTGAGTTTTCTTTCCTCCTATAGCCAGTGGCTTTTAACTTGCGCGTCTTCTTTCACACTCTTGACCCGTTCTCGAAGACGGGATTTTATATAAATATCAATGTGTGTGTGTGTGTGTGTGTGTGTGTAGGTATATATTGGATCCTTGTACATGTGTATGCATTAGAAGCGGGTGGGCCGGGTGTGTATTTAAGCCTGCTACTTTAATGTCGTCGGAGCTGTGTAGAGCTAGTATGTTGCCGACAAAAAAAAAGGTATTGGACTCAGCCCCCCCATCCTCTTTGGTTGCAGACCGGGAGGTCGCCGAGGAGGACGGGGGTTGGCAGTCCGTCGAAACGTCCATCGAGATCTGCCATGAGGGCAACCAGCAAAACGAAAGGAACGGCGAAGATGATGATGTTGATGATGATGATGATGATGATGATGATGAGGGTGATGAGGGTGCTGATGATGATGATGACGATAATGATGATGATGACAATGATGATGACGAAGGTGATGATGACGATGATGCTGATGTCGATGGTGCAGATGACAATGATAACGATGACGATGAGAACAATGACATCGCAATCGCCGACAAGGATGACGTAGCCAGCATACGCTATCATATTTCCGACACGTCGATACCGGCCGCATCCTCGGATCATCGGCCGAACGATCCGCTCGGCTCGGCCATCACGGATGATGAGCAACATCATCAGGACTTTCCCATAATCGACCTACTCGACGAGATTAACGATGAGATCGCATTCAAAAGCGAGCCCGTGTCACCCAAATCCAACGTCGTCCATGAATTCGCCCCTTGTCCGTTGGCCGACAACGAAAACGTTTACAAGAATCTCACACGGCAAAGCGACCATCAAACGGCGAATTTTCGCGATCCTATTCGCGCACGTACGGCGAGCCAAACGGGAAAATATCGTCGTGTCAGGCAACAAATGATCGCCACCTCCAGTGATGCTCGTTCGCCCCCAACCAATAACGATCGAGGCTTCGCGACGAGCCATCGGCCGCGCGTCAGATTGCGCGTTATGAGCCGCCGACCGGTGACCGATAACGAGCTCAGGTATGACGGCCCCAATCGCAACACCACCAATCGCTCCACCAGCGGCACTTATTGTCGCTTCTGCAAGAAAACATTCTCACGTGCTTGGTCGCTTCAGCGACATCTCGCCGATACACACTTTTACGTGCCCCAATCGTTGGCGTGCGATCAGTGCGGACGATGCTACAAGTCACGGAACAGCCTCGTCAGTCACAAGAGTCAGTATCACGCGAAAAAGGAGAGAAAGGATCACGAGACGCACTGCGATCTCACTTACTGAAATTGCGAAACGCAAATACTGCCAACGGCCTCGTATCGATCCCATTTTTATTCCTGATCGGTCGATCATTCGACAACGACAAAACCCCGATACCAAAAATCAACGGTGACGATCAATAATGTTGATCGGACTGATAAATCTTCTCGCGATGGGCGAAAAAAGATCTTCAAAACTTTAATCCACCGGTATTGTAATCTTCGAGCAAGAACAAAAAAATAACGCGAAAAAACATGCAATCGGTTGCTATGGAGAAAGATCGGTAAGCGGGAATGACAATTTCTAGACGAGGAAAGTACCACCGTAGCACTGTGCGCGTTATCTTATTGCAACTGACACGATTCACCAAATACAAACAGAAAGTGAGACCTCGCGATACTTATAAATACATACATACATAAATACATACATATATATATATATATATATATATATATATATATATATATATATATATGTCCATACCATTTTTATTATTTATTGTATTTGATTAAGCGACCAGAAAGAATATCGTAGTACCTAGAGACATATACCAGTGTAACAATGAAACCCGTGTGTCGTTTAAGAAACAAAGATGTCCCGAGACCCTGAAACAAAAATTCGCGACTCTTAGTCTCGTTGACGCCTATCTTATGATTTTTAAGCAAAACAAATAGTGTGTTGTATCTCCGAAAAGGTGCACCGAGCCAATTTCCAATAAAGTATTGAGGTATAAATAAAAGTTCAAAAAATACTATGAAAAAACGATGACTTTGGGGGTTTTTCTTCCGGACAAATTATTCGTGTACGTTCATTTATTCCCAGAGTTTCGTTCTCGTATGCCTGTATGCAGCTCTCGTAAGATCTCGATAGTTATAAAAACATATATTGTTTAAGTCCCACGTAAGAAAAAAAAAAGAAAAATCCGCTTCATCGCATCAGCTCATCAAAACCGATCACCAAATCATCTGTATATACTTATATTATTACATATACTTATTATATATACATATTAATATATACATATATACATCTCCTTTGTATATGTATATATGTATATCCTGTACTATTTATCACGTATTTAAGTCTACTTCTACTATTCTACTGCTGTAAATAATACGCATCAACACGGATACATTTGGTGTTCCGAACACTAACGTCATCGCTCTCGATCGATCGCTGGACTATTGGATTGCTTGCACTCTACTTATCGCTATACACACACACGCGCACACACACACACACACACACACACACACACACACACACACACACACACACACACTAAACACACAGGAAAAAAGTTCCGACACGCACATTTTTACACCACACAAAAGCCTCGCACTGCAATGAGAAAAAGAGTAATCGAGTTCGATCAAATTTCCCATTTACGTTTTGAACCGTTTTTTTTGCGATCCTGGACGAAATTCTCGCATTCGATCCTGAGGGGAATCTTTCAAAACTGTTGGATTAAAAGATTGTTGCTTCGTTTTTTTTTGAGACCGAGTGTATCTTAATGAATTTTCCTTATTGAACTGATCGATGACATTTTTTGTTAAACTGACGTACGTTGAAAAAAATTGTTCGGACTAGCGAGAAATAGTATCGAGCTGATATTAGTGCTGTAACACTCCGCGAGAATCACGACCTCGATTACCTTTCTCCTTATCAGTGATCGACGATAAACGTTTCGTAATACTTTCTGTATTTGCACTCGTCCCCAATTTCGAGCTCTCGCTCCTCGTCCACCTGAAGAAAAAAAAATTCATAAAATAATTGATATCGTTCATGATTCTTTTGACATTTTTCGTACATTTTTGTCTGAGGTCACAAATACAATCGTGTATTCCACTTATTTGGGAATGTGTCTGAAATGTTTTCCTCGTCTTCCGAGACTATTGACACAAAAGATTCAAGTGCAAAAGAGTTTTCATTTTTCAACAATCCTCGTTATCTTCCAATACGAGAAAAAATCGTCTTATCCATTGAACGAAAAAAGAGCTCCAATTTTGAGCGAGTTCCTCGAACAGAGAGTAACGGAGTCCGGCCACGGAGTATTTCTCACAAACGTAATCGTCGTTACGAGCACACGTCAAGCCCAAACAAGCCCAAACAAGCAAATCCCTACAAGCAAACACAAACACACAAACCCATACAATCAAACCCAAACAATAAAACCCAAACATTAAAACCCAAACAATCGAACCCAAACAATCAAAACCAAACAATCAAACCCAAACCGATAAATCCAAACAGACAAATCCAAACAGATAATTCCAAACAGATAAACCAAAAACAAACAAACGTACACAATCAAAGCCGAACAAACAAACTCAAACGAACAGACCCAAACAAACAAACCAACCCAAACAAAGCCAAACAACCACATACACAAATTGCAGAGGAAGCGAGCGATATTCTCGCGCGTCAACCTAGCACCCTGCCATAGCAGGCGAAAGAACCGAATTAAAAGACAAACCAAAAATTAAAAAAAAAACTAGAACAAAAAGCGTTGCAGCACGGCTTCTCGGGTGACGGTGGCAAAGTCATAGAAACAAAGCAAAAAAAAAACAGAATGCAAGGTATCGGGCAAGTGAGACACGGACGCCGTGATTCACGAGGCAAAAAAGGCGCGAGGTGCGCGCGCGCGCTTTGTGGTATAGAAGGGTGTTTGTAAAGAGTGTCATGTGGAGTGGAGCGAGAGATTGGAATTTCGATTGGCGAGAAAATTCATGCGCCCCCGTGTGCTAAAAGACCGTCGAAGTAAATAAATAAATAAACAAACAAACAAAAAAGAGCTGAAAAATAAAATTAAAAAAAAAAGAACGTACAATCAAAAACTCCCCGAACGAGCGACACAAAAGAAACACGAAAAAGTAACCCATCTGCGTCTGGTTCTGCCGCCAGGTCTGTTGCCCCGTACCAGCGCGACCGATGAGTTTCGATGCGAGCCTTGCAACAAAAATCTCACCTCGTTAACGCGATTGAAGCGTCACATACAGAACGTTCACACGAGGCCGAGCAAGGAACCGATCTGTAACATCTGCAAGAGGGTTTACTCCAGCCTCAACAGTCTGAGGAATCACAAGAGCATCTATCATCGTCAGCACGGCAAGATCGAGCAACAGAGGAAGGAGGAAGAACAACGTGAGAGAGAGCACAGGGAGCAACAACAGCAACAACAGCAGCAGCAGCAACAGGGTAGAAATTACAGCCAGCAGCAACACTCGCGAATGGGTTGATCCTGTCCTCGAAGTGGAAAAATAGAAACAATGGACACGAGAGAAAAAAATAAACCACACCAACGATATCGAGGGGGAAGTAAAAGGCGTGGCGCAAAGTCGTAAAAAAAAAGTTCAAAAGCACAAAAACGCAATTGGCGCAAGCTCGAGGCCAAAAAACGCACGCGAAGGAGGAAAGCGAAATTCGAAAGAGGAAAGAGGAATTCGCCGTGAGAATCGAGGAACGAAACGCCAAGACGACAAACTAGAGTGTCCTGATTGTATTAAAAAAAAAGTTCAATTAATTAACCGATTAAGGATAATACGATAATCGTTAGGTCTTATCTATTTTTTTTTTGTAAATAATTATCGTATGAATAATGATCGAGGATAATGTTAATGATAAAGTAGGTAATAATAATCAATGTACAATCGTGACGAACTCGCGTTGGTGAGAGGATTTTGCAATCGAGGCTATCGCGTACGCGTTATTTAGATCGCGTTTCACAGAGAGCTTCGGAATCCCCTTAAACAAGCCCGAGATAACGCGAAGTATTTTTTTTTTCTTAATTTTATTTCATTTTCATTGGTTATCCTCGCCCTAGATTAACATTCGATGCACCTAAACGCGAACGGAACGAATGGTGCGTCGTGGAGGAATTGAAAAAAAAGAAAATCAATGAGCGCAAGGACGCGCGAGACTTTCGGGAATCGGCAAAGTACTTTCTTTCGTAGCCAATCAGTGGACTATACAGTCGTTTTCGATTAAATTTTCCGAATCTTTTCAACCCTGCGTCGGCCCATTCTTGAGTGTGCATCGCCCGATGACGTTGAACTTTGCATCGTTCTAACGCAACGATTTTTTTTGTTGATTTTTCATTTTTTTTTATCATTATCCAAAAACTTTTTTTTTCAATTTGAGGTCTTAAATTTCTAATAAGAATACTCAAAAACGTTTGAGCGATTTTCACAATTTGAGTCATGAAAAAGAATGAATTTTCGGTTCGTCTCAACGCGTTGCAAACTTCAACGTCATTATCGCCCGTACGTTTCCAATGATGAATCGGATTCGGAGATTTCAAGGATTGGGATAATCCGGGATGTATTTTCACGATGCGGACGATTCAGCGTTTAGCTGACTCGCGACGAAAGCTCTCGCAATCGAACTCTGCAACTTTTCACGTGCGGTGGGTCAGGAGGCTGGATTATTTGATTTCCCCTAAGGACCATTTGGCCCCACTCGACTGTGCTTTATCACACTTTCGTTGTCTCTTTTTTTTTGGGGGGGAAGAAAAATGTGTGTTTTGGGTTTCGTTGAAGATTTTTTTTTTTCGTGACAGTCTGGATTGGTCTAATTTTTTCTGGCAAATAATAAGTATATTAAGGGTGCAGGGGAAAAGTCCAAAATAATTGGGAACTCAAAACCGGAATTTAATCGCGGTCAGGTGCACGTTGAAATTGGGTTGACATCCGTTAAATTCGGGCTGCGGGAGAATTTTTTGAGAATTGCGGACTGGGAGGCCTTTTTGAGTTTGTTTGGGTTTGTTTGGGAGAATGAATAGGAATATTTATAGAAGCTGGGGGAGGGGGGGGGAGAAAGAGAGAGAAAGAGAGAGATCCAGACGCAGCCACGACCAGTCTCCAAGAGTACAATTGCGAGGATTTTTGTACTGCACTTAGACGCCTCGGTTGAGAAAATCATATACATAGGTTACGTTAACGCAGTGTGAGGTTAGCACTCTTACTTAGTACCTGACAGTTCCGGACTTCAATTCCGGCGATCACCAAATATATTTTCTCTCATCGGTTCATCCAAGCCCGTCACCGTTATTCCTCTTTCCGCTACGACTCTCAATTCGGCAATTTAGCAAAAAAAAAAAAAAAATCGCAAAAAAGTTACGAAGCATCGATAGCTTGCCCGATAATTCCCCGGAAAACGTTAATTTTTCAATCGAAACGCGAGTTTTTTTTTTCTTCTATGTCTAATAATATTTCAATTAATTTTCTTCTTTTTCCCAAAACTTGCACAAATTCGCCTGTCGAAACAAAACGTGAGCAAAATTGCTCGAATAAAATAATTCTTCGTAAAATAATGATTCGTCGAACGAGTTAGGCAAAAAAAAGATTTATCGTTAACTTTCAACGATTCTCATTCTTGACGGTATTGAAGTTTGCATCGGGGGATGCGACTATTTTTTTTAGGCACGTTCAGACCACAAAAATCACCTCAACATTTTCTTCAAGATCCTTATTAGGGGATTCGATAGGTCAGAAGTGAAAAAAAAGTTTAAATAGTGATGAAAAGAAATAAATGAAAAATAAAAAAAAGAATTTTCGTTGCATTTCAAGGATGCAAACTTTAATTGCTCTTGGAGATCAATGCCGTAAAGCGGAAGAAATTTTTGTTTACGGAATTTCATTAGCGGCTGGGAATGTACGAGCAATACTGTCTGGCTGCACTTCGCGTTTTTTTTTCTCTTCAATCGAAATAACAAGCTGACTTATTTCGTACGAATATTTATACGATCTTGTTGATGATGTATCGTTTGTAACTTTTATATTTTATGCAAACATTTATTACTATGATGCTAATTATGATTACATACATATATATATATATATATAGATACATATATTATTATTATTATTATTATCATTATTATTACTGAAAAAAAAATTTATATAAAACGTTGCGCAACGAGGCCCTGTGTCGTTTCTTCGACCCGGGTGTAGAGATGTAAGTTATTTAAAAAAAAAAAAACATATACCATTCTATCGTGTATAAAAAAAAGTAGATACCTTTCTCGCGCTTCCCGTCGAAGCGTGACACCCAAGCACGGGAAGTTCCTGTACCGAGCTAAAAAAAAAGAGTCTAATGAAAAATTTCGACTGGAGTATATCGCGACGTAAACACGCATCGAGGCTCATCTCGATCCTACGGAGAAAAGCGAAGACGAATGAGAATTTTTTTTTTATGTATGGTACACGATTGGGACACGAAAAAGCGTCAAAAGTAATTTTTAGTTGATATGAGCATAAATAATAAGTCGGAGGAGATTTATCGAAATTCCATAAATATAAATAATTGTTCGGAGCATTGAAAAATAATGCAACTTTGGAGAAATACAATTGAATAATAAAACAAACGTCGAAGTAATTTCAATATTCGTTAAGGCCTTGAGAATAAACGGGCGAAATTATTTTCTACTTTAGAAACGTTTCGATCTTGCGATATTGTCGATCCATTAATTGAAATTAAAACGTTAAGTACTGTAGAGATTCTTTTTATTTTCAAAGATTCAATTTTTCCTCGGCGTGTTTACGGCGAAAAGAAAAAATGTCTTAAGACGATACGCACGTATGTCCGGGGGGAAAAATAGTCGCGCGAGTTCTCTGTGATTATTGAGGGAAAAAAAAGAAAAACAAAAAAGCCAACCGAGAGACGGTTAAATTGTGATATTTGCAACGATCGTTCTGCGCTACGTCGACAAAAAATAAATCACAAAGTAACGGAACGATGTACAACGCGGTTGAAAATTGAAACGAATTCTTTTGGAATTGACGAGACATTTTTTATGTTTCGATGTCAATGTTTCTCTCTCACTCTTCCTCTTTCTGTTACGCTATATATGTATATATATATATATATATATATATATATACATACATCAATGTCCGTGATGTGCCGTCGAAACTCGCTCTCGTGAGAAAATCCTGACAGGTATTTCTGGCGAAAATGCAAAGCCAAGTAATTTGCGATGAAAATCAATTTGTACCACCTGCGGATTGCTGTACATACTGTAACATTATATATATATATATATATATATATGCGTATCTGGCACGCCCGCCGAGCCATCCAATTTTCGGATTTCTTTTTCAAAGTGTCAGGAATGCTTGCACATGAGCTTAGATTTTTTGGAAAATATCTCATACGAAAAATTAAAAAATCCATTATTACGAAGTATTCATTGACGTCCTATCTTCAACGACAAATCTTATCTCACATTACGTTGATTACGGCTCAAGAAGAGCTTTGGCAAAAAGAGCTTAAGGGAGGACACTGTGACGGGCCGAAAGAAAATCGTTTTTTCCGAATTTTTTTTTGTCCACTAGATTATTTATTTGGGATTTGGAAAAAAGGTATGTTATTAAGCATACATTAAACTCATTTCGTGTAAATTATTCTTTAAAAAAATTAAAAATTAACAACGTTATTCAGGTATAACAGAGTCAGCGTATAAAAAGTTTGATCGAACAGCCGGATCGATAACTTGACAATGGTTGGGCTGAAAAGTAAAAATACACAAGTTCTAAAATCTATATAAATTTAATTCTTGTTGTACGTAGCCATTTTTCGAAAAACAAAAGAATCACAAAACGACACGTGTTAAGGGGTTGCGTGGGTTTCGAAGCTAAAAAAAGCATGTTTCCTCTGTTAAAAAAAATATGTAACATTTAAATCATTTTATTCAAAACGTGAAGCACATAAAAGGGCAAAATGGCAACAATATTTTTAAAAAAATTCATGACAAAAATTTGGGAAATTCAGACGGTGGGACCTGGTTTCCGGAGACCCCTAAGAAAAGTGTCCTCGTGGTAGTCAGGATAACTCATAGCTTTATCTGAAATTAAAAAATCCAATTTTTTTTCTGTTCGTAGTTAAGTATAGCTCGTGATAGAACGAAGGATTTTTTAAAAATTGAAATTTGAATTTTTGGCAGAGTTGTATGAAAAAAAGTTAATTTTTTGGTACAATTTACACTACATATAGCCTTGTAAAATTAGTTGTAAACGAAAAAAAAAAAAATGTCCGTTCAATCACTAGTCAATGCTATTTTGAAGAAGAGTGCACAATTTCAATAAGATCGGTGCATCATGGCCGGTCATTCCCAACGGGGGGAATTCCCATAGGCTCTCTCCTCTACACTTTTACTCCGATTGACTTAAAACTTTGGAAGAATATTTTAGACATATTGTACTATTAGATAATAAAATAATTTAAAAAATCGATTTTTTGAACTTTTCGAACCCACGTAACCCCTGAAAAAAAGTATATTTTTGGCGCACCTTTTACTTATATTTAGATATTTGAAAAATACTAAAATCCAAAAAACAAAACGGCCACGTACAACGATAGCTACAGCAATTACGGAAACTTCGGTTTTTGTAAATGGAAAA
Organism: Ophion obscuratus; assembly: GCA_964007375.1. Classification (NCBI taxonomy): domain Eukaryota; kingdom Metazoa; phylum Arthropoda; class Insecta; order Hymenoptera; family Ichneumonidae; genus Ophion; species Ophion obscuratus. The sequence continues at coordinate 21,799,772 of OZ023317.1, forward strand.
TTGGTCAATTATAGCTAGAGTGATGATTCCAATCAGGTGGGGAAAAACACAAAGTTTCAGTATACAGTGGGTAAAAAAAGTATTTGTACACGCAGTCGTTTTCAAATTATCTTTCGAAAAAAATAAAATGATTTATGAAGTTTCTGTGTTCGATAGCTTATCCTAAATATACATGGTGTCCGTTTACAAAAATTTTGGGGCAAACACGAACAAAAATATTAAGCCAAATTAACAACAGTCTCGTATGTACGAATACTTTTTTGACCCACTGTACGTAAATCGTTGCGGTACCTGCCGTCACAAAATCGTCTGCAAATTGGTCAAGTTTCGATACTATTTGAAAAATTTTCACATACTCTTGAATACGTATACTGTCATAAAAAGCAAAAAAAATAAATTTTCCCCCCTTCACAGTGGTGTCCCACCTTAACGCAAGCAATGCAAACATGCGCAAAATTCTTCCAGGGTTTTTCCAATTTCTTTGCGCCCCTTCCGCCCGGCAGTGTTCAGGGAGGGTTGCAAAAAGACAAAAATCCGCGATCATACATTCAAAAATCCAAAATTGTCATTCAAATCGCGCCCTTTTGTAAAAGTGCCTCCGAGCATAAATTAAAGTCGTGAACTATCAATATTCTGCTGGAGGACATTTTGGACACTTTGAAAAACTCTCGGTTATTATATATATATATATATATATGTGTGTGTGTGTGTGTGTGTGTGTGTGTGTGTGTGTGTGTGCGTGCGTGCGTGCGTGCGTGCGTGCGTGCGTGCGTGCGTGCGTGCGTGCGTGCGTGCGTGCGTGCGTGCGTGCGTGCGTGCGTGCGTGCGTGCGTGCGTGCGTGCGTGCGTGCGTGCGTGCGTGCGTGCGTGCGTGCGTGCGTGCGTGCGTGCGTGCGTGCGTGCGTGCGTGCGTGCGTGCGTGCGTGCGTGCGTGCGTGCGTGCGTGCGTGCGTGCGTGCGTGCGTGCGTGCGTGCGTGCGTGCGTGCGTGCGTGCGTGCGTGCGTGCGTGCGTGCGTGCGTGCGTGCGTGCGTGCGTGCGTGCGTGCGTGCGTGCGTGCGTGCGTGCGTGCGTGCGTGCGTGCGTGCGTGCGTGCGTGCGTGCGTGCGTGCGTGCGTGCGTGCGTGCGTGCGTGCGTGCGTGCGTGCGTGCGTGCGTGCGTGCGTGCGTGCGTGCGTGCGTGTGTGTGTGTGTGTGTGTGTGTGTGTGTGTGTGTGTGTGTGTGTGTGTGTGTGTGTGTGTGTGTGTGTGTGAATACAGTGAACGATATTCGGCGAAAACGTAGGCACGATTTGTCGTCAAAAAGCCAACTGACGCTGTAAATAGATACTTTTTATACCTGAGTTTTAAGGCATAATATATTTTTTATCACATAGTATATATATATAAATACACACACACACCCACACACACACATATATATATATAAAATATAAATCATCTTTGAAGGGGGGAAAGGGGTCCGGGATAATGCATTTTCATTGTAATATCACGCGCACATTGTTCGCCATTATTTATGTTGAATAAAAAAAATACGTTTTCTCCGTTTGATCCACGAGTTTTTTTTTTTTTTTTCGTTCACGCGTACTTTTTTTTGTCCATCTATTTTACGTCATTGCGATCACCGGCGACGTTGCGATCGAAACAAGAAAACGGAGAGTCCGACGAGAGCTGTGTACTGTGTGTAACCGGATATAAACGCGTGAGGGTATTACGATCGATCCTCTCAATTACACGAGTCACTCGTATCAAGTGCCCTGCGTCAGAGATGGGCGGCGCATTGAAAGCTTTTTTTTCCTTCTTTCTTTCTTCCAATTGTCGCCTGATTTTTCCTGAAACGTTCGTTTCAATCGTAATCCTTTTACGAACATTTTTGGAAATCCACAAATCTTCGTTCCACTTTCTCGTATCGAGGACGATTGGTCGAGTGAGCGGTTGGTGGAATTATCGGCTAATTACGATGATCGATTTCCTGAGTTTCTGCGATTCGTCGTATTCGTCCGTGGTGAAAATCAGGATTTTCAAAGGTCGAAGGAACTGTGGCGTTTGACGTATTAATTATTAAGGACGAAAATTGGGTGACTGTTCATTTAAGCAGCTTCGTAAATTTGTACTGACGTCAGTGCAAATTTGGAGATGGACTAAATTTCTAATTTAATTTTTGTTAAAGGCTTTGTACGAGCATTGTTGTAAGCATTTATTTTATGGCCAAAAACCGGTTTCAATTTAAACGCCGTTTCTCCAGCAAAAACAAGTTCTCACTAAACGCCTTCAATCGAAATAGTTTTTTCCTAGTGAAAACTGGAATTTACTGATAAATAAGTTTGAACGTTGGTTAAAACTCGTATTAGCGCGGAAAAACTAGTTCTTCCGTAACCCAAACAAACTTGTCTTAAGGCTCACTTGTTTTTTCCCTTCTAAAAAAGCGTTTTTTTTCGGGAATTTTTTTAGAAGGGAAATAAACAAGTCAGCCCAGTAAAAATTGAAGTATCTTTTCGTGTATATAAAAAATGTATTAAAAAAAATGTTCTATCCGAAACAATAAATTGCTGCACATTTATTAGCCTATTCCATGTGCGTCTTGCCACTGCAGTTCCCAATCGGCGGAAAAGATGCAGCTTGTAATTCTTGACTGAACCAAATAAACCAATTAAATTTTCAATTCTCATATATTTTTCTTCTGGGTGAATTAAGAAAAAGCTGAAAAAATCGTTAAATTATAACTTTTCACAGGTTTGGAAAAAAAATGTGTTTAAAAAAATACTTTTATACTTTTTCAATGACTTTTTAAATTCAATTAGAAGAAATTTTCATGCTGAAGAAAATAAACTTTGGTTTGATTCTATAGGTCGTTTAGTTTTTTTGCTATCAAGCCCGCCAATTTGGAAAAATCGTGCAAATGAAAACTGGAGAAAACGCGCTTCAAAGTTTTCAATAGGACAAAATATTAATATCAAATATTAATCCCTTCTCCCCGTTTGGCCTTGTATCTTCGAAAATATTTACAATTGGCCGCTGTAACTTTGTAAATATATTTTTGGATAGTTTATCTATCGATTTGAGCAATTAAAAATAAACGATTTTTTGGACCTTCTAATTCAGGCTCCCGCCTTAATGGCTTACACCTAGCTCGTGGCCGGAAACAGAGGCACTTTCGTGATTTTTTTTTTTGGAAAAAAATGTTCATGTAAAATTTTATTTTAGATTAAAGAGTATAATTTTTAGCCTCTTTTACAGTTTTTGTATTGAAAAAAGTCTGATAAAAAGTCTATGTTCGCTTCTTCTATATATATATATATATATATATATATATATATATATATAATCTCTATATTCGCTGATAAAAAAAAAATATGCAGCGAATAAAAAAATCGTTTGAGCACTGCTTGTTGATATGTAAAAAAAGCTTGTCAAATTTAAAGTCGATCGGTCCAGTGGTTTTTGAAATATCACGGTCACCGATTTTGACAAAGTCATTTTAAAAAAAAACGTATTCAACTTTTCGTTGACGCACTCATATTTGGCCACGACTTTGACACACTGCGTCAATTTGACTCGGATGGTACTTCATCCACCTGCCATTAAAAATCCATCAATCGGTTTTTATTGAACAAAATCAGGGATACACTTTAAACACTTCTCAATATGTCTGCATAATTAAAATTAGGAAAGTATAAAATCGAACGAAAGTATGCAGCGAACAAAAAAATCGTTCGAGCACTGCTTGTTGATATGTAAAAAAAGCTTGTCAAATTTAAAGTCGATCGGTCCAGTGGTTTTTGAAATATCAGGGTCACCGATTTTGACAAAGTCATTTTTAAAAAAACGTATTCAACTTTTCGTTGACGCACTCATATTTGGCCACGATTTTGACACACTGCGTCAATTTGACTCGGATGGTACTTCATCCACCTGCCATTAAAAATCCATCAATCGGTTTTTATTGAACAAAATCAGGGATACACTTTAAGCACTTCTCAATATGTCTGCATAATTAAAATTAGGAAAGTATAAAATCGAATTGTCGAAAAATATTGAAACCTTTCAATTTTGAGAAAGTGAGCATTTTATTTCAAACTCGTCCGGGTCGAAATGACCCAGTGTGTCAACGTAGAAGCCTGCCTATAAACGCCCATAATGCCCACGATTCCAAACGGATCGCCTTGACGTTTTCAGAGAATATTTTTGAAGAATTATATTTTGAGAATCCGTGGAAAACCAAAAACCGATGCTTTCAAAAATCTCAAATAGTTGTGAGCCCTTAACTACGAAAAACTGGTCCTAACGAAAGTAATGAGTTTAAACTGTTTCCGAATGAGGTTAAAGTTTGATTTTGTTGGGATTTCCAAACATAAATTCTAGTTTTCACTAGGAAAATATAGTTGTAACGAAGGCGTTCAGTCAGAACTAGTTTTTATTAGGTTTAACGCGTTCAGACTGAAGAATATTTTTGACTGTGGCATATATATATATATATATATATATACCCACACATTTTTAAAAATATATTCGCCAACGAATGTCTATCCACTAACATTTTTTCCGCCTAAAAACTGTATGCCTTACGGAACCCGTAGCCTTAATAAATTTTTAAAAATAAATCTCGTCACCGGAAAAAAATACGATTGCGGAGTGTACTTTGAGAATCTATACGGAATTTATTTACGCGCCACCGCAAATAAATGAGAAAATGCCGACCTTAAAAAAATTTGATTTATTTAATTCATAGCAAAGTTTAATTTACAGTATTTATATTAGTATTTATATTAAAGTTTAATTTACAGTATTTATATTTATATTGTAAACTTTTATTTATAACGATTTCTATTACTAGCAAATACTTAATTTGTAGCAAACTTAATTGGAACTTCGGTTTTAATCGCCTGCGCAATAGGGTGCCCCAGGGATGTGTCTTGCACCCCCGAGCGCTGTCACAAAAACCCTAGAGACAATCGTGTCAACATAAACAACGATGACAATGATAACAATATTACTAAACAATGACATTGGTAAGGAATTCGACGAGTTAACACGTATCTCAATCTCCGTTTCTTAACAAAACGAACAAAAAAAACAAACATTTGGTTGTGTTACTATAATGTTCCTCATTAGACTCGTCCACGTCCGGGGGAAGCATTGAGAATGGTATGTTGAACGAAACTTCATTTTTTTTCTCATTTCAGTCCGAAGTACTTCACTTCACTGTGTTACATTTTACTCATCACGATCTGTGTCCAGTGATATTCCGAGACGTTCAAAATTCATTCGATCGCACTGTTCCAAAATACGATGTAATTTGTCGAAATTTGTTCGAAATTTGAAAAGAAAAAAAAAAAAAAAATAGAAAGCCAATATCTTCGTCTCGGAATACAGCTGGAGTGTGAAATTTGTCTTGCGTTTTCTGTTTCTTTTTTTTTCGATGCGGGGGGAGGGGGTTTCAACGAAGAATTAATCGATGCGTAGAAAAAAAAAGAGTAATGTGCGTCTTCCCGAGATAGTGGTCAGTTATCGCTGACACGATAGTCGCATTACCATGATCAATGACAAACCAGAGCCCCCGCAAAAGCCCTCTTCACAATAGAAATTATTGAAAAAAAAAAAAAAAAAATTAATATTGAACCTCTGCATCTCTTGCTTCTCTTTCTCCTCCCCCCTCTTTCTCTCTCGTTCTCTCTCTTGCGAATGTGCACTAAACCATTAAGAGTAAATACGAAAAATTCGAAAGAGAGAGAGAGAGAGAGAAAATAACTAAATTGAGAATTTTGTACATTTGGTTCCCCTCCTTCCTCGGTTCCCGGAGAATTAAAAAAAAAACAATCCGATGTCGCTGCAAAGTAGACGAACGATTGCCAAGCACGGTCAAAAATATCCAAATCCGAGAGAGAAAAAAAACAAAAGAGAAAAGAAAAGCATCCGTAACTTCTGTCCATTGCTATGTGGAAGCTCACGAGCAACAACTTTTCACATCCCGACCAAAGACCGAATTGCTTTTGTATTAGAAATACCAGGATCGTACTAATGTGTCCACAATATTAATGGCAGCCGTATCTTTGTTCTTGTTTGTTCCCGGTCCCGCTCGCTCGGCTATACGTGCTCTGGTTCGTCATTGTTCTGTGTGTACCTACTACTACTACCTTCACGAATGGATTTTCGCTGGGGGTCCATCCACACGTGGCTCGCTCTCTCTCTGTGTGTTCGCCTCCTCCACGTCAATTGGTTCGTAAACGGATATTACTTTTTTTAAACGAAAAAAAAAAAAACAAAAAACAAAAAAAACAAAACGTCGATAAATAAAATTAAACACGCACACAAACAAACAAAAAATTAAAAATGACATCAAAAAACAAAATTAAATGCGCGAAAACGAAAAATGCCTGATCGATAACGATGCTCGGTTCGTTCTTTCGTTTTTTTTTCTCACCTTGCAAACTCATTCGCATTTTTTGTTTGCGATGATCATCAAAAAAACGCTCCGACTCTTCTGACGAAACGTTCGCGAAAAACGCATCGAATGCTTAAAAAAAAACAAACATTTGATCGTTGTCGAAAATCTCGGATAAATATCACGATTTTGATGATTGGACAAAAAAACGATGATAAACAAAAACATCAGGTCCTCCGTCGGCGATATTAGCGATGCGATTGTCCCATCCGTTGCACAGCAGCCTCCTACCGCCCGGGATATGTTACACCTGTGACGTGTGCGGCAAAACACTGTCGACGAAGTTGACCCTAAAACGTCACAAGGAGCAGCAGCACTTTCAACCGTTGAACAGCGCGCTCTGCGTTCTCTGCAACAAAGTTTTCCGCACCTTGAACAGTCTGAACAATCACAAGAGCATATATCATCGTAGGCAAAAATAGAGAATTCGACGAGAGCGCGGAACTTTCGCGCCTCCTTATCGCAGTCTCGAGAAATTCTTTTCTAATGAAAAAAGGCAGGAAAAAAATGAAAAAAAAAATGAAAAAAAAAACGATGATATCGATGTTGGCACCCCTTTCGTTTCCGCGTCGTTGACAGGCGCCATTGGGCCAGTAAGGAGCGTCCTTTTTTTCACCGCAAGTGGCGAAACTTGGACTTTATTAGGAGGAGAAACGATTCAAAAAAAGTGCTTCCAAAAAAAAATGTGTAACGATGTTATTGAGACCGAAGGGTGAAAGGGAACCCGAGAGGGGGAGAAAAATTTGGGGCTAAAATAGGCTCGACGATTCGTTACGTGGCAACGAAGAAGAAAGAAAATTCGGTCCAAATGCTCGAGTCAAATTTTCGACGAGGGTTTTCCGATTAGCAATAACTTTTCACCGACCGGTAGTCGCGTTATCGTCATCGCATTTTTTTCCCCTTCTCATTTCATCATCGCCCCTGTTTTTGTCGACGCCGTTGCGTTTCCGGTCCCGTTTAACCGGACGAAGCGACACCAGAGGAGAGCACCTGGACCGTGACATTTCTAAATTTCGCTTCTTTGTGTTTTTTTTAATTACTTGTTTTATTGTTGTGTAATTAAACGATGTACAGTGTTCGCGATAGTGCGATCTATACGAAAGAAGGATCAAGTGTTATACGACGTGGCACCGAAACCACGAACTATTAGTTAGGCTCTGTTAATTGAGGAAGTAAGGGTTATCTATGTAAAAAAAAGAACGAAAAAAAGGCGTAGAAGAAGAGGGGGGAAAAAAATGAAAACAATGGATAACTTCCAGGTGTCAAAGACGCCATCGTCCAACTAACTTTTAGGAAGATGTAAAAAACAGAAAAAAAAACATTCACACGTTCAAAAGACTGTACGAAAGAAGAAAAAAAAACAATTTATAGCCTACGAAACTCAAGATTAAAACAATTATTATTATTACTATTATTATTTCGAGAATTAATGTTTAGTAATGGGGGAAAAGCTCGCGGGAAGAAAACATACGCAGGCAGACATGCACTCTATAAATACAAATATATGCATATATGTATAAAGCAAGCGCGAGATAATAATTTTATGCAATCGCGAATGGGCGACGTCTTTGTTATGTCAGTGGGACTTTCCCTTCGAAAAATAAAAGAACCTCCACGTTACGATATTAAACTTCTCCGCACTTCGTTTTGTCATCTATTTTTCAATATTCAATATTTTTCGCTTCACTTTGTGTATATATATATATATTTGCATGTGTGCATGCGTATGTAAGCGAGCGTATAGATATATGAACACGTATGCAGGGTGATTGCCAAACTAGTCCAGTAAAAGAGACGAAAACCCAGCACTTTTTAGCGTAGAATATGAATTTTTGACTGAAGGTAGATGGTTTCATGCCGAAAGTAAACCCAATAAAATGTTGCCCCTCAACTCGCCCCGACCTTGAGAAATAAGGGTTGAACATTTAAAAATCGCCGTATCTCGATAATTAATAGCCCGATGAAAAAATGTCTCAAACAAAAGTTGTTTGGAATAATAAAATACGTATAAAGTTATGCAACGTCCAATCCCGTATCTTTGAAAATAACGGCATAAACTCCGCTCGCACACGCATCAACCCCGAATTTTCGAATCGTTTTTGTGCCGCTATTTTCAACGATGGGGGGTTGGACGTCAGACAACTTTATACGAATTTTATTATTCCAAACAACTTTTGTTCGAAACCTTTTTTGATCGGGCTATTAATTATCGAGATACAGCGATTTTTAAGTTTTCAACCCCTATTTCTTAGGGTCGCGGCGAGTTGAGAAGCAACATTTAATTGGGGTTACTTTCAGTATCCAGCCATCTACCTTCAGTCAAAAATTCATATTCTACGCTAAAAAGCGCTGGGTTTTCGTCTCTTTCGCTGGACTAATCGGGCAGGGCGAGAATATAATTCGAAGTCGCAGGGGGAAAAAAGTGTATCCGCGTAAGTCTTATTGATTTCCCGTCACTCTGCGTGTGCACTTTTAGCTTGACACATTCATTCCATGATAAACGAAAACAAAAAAAAATAATAATGCTTTAAGGGGGTATTTCTCGAAGAAGTGTTTTTTTTTTAGTCGCGTATACCGGACTCTACAGAAAGTACCTTTTATCGTTAGTACTAATGTTATTATTTAAAGAAATGAAGAAGAAAAAAAAACAAATTGTTCTACTTTTTCGTAAACGTTGCCGTGCTCTGGCCAGCTGTTCGATGGGAGAAAGTTGAAACGCTTGGCTCCTTTACTCCGTGACAGAAAGACTTTTTTCTTACTGTGTTCACGAAACGTTTACACATATTTATTTAATATTTTTCCACCGAGATGGAAAAATCTTCGATAACGAGTTACTTGTTCTCGGTTTATTTTTTATTTTTTTTTCACACGAGAGCGTTACGTATTTCCATTATTATTAATGTTTACAGACGAGCCTCTATCCAGCCCCATGATAATACCAGTTCGCGATATAATGGCAGAAAAAAATATTACGCGGGAGAAAACTTTACCAGTTGTACGGATAGAGGAGACGATTTATCGAATGAGGAGAACGATGAAGCAACGGTCCATAATGACAGATAAACTCTCGTGTAACAATGAATAGCCGCATATGCATAAATGTAACTGAACTTCGTACACATTTGACATTCATACACGTGCATACATACACATATAGATTATGTACATCTTTCACGGAAAAACACGATTTCCCGCGCCTCCTCGATCGTACATTCGCAAATTGTCCACGTGCCATTGGGCCGAGACGACTGTGGAATGGTACGAGAAAAACGACGCGAGTGTACAAATTGTTACGATTTTTTTTTCCTTGCCGTCTACGTTGAGGGGGGCCGGAAAAGCGATTGGTAACTTACCGACAGTTTGGGCTCCTGTTATAATAATCGTAATAGCAAATGTTGCAACAGCCTGCGAGGAATATAAAAAACACACACATACACAACACATACGGTATATATAAATTATATTTTACAGGAAATGTACCGATACTTGTGCATGAATATATTGAGATACACGAGACACTTGTGCATGCGTATGATTTTATATGAATACGTGGGTATTTATATGTGTGTGTATATATATATATATATGTGTATGTATGTGTATATATATATATATATATATATACACACACACACACACACACACATATATATATGTATATATACACAGGACACAGGTTAATCGTCATGACCTCCTGAAACGGTTATACGACATGTTTTCCGCTATCCAGTAACCCAGTAATGCTTCATGCAAAGGTGAACCATTTTCGAGATAATATTATTTTTACAATTTTTCAAAGTCGGCTAGGCAACTTTAAAAACTAATTTGACAAAACTGTTGTATAGAATGCATTATTTTTATTATTTGTAGTTTAAGGACACGGTAACAAATAATTATCAACAATGAAATAACAATAATTATTAGACTGGCAGACTTTTAGATCCCTAATTAAAAAATGTTTGTAGATTATTTTTATTTTATTTTTGATAATCCTTTGTTACTGGGTCCTCAAATTATAAATAATAAAAAAGTTTGATTCCCTGCAACGGGTTTGTCAAAATTGGTTTTTAGAGTTGCCTACCCCCTCACTTAAAAAAAATAATAAATATAATGATATCTCGAAAACGGTTCACTTTTGCATAAAGCATTACCGGGTTATTTGATAGCGGAAAACATATCCTGCAACCCTTTCACGCGATCGTGACCACCAACCAGTAATCCTTTATATATATATATATATATATATATATATATATATATATGTGTGCACACGTGTACATACAGAAATATATGTAAACACAAGGGAAAAAGACGCGTTAAAACATTTATTTATAGGTAGGCTATGATAGATTAATTGTAGGGTATGTTCAATCGGGCTATCCGACTGGAACATACGTTTTTTTTCTCGAGGCTATACGCACGTTACGAAAATCCGAATTGCGTAGTATTCGAACCGGTGATATACGAGCAGAGATAGGCACGTCTCGTTAATTTGAAAACAACATTTGTCATTTTTCTTTTTTTTCCTCCACTATCTCTTCGTCTTTTTCTCTCAGACTATTTATTTAGTATCAATTGTATAAAAATTATTATTTTAATCTCGTAATGTACAGAATGCACTTTTTGCTTTCAATTAAAAAAAAAAAGACAACAACAAAATTCAGAAGAAAAATATAACGAGCAAGGGTCTCCTGCTTTTCCCGAGCACCTGTTCGAGTTTTTCCTTTAGTTCGTTTCGTCGAATGACATTGAAAAAAGAAAGAAGGACGAAGAAAAAAAACACTCGCATTATCGAGTTACGGATCTTGCAGATGTGCGCACTTGTAAATACTGTAGATGCCTTTTATGAAATAATTAATGATAATCATGATAAATCAATAAGACGTGACGAGGAATGCTCGCTTGAAAATTAACAACGACTGCCCATCTCTGTATACGCGATTTTTGTTTTATTCGAGCGCGATTATTACTATTTATTTGTCTCTTCTCGTTTATAAATGCACGGGTGCATGAGCGGAGCAAAAAAGTATGTACACTTCGGTACGAGGGAAAACGATATACGTACGTGTGTATCGAAGTCGGTAGATCGGAGCGGAAATGAAGAAGAAAGAAGCTTTAAATTACGGGAATAAAGGATGAATAACAGTTTTATAGTAGTCAAAGACGCGAAAGAACTGATATTGATAATATTTAAGCATAGACTATTCCCCGAACCCTCGCCCCTTCCAAAAAAAATAACGAAAAAAAAAGGAAAAAAAAACAAATTGACTTGTGACTACTGTAAAAATGGCCAAATACGCGGATATTTGTCACCCCTCCGTGGGCGACGGATTCTATGAAAATAATAAATTATTAATGAAATTAATATAAATTGAGGAATATTTAATTGCATATGATATATGTTCGTAGAGATTATTTGATTCATTTTTTATCGTTTTTTAATACATATACATGAATACACACATATATATATATATCCACATATATATATATATACATGTTTTTTTTTATATTTTCGTTATTATGATTCCGTTGTTATTTACACGAATCGAACGATGAAGCGTAATGGAAAGCAAAAAATTGAGAGCTCGGTTCTCAAGAGATAGCGAATTTGGGTCTCGTCGTGTAGTAATAAATCTCGAGGCTGAACGACGAATAGAGATGGAGATAGAGAGGGTGAGAAAGGGTGGAAGAGAGAAAGGAATATGAAGAGAAATTCTATTGAAGGGTTGACCCATTCATGAGGCGATTGTAGCTTGCTCTTTTTTTGTGTTTTTGTGAAAAGACTGAATTTGGTTTTTGAGACTATCTAAAAAAATGGCCAAAAAAGTGGCTTTTATATTTAAAGAGAAAAAAAGAAATATATATTTAATTGGCTACAGGCTCGATTTTTTTTAAATCAGTAAAAAAAGAAGAAATAAAATCGTACCTGTGACAAAACAAAAATCGTGTGATTAGCCACACGCGATAAATCAATGTCGGACTGATAATTGGACTGATTCGCCCGTATATTGTTTTTTTTTGTTTTTTTTTCTATTAGTCGCCATATTGATACTTGTATTGGACTGATTGAAATATTTGACTGATGTTACCAAAATGTTAGTAAAATCGGGGCAGCGTCCCCTATGATTAGGTTTAGAAGGAGCAAAAATATTAGGAATGAAAATGAAGAAAATTGATGCGAGCCAGGGACAGGGAGGATGGAAAACCTCGCGAAAAAATATCGCGTCGTGCAATTTTAGAAAAAAAAAAGAATCAGCTTGAATAAAGAACGAGAAGGATCGGCAGGAAATTCGAGCGATACAAAAGCGTTTCTCGAAGTAGCCTGTGTAGATCTACGAGTAGGCAAAGTATGCGAGAGATCGAACCGTGACATCGATCGCTTTCGTGCGACTATAATTTTTTGTTTTTATTTTTTTTTCACACATTGCCACCATACTGTATCGCGCAAATAAATGGTCAAGGGTTCACACAAATACACGCAAACACAGCTTTTTTTCACTTATAATCAAATAAAGGTAATATGTAAGAGGATTTTCTATAGATACTACGATAACAGGAAGCAAAAATAAAACAAGCACACGTTCGTACAATAGCTTAAAAATAATTCATCCATAGGTCTTATACTGTTTTTTTTTCATTATTTTTTATTATTCTACAGTACTGCGCACTATACGAAAAAAAAATCATACAACCATACATATAAATAGCAAAGTAACGTCGAGAGAGCAAAGATCACAGAGCAGAAATACATTGGTACCTGCGCGAATATAGATAAAAAAAATTTAATTGATAGACCCGATCGAATTTATTGAAATTATATATTCCTCGAAAGATTGTAAGGGCGAGATGAGACAAACGAAGAGAAAAGATTACGTACGATATTCTCTCAGGTCGAGTCGTAATTTGAATGAAACAAAAAAAGGAACAAATCTTGAGTGACTCACTCAAAAGCGCGCGAATATTCGAAAACGAGTTTAAACGGAAATGAAAAGAAATGACGATGTCGAGAGTCGAAAAGGAAAAGAAGGAAAACAACACAAACAAAGATCGTTACGTTATCTTGCTTACTTATTATTTGTTATCTGCCAAGGTGTTCTGGTTATAGTATATATTTATTGATGACTATTATAATTATCTATTATTATTATTATTATTATTATTATTATTTTTAAGCCATGTCAAATGCATTTTAATATATTTTCATTTTTATATAATATGAAATGTACTATTTGGTTTAATAACTTCGCCGTCTTTTCATTTTTTTTAGATACCTATCGCATCCTCAAAAAGCGTTATTTTCTCGTTTGTATCTTTAAGGGTGATTTTTCCTCTACGGGATCGTTGCGTTGTTGGGAGGAGACTTTTTTTTCGACAGCTATCCTATTTTGAGACTTTTTGCTCGAGACAAAAAAGTGACGATAAAAGCCACTTCTTTTTTTTAAGGCTTTTTTCAGAACGCTTTTTTGTTGTTCCTGCCGAAAAATGAGATCTGTCAAAAAGAAATTGTTGGACGCGAATGTATAATATTGTGTCGATAATGTAATTTCAGGTTGAAGGTAAGTTCGCTGAACGTATAAGACCTACCACTCACTGTTGATGTGTATACCGTCCCTACTGTGACGTCAGCCATAAAGTCCTAATTACACGCGCAAAAGAACGACGTGATCGGCCTCAATCGTGATGTTCTTCACTCCGCGTTTTTTATCGTCGCGTAAAAAAGACAATTGAATAAAAATCGTACGTTCGGATGTTGAGGCCTATTTGATAACGAGGAGGGTCAAAACGACGGCGCGATATCACACATACGTATGGCGATCGTCGAATCGGTCTCTTTCCCCTCTCGCACATCGCATTGTCGTGAAATCTTTACGCATCCGAAAATCGTGTACGTTCGTTCTTTCATTTATCCACCCCGGTCATCTTTCTCGTCGCGCAACGACGCAATCTCTCGTGCGAGAAAAATGTCAGTCAGTTCTCCAGGTAGCAGTGTATTTACGTCAGGCTAATTCGGAATATAATTACTCTTCATTCAATCGAGTACGAAAAAAGAATTTTAAAAAATCACAAATGCAATACGCGATGACAATTATTTTTTATAGCATAGTATCTTTCTGTTATAAAAAAAACAGAATATATATATTTTTTATAATAGAAGACAGATTGTTAAAAAAATAGCAAAATTCACTTTACAAAATAATTTGACTTGCAAAATATGTGCAATTTTTTAAGTTCATTTGTAATAATTGACAGTTGTCATGGGGAGGTGTGAATTACGTGGATCACGCGTATAATTTAATATTTATTAATATATCTATTTAATAATAGATATATTAATAATAATGATTCAATAATTCAATTCCGAATAAATATTCATTCTTTTTCTCCAATTCATTCGTACCAATTAACAAAACACAGTGAAAGTCAAAATTAAATGCACGAACAATAGTTCTTTTTTTTCGCAACACAAATGAATTTAAAATCAGCGAAAAAAAAGTCTAATTTACAGAATAATTTTATTTTGAATTGCTATACCATTTTTTCGATTCAGTCGTAATAATTGACGATTTTTAAAGCGAGGAAAAATTACGAGCATTCCGCCTGATTATCGCTGGTGATCTCGAGACATTTCGCCGTTGCTCGACGCTCTCATTCATCCCCCTTCTCCTTCCGCCCCGTAAGATGACGCTCAACGCTATGAAAAACGTATGAATATGTGTATGAACAATGTACATTTATATGTCACTCCTACAGACACCGTGTACACGCACACATATGTACATACATTATTATTATTTTCATTATGTTGCGATATACGAAAAGAGGAAGTCGCTGGACGGAGCTATAGATGATAACAGGGGACCCGATGCATATCGTGTCCGTGTATAAAATTCGCGTAATTGCGAAGAGCCTGGAGGAGAGAGTAAAATAAAAATTAAGTAAGCATTGCCTCTGAGCTCTCTCGCCATATATATATATATATATATACTGGCGCTCGCATTATTATTCACTATCGAATTGCATGCTTTAAGTGTCTCCCCGAATGCTCAGTGTGTCCCTCGTCGTCTTTTGTTAAGCCCTCGCATACACGTATATATTTTTTTATAGCGTATAACATTTTTCAAAAAAAATACACGCCAAGAGTTAAGACTTTTCCTTAATGAGGCATATAAAAATATTAATCATTTTTATTGTGTTTATCTGCACACACGTACATACCATCGTACGAAAAAAAAATCATTTTTCCATTGCGTCGTTTTTTCTCTCGATTGATCATACCGTATCTTTTTTTATTTATTTTTCTTGGAGTTTATTTTTTTTTATTTTTTATTTACCGGTTGTTTATTTCTTTACTTTCGGTCCGCTTTAAGATAATTTCGCTCCAATCATACTCCTCTCGTGCGTGTATGAATACGCGCTAAGACTTTTGCAATGAACGATTCAAAGTGGACGTAAACGCACACACGTATACGTGTATGTGTGCGTGTACACAACCACAGCGTGGTACTTTTTGTCGCACACTGCGTATTCTTTGATTTCACATGCCCGCAGCTTGTGGAAAAAAGAAAAAGCTCCGCCGCTCCTCAGCCCCACCCCCTCCGAGTGAGTCCTCGCTGGGGCTTCGTCACCCCTTTTTTCCATGCGGCCCAGCAATTTCTTTCGCCTGAAGTTTAATGAGATACGAGAATTGAAGAGAAAAAGGCAAGCGGAGAAGAAACGGAGATAAACTTGAGAAATTGGATAAAGAGTAATTTTTAAAGAAAAAAAAAATGAACGCTGCGAGTTTCGGAGCAACGTTGCCCTTTATTTTCATCCCTCGGGTCACCGTCCAACCGAACAGGGATGCTCGACAAATACACATATACGTATATATATATATATATATATATATATCCTTTTTTCTTCGCTCGCCATCTCACGAACGAGACTTTCTGTTTTTCATTTTTTTTTTCGTCAAAAAGTCTTTGCCCGCTTTATTGACTTTTAATTCGTCGGGGTGAGCGTCCCTTTTCATTGGCAAGTCTCACAGCCGACGCGCTGCACCGGGACGAGCGTTTATATGTTGAGAGAAAAGAAGGGAAATGAAAGAAAAGCCTCGTGATTTCCTTACGTCGAAAGATGGACGGGATCTCGTCACTCGACAAAACATATTCCCAAGGGATGATCACGAGGAGGGAAAACTCCAAACAAAATCCGAGTCCACAACTCCACCCTCCCCCCCCCCCCCCCCACAACCCTGTATTATTTCCCTGCTACGAGCGTGACATCGAAAAAGGAAAATTCACAATCTTTTCAACCGAGCGTATAATTATCTTACATTCGCGGGAACGACACAAAGCAATCGCGAGGGGGAGAGAGAGCTAGGGGGGCAAAACGATGGGGCCGGAAAAAGAGGGTGAAAATCGCTGGATATTAAAAAAAATTGTACGACAGGGGACGTTTCGTAGAAATTGACAGACGCAAGAAAAATAATGAAATATCATGAAACTACGCGCTAGAAGAGAAATGGGCCATAGAGAGGGAGAGGAGAGAGAGAGAGAGAGAGAGAGAGAGAGAGAGAGAGAGAGAGAGAGAGAGAGAGAGAGATCATGACGTGTCAGGAGTTTTTTTTTTTTTGGTGGTAGGTAAGTGTGGGGTGTTGCATGAGGTGCATTGTTGTGTTTCAGTGCTCGCCTCCATGCCAGGGCTGACATTGAACTCGCTGAACACGCCGTCTGCCAAGAAGCTCTTCACCTGCCAACTGTGTGGCAAGGTGCTTTGCAGCAAAGCATCGCTGAAACGTCACGTTGCCGACAAGCACGCCGAACGACAGGAGGAATACCGATGTGTCATCTGCGAGCGGGTCTACTGCTCGCGAAACTCCTTGATGACCCATATCTATACCTATCATAAGAGCAGACCTGGCGACATTGACATTAAGTTCTTTTGAAGGTTTAGATAAGGTAGGGCCACGCACACGAATAAAAAAAAAAAAAAACTTGGAATCGAAAAATCAATTTGAACAAAAGACAAACAACGGTTTTACTTTATTTTCTTCCACGTTGTATTTTTTTTTAATTATTTTTTTGTACTCTTGTTTGACTTAATTTGGATTCTCTCTCTCATTCATCATCCGAAGGATCGCCTGTTATTTTTGTTCTGACTTTAACATGCGATCGATCAGCCTCCCGTCCTCAAGCTTTTTTTTTAACTATCTTCTCACTCCGTCTAATATCTATCCGAATGGCTCTCACTATTTGTTTCCGTGATGGGGACATTCTACGTGTGATTTCTCTTGGATATCCTGAATTTTGGTTACGCCGCGAGTGCATGAACGACTAACAGAAGAAGATCCAAAACTACCGCACGTCGCGTCACTTTGGCCCTGGTCGAGAAAACGAAAGTCCAACGTATTTTTTTTTTTTACGCGAATCGAAGATTGCCCTGATCGAGTTTGGATCATTTTGGGCACAGAAATGTCTGGAAATTCGAAATCGAGTAGCAGACTTTTTTTTTCTCGATGATTTTTTTTTTTTTTTTTGTTACACTAATCCTTGTTCCTGAAGCAACCTTTCACGTACAATCCACTGATCGATTAACACGAATGTACTGCGAATGGACTTCGAAATTTTCGCCCAACTTCGCCTCAATCCGTTTTTATTTTTTTCTTCTTTTTCAAAATGTATTATATTATTTTTATTTTACTTCGCAACGCATGCATGGGTCAATTAATCGGAGAAGCTCACGTTTGTGGAATGGCAGAATGACGATGCACATACATAAATCGATCTGAGTCGACACCGGGTTGCTCGAAAAATCCTTGGACAAAGAAAAACAAGAAATTTTGTAGGCTATCGTGTCGCGGCCGAATTACGAGAGAGCACTCTCATCAATGCCGGAGGAAGCGATTTTTTTAGGATAACAGGGCTTCGTCTTGGGCCTTTTTCAAGCAGAAGAAAAATCAGCTACAATAATATTAATTACAATTACGATGATGAAAAGTAACGAAGAAAAAAAATCGTACTGTTTACGCTTTAGGCTCCCAAATAACTAATCCAAATCCTCGCCTCGATTGTCTTTTTGATCGTTTTATTCAGTTTGTTATTATTTATTTTTATTTTACCGATTTGTCGTTGCTGATATTATTGTTAATGTTGTTATTATTATACACGTTCTCAGTTGCTTTCGTCGTGTGATCGTGTATGGGCTTTTGGTGTTTCGTATCGTCTGCATGGCTCTCGCTCCTTTTTTTTTTTTGCCTCGTTCACTCTGATATCTTTTCCTTTCAGACTTGTCGCGACTGCAGCAATTCCGGACCTTATTACTAACAATTATTCTCACAATCTCACTCGCTCACTCACTCTCTCGCTCTCTTTCACTTACTAACCTGTTTTTTTTTCTTCACTCATCGTGCACGATTTAATAACGCGCTGTGGCAATTTCTCATCGTTGAATAAACAAACAAAAACACTATAAAAGCATGACGCAAATTTCTCGCTTTTCTCACCGTCCCCACTGATATTTCTCGGCTCCTCTTTCGTCTACAAACTCGCGGAATCGGCGATACGTTTATTTTAAAATCGCATGATTTAATTTCCGGACAAGGATATACAGGGTGTTAGGAAGGTCGGTTCGAAGCCTTAAGGGGACATATCTAAACTAGGTTACCTTAGTCCAAAGTTTGAGGATTTCGAGTTATCATGGTAAGTATGATTCTTTTGGAAAATATCCCACAATTGGGTACTAACTCGTTTACCTCTTATGTTAAGGCTATTTTTTTTAATATCATTAACATAAGAGGTATTTTTATTTTTCGACAAGTTTTCAATTATTCAACACGTTTCATTTAGTTAGTTGTGTGGTTACAGATGATTGTATTGGTGTTTGTGGATTGAATACACATTAAAGGGTCTTCTCACTTTTCATGCTAAAAAAGGCTATTTTCATGATTTTTTTTGATAGGTTTATATTATAGATATCGATATAAAAGTTGTTACACTTAAGGAATCGTCACAGTGTGACCGCCCGAAAAGTGGCCGATTTTCGCGATTTTTTTAAGGTGGATAGGATAATCTAATCGGTCTAATTTTTTTTAGAAATTCAAGCACCGATAAAGAATACAAGATGATTTTTTAAATTTCTTTATTTATTGTTTAACATTGTTTTTATTCGCGGAAAATTGCGTGGAACAAAACGGTGTCCCATGGTGGCCAGGATTGCGGCCGCAAATTTTATCTGAAACAAAATTTTTAAAATGATTATTAATTTGTAGGAAAGCCGCTATGTTCCTATGGAGGTTTTTTTTTTAGTAAAATTCGAAAAACGGCGGCGGTTTGAACAAAAAGTATCAAATTTAGCCTTTGTTTGACAGTTTTTCGTAAAAAAAAAAGGAATGTTTCAAAACAAAAAAAAGCTTCCATAGCGACATAAGAAATGACGTGAAGAATGTTCTGTTATAATTTCAACCGGATAGCTTGAAAACTCTCCCTCTGAAAGTGGCCACCGTTTTGAAAAACACCATTCCGAGAAAAACGCTTTTAAAGTTCTAAGAAAGGCTCAACTTTTTTCTAAGAAAGGCTGTAGCGAACAAAATAATTCGAATTTCGATCTAAAAATTGGACACCGTTTATAACTGTGTGTACTATCGGATAATGCGACAAAAACAATCGATTTTTTGAAAATTTTACACTGTGATGATTCCTTAACAAATACACTTTCGAAATGCATTCAAATTTTTTTTAAATTTATTCAAGTCTCTTTTTATAGACGAAAATGGAAGTTAAAAAAATGTGCTAAAAATGGTAGGTCTGCGTTGTTGATGAAATTTCGGAGATGGATCATTCGAAAGAAAAACATCAAATGGTTTTAGATTCAGTATGTTAGTGGCTATAGTGCATATCATGCGATTTTTGTTATATGCAAAAATAACAGAATGGCGGACATTTTAAAAAAGCGTGTTTTTTAAATGTACGCCACTGTTTTTGGCACCAAAGAAATTAGTGAATGTCAAAATAAAAAAAAATCCTTGATATGCGCTATAGCTATAGTTGTAAAGAATATGTGGTTAAAAATTCATAAAGATCGCTTCAGTAGTTTCGAAGATTTTATCAACAAGTCGTCAAAAACGTCGTTTCGAGAAAAACGCGTTTAAAGTTTGTTTGGGTTACATAAAGACCTAAAAAAATGTTTAATGTATTTCGAAAGTGTATTTATTAATTCATGAAAATAGCATAGAAATTAGCGTCTAAAGTGAGGAAATCCCTTAAGCTAAAACACAAATAAGTTTTTAGTTACCAATTATTCTCTGTTTGAACATTATGAACGAGTTAGTATCTAATTTTGGGAAATTTTCCAAAAATCATACTTACCATCATAACTCGAAATCCTTAGACTTTGGACTAAGGTAAATTCGGTTAGATATATTCCTAACGAGGTGACCTATCTACCCCTTAAGGCTTTGCATCGACCTTCCTAACACCCCGTATATATAATATATATATATATATATTTTTTTTTCATCGAGATTCGAAGACAAATGTGATATTTCCAATTACTGGGCGTTCAATCCGTAGATATTGAAATCAATGGCCCTTTAAAGGGTTACTTTTTAATAGTAGGTGCAACACTTTAATTGGAAATACAACATTTTTCTCGTATTTTCAATACGATTATCCTACTCGTCAAGTCATCACGGATATACACGAATTTGAGGAAGTTTCGACCGTGTAATCGGGTAAATCGAGAATCAAGAATAGTTCGTACATGTTTTTTTCCTGACGGAGGTGAGTCCCATTTAAAATGCATCGGCGTAATATTGAGGATGGACGAACGAAAGAGCTGCTCGCAAAAAATGACTCGTTGAATATTTTATATTACGTCCACCCAGAAAAAAAAGATCTAATCAACTCGATTTGTTTCTTCGATCCTTTTTTAAGGCCTTATATACCTTTTGCATATCCGGAAAACGAGGCTTTGTTAAGATTTTTCGTAATCTACATGAATTTTGCTAGCGAAGTACACACGATTATTACAAAATAATGATTTTTGCAACTTGGCGCCATTTAAAAAAAAATCGCATTTTCGTTAAAAGAAACGGCCTTAATTGCTTTATAAAAACCGTAATTGTTAATCGATCGTCAAAATCGTGTGGAAAAACGCATTTAAAGTTGCAAAACCATTTTTCTACACGTCTTAAAATTTGGTTTACAACTAAAATAACCTTTGCCCATCACTTTCGGGATGTTTGTACATCATTTAGGCCAATACAAAAATCGATAAATTTTTTTTTCGGACGTATATAAGGCCTCAATTAAAATGTTACTAAATTTATGTTAATTCGAACTTATCTCCATTCAATTTTATTATTAAAACGTTTTATTTCAAGTAGGATTCTTCGTGTAAATCAAGATTTATTTGACATCGATTAGTAACGAAGTTTTTATTTGTTCCTGATAATTCTTATACGATACTAAGAAATAATATATTATTTAGTCGCATAGACGATCCGCGTCTATTTCATTCTTAATTCGTATCAACTCGAACGTTCGTAGACGTACTTTAAATGCGTACGAAAAAAAATCGACATTTGAATTCAAGGCGCATTTAGTGGATGCAAATAAAGACGTTTTTAATTCGGACATATCTTTCATAAATTTAAAAATTGACTTCGGAAGAAACTTCGTTCATTTAATTGGAATATGCTTACCACTAACCAAGAATACTTTCACCCAAGTTAAAAAATATATACCATACATTTTTTTCAAATATATTTATTTTTAATATATAAAAAAATAAAATTAGATTGAAAAAATTTGAATTAATTTACTGGATCAGATTCTCATAAAACGAAACCCCTAAATTCTGAACAGACAAAATAATTCCTCATTCTCAGCAAGCTTCGATAATTTTTCACTGATGTAAATTCCACCCTTAAATTTCCCCTGGACATAAATTCTAACCTCAAATTTCGCAGTCCTCGCTTATGCGTCGATGCCTGCAAGTGATCTTCCCCGTAACGCCTACACTTTCGATCCGACTCCTTATCGTCGAGTCGGGTAAAAAATCGACTATGCAATCGACCCGATTGCACCGGCGAGCCTTCCTCACAAATATCGCGCACGACGTAATTTCACCTCACAGGTGGAAAAAAAAACAAAACGAACAAAAGTATAAAAAATAATAGAGGCTAAAGGAAAGAAGAAAAACGAAGAAAAAAAGAAACAAATGTGTTTTGCAGGTACGGGCAATGGGATGCATCCGCCGACGACGCCTCCCGCTGCCGTGTACCAGATTCCACCGCCTACGGGTGGCGGTATGAACGAGCCCCAGGAATGTCCCTACTGTCAGCGCAGTTTCTCCTGCTATTACTCGCTGAAACGACACTTTCAGGACAAGCACGAGCAATCGAACACCCTTTACGTCTGTGAATTTTGCAATCGTCGTTATCGTACGAAAAATTCACTCACGACCCACAAGAGTCTTCAGCATCGTGGCTCGAGCGGCATGCTCAAGAGGCTACTGAAAACATCGGCAATTAAGAACGTACTCGCGCAGCATCCGCACATGCAGCAGCAGCCGCAATGAAAGTGGCTAACGTTTCGTCGCCCGATAAGCGACAACCTCATCGACGATCTTTGCGATTATTCACGTCGAGCTGTGCACAATTATCGTCACGATTGATCCAACGATCCGAATCCGGATTTGTCTTCCGGAGAGAAAAAAACAAACTGTTCTCCGGTGTGAAAAAAAAACAATGGGAAATGCGACTCCAAAACGCGCTAGGGAAACCGTTGCATTTTGGGGATCGCGATTTAAACGAGTGCAGGATCGATAGAGAGAGACAGAGAGAGAGAGAGAGAGAGAGAGAAAGAGAGAGAGAGAGAGAGAGAGAGAGAGAGAGAGAGAGAGAGAGAGAGAGAGAGAAAGGTGTATAGTGTAGAGTGTGAGCGAAAAAGATTCGCTCCTGACAGATCCAGTTGTTCGTGACAACGAGGACCAGCTGTCAAACCGAAATATAACGAATGTACCATAAAAAAAACGAAGAAAAAACAAAACACGTAGAAACTCCCTCGGCTCGATCAGCCTGCGTGAAAAATCGGATATTCGCGTGTTCCCGACGTACGATCGAAGCAAAAAAAAAACAAGCGACACTGCTTATCTTTCTTTCCAATCAAATTAACCTTTTTGTTTTCGTCAAGACTGCGCTAAATCCAAAGAATAATGGAAACGAATTTGACTGAGAAATTTTACGAGAGCGAGAGATAAAGAGAGAGAGAGAGAGAACGATAGATGCAAGGAAGAAAAAAATACGATGAGAACATTGTTTTATTAATAAGCTTAACCAAACGTAAACGAACAATCGGAAACATTCCATTTGATCTCGGCGGGAGGGAAGAAAACATTTTTGCGCGAGGGAGGGATCGCGTAGGAGAGGAGGAAAATTCGTTGATCGCGCGAATTGCTCGCGAATGGAGACGACACGTGTCTCCTTTCAAGTTTTTGATAACTCCTCCGGTTATTCATATATCGATGTACTTTCGACGCGTTATCGTTGAACCCGAGGACGAACGCTGCTGAACTTTCGATCGACCCAAATTAACGAATTAAGGAAAATTTATCGGTGGGCAAGGAAAAGCCGGCTAAAGTTATTGAGGCAAGCAGACTGTGCGTTTTGACGAAGGAGTGAGGGATGGAGGCAAATATGTCAATGACTTAGTGAGGAGAAAAAAATTTACGGCTGCGAAAATGAGAGCGTGGGCGTTAACGTTCGTGTATTAAAGAAATATGGCCATACATACATACATATATATATAAACATTCGTAAGTCGAAATGAAAAATTGATGAATAAAACAGTTATCACTTCTTAGGCCTAAGTGATGTGAGAAAATAAAATCGAAATTCATTTACGAAATCTAATGTGCTCAAATACAACAAAGTTTCACGAAAACGAGAAATAAAACGATAGTTAGCGAGGATGTGAACAAACAAAAAAACCGAGGCAAAAAATCGCGGAGAAGTGAACGCGGTACAGGTGAAAGAGAATGGGGAGGGGGAGAGGGTAAACGTAGATTCAGCGGACGTTTGAAGGAGAAGAAAAATAAAACGGTCCATCATGCGCGCAAAGTACAGACTATATTTTTAACTGTTGAAAAAAAAGTAAAAAAAAAGTCACGATATTTTGAACTTTGTAAATAGGATATATTATATTCGTAACGATACGCTGATGACGACGGAACAATCCTCGATCAGAATTTTATAAGAATCCACTTTGGCAAAAGCTCCGAACAGTTTAGTGAGTTTATCCTTATCTTTTGAGTGTCGAAGAAATGATTGTCTATGAAATAGGAGGAGAAAAAGAAAACCTTTCACGATAGCAGTATATCTAGTTTTTTTTTTTTTTTAATCGATGCATCTCGGGATCGTCGTTTATTGGTGGATTTTTTTTTTGAGGAGAGGCTTCCAATCCTGTGAAACGTTGGTTTATCCGCAATTTATTGGCGAGCCGGACGGTGGAAAAAAAAACAAATCGAGGGAACAAGAATTTAATGAAAATTGGCCCTACGTTCGATCCCCTCTGTTTTTCCATTAAAGAGTTATGCTTATTTTTTTTGTTTTGTTAATTGGCAAGTGTGCAATACGAAGAACGTGGGAAGATCGTTCGAAATTCGGACAAAAGTGTCGATTCGTTTTTTTCGCTGTTCGAACATTCATTTATACTTATGCTTCAATTTTTAAAAGGCTTACACACTTTTGAAATGCCAAAAAAAAGACCTACACTTTTTTATTCGACCGCCATTTGTGCTTATTTTCTCGTCATTTTTCCTCCGCGTACGGGGTCATTTAAGTCCGAATGTTCTTGACATTATTTCGACGTGGATTTTGTCTTACGTCGCGCGAAAGAAAGAAAAAGATAAAAATGTTTCTTTTTTGTTTGTTAATCGTTGAAATTAGAATCATTTCCGGCAGCTCGTTTCCCTGCTCGTTCCTTCATGCTACGAGACATCCCTGTTCACGAGATCAGATATATACGAAAATCCGTTCGCAGTTTACCATCACGCGTGCCTTCCACTATCCTGCTCTCCAATTATAACCAGGCCCTACTGACGAAGGACAAAGGAGTTAATATGTACAAGCTAAAAACGACGAACAAAAGGAAAGAAAACGAGGGAAAAAAAACCCTGAGAAAAAGAAAAATGTATCGTTGGGCGAAAAAAAAAAACGTATTCAGGTCTGAAACTCAGTGTAGCGAGGAAGGGAGAAAGAAATCGACGTTTTATTCGTAAGCTACGAAGAGGGTTATGAAAAAAAGCCATTTTAACTAACGAGCAAGTACAAATTATTAAGAGAAACAAAAAAAATCGAGAAGTTACGACTACATGTATCTTAGATTTCGTAGTAGGCAAAAGAGAGACAGAGAGAGAGAGAGAGAGAGAGAGGCAGAGGATAGAAAGAGATAGAAAAGAGAAAAAGTAACAATCGTATTTTAACGACAGTTACGCAAGAAAGAAAAAAGAGTGGAAGAAAGGTTTTCTGACATATCCTCGAATCGCGAAGTATACCATTTGAAAAAATGAAAAAAAAAAAAAAAAAAAATCAATTATACGACTTTAGAATTAAGCGTCTTCCCGAAGTTGTTCTTCACTTTGCGGGAATGCAAATATTTGTGTCAAAAGGGACTTTTCAAGGTCCATATTATAAAATTGTAAGTGTAAGAGGAAGAAACAAAAAATTAACAACAAAAAAACATTCTATATTCCTTCGAGGCGTTGCGACGACGCAATGTGGATAACTGACTAAAATTGAAGAACGAAGAGGAAAAAAAAGACAATTGAATCGTTCCGTGCGATTTGTATACAAAAAAAAACCGAGAGGGAGAAAAAAAAATTTCGATCCTTCGATCATATACGAACGGAACGTGTCTGTAGAGAAATTGAACCTAGTCATTTTCGGAAACTTCTGTAATTCTGTGATAAGAAAGATGCGCTGGAGAAAATAAAATCGCAAACGAAAACCAGCAAGGGAGGATATTTGCTTGACGCGTTACGCCACATTGTGTCGAAATCGAAGCAGCCAGCGAACGTCTCGAGGAAAAGAACGAAATGAGGGGGAAAAGAAAAACATTGAATAACGATATTGGGAAATTCTGTGATGTTCTTCAGTTGGTATACTAGACGCTAAAATTGCGAATGTTATTCGAAAAAAAAGTATACGGAAATTACATGAATGTTTAGTGTTGTGAGAATAGTTCGTAATGGCGAAAACCTTTCATCGTGATTAAGGTGATTCGAGAAGGTGCGCGAGAGTCTTGGCTGCTGATCAGATTGGACGAAAAACTGACGATTGTTGAAGTTAATTTTTTTGAATTTTTATTGCAAAAAAGCTGGAAAATTAATCTTCCAAATTCGTGGACGAACGTGTCAAATGTCGAACGTCAGGAGATCAAACGTGCCAGACTAGTGTTACGAGTACACACAATTAAATTAATTCTCTAAAATTAGGTATTTTTTTTTTTAATCGAGCTAGATATTAATGACTTGCTACGATGCCAAAATTCGAAATTTTCTAATTTCTTTTCGCGTCTCATTTGACCGAAATCCTGTCAATTGATAGAAATTATTGAACATTTTTTAATTTTAATTCATTAACTTCGATAAAAAATGAATCAACAGTCAATTGAGAGTCGAATATGATTATTGATAAATTAGAGGGTGAAAATGTGTAACTGGAGTGCGAGTTTTTTCGAGAGTGATCAGCTGCCTAGACTTTTCGTACGCAACAGGTACAGGTTTCATTGACATATCTTTCTAGGATGAGCATCGCTTCGACATCCGTTCAAACGCATATTTTTTTCTTTCAAATAGAACGAGATTACGAAGTTGAAGGGATAAAAAAGAAACAAAAAGTTCATTCTAATGTGCCAACTTGTTCGAAAAAAGGGTACTCTGCCATCTGTCCAAGAAACGTAGCGAGGAAGGTGAAGATGATTAAAAAAAAATTAACGGTGTAGCATTCTTAAGGAGAGGAAAAATATTAACCGGGGAGAAAAATAACGCACTTTACGAATTTCAATGCATGCATTTTATTTTCCTTTTTTTCAACGCTGTACTGAAGTCCAAGGAGGGGGAGGGGAAGCTGGGGGGGGGATAACAAATATTTTAAACTATATATTTTTATTTGCACTCTTGTATATCAATAACATGTATATACATACAATAGGAATATCGGTAAGGAATATACATATAGAGGGAGAGAAGGAGAGTGAGAGAAAAAAAACGTCAATGAAAAGAGATCGACTGGCAAAATCGTGAGAGCCATTTCGTTGACAATTAATTGCTAATTAATGTCCAAGTCTCTCGATATTTAATTATTTCCGATCTTTTCGTTTCTTTTGCCTTGCTTTTCATTGGTAAGGGTCTCGAACTTTCTCGAACGATAAAAGTACCGGAAATCAGGGATTATTTTTTCTTTTCTTTCTTTCTTTTTTTCTCTCAATGCACACAAATTTGGTGAGAGCCCGACGAATTTCTTCCAAGCAACACTGGCCGACTTGGTTGGTACGAATTTTTCTACTTCCAACAATTTTCCTTCCACGATGACGCACGATGTTCGAATAAGTGAAAGAAAAATGAAATAGTAGGGGGTCGTTTTAAGTGAGGCGAGGGGATTTGGGGACGATTTCGATTTATTTGAATTTCGAATCGACACGGTAATCGACGAGAGCTCAATTTCTGAATTTTTTCCTTTTTTTTTCATAGCGCTGTGACGGAATACTTTGATACGTTGAATTTATCGAATTATTACTTTCGAGAAGGCTGATTTTTATATGATTACGAGAAAAAAAATAGAATTAAAAAAAAAACGAAAAAAAAAAAAATTAATCTTCAATGTAGCGAAGGAGAATCGAATTAACACGAACTTGTTTCCACATTCGTTTTGTTTTATTTTTACTTTTGTGTCTTTCGTTCCTGACTATGGGGAACGTATATAATCGACTGATTAGGCTGTTTTTTTTTTCATTTATTGGTTTTAAAGTTTTCTTGTTCATGTGATATTGTTTTACCAAAGAACATTGAAAAATTCGTCGAAGCGTTCTCGTTCCGCTCGAGCGGCGTCGATCTCGCGAAGTTCCTTCGAAAAAAAAAAAAAAAAAAAAGAAATTACGTAAGAATTTGCAAAGGTTCGATTCGGAAGAGGAACGAGTGCTGCGAGCCTCGAGAACGTTGCGTATCTTTTCATTATTGAACACGTCGAGGTTTAAAAAGCAAAGGAAAAAAGGGAGAATAAATTTTTTTAGTTTAAAAACAACAACAAAAAAACCAAAACTTAAAACGAAACAAGCTACGCGTAAGGGGGAGGGGGGTGCAAGCTGCACAAATGCGAAGCGAGAGTGAGAGAGTTTAAAAAAAAACGTGAAGATGTCAAAAAAAAATGTCTTCGAAACGAAAAAGTTTAGGGATGTGATTAACGAGGAAAAAAAAGGAGGAAAAACTTGTGGCGAAATTGTCGAACATAGGAGAAAGACTACTTAGATTTATTTTTATTATGTCTTCAAAAAGACTTTAAATATAATATTTATATCGTGCCATAATTAATATTAACGAACCTTAAGTATAAATTAATTGTTACGGAAAGTTTTTAAATCTATTGGAAGGGAAAATTGCAAACGAAAAAAAATGGAAAAAACATATATATATATAGATCACTGCTAGCTATCGATAACCGATCGTAATGGTAATTATGCAAAAGAGATGGGAGGACGAGACAAAAAAAACTGCGAAAGAAAATTGACTTTCACCGTAACGAGAACGAGAAGATATTACAATTTTATGTCGTCTGTCACGTTGGCCATCGCAATGACCAGATCTCGGGAAAAAAGAAGCACAACGACACAACAATTTCGACAACGGAAAGTATCATGAGAGTTGACGAGGGTATAAACTGAGAAAAAAAACACGTTTTTTTCCCCAAAAATTTCGTGAAAATTGGACCAAAGTTCGGTTTCGGAAGAATTTTATCACTTAGCTGATAAGTACGTATTTTACGTATGTGCATGTGTGAGTGAGAGAGCGAGTGCGTGTATCGATTTCGATCCGTAAAATCGTACGAGAGTTCGTGTATCTGAAAAATTTCCCGAAATCCTCTCTCGTGTACGATTTTCGTTCACGTGACCCCATTACGATTAATTATGGCGATAAAAAAAAAAGTCCACGATTTTGTGCTTCGTTAAAGTGCATCGTATGGCAAGATCGTCCGCTGCGCGCCCGTGCTGCGAAATCGGCGGAGGGAGGGTGTTAAAGGGAGAAGAAAAATCACCGTGCAAACTGTTGTATGTCAATTGAGTGAAGTAGATTAAGTTTTCCTTTTTTTTTTCGTTCATTTTTCGATCTTAAAATCGTTCAACACCGAGAGAAGTGGATTTATCGAGGTTCAACACGAAGTAAACAAAAACCATCTTGATAAATCGAAATTTCGAATTGCGCGAGTGTAGGTAAAATTTCATCTCTGACTTGCTAATATGTATTTTCGTTTCCACTCAATGAACGGAACGTTTGCTTCGATCGACCGAGGTCTCGTACGATCGAGGGAAATTTATTTATTTCATCCAAACTCGATCGAATCAATTTCTCTCGGTAAGTAAATTAAGAGGTTGAACGTTATCGCGTAATTTCGAGGCAATAGGGAAGACGTAGAAGAAGAAAAAAAAACACATCTCAATTCTCACATTTGTATCACGCGATAATTTTTTTTTTTCTTTCAGTTTAATTAACCTACTGTGCTATATTACTTTTTGTTTAATCTGCACCTTGTCGTATCGTCGTATTACTCTTATTTCGCGTGTGATTTACGCGGCACACTCGTAAACGCGTTCGTTTACTCTCAATCCAACTAATATCAATTTACATTGTACTCTTCGAATCGAGACGCAAACCAATATCTAATACTTTTCTTCTGTTTTATTCCACTTGCTGTTTCTATCTGACGATCTTTGTCATCGCACGATTACACGTAGATTGGTGTACGAAAAAAAAAAACTCTTACGTACGTGTGAATAATACGTTATTATTATTATCATCATCATTATTATTATTGATAATCTATTTTTTTCTTTTTGTGATCGCGATACGATGTATTGCATGCACACGTTTGTTTATTGGCAATTATACCTTTTAAAAAATCGAGGAGGAACGTTTCAATGTGAAATTAGTCTATCCGTGTAGAATACAAAAAACGTGACGTTGACGCGTTGTGTTAATTTTTTTTTTATGTACATACATATACATATCTATACATACATATTACTATGTAGGCATATTCCTTAAGGTACATCCTTCCTTCTCGATTTTTAAAATTATTATTATTATTATTATTATTATTATTATTATTATTATTATATTCATACTATAGTGAGCCAGTTCTCAAAGTGATTGTTGAAATATGTTTATGGGAACTTGTCGATTACTTATTATTATTATTATTATTATTATTATTATTATTATATTATTGGTATATTAATATGCTATTATATTATATTGCAATTATTATTGATGTTTATGTTTGTTTCTTCAAAATTCATCAAATCGTAACATCGTACACTTTGTCAAAGGGGGGGGGGGAATAAACGGATATCAACGGTAACGTCCTTGCGTTTGAACGATTGATTCGCATACGAATTTATAAAGCGCGTGGCGTGAATCACACAATCGACGGTGCAACAAAGTCTCCGATGTATGCGCGCGTGCGAGCCGAGTACTTGTGAATATTGGGTATAGCGGAGCGAGAGGAAAAAAAACGGAAAAATAAAAAAAAAATTGATGGAATAATATTCTTATTCGGAATAATTTTTGTTATTTTTACGCGAGCGATGCGGAGCGGTCTGTAATTAGTCTATACAATTGTCGTATAATTCGAGAGTAAGGGCGAAACGGAGAGGGGGGGGGGAACGTACGATGACGAAGGGGGGATAATGCAAATTTAGTACGAGCTCATACCATCTCAATGCGATTAACACGGTATTTTTTTTTCAACGAGCGATTGTTAACCCCTGCGATGAAAAAAAAAGTACACACGAACACAGACTCACACATTTAATGGAAATAAAGATTTAAAAAAGAACGGACAAAAAAAAATCTGTGGTAAAGTGATGCGCATCGGGGATCGTGTGATCTCACGTGCACATTGCGATCCGAATAATATAAAGATGAAGAAAAAAAATAGGAAGAATAAAGATGAAAAAAAAAAAGTAACAAAGTGCAACACGCTGCCTTGCTGAACAGTACAAGTACAAAACGAATACAAATACATAAAAAAAAAAAGGAAGAAGAAAAAAGCATGTCTTCGAATTAACGAAAGCGTAAAAAAAAGTAAACGATTCTGGTAGTTAAGGAATATTCAAAAGAGACGAAAAAAGAAACGGAATACTTTTAATTCTAAGTTACGAAGGAATAAACAAACAAATGAAACGAAAACTTTGGTAGTAACGACGATCGGTCGTAAAAGCGTAAAAGAGCGAGAGTTACGTCACAAATACCTCAATTGCCGAGATCTCAGTTTTGTTTTTGGCTCTTTTTCTACCGTACGCGATGTGAAGAATTTTATTTCCTCTTTTTGTCGAGATCCGTTCCTGGCGTACGGACACGTAGAGTAGCGACACGTTGCTGAAATCTACACTGCCATAATTCACGAAATAAATTTGCCGTTCTCTTCCAAGTTATATACGAAAGGGGGGGGGGGCGGGGTGTTACATGGAAGAGCACATTTTGGAAAATTTCTTCGCGAGTCGTTCAAATCTCGAGATTTTCCACCCAAGAAGTTCGAACTTTCCAAGCTTCCCAGCAGCCTCGGAAAAAATTACGAAATTCGTTGCCCAAAATCATTTTTGACTTTTGTACCCACAACTCCAATTACGACTGCAGTGTTGAAAAAGGGGTTGTCAATTAGAGAGCACGTACTTTTACCACATTTAATACATCACTAAATAATAAAAATAAATATTTTTCTCTACTTTTCAAACATCTTTATCTCTCCTCTTAAATAAGTTCCTAAAAATATCGATATCTTTTTTCTACTCTGAAAATCCCAAATCTCCGAAGAAATTTCATTCAATGACTATTTTTTACGATTTTTTTCCAACGAATCAAACACAAGTGCGAAAAATCCGAATTAATTTTCAGAACATTCCCGATATTTGAACAAGGAGTGAGGAAAATTTTCAAAAATTGATCATTCCCGTTGACGCGGAAACGTCCCGAATAATATACATTGTGAGGTGTACGAGCTCGTGGGAAAATCGCGATGCGCGCGTGAAAATTTTTGCTCGTATCAATGTCTGAGTCTCGGCAATAACAGATTCTCATCTGAGCTACAATAGTTTATTGTACTTATGTCTTGTACATTATCGACATATATATATATATATATATATATATATATATATATATATATATATATATATATATATATATATATATATATACACACACACACATATAGACACCTACATATACACATATATAATAGCGCGAAAATAACAATAATGGATAAAAACGCTTTGCCGAGCGCTAATCGACAAGAGACCGCGGGATCGCTTAATTACGTGTGTAACGCACACATATATATCTCGACTTGATGAAATCGTGTATGTACAAATTGCATGCAGATAGCCATATCATGATATTTTGCAGAATTTACTCATATATTTATATACGAATGAGAACGAACTCATGAACAAGAAAAAAAAAAGAAAAACAAACTACCGTTTAAAAAAAATGGAAATCGCCATTCTTGTAACATATCCAAAAAAGCTGATTCTTTTTTTATTCGTTCAGTCAGTTGGCCCGCGACGTGAATTGTTTTTTTTTTTTTCGTTCTCTTTAAAGATTGCGACAACGATTTGCTCGCGATCGAATAGCTTCCGTCGCTTATTCGTTGCTACATTGTTCGAGTGGCGATTCCACCTTTCGCGACTATGGCGACATTTGCATATACGAATGTATATGTACGCAGTCTTTTTATCGCACTTCCGGTGTCAACTCGATCGAAAAAAAAAAACGCCCACAGACACGAAGATACAAATAAACAATAATGAAAAATTTCATATCGCAATAATGACGTAAGAAACTTACGGTAATGAAGCATTCCAAGTAGCGATGAATACACGAGACCGGAATGTACATATATCATTAAATTCACGATGACTCACACTGCGGAACTGCGCAAACAGAATTTGACGAAAAATAAATGAAAACCTGTCGAATGACATGACGGTACGAACAGCAAAATGACTTTTTTAAAAAACCTGCGCAGGGTGAATAAAATGCATGAACGTGTGCGATATAACGAAACCGAGGTAAGAATTATTTACGATGATCGAGTGGAGGATTATATAAATACGCGACGATTGGATGATTGGCATAAATCACGAGCGTGCATCCACCCACATCTGTAGACTAATTAATATATTAATTATAAGGTGTAATAATAATAATAATAATAATAATAATAATATATACGTACATACATATATATATATATATATAATTATATATTATGAAATAAGTGTTTATTCGCATTTTTAACACGATAAGAAATTATTATTATAAAAATTCAATAATAGTTGTTGGTGTAATATTATGAAATAAATCTTTAATTATAGCAAAAGAGGATTGATTATTTCTCACAGAATCGTCGATCGACAGTCAAATCCGTACTATTGCATTTCCGTTTGCACAGCTCGTTCATTTCGAAACGATCGCGATTTGAAATTACCGCGGCACGTAGCAAAATATCGATTTGTCCGTGATTTGTAGGAATCCCCTAACGCCTCTGCTTCCGGTGCTCCATCTCGCGGAAGAACTGCATACTAGTCACTTACCAACAGCTGGTATCCGTATTTTCTAGACATTTAGTTTATCGATAAAAAATGACATATCGACGAGGCGGAAGACGATCGGTAATGCAGATCGACATGTAAACATTTCTCGGGGGTTTCCCGATACACGACAGCGCAATGCCTCGTCTGTAAAAAACAATAAATTTTTTAACGAAATTATCAATAAAACTGGGAACACTGAGGATTTCTGCTTGTAAAAATGGCCACGTCTTACATCAAGGATGATCAAGGTGAGTTTTGTTCATTAAAGTGTGCGTGGGCGATGTGTGCTCGGAAAAATTCGAACCGGGATATTCATAACCTCAACGGTGCGGTAAACAATCCTGCGTTCGAAGTTTTTTTTTTGGGAATTTGAGTGTTTGAACGTTATCAAAGATCTATGTTGCCTCTCGATTATCGGCGAACGATCGATTCGACGATCGAAAATCAATTTAGCGAAATTTTCGAGTACCGTCGTGTCCCCGAAGTCAAGCTTCAGGTGATTTTTAGTTTTTCGATTTATCAAGCTTGCGGTAAAGTTAATTAAATTTTCCGTTTTTGTCCCTTCTAAATGCAGCGGAACTTGTCTGGAATTCGAAATTGTTTGGGTTTTTGCGTCTTTGTTTGGGTCCCTCCGAAATGTACCACCGAAACACTCGACCCTCGACGTATTGCACTTGTTTTAAAATTTCATCCGTACCGAATATTAGAAGTAGCCGCGCGTTCAATCGCAACATCGCACATTCCTCTCGTCCTCACCACCTCGCAAGACCTAACGTCTGTCCAAATTCAAGGCGGAACTTTCATCGCGGCTAGTCAACGTCCGGACGGAACTTGGCGCAAACCACGGAGAGTGAAGGATGGATACGTTCCACAGGAGGAGGTTCCTCTGTACGTGCGAAACTATACGTTGGCGATTGTTTATTTATCGTCGTGTTTTTTCGCAGTATACGAGTTCGTGTCGGTAGGAAACGAGAGAAGCGCGGATTCGTGGGATATGGAATAAAGAAAACAGTGTCGATTTTTGGGGTGCAGGATGGAGCTTTTTGGGGTCCAGAGAAAAGGAAGCATTGCCAGTTTTTGGAGTACGAGGGAAAGGAGGAAATGCCGTTTTTTGGGGTAGCAGAAAATGATAAAATGTGCCGATTTTTGCGGCAAGGAAAGGAGAAAAAATGTGCCAATTTTCGGGGTATGGGGAAAGAATTAAATGAGCTGAATTTTGGGCTATGGGGAAAAGGAAGCATCGCCAGCTTCTGGGGTACAAGGAAAAACGAACAGTGCCGATTTTTGGGGCGCAGGATGGAGAAAAAAGTGCCGATTTTTGGCGTCCAGAGAAAAAGAAGCATTGTCATTTTTTGGGGTACGAGGAAAAGGAGGAAATGCCGATTTTTGGGGTAACCGAAAATGATAAAATGTGCCGATTTTTGCGGCAAGGAAAGGAGAAAAAAATGTGTCGATTTTCGGGGTATGGGGAAAGAATAAAATGAGCCGAATTTTGGGGTTCAGAGAAAAAAAAGCATTGCCAGTTTTTGGGGTACGAGGAAAAGGAGGAAATGCCGATTTTTGGGGTAGCAGAAAATGATAAAATGTACCGATTTTTGCGGCAAGGAAAGGAGAAAAAATGTGCCGATTTTCGGGGTATGGGGAAAGAATAAAATAAGCCGAGTTTTGGGCTATGGGGAAGAGGAAGCATCGCCAGCTTTTGGGGTACAAGGAAAAATCAACAGTGCCGATTTTTGGGGAACGAGGAAGAGGAAAAGTGCCGATTTTTGGGGTAGCAGAAAAAGAACAAAATGTGCCGATTTTTGGGGGGAGGGAAGGAAAAAATGTGCCGATTTGTGGGGTAAGAGAAGAAAAAACTACTAGATCGAAAATGTGCCGATTTTGGCGGTAAGGGATGAAAAAATCACCTGATCGAAAATTCGCCGATTTTCGCGGTATGGGAAGAAGACAAAAAATGTGCCGATGTTTGGCATATGGGGAATAGAAAATAATTGCTAATTTTTAGGTAGGGGCAGAAGAAAAATGTGCCGATTTTTGCGGGGAAAAGAAAAAAAGCCGATTTTTGGAAAAACGAAAAACACTGGAAGCAAATACATTTGTTAGCGCTCTTTTAGCCATTTTTCCGCTCAAGCCGCGGTACAATTTTCCCTCCCAAAGCTATTTTCAATCGAGATATAAAAGACTACAGAAGTATCATAGATTTTTCCGATTTATTGATTGATTTATCCTTTGTAATAAATATTACTCCAATTTTTTTTAAGGATGTAACTGTATTGTTTCTTCAAAAATCAATATTTTTGAAAAATCTTCCATACTTATCCAGTAAAAAACTCAAATCCCATTGAGTTTTCCTCCTTGATTGTTTTCTCTTGCGATGAGTATCGAGGCTATCGTCACACTTGAAAATTTACGTTACAGATACGAGAGTTTAGGAAAGCAATTTTTGAAGAACAAGCCTAATCATCCACCGGGCGTATCCGCGGAGTACATAGCCGCGCAAAAGGCGAAGAAGGAGGCCCAAGGGAAAACGACGATTCCCGGCATGCCCGTTCCCACCGACGCCAAAAAGAAGAAGAAAAAGTCCAAGAGCAAAGTGGCGACGAACTCGATAGCGGACGATTTGGCGAGAACGACGATATCCGAGCCGGAAGTCACGAGCAAAACGAAAGCTTCGTCGACATCGAAATCACAGCCTGTCGCCCCGTCTTGCAGACAAGACGCCGCGGCTGCGTCCCACCTCAGCGAGAGCATGAAGAGGCTCAAGAATTTGAGAAAAAAGATTCGCGAGATTGAGATTCTCGAGCAAAAGATCCGGGACGCTGTTATAAAGAGTCCCGAACCGGAAATGCTCGAGAAGGTATCGAGGAAGTCGGATATTCAAGAGGAGATTAAATTATTGGAGTCCAATCAGTGATATATATCTCGCGAGGTTACCGCCGGTACAACTTTTGCATTGTGCCATTGTCGATGTTTTGTTGTTTTTTTTTTTCGATTTTCATCTTCAACGAACACATATTGTATTTTTCGTGGACGTCTCGTTTGTTTTTTATGGACTTCGATTTTGTAATTTCAAACAGGATCAATTGATTATTGAAAGTGTACATTTGGACGTGACGAAAAGGGAGGAACGGGAAGCCAATTATATATGGGTGCATATATCTATATACATATATATGCATATTTGAATGGATTGAAGTTTTTTGTTTTCGCGCCTTCTCGAACTTTTCGATGCGGACGAGCGAGCGACGCAACGGGTGGCTGAGGACATTTTATATTTTGCTATGTTATTGGGAGCACAAATAAGTCTCCGCCGTTTGACAAAAGATGGCCCCACCAGGCGGTTATGGTTGAAATTGTCAGATGTAAAACGTCATATCGTAAGGTTGGACATTTGGCAACATTTGGCGATTTTGTATCAGCATCACGTAATTTTTTTCGTGCGAAAAGAAAAAAAGGTAAACTTCGGGAATTTTTATCTCAAAAACTAATGTTTCGATTGGATCCGGGTTTTTTTTTTTATTGGAAAATATGTACATTGAGGTATGTTTAGGAATTTTTTAAAAATAAATTCGGACGCGATTCAAACGCGATTATCTCGAAACATAGTTTTCAAAGTCGATGCCAGATGTATCTCAAAAACGGCTTGTTCGATTTTGTCCAAATTTGGATACAATATTCTTCGATAGTTTTTCTCGTTCGCCATGTTGGATTTTTTTGAAATTTTAATGTTTGACGGAAATGCGACCGTTTTTATTTAACATTCGTTTTTCGTTCGTAATTTCCGACGATTTTGGATTGCATACACATTGCATAAAAAAGGAATGGTTCAATCAAATGAAAAACCCCTACGTGGCGAACGAGAAAAACTATCGAAGAATATTGTATCCAAATTTGGACAAAATCGGACAAGCCGTTTTCGAGATACATCTGGCACCAGGTTTGAAAACTTTGTTTCGGAATAATCGCGTTTGAATCGCTGCCAGTCAACGTATTTTTTAAAATTCTTAAACATACCTCAATGTACATATTTTCCAATATAAAAAACTCGGATCCAATCGAAACATTAGGTTTTGAGATAAAAATTCCCGAAGTTTACCTGTTTTTCTCGCCGTTTACTCAGGTACCTCCCCTTAAGAGAGAGAAGTTGTGAGTCGCTTCAAAAGTTTAAGAACGGTGAGTTTGACATCGAAGGTAAAGAACGTAGCGGACGGCTGGAACGAAGACGCGTAATTGGAAGCACTGTTGGAGGGAGTTCCAAAGAGATTCGTGCCAAACGCCAGAGTTCCCGCAAATGGCGCTTATTCGGCTCAAAACTCGACATTTTCGGACGAAAAAAATGACGTGATGCTGATACAAAATTGCTAATATTTCAAGGTTATGGTCTTGCCAAGATGTCCAACCCAGCCCCCTGACACTGGCCTACTTTTTAGTTCTTGAAATCGCCACTACCTAGCGTTGGCTGTTATGGGACAGCCTTCGGCTCTAAATACTCCGATAAGCTGATCAATTCGATACTTTCGTGGCTTTCGCCTCTTATCGTTATTACGACGTTATTTATTGTACTCGAACGGAAAATCATTGCAAATATAACAATAGACTTTTATTTATGTAAAATATTCGAAACACCGGCGCAACATACATATATAGCATGCCTGTCACACGACTACTAGCGCCACAGTGCGGCAAGGACATTTTGCGAACGTCATTTATCTGCCAGTGTCAGGGGGCTGGTCCAACCTTACTATATGGCGCTTTACATCTGACAATTCCAACCATAACCTCCTGGTGGGGCCATCTTTTGTCAAACGGCGGAGACTTATTTGTACTCCCAATATTTCCAAAGATTGTACCACCGAGTGAAACTAATCAAGATTAATAACGTGAGACGAGTGAAAGACGAATCATTTCATTCTTAGAGGATTAACGGGATACACCTAGCTCGGGGCCGGAAGAGAGGAATTTTGGTGATTTTTGTTCTGGGAAAATGCACGTGTGGGAGTTTAAAAAATGTCCTTTTACATTGAAAAATATCGTTTTAAGGGGTCAAGCTACTGTGACGGCCCGGAAATGAGAGTTATTTGAAAAATTAATTTTGAAGGTATACGTTGGATGATTCAAAAATCGTTTGGACATTTCTTTTTATAATTAAAGAAGTTATGAATAATCTCGTGAAGGCACTCTGGAGGTGAGGGGCTCAACGGTGTACTTGATTTTGGCCACCCGGTTGATCTGAAAAGAAAAAAACGAGTTATTTTTTTCTTAAAATAGATAATATTGGCTGAGACTTGACCGAGCTTTTTTTTATTAACGTATTTGAATTAATGGAAAAGAATTATTGATTTTTTGTCGATTTTTCGAGAGAAAATGACATTGTCAAGGGGCTGTTCCAGTGTGAACACTGAAAATATGGGTGATTTTCGGGAATTTTTTGGAAAAAAAGTACGGAATTAAATGTTTCGGAAAATTAAGAATATATTTGGCTATATTTGACCTATATTACATGATTTTTTCATAGACAAATATTGGGATCCGGGCGTCTTATGCGCTGCCTTCGAAGGCGCCAAAAAAAAGTTCCTCCACTGCTGACATGATTCCGGCCGATTGAGTAGCTGAAACCGAAAAAGGAAAAATTGTCGTTAAAGTGGAAGGTATTTCCTGTAGAATGACGTAGGATTTTCGAAAAATTTTAAAATGAACAAAATTACGTAGTTATGAAAAAAGTCTGTTTTCTTGCCTATAAAATGGTCGTTTTTTTCAATGCCAAATTGTCAATTTACATCCAATCAAAAATATCCTACATCATTGTAGAGTAAATATATTCAAGAGTACTCAGTTCAAATTTCAAGTCAATCGGATAATTGCTCTTTGAGTTACAAGGTCAGCAAATTTGAAAAATCTCATTTCGAGAAAAACGCGTTTAAAGATTTAACTATCGACTTTTGCAAGATAAAATGATAATATAAATGATGATATTCTTGAAAGTATAAAATGTCGAAAAAGGCAAAAAAAAAGGTTTCGACAGAAACGCGTTCGAAGTTTTACTAGCAGTTCTATCGTCATCATGAGTTTACCTTCAATCTGCGATTCTTGCACCGTATGTTGAACCTTTCTCTTCAATCCGAGTTGCCGCGAGCGGCGAACGAGAGTTCTGACATTTTCACAGTAGCCTAACGCCTTAAGTATCTTTTACAATTTTTTTAGTGAAAAATATTCATAAATGTGGTAGATGGAATCATGTATGCAGAGCGCTGTCTGTAAAACGTCCTTCGCAGTGATCACTGCTGCTCCGAAACAAATCATCGGACACAAAAATATCGAACGCATTTTGTTTTTTATGCGTAATTATCTAGTGTTTGGACGAAGGATTCAATAAAATATCGATTTTTGAAAAATGTCTGCAGTCCAAAGTGTAAGTATCACTTTATAGTGCATGAAAATGCTATATTTTCATAGATAAAAAAACGATGCATGAAAAAAATGCCTTCGTTCAAGCACTACTTTTTACTATGTAAAAGAAGCTTGTAAAATTCAAGTTGATCGGTGCAGTGATTTTTAAGATACCATGGTCACCGATTTTGAAAGAGTCATTTTGAGAAAAAAGCGTTTAAAGTTCTCAAATTTGAACGGATCGACTTGAAGATTTTCACAGATTATTTTTGGAATGTTATATTCTGAAAATCCGTCGAAAACCAAATGTTTTTTAAAATTTCGACTAGGCGTAAGGGGCGGTCCATAAATTACGTCATTTTAAAATAGGGGGGGGGGGGGGTCTGATCGTTGGATGACGGTAACGATAATTGGATTATGACGATAGGAAGGATAGGATGATTTTGGGGGAGGGGGGGTTGAAAATCAGCCAAAATCGATGACGTAATATATGGACGGCCCCTAAGCTCTTAATTCATTCGTAGTGATAAGGCCGGATGTTCCACCCCCAAAACAAGTTTTGCCAAAAGCCTTGCTTCGTTGCTCTCTCGCAACCGGAAAAGAAAGAATAACCGGAAGAGAAGAATACTCACTAAACATTTTCTTAAGATTTTGGAGATTGAGCGAATATACCGGAAGTGGAACGTTCCGGGACGCGTTTCTCAAAAACCGGACGCGCCAATTTTCAGAAGACACGCAACATTCGTCACCGGCGGAAAGCATGGACACTGCAGGTTTTCAACCCACACGGAAATAACGTTTTTGGAAAATATATATATATACATTTTTCAAACTCAAATCTTTTCATTTAAGGGGGGAAATACCTGTAGACGAGGAAACAATTTTCTGATTTTTTTTTTAACGGCAAGATTTCTTCACCTTTTTTGAGACGTAGGGTATGTTTTATTACTACTTTTAGCTGTTACATGGTATTTTTTTATTGATTAATCTTGAAAAATGGCGGAGGTAGGGCACGGTCTTCTAAACTGCATTTTCAAAACTGGCGTGACGTATAGCTAAAAAACTAATCGACCGATTCTGATGAAATTTGGCATAAATAATTCTAACCTTATTGTATACAACATGGACATAACTATTTCTGAAAGGAAACAAATCTACAGAAATTACACAAAGTGCAACTTTTGGGAGTACAAATAAGTCTCCGCCGTTTGACAAAAGATGGCCCCACCAGGAGGTTATGGTTGAAATTGTCAGATGTAAAACGTCGTATCGTAAGGTTGGACATCAGGCAAGACCATAACCTTGAAATATTAGCGATTTTCTATCATAGTATCACATAATTTTTGTCGTGCGAAAATGTCGAGTTTTGAGCCGAATAAGCGTCATTTGCGGGAAGTTTATAACTCTCCTTTACTTCTTTAATTTGAAAAAATCTGCAGCTGAGGCGCATCAATTGCTTGTATGGTCATGGAGCCTAGATACCAGGAGGTTCAGCGGCAATCGCGGCAATGCAGAGGCGCTGAAAAAAGCGTCCCCGAAAATGTCCCGAAGTGATGGCGCTGGGGTGCAGCGGCACCTACATATATAGTAATATATTGGTCAACGAGGTGAAAGTGATCGGATGAGTTTCTAACCTCACGACAGACCGATCGTGACATCAAACGTCGAAATATCCGCCGACTCATAATTTCCTCATGACGGTTCGGAAAAAAAACGCATAAGCGAGAACAGATCTCAAACTTAAAATGGCGGCGATACAGCCCATCTAGAAAAACGTGTTGTTTTGCACATAGCTTCACGGGAGAACGGTTTTCTCGTAAAATATAAGACCTGAAACAAAAACCAAAAAAATGATAATTTATATATAATTAGCTATGAGACGACCTAGAAATTTGCTTTCAAATTTTGCAAAAATAGCGCACTTTGAAGGAAATAAATCGATTTTTTGCCAAAAAAGCAGTAAATTGTTTTTAAAAAAAGTTTACATTTAATCAAAAAACGGCTACGTACTCCCATAAACAATATAATTGTGAAGCTGCTATCAAAATTTCAAATCGATGCTTGCAAAGGTGGTCGAGTAATCCGTCTTCCGAGATCAAAAAAAGTGGATTCGAGAAAAACGCGTTTAAAGTTGTGCGAGCAACTCAGCGCGCGCTCCAAGGCGCTGCGGTCAAATCGATAATTGAACCTTTAAATTGAAAAAATTGCTACAGGACCAACTGCATATTGTTTTCATGACACCAAAGTATTTTTAGGAAAGAAAACGTCTTTCCAAAATCCTAGAGTGG
Organism: Ophion obscuratus; assembly: GCA_964007375.1. Taxonomy (NCBI): domain Eukaryota; kingdom Metazoa; phylum Arthropoda; class Insecta; order Hymenoptera; family Ichneumonidae; genus Ophion; species Ophion obscuratus. Next base: position 21,842,739 of record OZ023317.1, read on the forward strand.
TGTTATCCTTTAACACTAATGAGGGTTAGGTACATCATCTGTGATCTGTCTTAGATCGGACCCATGTTTAGCGTATATCTATATACATATAGGTGCTGGAGCACCCCAGCGCCATCATTTCTTGTACTCGTTTTGGGGACGAGTTGAAAGGCCTCGCTGAACCTCCTGGTATCTAGGCTCCATGCTCCTGGTATCTAGGCTCCATGATACAGGTCTTGCAACGAAGCTAATTTTTCGTGGTGGGGGTAGGCACGATTATCGGCTTCATTTTTCGATTCACTAGGCGCCACTACGCGTCGCTACTAGCAAGGGGAAGTAGTTTCCCCCTTACCTCTTACCGGCGAATGGGCCGAAGGTGTTTACGTATGTTTTTGTGGCGCGATTGTCGAAATAACCTTTATTTGCGACCATATACCAGAAGGTTCTATGCGATTTACCGTGATACATTTTCATCATGTTTTTACGCATAAGTGTGCATTTTTTTTTGTAGTGTTTTCGAAAAAATCGCGAAATCGCTAAGGGTTGCGCGGTTCGCAAATGTAAAACGGGGTAAAATTGTAAGCAGAAATGCTCCGTGTTTCGCGTGCCCAGAATCGTCGAACGATACAAAAAATGGCTCTGATAAAAAAATGGCTACTGGAGACTGAAAGAGTCTCAGTACGGGGGCGAAAAACATTTCGAAGAACGATGTATTGTGAGACATTGGAGAAAAGAGGATGTAAATGGTCATAATATGTGCTGGTATGAATTAATGTATTCAAAAAGTTTTCAGTTTTTTTTTTACATGAAAGTAGTAATCTTTTTCTTAATCAACACATTTTTTTAATTTGTTTCGTATATTATGCAGTTTACACGACAGTACGGTAAATTAAGTTAGGGCAAACGGCGCATGCGTTGCCTTCAGGAGGGAGAAGGACAGAAGAGCTATTTCTCTCTTCGTCGCACCACTACTTCCCCTTGCCGTCACGCACCAAGTGGCAGAAATCGGAATAAAAAACAGAACCGCTAAGGGTGCCTACCCCCACTACCGCTGTTGTCAGACCTGGTACGTAAGACCGTGGTCCGCCGTAACCCGTTTAGAAGACCGTGCCCAGCCCCCTGACACTGGCCTACTATTCCTATACGATAAACGAAAACGCGTTTTGTCCCGACTTTTTAGTTCTTGAAATCGCCACTGCCTAGCGTTGGCTGTTGTGCGACAGCCTTCGGCTCTAAACACTCAGATCAGCTGAACGATTCGATACTTTCGTGGCTTTCGCCTGCTATCGTTATGGCGGCGATATTTATTGTGTTCAAATGGAAAATCATTAGAACGGAAAATCATTCCAAATATATCAATAGATTTGTATTCATGTAAGGTATTCGAAACACCGGCGCAACATACATATATATGCATGCCTGTCACACGACTACTAGCGCCACAGTGCGGCAAGGACCTTTTGCGAACAGCATTTATCTACCAGTGTCAAGGGGCTGACCGTGCCACACTGCCATTTTTAAAGATTAATTAGAAATTCCATGAAATAGCCAAAAATAGTAAGAAAACATACCCTAAGTCTCAAGAATTGTGAAGGAATCTTTCCTTTTCTCGAATTGAAGCGCATTTTCGGAAAGTGCACTACTTTACGAAATGCTGAATAACTGCGAACAAAAATCTTGGAGTAATCATTTTTAGGCCAATCGGAGGTAAGTATCGAGCCTTTGGAATTCCTCCGCAACGAAATTTTTCTTGCACTTTTCCAACCAATAGCATGCGAGTTTACGAGACTAGAAGAAAGGCAAAAAATACTCCTCACTAGTCACATAATAAAAAAAAAGTAGAGAATTTAAAAAAGTGCAGGGGAGCTTCGTTATTTACGTAAAAAGATTTACTAAGTGAGAATTTTTATTAAAATAAACATTTCTGGCGGCGGGTTCTTTTCGTAAAATTTGCAGCGTACAGATATTTTCTTCCCGTTTCATAGGACTCGGCATTTCGTAGAATAAGATATGAAAAAAAAACAGCTGAAAGTCGCCGTCTCATTGGCTGACAGAACGATTCGGTCCGACGACTTTTGTGTTTTTTTGGGGATTGATTGAGTTTTTACGGATTTTCTGGCGACTGAGAGCTTGTCACAAATGATCGGGTGCTGTTGCGTCAAACTCTACGTTATAATATTGCTGTGCATCGCCGCCATTATACCGGCCGCGATAATTCTCATCTACAACCCGCAATTATTGGGAATAAGCAGCGAGAGCAAAGAGCCGGACAAGACCTAAGGCAAGGTAAGAATGTACGCGATTCGTGAAAACTCAGCTACTCGATTGGGGCATAAATGCACGTACGTGAAGAGCCAAGCATTTTTGTCATCGTTTTAGCCGCATTGGGACCGGAAGCTGGAACTTTCTGCACCGGATCTTCAGCAATTGCGGGATGAAAAATAAGCAACGATATTTTTGAGCGCCACGTTGAATGTTTCGAAATTTTACACTCCTACGAGTTTAATAAAGAGGCTATTGATTCGTACCTATCGTGGGTAAGGCAGATTCCTTTCCGTTGTACCGACCGAGCTAGTCGGATACCCTTTTGGAATGGAAATTCTTTCTTTCGCCGTGGAAAAGGACGCAACGACATTTTCGAAAACCACGTTTGTTATTTCAAAATATTACAATTCTATGTCTGCTTTTTTAAGGCGGGGTAGAAAGTGTACCACGTGACGTATAAGTGCGAGCGAGATAGCAAAAATTTTCGAACAAAGAGTTCTCAAAGATTAATGCTATTCAGAGCAACATCAAATAGTCAAGTTCTGCGTCAGGAATTTCTCGAACGTCTGATGCTTTGTTTTCCTAAAAAATTGAACCATCTGTGAGAAAACCGGGTTGGGAAATTTGTGAGGTTATGTGGATCTTGTACATGCCGTTAATAACATTTTTCCGAGCTTTTAACGGGTTACAAGTCGGGGCCGGAAAAAAGAGGAATTTTCATGAATTCTTTCTGGGAAAAAGTAGGCAGGTTTTCATTTTTTTCATTAAGGAGTATCATTTTTTTTTCATTAAAGCGTATTTTAAGTATCTTCCAGATTTTTTTGATTGAAACATATTTATAAATGTAGTAGACAATACAATGGTTTATGCAGAGCGCTGATTTCAATTTGATTCAATTGACAAGCGAGATTTCCTTCCGACCAACAGCGGTCACCGCGAAAGACGTTTTTCAAAACGTCTTTCGCGGTAACCGCTGTTGGTCGGAAGGAAATCATGCCAAATTTAGAGAAAAGCATTTCGTTTTTGCATGAAATTGTCCAGTATTTGGATGAAGGAAATTATTAGTACTTGGATGAAGGATTGTATTAATAAAATATTGATTTTTTGAAAAATTGCCGCAGTCCAAAGCGACAATATCGATTTTCGGTCGAAAAACTCGCTATTTTCGTTGATAAAAAAACTATGAATAGGAAAAAAATCGTTCATGCAAGAACTGCTTTTCGATGTGTATAAGAAGATTTAAAAATTTGAAGACGATCGGTGCAGTGATTTTTAAGATATCGTGGTCACCGATCCCGAAAAAGTAATTTTGAGAAAAACGCATTTGAAGTTCGCGGTTCTCGGAGCCTACCCACAAACGCCGATAACGCCCTTAACTTCGGAAGGCTCGAAATTTCCGGAGGATATTTTGAAAATCCGTCGACAACAAAAAATCGAGCCCCATTGTCAACTAGTCGTAAGCCCTTAATAAAAACGTTATTAATTCTTACCATCGATCGATAAGGCAGATTCATTTCCATGTACCGACCGAGTACCTCGTATGTCCATTTCGCCGCCCGAAATAAACGCCTGCCCCGCCACTGTTCGGGAAAGCGACGCCTTTGCGTCTCAATTATTCGTTGAAAGAAAAGTGTGCGAGTTCGATAATTTCGAAGTTTGTACATTCCGAGACTCATCCGTAGCTGTCAGAGCTCGTGATTTCTCGATTTTCCTCATCTCTCCGTTGAGGATACGGAAATTTTGCCGTTGCGTCGCAACGAACGACGCTCCTCGTACGCGCCTACGTACGAAACGACATCATCGGTTTGCACTTTCCTGCGATTCGGAACACAAAAGACAACATAACCTCGGCCGATGAGTCTGTTGTGCGACGATAATTGTTGTTTCTTTTCCCTCTCGTTTCTATACTCTCGCGCGATGTTTCAGTGAGACTAATTCGACCCGCGAGCCCGATGTCCAATGACAAGAAATCGTAGCTCATCGTACATGTTTGCCTGGCCCGTCGCCCCGTTGAATTGAGGAACAGGAAGAAAAAGGACAAAGCGGGAAAAATATGAGTTTTCACAGAGGTGGCGGCAACAAGCCGAAGGGCTTCGGCTTCACCAGCTTTCAAATGTCCGGTACCAAGCGCACCGGCGCCAATATACCGCCTCCCAATATCTCCAATTCGGTCCTCAGTAAACAAGGCTACCACACCATGAATTCCATAACGGAAAATGCCCTGAACGCCTGCTGGAGCATACCCAAAAAACGCACCAAAACCGAAGAAGAGTGAGTACGAGGTTGAGAACTTTTTCAACTTATTATACTTACGTGTTTCTCCGATTGTATTTTTCTTTTAGGTTTTCCAACCTATCGCCCATTTGCATGAGATTAATGTTTGCATCGTTGCAATGCAACGAGAATTACGATTTTTTAATTGCTCAAATTTCTTTCGGTGGATCTGGGCTACAAAAATTGCGCTACGATTTCTTATATTGCACATTCAGAGATTGACAATCTGAAGATACATAAAAATATTTTGTAAAGTACCAAAAAGGTGGAATCGAAAACATAAACAAGAATTTTCGTTGAATTTTCAATGCAAACTTCAATACCATCCATTTGCCTCTTTTTATTGCAACTATTAGGACTTGGAATTAATTCGTAGCGTTTTTTATTTAAAAAAAATCATTTATTTTAAATGAAAATAAAAAAATACATTAATGAAAGTATTGCCCCTCGCTTTCGACTACTTTTGACCATCTTTCGGGCAGGGTACGAATACCGTGTTGGAGGAACGCCTCGTCTTTACAGGCAATCCACGAATCGACCCGTTTTTGACAATCTTCGTAAGAAGTGAACTTCTGCTCAGACAGGCTATGAGCCATTGAACGAAAGAAATGGTAATCTGGAGCGATATCTGGAGAATACGGCAGGTGGAGTAGGACTTCCCATTTAAGTGTTTCCAGATATGTTTGTACCGGTTTTGCGACGTGCGGACGAGAATTGTCATGCAGCAAAATGATTTTGTCGTATCTTTCGGAATATTCCGGCCATTTTTATTTCAATGCACGGCTCAAGCGCATCAATTGCAGTCGGTAGCGATCCCCAGTTATGGTTTCATTCGATTTCAGCAGTTCATAATACATCACACCCCTCTGATCCCACCAAATACAGAGCAGGAGCTTAGACCCATGGATATTTGGCTTTGCCACTGATGTTTATGGTTGGCCGGGCTTAACCCATGACTTTCTGCGCTTCGGATTCTTGTAATGGATCAATTTTTCATCACCAGTGACAATTCGATGCAAAAAACCGGGAAAAAATGCGGGACGTAAAACTCCCCGCAAAAACACTTCATTCGGCACAAATGTTAACATTCAATAAATTATAAAGTGTTGTTATTTACGATTAAAAAAGAGGTTATGTACATCAAATGACATTCAATGCTAGCTGTTTCACGATCAGCCCCCTGACACGGGCCGCTTTTCCCATACGACGAAACGATTCGTGTTTTGTAGCTGTTTTTTAATTCTGCTAGCGCCCTGTACGTGGCGCTGGCACTGACGTGACTGCCTGAGATTTCTCCTTCTCCGGCGCTATACGTCATACAGCCATTGTTGTTGTTTCATTTGAGCGTTCGAGGTTATCTTCGCGTAAATGAATTCGTGTAAACCGTGTAAACCTTGTCAACCAAAAAATTATAAATATAGTTTAGTATATCGTGTGCTTAGTGGTTTTTTCGTGCAGTAATTACAATGGTGTTTATTCAGATTTTCCATGTTGCCCTGCACCGTAGTTATTTTTGACTCCTTCGTATTAACTTGCATGCTTACTATCACCATATATGTTGTAAAACTTCGAAAAGTCATAGGCAGGTAGTGTAACTAATTACCCCCCCCCCCCTTCCACTCATTACAGCGGTTTTGAATATTGTAAATTATTCATATTTTTTGTGTTGCCCTACACCCCCTACACCCTACAGGCAAACCAATCCCCTCTCCAGATCTCATTACAGCAGTCTTGTACCTGCCAGCGCTACAAGCGCCAAAACTCGGCGACAATTCCGAGCTACATTTCCCGAGCCGATTTCAGCGGTCAGTGTCAGGGGGCCGTTCACGATGAATACATTACTGTCGGTAACGACGAAATACTGTACTACCTACGCCATCTCTTGTAAAACGCTACGAATTAATTCCAACGCCTGATAGAAACTATTTTTCTTCCCCTCGCGTGATGGACAAGAAACCGAAGTGACGACGCATCCTTAGGGGAAACAATTTCCAAATGCCGTCAAAAGTGCAAGATTCCAAAGAATATAAACATTTTTAACTTACTCGGGTATGTCCATCTCTGGTGAAGCAACAATTATTAGCGGTAGATTTGCTCGCTTTTCTGACTTGGGAGAAAAATTTTCCTATAAAAGTTACATAGTTCGAAGGGAGTCATCGAGCGACGGCTATGAGATTCACCTTTTAAAAAAATACTTTAAAAAAAATAGGAACAGCATTTTTTTTTCAGAGGTTCATCAGGGAACTAAAAATTACTTCGCATACGAAATTTCAAGATGATCGATCAAGATTTAGGTAAAAAAAATCGGTGAAAACAAATTTCAATGTTTTTAGCCTAGAATCGGAAGGGGTTAGGCTACTGTGACCTAAATACTGACCTAAAAATCCGGGTTATTTAGAAAAATTAATTTCGTAGTAATAAGTAAGATTATTAAAGAATTGTTTACAATTTTATTTGTATGTACATTAACAAAATTGTGCACCAAATTTTATATGAAAATATAATTAATTTAAAAAGTCATAAACAATCTCGTAAAGGCCTTTCCTACGTGTGGAGCACTTGATTTTGTCGATTTTGGCTGGTGACTACTTGATTTTGGCCACACGATGCTGAAGTTTGCATCGTTGGACTGCAACGAATTTAACTTCTTTTGGCTGATTTCACGTATAAAAATCCTTCAACAATTATTTAAGATATTTATTTAGCGATCTTGATGATAAATCTATAAAAAAAGATCGCCTGTAATAATGAAAATGTGGAAACTCAAATGTAAAACCGAATTTTCGTTGCGTTCCAACGACGCAAACTTCAACACCATTTTGGCCATCCGGTTGATCTGACACGAAAAAAAAACGAGTTTCTTTCTTAAAATATAAAACATTGATTAAGACTTGACCAATCTTTTTTTAAAATCGAATTTCAATTGTTAAGAAAATGTTTTTTTTTTTCCAGGAAATCTTATATTATTGTTAATAATTAATGACAAAAAATGTTAAGAAGAAACACCTCTGTCAAGATTAAAATACTATTACATTGAATAAGTGTATCAAATTTCAAGTCCATCGGCTCATAAGGTGTGGAGAAGTGTACACCGTTTTGAAAAGCACAATTTCAAGAAAAATGCGTACAATTTTTTGCAATCAGTTCTATCGTAATCATAAATTTACCTTTAATCAGCGATTCCTGCACTAAATGTTGGACCTTCCTCTTCAATTTGAGTTGCTTCTTCTCTTACCGCCAATTTGCGTCTAACCCCTTAAGGGGGTATATCAGTGTGAACGCTGAAAAGTTGCGTGATTTTCGGGAATTTTCTGGATGAAAAGTACTCAATTAAATGTTTCGGAAAAGTAAGAATATATTTGGCTATATTTGTCCTATATTACATAATTTTTTCATAGAAAAATATTGAGGTCCAAGCGACTTATGCGCCGCCTTCGGAGGCGCAAACAAAAGTTCCGCCACTGCTGACATGATTCCGGCCAATTGAGTAGCTGAAACCGAAAAAGGAAAAAATGTCGTTAAACTGGAAGGTATTTTCTGTATACTGACGTAGGATTTTCGAACAATATCAAAATCTAACAAAATGTCGTAGTTATGAAAAAAAAGTCTGTTTTCTTGTTTATAAAATGGTCGTTTTTCTCAATGCCAAATCGTCAATTTTCATCCAATCAAAAACATCCTACGTCATTGTAGAGTAAATATATTCAAGAGTACTCAGTTCAAATTTCAAGTCAATCGGATAATTGCTTTTTGAGTTACAATGTCAGTAAATTAAAAAAATCTCATTTCGAGGAAAACGCGTTTAAAGATTAAACTATCGATTTTTGCAAGATAGAATGATAGAGATACGGCCTTGAATTGTTTACAGGATATTCTTGAAAGTATAAACTGACGAAAAAGGCAAAAAAATCGATTTTTTAAAAGTGCCAAACTGGTATAGCCCCTTAAACTGGCTTCGAACGCACTCAACTGCAGCACTTGAAACTACCGGTTTCCCTAAGTTTATTATACACACTGGTAAATGTGTTACGCAAAAGCAGATGAAGATCTGGATAACGTTCATCGTACGCAGTTACTGCTTGTATTGCATTTTCGTGACATTCTCCGTAAATTAACATATCAATTTGCTCTTGATAAGGAAACATTTTGCGGAATGTTTAATTTTGTACTGACAACTGAAAAATTGCGTCGTACTTTTCATTGAAGAGAACACACATTTATTATGGAAATCACAAACTTCGCACTGCTTTTCAAAACAAGTTGATAAGATTATCACTTGCGAGCGATGTAAAAAAGGCTGTACGACTCACCCGGATTTTGTTTGGTATTAAACTATTGAAACCTCAATTGGAGCTTGTTCGTTAATACAAAGCGACATGATTAATAATGATGTTGAAGTTTGCATCATTGGAATGCAACGATAATAATTTTTGTTTTGTTTCGAACACTTCCGTTGTCAGATTAAAGCTACGAAAATCACGAAAACTTTGTTTAGGATTCTTACTTAGTCATTTATAAGAAATCCGCAAAATATGATTTTGGAAAATACTGGAAATAATAAATGAATAAGAATTTTCGTTGCGTGCCAACGATGCAAATTTCAGCCCGGTGATTAATAAGACAATACAATCAATGGGAATCAGATTGCAAGTGTGTATTGAAAGCGTTGGCCATTACTTTGAGCCCTTTTTATAGGAGTAAGTATTTGCCCCGTTTTTTCAGTCGATTCTAGGCTAGAAAACATTGAAATTTCTTTTTTAATGGTTTTCGATACTACATCTCGGTCGATCATCTCGAAATTTGGCATGTGAACTTACTTTCAGTTCATTGATAAAATTCAGGGTTATTCTTTAGATAAGTGCCTTCTCCGAAAAATGAGCCTAAAATTATTATTTTGCTATTATCTCATTTATTGGGTTATAAATGATGATATTCAGTAGGTGGAAGCTGACATTTTTCGTTAATAAATGTTTTAAGAACAAAAAATCGTTAAAAATAATTTCGAATATTTCAAAAACTCAAACAAACCCAATATAGGCGTCGAAATGTTCAAAAATGCCTGAAACTCAAAATAAAAAATGTTCTAACTCAAACGATGTCAAATAGCTTACTTTTCCCGCTCTATAATAAATAAATTATCATCTGGGTTTGTTCAGCCGTTTGAGTTGCATACACATTTGCAAAGCCCACATATCTTCTTCTCATCTGACAACATTACGCAAGACTCCCGAAGCGATTGATCTTCCGCGCCGTGATTTCGAAGATGATAGTCTTTTTATCGGTGCTGACACGAGCGAATGATCGACAGGTACTTCGAGGACGACGAGGAAGCTCAAAGCTCCACCCTGGAGTACATACCCGCGCCAGGCTCGCCAACGTTCGATCTGATGAAGAAGAACGCGGCTAAGCAGGACAGCGACAGCGAGGAGGATCCGTTGGACGTCTTCATGGCCGGCATAGACGCGGAAGTGAAAAAAAGTACCACCGTACCGCGCCACGCGGAAGAGACTGTCAAGGAGGAAAAGCCGAAAGGCATTCGAGCCGACATAGACGGGGAGGATGACGAAGAGAGCTATTACAGGTAAGTTACCCTGCGAGCGTATCGAACGGCTAGTAAGAATGCCAAATAAGTTGGTCCAGTAATTGTCACCTTAAGCATAGCGCCCGACATTGCGAATTTCTATAGCTCCACTTGGAAAGTGAGTGGAAGTTATTTTAAGTCATTCTTAATTAGTTTTTTTTTTATTAGAAAGAAAAGCCTCGTGAAATTCTCGTGTCTGTTATAATATCGGTCACTTTCAATTGTTATAAACAACTATTCTATCATAAAATAATTTTTGAGATTTCTCGAAAGAGTCGTGTTCACCTGTGTTCGAGACGTATTCAGTTATCAACGTGGTCACGACCCAGTCATCGACAACGTGTATTTATGTGTATATCTTTTTACTGTCGCGAATACGTGTATGACGATTACTGGTCCGTGGATTCTTCAGACAATTCTAATTACGGACCCAATATTTCTTTTTTCATTTACTTGATTTCTTTAGTCTCTGATATTTTCCATAAATTAATATTCGGTTCGTAAGATTTTTTTTCAACCATCTTCGTCCTGGTTATCGACAGCCGTGGCAATTCATCGGCAAAGTATTTATATTGCTGAATCGGTAATCGTCGTATATGAAAACTCGTTGAAATTAGCATAAAACTATTATAATTTTCTATACTGAACGCAAAACTGAGATTTTTATAACTTGAAGCAAACTTACCTCACGCAAGTGCCCAGGCATTGTCAAATCACCTGTGATGGACACGCTTCAACTTTAACCTCCAAATGAAGAATTCGGCCGAAATCGCAAATAGCTGAATATTTTTTATTTCGTTATCCTTGAACACGTATACTTACGAGTGTGACAATGCAATACAACATAGTAAATATCTTCTGGACGCCAATATATCATAGGCTTTGCGGAAAGTTTCTCGAAAAAAATAACCCAGATGACAATTTGCCGAATACAATTTTCCGAAAGAACAATTCTCTGAAAACAGTTTACCGAAGAAACAATTTCCAAAATGAACAATTGCTCGAATACAATATTCCGAATGGACAGTCCCCAGAATCAAATGAACAAAAAAAAAAAATACCATGTAACAGCCCAAAGTAGTAATAAAGCATACCTGAAGTCTAAAACTCGCTCCAGATACATGGAGGAGAATCCCACCGCGGGATTGCCGCAAGAGGACTCGGATCAGGAGATCGAGTACGACGACGACGGCAATCCGATAGCCCCGCCAAAGAAAAAGGACATCGACCCGTTGCCGCCGATCGATCACACCGAGATCCAATACGAGCCGTTTGAGAAGAACTTCTACAACGTCCACGAGGAAATATCGAGTCTCGACAAGGATCAGGTGCAAGAGTTGCGTGACACCCACGGTATAAAAGTTTCCGGCGCCTCGGTGCCGCATCCGGTCACGAGTTTCGGTCACTTCGGCTTCGACGACGCACTCATAAAGTCCATACGCAAGAACGAGTACACGCAACCTACGCCGATTCAAGCGCAGGCGGTGCCGGCAGCCCTCGCCGGTCGCGATCTTATCGGTATCGCGAAAACCGGTAGCGGAAAAACCGCCGCCTTCATATGGCCGATGCTCGTTCACATAATGGACCAGAAGGAGCTGAAACCCGGCGACGGACCGATCGGATTGATACTCGCGCCTACGAGAGAATTGTCGCAACAGGTAAAGGGGGGGGGGGGGGGAGAGTGAGAGAGAGAGAGAGAGAGAATTTCCGGCCTTAACCCCCCTTTTGCTTCCCTCCACGAACAGATCTATCAGGAAGCCAAGAAATTCGGCAAAGTGTACAACATTCAGGTATGCTGCTGTTACGGCGGTGGCAGCAAGTGGGAACAGAGCAAAGCCCTCGAGGGTGGCGCGGAAATCGTCGTTGCGACCCCGGGACGTATGATCGACCTCGTCAAAATGAAGGCCACGAATCTTTCGCGCGTCACATTTTTGGTACTCGACGAGGCCGACAGAATGTTCGATATGGGCTTTGGTGAGTGCATTTGACCCGAGCAAACTCAACAAACATAGCTCCAGCAAAGTCATGGCTGTTACACATATAGAAAACCGGAAAAACTCGGGAATCTTCTGCCTCCTGGAATAATCAGAAAATGTCAGGGAGTTTTTAAAATTCTCTGGAATTTTTCCATGATTGGCTTTTAGCGAGAATTGCGAAAAATGAAACCACTTTGAAAAAAAAGTGAAAAGTATAAAAATTAATATTTTCCTATATTTTTAATATATAAAATATTGATCTATTTTAATATTTTGTATAAATATAAAATGAAAATAAAAAATGTTTATATAAGAATAAAAATGCCACGAAGAATTTTTATTCTTCATTACATACAAAACAAGTTATGTCCGTGCCAAACCTTGAACATTTCAAAAAATAAAAACGAATTTACTCGTAATCTCTATACATTTGCATTCGATTTGTCGATACACAACCACACAATTACTATTGTAGATAATTATTTATATTTATTTTTTATTTATTAGTACCTATATAAAAAAATCTGTTTATAATAAAGAACAGGTTCTGTATTTTCTTCTAATGATTTTTTTCACTTTACAGTGTTTGAATTATTTTTTGATTTTCAATTTTTATATTTCATTTCAATATTCAACATTTTCATATATTCGATATTAAAAACAAATTATGTTTTTAAGAATTTATTCGCCTTTGCAGAGCCTCAGGTACGATCGATATGCAATCACGTGCGGCCGGATCGACAAACGCTCCTCTTCAGTGCAACGTTCAAGAAACGCGTCGAGAAACTCGCGCGAGACGTGTTGACCGATCCCGTGAGGATTGTACACGGTGACGTGGGCGAAGCGAACACGGACGTGACGCAACACGTCACGGTCTTTCACAACAATCCAATTGGAAAATGGTCATGGTTGTTGCACAACATAGTCGAATATCTGAGCGCTGGCAGTTTGCTGATATTCGTGACGAAAAAGGTACGATTCAAGGCGAAAAACACCCTCGTTGATCTTGAGATTATTTTTCGAATGTATTTAAAATCGTGCAACGCGACAAAAAATAATGCTCCTTTCCCTCTCTTTCTCTCTCTCTCTCTCTCTCTCTCTCTCTCTCTCTCTCTCTCTCTCTCTCTCTCTCTCTCTCTCTCTCTCTCTCTCTCTCTCTCCCTCTCTCTTTGATTTCCGCAGCTAAACGCCGAAGAATTGGCGAACAATCTCAAGCTGAAGGAATTCGACGTGATGCTGTTGCACGGAGACATGGATCAGATAGAGAGAAACAAAGTGATAACGGCCTTCAAACGAAAAGAAGTCAGTATACTGGTCGCCACCGACGTGGCAGGTAAATTAGCGTCTTTTTGTTTGTTTTTCGATATTTTCGGTTCACGTTGCGATCCGGTACTCCGGGTTCACACCGGAATCCGGTACTTTCGGTTCATATTGTGATCTGGAACTTCCGGTTCATGTTGCGATTCGGAACTTCCGGTTCGTGTTGTGATCTGGTACTTCCGGTTCATGGTGCGATATGGTACTTCCGGTTCATGTTGCGAGCCGATACTTCCGGTTCGTAATGCGATCCGGAACTTGCGGTTCATGTTGCGATTTGAGACTACCGGTTTGTGTTGCGATCTGGAACTTCCGGTTCATGTTGCATTCCGGTACTTCCTCTCAATGTTGCGATCTGAGACTTCCTCTTCATGTTGCGATCTGAGACTTCCGGTTTGTGTTGCGATCTGGAACTTCCGGTTCATGTTGCGAGCCGGTATTTCTTGTTCATGATGTGATCTGGAACTTCCGGTTCATGTTGCGATTCGGAACTTCCGGTTCATGTTGCGATCTGAGACTTCCGGTTTGTGTTGCGATCTGGAACTTCCCGTTCATGTTGCGAGCCGGTATATCTTGTTCATGATGTGATCCGGAACTTGCGGTTCATGTTGCATTCCGGTACTTCCTCTCCATGTTGTGATCTGAGACTTCCGGTTCGTGTTGCGATCTGGAACTTCCGGTTCATGTTGCGAGCCGGTATTTCTTGTTCATGATGTGATCCGGAACTTGCGGTTCATGTTGCATTCCGGTACTTCCTCTTCATGTTGCAATCTGAGACTTCCGGTTCGTGTTGCGATCTGGAACTTCCGGTTTTTGTTACGAGCCGGTATTTCTTGTTCGTGATGTGATCCGGAACTTGCGGTTCATGTTGCATTTCGGTACTTCCTCTTCATGTTGTGATCTGAGACTTCCGGTTCGTGTTGCGATCTGGTACTTCCGGTTCATGTTGCGAGCCGGTACTTCCGGTTCATTATGCGATCCGGAAGTTCCGGTTCATGTTGCGATCTGAGACTTCCGGTTTGTGTTGCGATCTGGAACTTCCGGTTCATGTTGCGCGCCGGTATTTCCTGTTCATGATGTGATCCGGAACTTCCGGTTCATGTCACGATCCAGTACTTCCGATTCGTGTTGTGATCTGGAATTTCCGGTTCATGTTGCGATCTGGGACATTCGGTTCATGTTGTGATCTGGAACTTCCGGATCATGCTGCGATCTGGGACTTCCGGTTCATGCTGCGATCGTTTTCCAACCTCGTCTCGAACATTGCCTTTGGAGAAGTTACTATTAGTTCGTGCATGCAGCGCTTGTTCGGGCTTTTAGTTGGAAGGTTCCCAACATGATGCGTCGTTGCTTCGTTTGTTCAAAGCCTGCATGCGAAATTCGGGATCGATCCACTAGGCAGTTGAAGAATTATAACACTTTCAATTGGCAGCGCGCGGTCTGGACATACCTCACATAAAGACGGTGATAAATTACGACGTGGCGAGGGACATAGACACGCACACGCATCGAATAGGCAGAACGGGCCGAGCGGGTGAGAAGGGCGACGCTTACACCCTCGTGACCGAGAAGGACAAAGAGTTCGCGGGCCATCTCGTGAGGAATCTCGAAGGTGCCAATCAGGAAGTGCCCAAAGGACTGATGGATCTCGCGATGCAGAGCTCCTGGTTCCGCAAATCGAGATTCAAGGGCGGCAAGGGCAAGAGTCTGAACGTCGGTGGCGCCGGACTTGGCTTCCGCGGTCGAAACGAGAAACCGGCACAGGTATTTCAACGTTTCGAAATAAACAAATCTTCTTTTGTTTTGTTCTTTTAACGATGAAAATTGATATCTCACGGGTTTCTCGTCGTTGATTCAAGGCCGGAGGAACGTCTTCACAATTGCCCAAGGACATAAGCGAAGTCGTGAAGAAATTGGAGAGACAGGGTCCGGGTAGCGATCGATTGTCCGCTATGAAAGCCGCCTTCAGAAGCCAATACAGCTCGCAGGTGATTCTTTCTTTGCTCGTGCTATCTTTTTATACGGTGGTTCATTAGTTTTTCGACAATGAGCTCGGCCCGAAGTTGCTACGAGGACGCACTACATTTGAAAAAAAAATCACGCCACAGTTTCGCGCGTCCTCCGATCACACGTGGGAACAAACGATACAGCCGCCCTCGGTGATAATGCCGCCACCGCCACCGCCACCCAACTCGAATGATTCGAACGCGGCCCAAGAGTCCGTGGCGCTTCCGGACAGCCAGAGCAACGACGAATCGAGCAGCGCTGACAGGGCCGAGCGCAGGAGAGTGCGCAAGAGCAGGTGGGAGTGATCAACGGAAAGGACCAAAATGCAACGGAGGGTTATTGTACTTGTGACCTTGAACTTATCGATAATTTCGCAATCGATTGGTTTTATATGGTGAATAAAACTTGAATTGACTAGCACGTATCTTTTTTTTCCATCTTCGTCATTTGGCGGAAATGTCGAAACATTGGAAAACACTCCAGGGTGACAGGGAGGAGTGTCTCTCGGGAACTAAAAATAACGAAGTGACTGAGGCAAAAAGTGAAAGGGGTGGCACTTTGAGGGACGACTTTGGCAGGAGGTAGTTGTAATGTTGCGAATATCGAGACTATCCGTGAAAATGTGGAGATTTTTTTTCCGGAGGTTACAAATAATACTGCGACGACCCGAAAATCGAGATTATTTAAAGAAAATTACGTTGAGGAATAAGTGAGGTGATTGAAAAATCGTTTGGACTTTTGTATGTACGTTAAGGGGTTACCCCCACTTGCGATTTGAAAAAATCGATTTTTTTATTCCATTTTTTGAAGTATAAGTATCTGAGAATATGTCCTGAAAATTTCAAGTCGATCCGAACAAAATTGACTGAGATATGAGCGTTGAAAGAGAAGAATCCGTTGTGTAAACGACCGGCTAGTCTCCCGTCTGGCGCGCTCGACCCTCCCTCCGACCTTCAATGCATTGTTCGATGAAAAGGGTCGTATACCTGGCATTCACAACGTTCATATAATAGACGAATTTATAAAAACGTATTTTCGTTGTCTGTTATGGTCTAAACTCGTCAGTGTAGCTCGAAAGTTCGACTATATAAGCGCAGTTTTTATTCATTTTACATTCAAAAATGGATCGAAAAAAAGGTTCGCGACAAACAAGAAGCAGTGATAATTTACGGAAATCTCGACCAAAAAAAAAGGAAGGGTGTTTTTAACGCCAACCTGGCCGAAACGGAAACTGAAAGTTTCAGCACGTCTGCGAAGAAACTGAAAAATAATATTGATATGACTGTGAATCAAAGTCCTAATATTGAATATCGGATTTTGAACTTTTGGGTTGTGTTTGCTGCTATTTCAAATTTAGTGAAGTGCAAAACGTGTAATGAAAATATTACATTTGAAACGGCAAGTGCAAGAGGGCTAGGCTTCAAAATCGTTGTGAAATATGACTCATGTGCAGATAATTTGATACCATCTTCTCCTTTTTTGGAACATTCGTATGAAATAAATCGTCGATTTATATTCACCATGCGAGTTCTCGGCACAGGATTGGCTGGAGCACAAACATTTTGCGGACTTATGGACATGCCAAGGTTTCTTACCGAGACTACATATTCAATAATTTTGAAAAGTATTTATGAGTCTGTGAAAACATGTGCAGATGTAATATTTAAAAAAGCCATACGAGAAGAAATTGAAGATACACCTAATGCAGAAGGCGATGCAACTCCTCAATTAACAGTTTCCGGACATGGATCCTGGAGGAAGCTAGGATATACGTCGTTGTTCGGAGTCACATCAGTCATAGGCTACTACAGTGGAAAAGTACTTGATCTTCTGGTAAAAAGTGCGTATTGTAAAATGTGCGAATCGTGGAAATATAAGCTAAATGATGCGGAATACGAAGAATGGTACGAAACACACGAAGATAACTGCAGTGCAAATCACGAAGGCTCCTCGGGAAAAATGGAGGTGGACTCCATTATCGAAATCTTCAAGCGTTCAATAGAAAAATATAATGTCCTGTACCGTTACTATATTGGAGACGGAGATTCGAAAACGTATATTGGGCTAGTAAATTCTCATCCTTATGACGACGTAGAAGTTATAAAAAAAGAATGCATCGGTCACGTCTAAAAGCGTATGGGATCCCGCCTTCGTAATATAGTAAAAAAAAACAAAAAGCTTGGTGGTAAAGGACAGCTGACAGGAAAATTTATTGATAAGCTCACTGTGTACTATGGACTTGCTATTCGACGCCATTCTGCTTCTGTTCACGATATGCATGAGGCAATATGGGCGACCTTCGATCATTACAGTTCAACCGATGCAAATCCACACCATGAGAGAGGTCCAACCGGTGAAGAATCGTGGTGTCCGTATGAGCGAGCTCAGGCGAGAAACGAGGCTTTCCAACACGATTACAAACCACTTCCATCAAATGTATTGGATGCCATCAGACCTATATACAACGATCTGAGTAAGGAAACTTTACTTGAAAGATGCGTCGGTGGCTTCAATCAAAATAACAATGAAAGCTTCAACCAACTTATTTGGAAAATCAGCCCAAAAATCGTCTCGAGTGGAACAACCGTTGTAAATTTAGCAGCTTATATTGCCGTTGGACTATTCAACGAAGGTTGAAAATCATTATTATTTTATTTGAACTGAATCGGAGTGAGCTGTGGACACAACGCGCACAAATACGCTGATAAAATGGACGAAGCACGGATTGCACTGGCAGAGAGACATGCGGCCGAGAGCACTCGTGAAGGAAGAATGTTACGAAGGCAACACCAAATTTCCGTTTTGCAAACGGCATCGTCGGCGGAAGAACTTCTGTATGGGCCCGGAATAGATGACTCTATGTAAGTTTACAAAAAAAAATATTTTCTTCGTGTAAACTGAAATTGAAACTTTAAACGCGTTTTTCTCAAAATGGCATTCCTGAAGTCGGTGACCAAGATTACTCGAACACTAATGAACCGATCTTCTTGAAATTTTGCAGGCTTATTTAATACATAAAAATGTAGTCTTTAATCGTTTGATTTTTTTTTCGAAAAGAATGGCCGTTTTATAGCCAACAACGGCCGTTTTTTTTTTCGTTAAAATCGAACCATTAACTTTGACTGTCCGCCAATTTGTGAAAAATGAATATTTTTTAAAATCCTTCGATTAAAGACTAGTTTATACTTATATTTGACTAAATCCATCGGCATTTTTTTTTCAGATCCACTTCACCGCAATGTTGGTCACCGAAAACCGTGTATATAAAAACATTATTTCATTGACGGCCATTTGCCACTAAACAATGTAATATTTTTCAATATAAAACTTACTGAAAGTTCTTCAAGATGTGTTCTTTAAGATGTCATATTGATCGATTAAAAGAGCTTTGTAGTTTTCTTTAAAAAAATTCATGAAAAAGGCCTTTTTTGCGCTACAAATGGGGGTAACGTCTTAAAATGCCGAGTTTAGGCTCCTGTATATAGTCTCCATGGAACCAATGTTGCCAAATATCAAACCTAGAAATACTGCGCGAATCGTTGGAATAAATTTTCTCATTTTTCTAATTAATGTGAATATTCATTAAACAGTTTACACATGGAAAATTGTAGTTATTACAAATTATTGTTTTTTTGCATATGTTGAAAATGTAAATTGTACAAGTCTATCAGTGGTATGACTAGTGTAAAGCGATAGGACTACCTTAAAGGAAAGTTTTCTTCGCCACTTTTGAGCCTCACAAGGAAAGGTTGCGACATTGATCTCTCAGATTTCGATTAAATTTGGCATGCTTGTAGAATGGGTAAAAATAGGCGACACGTATTTTTTTTATATCCGCGGAACCCGATTTTTAAGGGTTGAAACGCACCCTCGAAAATTGGGGTGTTTTTAGTTTTTTGGCGATAACGTTTTAACGGTGTGAGATATGAAAAAATTATGTGCATCGTTTTTAAAGACATAGTTTAAAAAAACGCGTTTAAAGTTTAATTAGCAGTTCTATCGTTGTAATAATAAGTTTACCTTCAATCTGCGATTCCTGCACCATACGTTGGATCTTCCTCTCCAATTAGAGTCGCCTCAAGTGACGAACGAGAGTTTGCAAGTTTTCACAGTAGCCTAACGCCTTAAAGTCTCGCAAAAACACAAGGAACATCGGGGGAAAAAAATACAAGGCCAGATACATCGTGTAAATTTTAATGCAATACGATCGCAAACAAGATTTTCCTCGAAGAACTAAATTCAAGTAAAAAGAGAAAAAAAAACATTGCGCACAGAATACGCGAGTCAATCTCGGCGCGGCGCAATTACGCGACGATAAATCGTTGAATTTTGCCGCGTGTCGCACAAGACCCAACGAAGGAGAACAGCATCCAGTAATTAGTCGGCTAACGTTTCACTCGATTTTTTTTCTTTCTTTTTTTTTTTAATGTATATTCGTTCATCCATTAGCGAACGGGACGTTGATTTATGCACGCGCGAAACTCTCCGCGATATGCATATGAATAATTTTTCCTTACTCGATACAATCGTGCGGAATTTTGCGTTATTTTTTTCCTCGCGCCCGTTGTTCGTCTTAAAATTAGAAAATTACTATCCTACGTACTAAATTCGCAAATATTTGTCTTTTTTTTGTGTTTTTCATTTCTTTTTTAATCCTCTAATGGATGCGAAACATTAGCATACTATTTAGGGCACCGCTGCTCAGCCTGGTCATACCGTGCTTTTAATCGACAATCAATTTTCATCAATTATCAATGGACGAGGGGGGCGAGTACATTTGAAAAGGGAGTGATTAGCTTCGATCGCGATGCCAACGCGAGATTACGCCCTCGCAGAACGGTAGTAAGTCCCGAATCGGAATGAACATAAATTCCTTTTTTTTTGTTGTCATGTAGGTATGTGTAGAAATCGATGACAGGGAGGCTCGATTAATTCACTCGATGCGTAATTTTGCTTGGCACGTATCAATGATCATAAATCGATGCTTGCGAATCCAGCGATCTCTTATTATGATCGCTCCTCTCTCTCTCTCTCTCTCTCTCTCTCTCTCTCTCTCTCTCTCTCTCTCTCTCTCTCTCTCTCTCTTCATCTTTTGTGAATTATGCCCTGGAACGTTCTCCGGCCTCGTCATCCTGTAACTGACCGTGTAACATCCGCGTGCGTTGTCTTTTTCGTTAACTGTAGGGTGGATTAGCGTCCCCAGATTGCCCAAAAGTTAACCAGGGAGTCGCTGGGTACACGCACCACAGGTGAAATGTATGAATACACTTTTGCCGTTTTTCGACCGAAAGCTGTCAAAGCAACAAAATATCTAAGATCTATTTGTTCCAAGGTCTAATCCGCTCAATTTTTTTTAATTTCACTCCACTATGCGAAATGCTAAATACGCTTGCGAACCAAAATCAGAAAGTCGATTCTTTAAACGCAAATTGAAGGTCAATCTCGGTCTTTTAGAATCCCTTCCAGAAGTATTTTTATCGTCGTGTGCAAAAAAAAAATGACCTGCGATTTTATTAGAGTAAGGAAGTCGCAAAAAATAGGAACATAGTGGGAGAGGACGAGAAACGGAGCATCATGGAGCTTGTTTCTTTTAGCTTTTGAATAATACCTCGAATGTCCGCGTTTTTTTTGCCGAAATCTGTGACTTTTCGTCCTGATCGGAAAATCGTAAAGTGTACCCATAATTTCCGAACGTAGTGTGCGTGTGTGTGTGTGTATATATATATATATATATATATATAGGGTATTTCAGCTCAATTCAGCCAACCATTTCCCTTCACGATCGTTGGTAATCAAATCTATATTTCCACTATAGATTTCTATAGTGGAAAACCTCACTCTCGGTTTTAAAAAAGCACCAATTTTTTTTCGTTTTTCCCCCACCACTCCTTGTGCTTCTGCGGCTGCAAAATATCGAAAAGTCAACCTATATCTTTTTTTCAACTATAAAAAAAATTAGTTACGTTCTGGACCTGTTACGATATCCACTATCTTATGTTGCGAAATTTCGATTTCAGGCATGATTACTCCACAATTTCAAAGTCAGAAGAGGACTTTTTCGATCTCGCAAGTAAAAAAAACTTAAATAATGATGAAAAAATTGTATTAGTAAATAATTGTAATAGTAAAGTAAATAATTGTAATAGTAAATTCAAATTACTAGCACAAAGAAAAAGAGGGAAAGCGAGAGAGAGGATAACCAGATAAAACAGCATATAACATAGGACAAATAGCAGAAAAAATAGAATTTTGGATGATTAAAGAAGGAGTCGAAATAGAATAGATCTCACCCGAATGGAATTTCATCTAAAACCATATTGTAAAAGTATTTTTTACTCGCAAGACCAAAAAATACTCTTCTGACTTCCAATCTGTCGAATAATCATCCCCTAAATCGAAATTTCACAAAAAATAGTAAACATCGGAAGCACAAGTTGAGCTCTGGTGAAAAATGATGAAAGCAGGTCTAAAACGTATCTAAGTTTTTCAAGAATTTAAGAAACGGCCCGAGCAGACTTTTCGATTTCTGCAGCCGCGGAAGGGCAAGGGCTGGGGGAATGAACATTGCAAAATTAAGTGTTTTTTTACTCTAGGAGTGAGGTTTTCCACTATAAAATCTATAATCAACTATCGTGCGAGAAATAGTTTTCTGAGTTGAGCTGGAACAGCCCATATACACTACACTAAACAAAATAACATACGGACCTTCCCATTTATTCGAAATGTCCGTTTGCGTATTTTTTTTATCCAGTACTGTATACGTATGAATTGCATGGCGAAGAGTTCGCCCAGTAATTGCGTCTCCGCGTCTGGGACTAAAAATGGCCTTGTGTCCAAAAAGGAAGTTAAATGGAGGATAAATCGTAATTCGTGCAAATCCCGATCGATGGCGCACTCGCAAAGGCTAGGTTACCGGTATTTTCGAAGCGAAGGGGCTGAAAACGCGCCATCAAGTCGTCAAATGCTGTGAACAAAAGCGCAGCCATTTGCCACGCTTACAATTTCCGCATCCTACATTTTAGGTTAGCTTTCCATGGGGACCAAAAAGCAGCAGCGGTTCAGTACGTCACTAGCATCAGTTTGGTGACTCAGAATGCTGCTGCTCTTTACTGGCCATAAAATGGCACCTTCGAGTCAGCGTTCCAAGGGCACCAAAAGCAGCAGCGCTTGTAACTCGCGAGTAACTCACTAGCGCCAGTTTAATGATTCAAAATGCAATTGGTCTAACGTTAGAAACAACTGGTAAGTCACTGAAATTTTTCCTTTTACTGCCCGCAAAATGGCACCCTGACACATCAGCATATGTACGAAAAAAAACAGATGGTGCCGTTGGAGTCCGACCGAAAGCACCACCGTTGCGCTGGTACCAATCGTCCAGGGAGTGCATCGCGAGTGCTCAGTCTTAAATGTTAGTTAGATTTCTGCGGATCCGGAAGTGAACTCGCGGTGCGAGACGCTCTTTTGGCGATCTAAACGCATTTGGAATCGATAAAACTGCGTTCTGCAGGCGGCCATTATTCCTAACATACTTATTTTCCAGCTGAATGATGTATGGCGCTATCTGATGTCATGAAGGAGGCTCTCGAGCGCGTCATCAACAAATGTTGAAGGATCCTGCTTTTTTTAGGCATAGATAGATCCAGTAAAAGTTCAACTTCGAATTTTCCCTGAGTTCCAATGGTAGGTTTATATATTACTAGATGACTCAATGCCCTAGCTCCAGCATTGCTGCAGCTATTCACGAGTGACGGTAAAGAGATTGACATTTTTCAATGCCCCGTGCAAAAAGGAGTGGAGTCCCTTGAGGAAAAAAGCGAATGTCAATGCGATGAGTGATGTTTTCCCGCATCAGCAAAAAAGAGAACCAGCGGGAAACACAGACCCTGACATGTTGCGTAAGCACCAATGGGATATTGAATGAAGCTAACCTCAAACAAAGCACCAATGGGATATTGAATAAAGCTAACCTCAAACAAACTCAAAGTTGTACTTTCATTGGGCAAGCCTGGGTCCAAAAAAAAAAGAAACAGTATTCGTAAACATTCATGGATGAAACGTGCGAGGTTTCTCAAACCGTTATCCAGGCTTTCGCCGTTTGTTCAAAGCTTCGTGGCATTCGAAATAGTAGTACGAAAGGTGGCCACCAGGTGGCGAGTTCGCATCCCGTACACGCAAAAGTCTCATGCAGACGAAAATAACTTCCACCCGGATCCAGAAATCGCGCGGTCCCTCAAGAGTCCGCGTACCGTGGCATTGCGGGGCTGCTCTTCCGCCTCGTTTTTTCCGTGTGTTGTGCGACGGTGAGCAGATTGACGCTGATCTTTCTGACCGCATCGTTGGTTGTTTGTTTGCCGCTGAATTTTTCCATCGCGCGGGTGTAAGAGCCGGTGCATACTTTGCCCCAGATCCTCCTCTCCTCGGGGCTCATCGACGCGGTTGCTTTGCCTCTTCCAGCTGACTCCAGACGATTCTCGGTTGGTGAGATCTTGAGCGACTCCGCGCGCGTCCCGTCCCACACGGTGTTCGATCTCTTAGCGAACGCCTTGCCGTTCTCGTCCTTCTCCAGGGACGTGCTGGAGCCCCGACTCGCGTGTACGTCCTCCCAGGACAATCCAATGTCCGATTGAACGCTCGACGGCGTTGGGCAGCTGCTGTCACTCGACAATGACGACGACCTGACGAACGCAGGTGGAACGTCGAGGTTTGCTTGTTCGCAATCGCCTTCGATGATGGACGCGGGTGGCTCGCTCTTGGCTCTGTTCAATAGGGAAACTCCGCCGCTGTTGTTGTTGCTATCGTTGTCCAGGCACATGTTGTCGTTGATGATGATCTTCGTGATGGAGGTTCGTTTGCGCAACTTTTCCAAATTCTCCCTGGACGTTCTCTGCGAGGCGTCCATCTTCTGGAGAATGTCCTTGAGGTTGACGGAACTGTCGGTACGCCGCTCCGTGCGGATGTCCGTTTGCCCGGAGGGCCTGGAGAACCTCTCGTGGCTCTCGTCGGGCCTGGCGACCTCGGCGAATATGTAATTCGGCAAACGTTCCTTCTGTCGATAAGTGCCAGGAGTCTGCTCGCTGGTGACTGATGTTATCTCCGTGAAGTCTCGCCCTGAACGATTCGCCCCGTCAACGCATTGCTTGTACTTTTCGTCTATTCGCGTGTCGAGACAATCCCGCGGCGACTCCTCGTGGTTGGGTTCCTCGCAGTCGGGCCAGACGCAATCCTCCATCGCGCCCGGAGCACTCAAGATGTTATCCGGGGATTCCTCGTCTTCGATGCTCTTCGGGGACTCCGTTCGGGTCTTCGAAGCATGCTGAGGATCCTCGTGGAGGTCCTCGCTGGCCGAATCGTGGTCGTAATCCTTCGGAAGACCCTCGTCCTTCTCGTTTCGCTTTCTGAGCTCTTCCCAGTTCTTGCGTGGCTTGTAGCTGGTTTTCCGCCTGACGACGCCGCGTTCGGTGATATTGATGTCGGGTATGAAGAGCCTGAGGGCTTTCGGGCCGGTAGGGAAGGTCACCTCGTTCACTCGCTTCTCGGTCATGATCGCCTCGAGGCTCGTCTTCGAGGCGACCTCCTGGTGCTTGTTGAACGCCGAGACCAATTGGGCGACCGAGTACTTAGGCTCGTCGTTCTCCGACTCCGAGTGCTCGTCCTTCTCGTCCGAGTTGCCCGAATTGTTCGAGTGGCTGGAGATGTCGGAGTTCTGGCGCTTCGAGGCTTGCTTGACGCTCAGCCGATTGCGATCGGCAGGCAACTCGTCCGAATCCTCCGTCAGAGTGTCCGACTCGACGGACTGCAGCGAGTCAAAGTTATCCTCGGATTCGGACTTTTGATTCTTCGCTGATTCTTCGGGTGTGTCCCGATGATCAATCGGTATGGAAGCTGACGAGAAATCCTCCAGGCTCTCAGGGGCTTCCACGGGTTCCTCGATCTCGGGACATCGTTGAGTCGAATTGAGCTCCGATCGGCTTGGTTGCCCGGAAGTTTCCACCGCAGGTGAGGAAGTTTCGAAGGTGAGTTTGTCGTTGTCGGGCCTAGGAGAGCAGACTCCCTCGTCGGTTTCGCTCCCGTTGTCGCAATGGCCGATGGACGAGCGCGAGGAGGCAATCTCATTGCCGATCTTCTTGAAAATCGGCAATATGTCCTCGGTGACGGCACGCTGGTCCCTCTTTCGTCTATTTCTCTTACGGAGGCACTCGAGGCTCCTGTAGATGTCGAGGACACCCTGGGACTTTGAGAGACACCTGAGACCGTACAATTTCTCCTGAGATCGGCTGCCGAACAACGGATTCATCATGTCGTCCTTCCGAAGCGTTGTCTTTCCCGTCTGCGAGAGACATGCCTGCGACTGGATCTGATTGAGGCTGCGCATTCGCGATAATAATCCTCGCCTGGTCACGTGATTGAGGTTAGCCTGCGAACGACTCTGGGCTTGACTCAGCAGGCCCTGGGTCTGCTCCTTGTTGAGCAGGTAGCTTTGACTGGTCGCTAAGCTGGCTTGGCTCGTCGCCAAGCTCGTTTGCGAAGAGGCCAAACTCGTTCGCGAATCCGCTGGACTCATGTAACACTCGCTACCCTCGAGGCTTCCTCTACTTCCCGCCAGGCCGTAACTCAGGCACATCTCGCTCTGACTCAGACTCCCGCCCAGGCCTTGATTCTGCCGATCGGTCTCCGTTAGGTTGGCGTGGCTCGTCGCTTGGCTCAGCAACGCTGCGCGCCGAAGATTCTCACGGCTCACCACCCGTTCCAGCAATACTTCGCGCGACTTCGACAGGTATCTTCGGAGATGCGGCGACGCCTGGGTCGGCGCGTCCCTCAGCCAGTCGTGGCGCAGGCATTGCTTCGCTGACATACGTGCACTGCGTGTCAGGGGACAGAAACGTTTACGTGTTTTACTTTGACTACACGCAAGGCTGAATGGAGGCTTGATTTATTTGAAAATGGAGGCACATTGAGGCGCTTGGTCGGTGGATCGTTGTTGAAGCTTCTTTTTATATGCTGCTAATTATTCGCACTGGCGTGAGTGCTTGGAAACTTAAGGCCTTAGGCCACTCTAGAGGCCGAAAAAATAGGCCTTTTGGGGATTTTTTTTTCAGTAAAACTACAAAATAAATCGAGATTGCAAAAAAGGGTGTTTATCATACATATCAGTGACTGTAGATAATAATTTTGTTGAAGCGATCAATATCAAAATGGCGGCTGTGCACGGTTTATCTCAAATCTGCATTTTTTAAGTTGGCCGGAAACGTCACTCAGACAATTTTCAACCAATTCACTTGAAATGTTGAATATAACTTAAAAAATACATTGTCTATGAAAGTACGTAGGATTTTATTTTTATATTGCATAGCTCGTTTGTTATTAACAATTATCTGACGATTTTTTTGGCAAATTTTTGGAAAGTGAAAAATTTCGTATTGTATCGTATTGATTAAATATCGTATTAAATATAAAATTTCGTAAATGTATTTTTCAAGATATATTTAACATTTCGAGTGAATCGGTTGAAAATTGCCTGAGTTATGTTTCCGGCCTACTTAAAAAATGCAGTTTTGAGATACACGCTGCACAGTCGCCATTGTGAAAAGAATCGCTCAAAAAAATGATTGTATACAGTCACTGATACGTATGATAAACACCCTTTTTGTAATCTCGATTTATTTTGTAGTTTTTATGAAAAAAATCCCCCAAAAGGTTATTTTTCTGCCTCTGGGTGGCCTAACCCCTTAAAGGGTTACGTGGGTTTTAAAATTTCAAAAAATCCTTTTTTTTAATTTTATCATCCAATAGTACAATATCTCTAGAATATTCTCCCAAAGTTTTAAGGGGTTACACCTAGTTGGAATTTTTGAAAAAATCGATTTTTCTTTTTCGGCGGATTCTTATAATATAACTTTTCAAAAATATTCTCTGAAAATTTCAAATCGGTCCGTTGAAAATTGGGAAGTTATGAGCGTTTACTGGTAGTTCCGGCGGTTTACGTATATACCTGACGTAAAACTTAAAACGCGTTTTTCTCGGAATGATTTTTTTCAGCATCGATGACCAAAATATCTCAAAAACAACTAAACCGATCTGCTTTAAATTTCACAGCAATTTTTTGTATATCGAAAGGCAGTCCTTAATCGAAGAATTTTTTTTCAATTCATACTTTTTTTTATATTAAGGAAAATAGAGTGTTTTTTTCACCGAAATTTCGACGATGACGTTCGATCGGCGACCATTTTTTTCAAAAATCATTATTTTATTGGATCCTTCGATTAAAGACTAGGTAATACGGTACAAAAACTAAATTTATTTGTTTTTTTTTAAATTTCAGATGATTTGTTTCCGTACAGGAGTGGTCACCGCGAAGGACCTTTTTTGCACAACGGTCTGTGCAATTCACTGTATTTCCGTCGTTTATAAATATTTCCCAATAAAAAAATTGTAAAAGATTCTTGAAATGATACCCGTTACTATGAAGAAAAAGGTTAAAAACTTGTACTCATTTCCGAAAAAAAAAAAAAAATTGACGATAACACCTCTTTTTTTCCGGCCGCGAACTAGGTGTAACCTAGGACCACAAGGACACTTTTTTAGGGGTCTCCGAAAACCAGGTCCCACCGGCTGAATTTCCCAAATTGTCGGATGATTTTTTTTTTAATATTGTTGAAATGTTGCTGTTTTATGTGCTTAACATTTTAAATAGAATAATTTATGGATTATAATTTTTTTTAAATAGAGAAAATATGCTTTTTGGCTTCGAAACCCACGTAACTCCTTTTAGCAGACTTCGCAGAAGCAGATTTCTTATGGAAAAGGCGAGCCTGCGAGGAGAGGCCTCACTATGAACCAAAATAGTCACGTTATGAATTCGGGACCACTATTTTATTGGGTATGCCAAGTCTGTGCGAGAATGACAGCCCGAAAAGTCAATAAACTTCGAGAATAAATCATTGAAATCTTTTAAATTCGAGAATAAATCATTTGTACATTTAAAGTTTATTCTGAAAGTATTGCAACACATCTGCTAAGTTTAAATACATTTTACAGTTGACGTAACTGATTTTTTTCCCGCGAAAAATTTTAAATCCTCGAAAAAAATCGCTTTTTGAAAAAATCCTAAAAATTCGTTTCCTAATTTTTTCGATATTTTACAAGCAATGCTCACTTGTTAACTTTTTCTCCCAGCGAGACTTTTTGAAGTTTATAAAAAATAAAAATAAACTGACTCCGTTTCCTAAAAATTCCAAAAGTCCGTCTCCTAAAAATAACCTAAAAATTACTTACCTAAAATGAATCTAAAAATCGGTATCCCAAAAAAATCCTTGCAAATTGTTTAGCCAGATATTTTTTTTTACAATTTACTGGTTATGTTCCCTTGTCGATTTTTTCTCCTAGCGAGACTTTTTGCGGTCTCCAAAAAAAAATTCGCTTCCTACCGAAATCCTTAAACTCAGTTCCTAAAAAAAATGCAAAAATCCCTAAACTCCGTTTCCTAAAAAAACCTAAGAATCCGTTCCCCAAAAAAACCGAAAAAATCTTCTAAAAATACGTATCCTAGAAAAACCGAAAAAAGTACGCTTTCAAAAATGTGTCATAAAAACTAGTTTACCTAGGGTCAAGCACGAGAAGCTTAGCGACAAAGTCCTTTGCCTGCGCCGACACATCCTCGAACAATTCCTCAGGAAAGTCGACCTCGCCGAGGGAAATATTTTGAAATGTTTCCTGATCGGTCTCGCCACCGAAAGGTGAAAATCCGGTCAGTAGAACGTAGGTGGTTACCCCGAGAGACCTGTTATCAAATATCATACGTCATTTTCCGCACTTTCTCTGATACTCTAACCTCTAGGTTGATTCCTCCTTCATCGCTCAGCTTCTTACTTACCACATATCCGCGGCTAACGTGATTGGCTCGTAATGAAGAATTTCGGGAGCTGAAAAATTCATGATCGTATATGAACAAAAATCATTCACTTTGTACACCTAAAAGAAAAAAAAAACAATGTCCTCTATGTATAGAAACTGTGCATCTAAATTAGTAACGAAATTCGATGTATATTCGAATAAAAAATAAAAATATTTATGAGCGATGTTATAAGAATAAAAAAAATATATATCTAGGCAAATATAAAAAATGTCTTAGCGATCCGGTGATTTGACGAGAATGAAAAAATATTCTATATAAATTTAAATAATTAGTTTAAGGACATTAATTAGTTAAAAAATATCAATTAAAAAAAAGGAAAAACTGTGAATTAAAAATCGCGCGTGACTCACCTACGTAGTCGGGAGTCCCGAGGATTTCGCGTACTTCCGTCCCCTCAAGAATTACCCTGGATATTTCAAAGTCGCAGAGCTTCACTTCGCTCTCGGGGAAAGTGCCCATCATGACAAGATTTTGAGGCTGCAACATCGTTCGCTTTTGTTAATATTTCTACCGATGCCTTCGGTTGCGTTAAAAATGTTTTAAAGTTTGTATTCAAACATTTATTAACGTTTTTTCAATGCCTTATTTGAAATTTGTGGATTATTTCAAAATTTAAATTCCAAATATCTATTTAAAAATTTTATTTCGTAATAATTATTTGGAAATTAAACTTTTTTTTATGCTCCAATGGAAACATAGTTGCCATCGGAGACACACTCGGGGTAACTTTACTAAAGCTACAGACTGGAATTCTTCCTAATTTTTTTAATTGAAAAATTGTATTATCCATAATCTTCCATCGAAAAATAATAAATTCTTAACTATTCGACTTCGTTGTTCATTTTCGCCTCACTGCTCGACGATGCGATCGGAAAAAAAATACCAAAGGTGAGTCAATTTTATTATTAATTGTCGTAAACAGACAAATAATCAATTTTGCACGGCTGTCGAAGGGTCGAAGATATTTTCTCGAGAAGTCAATACTGCCGATATGGAAATGCGTGTGGTTCTTTAATATATTTTTTTTTCATTCGGATTGAAATAGAATATTTAAATAACACGTGCACGGTCGTTCCGCGCTTGTGACTCCCGATGTATCGTTGAAAAACCGCTTCCTACAGGCGCAGACCCATAAAGTTGGTGTCTGATCGTTAATCTTGCTCACATGTATATATATCGTATACACACTCATATATTCCCTAATTCCTACGCATATTCGACAAGTCTACATGTCTATATTGTAATATGTTGAGCCTCGAAATCGCCCAGGCGACTAAAACCGACAAATATTGAAGAAAAATATAAAAAAATGGGCGAAACTTATATTACAGTAATCTTCTAAAAATAAATTATTTTTTTTTAATCATATTTATATTAATATTATATGAATACTTGAGGAAAAAATAAATATTCGAAAAAATGGCATCAATCGGATATTATTTGCTATTTTAATATTTGTATTCAAATCTTAGTTCCCTGAGTGTAGTTGGGGTCGTCAAAACTTTCTCCCTACAGGTAAAAATAGACGCTATCTGATATGTCACGGTGGTACTTCAATAAATGTATGTATGCAACGATATATATGTATATATATTGAATAAAGGATTTAGAAAGTTATCAAAATCCATTTTAATTTAAATATTGCCGATATATAAATTTGAATAAATCAATATATATATATATATATATATCGGTTGAATATATTATTTAATTATATGTATTGAATTAATGGCTTAGACGACTTTAGAAGCCGAAAAAAGGCTTTTTGGGGATTTTTTTTCTCAGAAAAACTACAAAATTAGTTGAGATTATAAAAAGGATGTTTATCATACATATCAGTGACTGTATACAATAGTTTTTTTGAAACGATTAATTTAAAAATGGAGACTGTGCAAGGTTTATCTCCAAACTGCATTTTTTGAGTTGGCCGGAAACATAACTCAGACGATATTCAACCGATTCACTTGAAATGTTGAATGTATCATGAAAAATACATTGTCTATGGAAGTACGTAGGATTTTTTTTTATATTGCATAGTTCATTTGTTATTAACAATTATCTGACGATTTTTTTAGAAAGTGAAAAACTTGCCTCAAAGATGGTAATAAAATCGTTAATAACAAATGAACTATGCGATATAAAAAAAAATCCTACGTACTTCCGTAGACAATGTATTTTTCAAGATATTTTTAACATTTCGAGTGAATCGGTTGAAACTTGCCTGAGTTATGTTTCCGGTCAAGTTAAAAAATGCAGTTTTGAGATAAACTCTGCACAGCCGCTCTTTTGAAATCAATCGCTTCAAAAAAATTATTGTATACAGTCACTGATAGCTATGATAAACACCCTTTTTTGTAATCTCGATTGATTTTGTAGTTTTTATGAAAAAAAAATCCCCAAAAAGCCTATTTTTTGGCCTCTAGAGTAGCCTAACCCCTTAAGGTGGGACACCACCGTGACGGGTAAAAAAATCGATCTTTTTGCATTTTCTCAAAGTATACATATTTAAGAATATGTGAAAAAAAATTAAAGTTAAAATATTAAAAATTGATCGAGTTACTGACGATTTAGTGAGAGCAAGTGGCGCAACGATTCTCGAATCGACTTTTCTCGACCTGGCGGGAATCATTTAGCTATAACTTTAGCTTTAATTCTCCCATTTCCAATTTTGAAAAAACAAAATTTCCGTTATTGCAATAGCTATCGTTGTAGATAGCGTTTTTTTTTTTGAAATTTAGTATTTTTTAAGCACCCGAATATGAGTAAGAATTTCACCTAAATTCCATTTTTTTTAACATTCGCCAAGGTACGACATGTTTGTTTTCGAAAAAGGCTACGTACACCGAGAACTACATTTATAAACGTACATGATAAAACTTTTCTATTTTTATTTTTCAAACCAAACATTGTTGAGGATCGATGGGGCCACATTGGACCACATTTTTTATACAGAGTCTCTATTATACCTCAATAAAGTCGTTACTTTTTTTAGAGAAAAATATGCACGAACTAAATTCAATGTATGCTTAACAATACATATTTTTTCTAAATCCCAAATAAATCATCTAGCAGACAAAAAAAATCGGAAAAACGATCTTTTTATGATGTCCTTCCTCAAACTGTTCTTTCATTAAGGCGGGAGCCTGAATTAGAAGGTCCAAAAAAGCGTTTTTCGGGAACATTTTTAGAAGGGAAAAACAAGTGAGCCCTGTAAACATTGAGGTATTTTTTATGTATATTTACAATGTATACGTTTTCAACATGAAACAATAAATGACTGCAGAGTTATCAGTCTATTCCGTGTGTGTCTTGACACTGCAGTCCCCAATCGGCGGGAAATGTGTAGCTCGTAATTTTCGACTGAACCAAATGAACCAATAAAATTTTCCATTGTCATATATTTTTCTTCTGGGTGAATTGAGAAAAAGCTGATAGAATCGTAAAATTATGACTTTTTTCGGGTTTGAAAAAAATGTGTTAAATAAAACACTAGCGTGCTATAAAAATGATTTAAAAAGACTTTTTCAACTTTTTAAATTCCCTCAGAAGAGATTTTCATACTGAAGAAAATAAACTTTTGTTTGATTCAATAGGTCGTTTAGTTTTTTTTGCCATCACGCCCGTCAATTTGGAAAAATCGTGAAAATGAAAACTGGAGAAAACGCGCTTAAAAGTTTTCACCCGGAGGAAATATCAATATCAATCGCTTCTCTGCTTTTGGCCTTGTATCTTCGAAAATATTTACAATTGGCCTCTGTAACTTTGTAAATATCTTCTTGGCTAGTTTATCTATCGATTTAAGCAATAAAAAAATCGATTTTTCGATCCTTGAAATTCAGGCTCTCGCCTTAAATTACACTGTTTAATTGAATAAAACTATTGTTTCATGGGACATACACATATATAATGGAAGAACAGTTTAATTCAATTCATGAAATACACAGCATATATTCAACCGATATACAGTGAGTAAAAAAAGCATTTACACATCTCACTCGAAACTGTTGTTAATTCGGCTTTATTTGTTTGTTCGTGTTTTGCCAAAATGTTTTTAATCAGACACCATGTATATTCAGGATAAGCTATCGAATACAGAAACTTAACAGAGCACTTAATTTTTTTCGTAGGATAATTTAAAAAAGACAAAGTCTACAAATACTTTTTCTACCCACTGTATATATATGTATACATGATAATCATAGCTGAAAGCCGTAATAATGAATAACGTGTTGTGTCACATCGAGACCGTTAATTTCCCCAATACAAGCTCCATGTTCGTACAGGTTATAGCGAATTCATAAATCCATTAAAAAAAAAAGTATAACTTGTACAAATTCGAGCGCTATACGTATGACAGATTGAATGGATTAAATACATAGGCGACACAATGCGTACGTCGATTTATGATCCCGTATCTCCTAATAGTCGACAGGTTTGCGACGAACGACTGGAGCACTATGTGAGGGTGTTTTTACGGAATTCATATGAATATATGTACATATTTTTATGAATTTCCGACTCTCTCTCTCTCTCTCAGTCTGGCTTCCTCTGTCTTTCAGTCGAACACACTCGCGCGCATACGTAACGCCCCAAGGAGAACAATAATCGTATACGATCAATTTAGTCGGCGGGTGTCTTCCAACCTTTAATATCGAAGCCTTGGGCGTGATATCTCGCGTGGGCGCGCGTATAGAGCGCTCTTTGAATATTCAAAGTTTCGTGATGTCTCCTTGTCCGATCTTTCCTTACCGCTCGCGGCTCGACCGTCTTCAACGATCGCAAACGATCAATAACGAATAATGAGGCAAACGCGTAAAAATAAATTTCCGCGCGTACGGTATTTTTCCTTCGGTACTCTTGGACTCACGCGGGTTTTTCGAAACTCGCGGTGCACAACGTGATGCACTCCGATGCACCGAAAGAGACGATTTATTGCGCTGTTGCGCTCGAGCGCGATGGGCAATTTTTTTTATCCCCCAATCTCGCCGCAAAGTTTCTTTCAGCGTAGCGGCGAATTGTTTCACGGGCTACATCTACCTGGGTTGAGATTACATTTTCGAAAAATATTTTTATTCAATAGTACCACTTTTTGGCTATATTCCCGGAAAATTTCATTGAAATATTCTTAAAATTGAATTAGCTAGAGCTTTTAACAGTCGGCCGGGCTTTGAGAGCGTTTTTCTCGAAACACTGTTTTCAAAGTCGGTGGACATGAAATCACGAGAACCACTGCATGGATTGATTTCAGATATGCAGAAGATACGGTGAGAAACAATTAAAAGTCGTTGACGATCGCACTTTATTAAAATCAATCGTCATTTTTTAATAGTTACGTGAAAATGACGACTTTTTTCATAGACTTTGTATGCTCGAGTTTCAAATCGTCACAACGTTGTAAAAAAAAATTATTTGAAAAATGTACGATCGTCAACGACTCGTATTTGTTGTTAACTTGGATAACCCGTTTGGTTTTTAAATTTCGGATGGACCGTCTAAACTGGAGAGTGTCCACCGCCAAACGTCGCGAAAAAAAATCATCAGCAGCCGGTGGCCATGTTTTTGTTGTTTTTCTGTATTTTTTGGTAATTTTTTTAAAGGCTCTCAATATATGTACCTTTGTGTTGAAAAATGCCTTTTTTCACCAACCATTTCCTAGAAAAAAAATTCGGAAGTTTTTTCAAAAGCAATTTCTTCGGGCCTCTAGGTAGTTGTAGCCCCTTAAGGTGTGGAAATGTGGGAAAAGAAGGATACAAGAGGTATAGTGATAAATGCAGGATTTCTCAAAAAGAAGGTGAAAACCTAGTGCATATATGAACGTGCAAAAAAGCCAAGGAGAAAAAAAAGGGAAATAGAAGAAAACCTGGAAAAGTGGATAGGAGACAAAGAGGAAGAAGAAATCAACAGGAAGATGCAGGTGGTGCTGACAAAGGAGCCTGTGATTGAACAGTGTATATTAAGCACTTCGAAAAACTAATTGGACAAATTGTAAATGCGGAAATTAATGCGAGAGGAAACGAAATTCAAAACGACAGTAGAGTTTAAATTTAGAAACAAGAAAATATTGTAAGGGGAAACACGTGTAGGATCTTCTGTGTCAACACCCTAAAGGGGGTATACCTGGAATAATAAAACTAACTAACAAACTATTAACCATAAACATTAAATAATTTTTGTTTATGTATCTTTTTATATATTTTATTATATATAGGGTGACTTTTATTAGGTGGCCATGTGTTTTTTAAGGGTCTTGCGCGATGACTTCGCGACTGAACAAAATATGATTTTTGATTGTTTTTCAAGCCCTCTTTAAAAAAAATATATCGCATTTTTGTCATGAATAGCATTTGTCAGAGAAAATAGCGTGTTCTGGAAAAAATTAAAATTCCATTTTAAGTGCAGGAGAATGAAGTTTTAAAAATACCGAATACAGAACACTCCGGAAAAACTTTATTTGTGCCATCCGTCATCGGGAAAAATGATCAAACATACGATTTAAAGTTGATGGATCGGAATTTAATTAGTGGAACAAATGAGTTAAATCAGGCACGACCGCGCTATAGGAAGTGCTAGTCTGACGTCACAGCTACAACTTCCGAATATTTGGCTGTCACAGGAAGTTGGTTGAGACTCCTGTGATACGCGTTTGTACCAAGGGATCTAAGTATGTCCCTATCCGAGAACTATTTTGAAGATCATGTCAATTTCGAAAATGTTCAAGGATTTCATGCTCCGCAAATAGAGCTACCACTTTTTCGCCTGTTCGGACTACCCGAATATCCGGTCTGGACGGGTTT
>OZ023317.1:21879043-22036043 GCA_964007375.1 Ophion obscuratus
GATAGATGATGTATATATAGGTGGATGGATGGATGGATAGATGATGTATATATAGGTGGATGGATGGATGGATAGACAGATGGATCGATGGATACATGGATGTATCGATGGATAGATGATTATATATAGGTGGATGGATGGATGGATAGACAGATGGATCGATGGATAGATGGATGGATTGATAGAGCGATGAATAGATGGATAGATGATGTATGTATATGTGGATGGATGGGTGGATAGATGTAAGGATGGATGGATGGATGGATATATGAATGGATAGATGGATAGATGCATTGATAGATATATGGCTGGATGGATGGATTGATGGATCAATGGATAGAACGATAGATGAATGGATGAATGGATGGATAGATGATGTATGTATAGATGATCTTGTGGATGGATGGATGGATGGATGGATGGATGGATGGATGGATGGATGGATGGATGGATGGATGGATGGATGGATGGATGGATGGATGGATGGATGGATGGATGGATGGATGGATGGATGGATGGATGGATGGATGGATGGATGGATGGATGGATGGATGGATGGATGGATGGATGGATGGATGGATGGATGGATGGATGGATGGATGGATGGATGGATGGATGGATGGATGGATGGATGGATGGATGGATGGATGGATGGATGGATGGATGGATGGATGGATGGATGGATGGATGGATGGATGGATGGATGGATGGATGGATGGATGGATGGATGGATGGATGGATGGATGGATGGATGGATGGATGGATGGATGGATGGATGGATGGATGGATGGATGGATGGATGGATGGATGGATGGATGGATGGATGGATGGATGGATGGATGGATGGATGGATGGATGGATGGATGAATAGATGGATGGATGGATGGATAGATGGGTGGATGGATAGATAGATAGATGAATGGATGGATCGATGGATCGATGGATAGATGGATAGATGAATGGATGGAGCGATAGATGGATGGATGGATAGATGGATGGATAGATGCTATATGTATAGATGGCTGGATGAATAGATAGATAGGATGGGTAGATGAATATATAGATGGATGGATGAATAGATGGATGGATGGATGGATGGCTAGATGATGTATGTATAGATGGATGGATAGATGGATAAATGGACGGATGGATGGATGGATAGATGGATGCAGAATCATTTGTAGGTAACAAACACATCGATGAAAATTTTTCCTTCCTATCTATCTATTCATCCAGCCATCTATACATATATCATTTATCCATCCATACATCCATCTATCCATCCATCCATCTATCGCTCCATCCATTCATCTATCCATCTATCCATCGATCCATCGATCCATCCATTCATCTATCTATCTATCCATCCACCCATCTATCCATCCATCCATCCATCTATTCATCTATCCATCCTATCTATCCATTCATCCATCCATCTATACATACATCATCTATCCATCCATCTATCCAGCCATCCATCTATCCATCCTATCTATCTATTCATCCATCCATCCATCCATCCATCCATCCATCCATCCATCCATCCATCCATCCATCCATCCATCCATCCATCCATCCATCCATCCATCCATCCATCCATCCATCCATCCATCCATCCATCCATCCATCCATCCATCCATCCATCCATCCATCCATCCATCCATCCATCCATCCATCCATCCATCCATCCATCCATCCATCCATCCATCCATCCATCCATCCATCCATCCATCCATCCATCCATCCATCCATCCATCCATCCATCCATCCATCCATCCATCCATCCATCCATCCATCCATCCATCCATCCATCCATCCATCCATCCATCCATCCATCCATCCATCCATCCATCCATCCATCCATCCATCCATCCATCCATCCATCCATCCATCCATCCATCCATCCATCCATCCATCCATCCATCCATCCATCCATCCATCCATCCATCCATCCATCCATCCATCCATCCATCCATCCATCCATCCATCCATCCATCCATCCATCCATCCATCCATCCATCCATCCATCCATCCATCCATCCATCCATCCATCCATCCATCCATCCATCCATCCATCCATCCATCCATCCATCCATCCATCCATCCATCCATCCATCCATCCATCCATCCATCCATCCATCCATCCATCCATCCATCCATCCATCCATCCATCCATCCATCCATCCATCCATCCATCCATCCATCCATCCATCCATCCATCCATCCATCCATCCATCCATCCATCCATCCATCCATCCATCCATCCATCCATCCATCCATCCATCCATCCATCCATCCATCCATCCATCCATCCATCCATCCATCCATCCATCCATCCATCCATCCATCCATCCATCCATCCATCCATCCATCCATCCATCCATCCATCCATCCATCCATCCATCCATCCATCCATCCATCCATCCATCCATCCATCCATCCATCCATCCATCCATCCATCCATCCATCCATCCATCCATCCATCCATCCATCCATCCATCCATCCATCCATCCATCCATCCATCCATCCATCCATCCATCCATCCATCCATCCATCCATCCATCCATCCATCCATCCATCCATCCATCCATCCATCCATCCATCCATCCATCCATCCATCCATCCATCCATCCATCCATCCATCCATCCATCCATCCATCCATCCATCCATCCATCCATCCATCCATCCATCCATCCATCCATCCATCCATCCATCCATCCATCCATCCATCCATCCATCCATCCATCCATCCATCCATCCATCCATCCATCCATCCATCCATCCATCCATCCATCCATCCATCCATCCATCCATCCATCCATCCATCCATCCATCCATCCATCCATCCATCCATCCATCCATCCATCCATCCATCCATCCATCCATCCATCCATCCATCCATCCATCCATCCATCCATCCATCCATCCATCCATCCATCCATCCATCCATCCATCCATCCATCCATCCATCCATCCATCCATCCATCACATTACACTTTGTAATTTAAACAAATTCCATTACTCATTACATTATATTTTGTATTGTAAAAAAAATCCATTACTCATTACATTGGACTATGTAATGTAAAAAATGTCCATTGCCCATTACAACGTAATGTGTAATGAATTTTTTTGTCATTACATATTACATTGCATTTTGTATTACATATTACATTGCATTCATTACTTTTTAAAAAAGTAATGAATAATGCATTACTTTTTCATTACAAATTTCGCAACCCTGTATCTGAGCTATCCGAATTCTCGAACTACCCGGATTCCCGA
Organism: Ophion obscuratus; assembly: GCA_964007375.1. Taxonomy (NCBI): domain Eukaryota; kingdom Metazoa; phylum Arthropoda; class Insecta; order Hymenoptera; family Ichneumonidae; genus Ophion; species Ophion obscuratus. Next base: position 21,882,331 of record OZ023317.1, read on the forward strand.
ACTGTCCGAATACTCGAACTACCCGGATGCCCGAACTGTTCGAATACTCGAACTACCCGGATGCCCGAACTGTTCGAATACTCGAACTACCCGGATGCTCGAACCGTCCGAATTTGAAGTATCAGATTTCACGTATTCGGATATCACGGATATTCGAATAGTCGAGTAGTTCGGAACAATATGCAAGCCCTATCCGCAAATAATATTTTCAATCATTTGCGATTCGCTAACGACATGCGGAATAAATAATTCCAGCAATACCTTTTAAAGTAATTTGGCGTGAAATTAATATATTTTACCAAATACTACGAGTATTTTTTATTTTTAATGACTCATAAATACTCGTAGTATTTGGTGTATATATATATATATATATATATATATATATATATATATATATAACTTGTATATACAAAAAATATAAATCAAAATAATTTCATCTCATAATATAATATTATATCACATGTTCGATATAATATTAAATTATTTAATAACATTTATTATTATTCACGTAATTTCTATTTATTACTTTTATACATATATATTAGGGTGGTCGTTATTTTCGCTTCGGTAAGAAAAATTTAACGTCTAGCAAAAAAACTAATCAAGATATGAAAAAAAAATCTGTGTAAAATTTCGACGCGCTGGGATAAGGAGAACACGTGCCACCGAGCAATTTAATTTTCAAAAATACATGCATTTTTTTAATGGCCGCACTGAAATATTTATTAGTCTCATAATATTAATTAACAAATCTGGAATTGGGTACATTGATTATACATATTAAGAGTTACAAAATATATTATTTACATATATTTACATTATTATCTGCATATATGAAATATTACATAAGTAATAGCAGTCCATCTATGAAATGATTGAAATAGAGTACATTTGCTTCGTTCGGATTTTTTTTTATATTCGGCGACAACTTGAAGAACAAATTGTATTTGATCTTCATCATAGGTCAATCGGTTTTTATAATCGGTGATAAGTTTGATCCCTCGCTCCGCTATATCATTACAGGCTCTTATTTTTTTTTATAAATTGCGCGCCCATTTGATAACTCTCGTTCGAGTCCCAAACAGATACATCGGTGTCGAGAAAAGTACAATCAATTTTAAATCGTTCAAAAAACGCCATAGATTCGGGACTAATGAAGAAATCAATGTCTTTATCGAGCAGAAAAGTAAAGTCTGACGGGAAAACCTGATACCGTTTGGAACCGCATCGTAAAATCGAAATAAATTTGCAGAAACGTAAAGATTTCACGTGTTGTATTTTTTTTCTATGTCCAACAATGGCAAACCAACTTGGTCGGTAATGCTCGGTCGGTAAAAATGAGCGGACGAAGCACCACGACCAAATTTCGAACTATTTGTCTGCACTATATTTTGTATTATCGCCACTACAGTTGAAAAATCTTCTCGCAGGCTCAAGAAAAAAATATCATTTTGAAGCATTCAATACACGATTATTATATTATTATTTGCATAAAAAATCCGCTCCGATAATTAATTCACTGCTCGATTTCCCGCCACAATGTGACCAAACCGCCACGTCCGTTTTCAAATGTTCTATTAATTTTTCAATCTACTCCCGACTGTACATAATTGATGGGAAAAAATCAGTAAATAATATATTTTGTACCTTTTAATATGTACAATCAATGTACCCAATTCCAGATTTTTTAATTAATATTATGAGACTAATGAATATTTTAGTGCGGTCATTAAAAAAATGCATGTATTTTTGAAAATTAAACTTCCGGTGGCACGTGTTCTCCTTATCCCAGCGCGTCCAAATTTTACACAGATTTTTTTTCATATCTTGATTAGGTTTTTTGCTAGACGTTAATTTTTTTTTACCGAAGCCCAAATAACGGTCACCCTAATATATATATATATATATATATATATATATATATATATATATAAATCTGCTGTATGTTCTGATCGTCGTCCCCGTCGATTCTCTCATTCGACCTATCAAATAATCACAAAATTGCTAGTTATAGACATCAAGTTCCACCACAACCGGACCAATGAATAATTTCCTTCACGTTCGGCTTTTCAGAAACGACCTTACCATTCGAAGATTAAACATACAGACAATCATACCTAATTGGCATTTTCGAGAATCATCGTCGAAAATAATAACCCCAACGGCCTTACAATACGACATCAATAATATGCTTTTTCTTCTTTTTTTCTTATTCAAACGGAATTAAATCTTTTCCCGTGTACGAGACGTCGCCTACGTGGACGTAAAACGTTAGCTCGGTTACGAGGAAAACAAAATGGAAATATATATTTTTTTTAACTTGGAGTACTGTTCCACACGCATTACACGCACGCGACTATGGCAACAAAATATGCGCGCGAATATGAGCCGTGTCATCTCTTGGATAGTAGTTTTATTTTATTTTTGGAAAATGCGACAGCCGTTCGCGCATTTGCACGAATGTCTGTCGCGTTTTGACGATATTATGAGACTCATCCTCGAAGCCCTGCGAGTTCGCTCTGGCGACAGTCGCGAGCTTTAAGGGGGAAGATACCTTTAGGCGAGGAAAAATTTACTGATTTCCATGATCTTTTTTCAAATGGAAATATTCTTTCACCCTTTTTGAGACTTATGTTAGAGTATGTTTTATTACTACGTTTGTACATGGTATTACTGTATGTAATTACTGTACATGGTAATTTTTTATTTATCAATTTTTAAGGAGGATGCTCAGCCATCGCGAAATAATAAGAATTTGCTGAAATGTTTTGACGACATTTGCGAACAGGTGTTACGACTCCGTGTAAAATTTCGAGAACTTCGTCTGCGTGATTGTTCAGCAATTAATTATTAAAGACAGGCTCTTATACACGGTCGATATAGCAAAAGCTTCATGAGAACTCTTATGTGACTGTCGCAAAATAATAAAAAAAATTAGAATTGAACGGAAATAGGCGAAAAAAATTCTTGAGATTTTTATGAATAATTTCAACGAAGAGTACAGCGTTTTTTCTGTCTCGTTATCGAGATATTCGTGAAATAATACAGGACATTTGAGCTGATTCGCGTAAAACAATAAGGCGCCCTACGGCACGTGGCAACGCTGCTGTCAAGTCAGCCGTTTTGAATAGGCGCCAAACTTTGTAACGCGCAAACTATTGCCTCCTTTCTACAAATTTCTTACGGCGGTTTCATAAAGAGTATATGAGTATTTTGAATCATTCTTTACAGAAGCTGCAGTGCATGCGTTTCGACATAACCTTCCAATCAATTACGCGTCGTCCCTCGACTGCGCATTTATTTTCCGGCTCAACTACGTTTTTCCACCGCTTTTCAGGTTGCACTTGCTCCAACCGTCGATTGTACTGTTTTTCGGTTTGCATTTTTCCCTTCCGACTTTTCATTTTCACGGAACAAAAAAAAACGAAATTCGCGAAGGATGTTTGACAGCTACGCGCTCACGATATGGCGTTCAAATCTGAGCTCAGTGTCACCAGTTACTTTGAACTAAATTGCGCGTTTGTCACATTTCAACTTGGTTAATAACGTATTCGCGATGTAAATAAACGAAAAGGAGAAACAACATTTATAAACAGTCAATTTTATGCATTCCACATATTTGTTAGCTGAAATTTGGTTATTTTAGGTAACCGAAAATTTCATTATTCGGGGTTGGTAGCCGTTTCAGGCGCCCGTGTTTAAGCATAAGTGTTTATGTTTAAGGGGTTAGGCCATAGTAACGGGTATATCATGTGCGAATTTAACAATTTTTTTTTCGTATGAAAAAGTGATTCACTCATAGAACTAATTACCCATCTATTTAGTATGAATATCAAGCTGTTAGAAAATATATATATATTTTTTTCGATGTACAAAATGGCCAACTACTAATATTTTCTTTTGTTATCTTTTTTTTAGGCGCTCCGCGGCGTGACATTTAGCATCCACAATGTTTGACCTAGCACAAAAGAAAAATTCTCGTCAATCTATATTAGAATACCTAGAGAGGTACGTACGGAACTTAAAAAATATTGTTTTATTCAAAAGTTGTAGGTATTTGAATTGAGTTGTAGGTAATTGAATGAATTTTCAGTGAAAAATGTCGTATAAAACTGCTCATAAAGTGAAAAGTTTTCGATTAATCCGAAATTCCGTACGTACTCTGCGAAATGCAATTAGGAACATAAATTATAAATTTGAAGTAAATCGAGTGAAATATGTTGAAGTTATTTCCCACATGGAAATAAAATATCGAAAGATACATGAAACATATATTAAATACATTTTGTACGAAAATTTGGATATGTCAAGTATAATTTTGGATATGATTAAAAACCTATACGATGTATAAATTTACATCCATTTAAGACACATCTTAAATATATCAAACATACAAACTGAATGTATGCTTTATATATTTTAAATATGGTTGGTTAAGCAGCTTGAGTAACAGATGACGTTGCAAATGAAAAACATCTTCAAGTCGGTATCTCGCGAAGACCTAGCCGCACTAGCCGGAATAAATGATCGGACAAAAAAATTGAAGGTTATGTAATCTCGTAATTCTATTCGATTATCGCTCTCTATGCGAACGCAATTAAGTAATTGATCCGATAATGTTAGTTACTCTTGTAAATCCACACATTTCTCAATAAACTAACTCTGTTTATTGTACAATATGCAGACGATACGAAAGTAAATTTAACAAGTAGAACTAGCTCAGTGGGGAACGTCCCATCTCATCACTCAGAGGTCCCGGGTTCGAAACCAATTACAGCGTGTAAGCGTCTGATATAATTTAAATTTGAACCATTAATATATTTGAACCGCAAACACCATAATCGTAATTAAGGACAAGAGAAAAATATCGTAAAAGGGTGCAATGATGTCAGTAACGTCATGACAACATTTTTAAGAATATTTCAAGTATAGTTTTACCATATTTCAAGTATATCTTAAAGACACGTTGAATATATCTCAATAATATTTGAAATGTAGTATGAACATATTTCAAGTATATTTTAAACGGATTATGAACATATATCGTGTATATTTTAGATTTATTTTAAATACATTTAAAGTTTATTTCAATTATAAGTCGAATACAGTTAAAATACATGTGTAATATATTTTGAGGGTAATTTTAGTACATTGTAAGTATATTTTCAATATAGTTCGAATATACGTAACCGCCTATCCAACATATATATTTTTATATACATTCTGAAGATCTATTTTCGGCGAAAACTTTGATATCGCGAATATATTTTTAATGCATTTCCCGTATATATTGCATATATCTAATCTATATCTAAGATGTATAATATATATCTGAAATATATTTTACTTCCTTTTTTAATATATCGAAAAATATATTTTTACATATATTTTATTTCCGTGTGGGTTCTCACGCCAATTGGAAAAAAGCTGTTTCGAGAAAAACGCGTTTAAAGTTTTAGGTACTCTATGGCCGTGCCAGAGGTGGGCTTACGTTATACGCTCAAAGTCGGTGAAAAATATTTTTTCTTGCCATAAATCGAATAGTAACGTATTCTTATGATGATAAAGCACCGTTTTAGCGAGAAAAAAAAGACTTTTTGTAAATTCTACTGTGGCCTTACCCCTTAAGCCTCTCGCCGCCTGTCGCGCAGAGAACTTGTGCAGCCTCCTTAAAAATGGCGGAGGTATGGCACGGTCTTCTAATTTGATTCTGATGAAATTTGATATAAATCTTTCTAACCTTATTGTCTAGAACATGACCCTAAATGTTATTGACAATTAAAAAACAAAAGTGATTTTTTGATTGCAATATGCAGCCATTTTTTTTCTGACAACGTCCGCCGCAGTCCGTTTAGAAGACCGTGTCATGGCCCCGCCATTTTTCGAGATAAATAAAAAAATACCATTTAACAGCCAAAAGTAGTAATGAAACATACCCTAAGTCCCAAAAATGGTGAAGTTCCCTTTTAGAAAAAATGGTGAGGTTCCCTTTTAGAAAAAAATCATGCAAATCAGGAATTTTTTCCTCGCCTACAGGCATCTGCCTCCTTAAGGTGACTGAAAAATTAAACGTTTTCCAGACGTTACAGACGTGTATAATGTTATCCACGAGTCTGTCTCGTGGATGCACGTGCCATACCTCCCCCACTTTTCAAGATCAATAAAAAAATATCATGTAACATTGCCAAAAGTAGCAATAAAACATACCCTAAGCCTAAAAAATGATGAAGAAATCCTGCCTTTGAAAAAAAATCATGAAAATCAGCAATTTTTTTCCTCGCCTAAAGGTATCTCCCCCCATAAAACTCGATCCTTCGTAAATCGGGAGAAATATTTCGTCGATTGCGCCCACGCCAGAGTACATAGCGAGGTTTCTCATTTACTATGGTGACAGAGCAGGATCTTTATCGCGATAATTTTCCGGCTCGCGATACGTCGCCCGAACGATTCTTCTCGTCCTCCTGGTAAATTTTAGGTGAAACCTGATTTTTTTAGCACTCACTTTTGTTTTGTTTTATTTTGTTTTTGAACCGCTTCGGTATCGAAAGGAGCGCGCGATCCCCGAATTTGTCGTCCCCATAAAAAGTGACGGTGCAGTTACTTTCCACTCTGAAGAGTAACTAGAAAGTTACTAGTAAATAAGTTCGGTACCGTACACGCGTGTACATATTCACATTTTTTTAGGTATGCATACATACATACATATACATATACATACACACACACAGACACACGCGCACACACACACACACACGAACACACACACACACACACACACACACACACACGCACGCACGCACGCACGCACGCACGCACGCACGCACGCACGCACGCACGCACGCACGCACACACACACACACCACACACACACGCACACGCACACGCACACGCACACGCACGCGCGCACACACACACACACACACACACACACACACACACACACACACACACACACACGCACGCACACACACACGCACACATACACACACACACACACATACACACTAGGAATTCCTTAGCCACACTTTGCTGTCTGCGGAAAAAATAGAAATTCACCAAAAACTTCTCGAACGTATTGTTGAATTTGCAGGGCCATCAAATGCGACTATTTTTTTTATTTCGGTGGAGGCGCTGACGCACAGTGAAGGTCACCTCTACTTTTTTACATGGAATGGTACATTTTTTTCATCCATCTTGTGGAGCATCTCAAGCGGCATAAAAAACATTCGAGGAGTCAAAGTCGTTCAAGGTCATTCAAGGTCAGTATTGATGAAATACAAATAAAATACAAATCTAAATATCTAGATATTTAGGTTTGTATTTTATTTTAGTAGGTGACCTTGAATGACCTTGAACGACTTTGACCGCCCAATGTTGTTTATGCGGCTTGAGGTGCTTCTGATGGATGCAAGATGGTTGAAAAAAATTTACCATTCCATTTAAAAAAGTGGAGTTGACCTTGACGTAGCTTCAACGCATCCACCGATAAAAAATAGGGTGGTCCAGTATGACGGCCTTCTCGAGCAGTGAAACTTTTGTCTGAAACATTTTTGGATATGATCAATAGTTTGAGTGCTATTGCTCTGTAACACTTTACGTGCCTCACCCTGTATATGCGCGCGCTTGTCCGGGCTGCGAGAGTTGCTATATTATATCGTCCAGCAGGAAATATCTGTCTTGTTCATGATCGTGGTCCTGGATCTTGCCACCGGAGCTGTGGAGCAGCATATACGTATATACAGGGTGCCCTGTTACGAATGGATAATCCTGCAACTGTCCCTAGGTCAGATCATGTCCTACTATATGCTGGAATTTCAGTTCAGTAAAAGTCCCCCGTTTTTCGTGATAAAAATAATCTGCTTTTGGTTTTTCGCATGTCATTTCTACAAATGATAACTATTTTTCACCCAGATTAAAAAAAATACTCTTGCTTATTTGTTTTATCTAGAGACGTCTTCTTTTTAACCTTAATTGTTAGAGGAACTTTATGAAAAAAAGATCTTATGCAGAATTTTCATACAAACCAATTCGAACATCTGACTTTGATAGCCTGCAGTGTAAAAAAAAATGTACTACGCATATCGTACTACATCGTACATGTACTACCAATAACTTAAAAAAGTTGCTCAGTTATTGTCGATTGATATCGTTTGTAGAAATGGCATGCGAAAAACCGAAAGCAGATGATTTTTTTTTTTCAAAAAATAACATAAAGCCCAAAATCTCGAAAACCGTGGAACATTTACTAAACTGAAATTCCAACATATAGTAGGACATGATCTGACCTATCGACAGTTGTAGGATTATCCATTCGTAACAGGACACCCAGTATAGCCGCGCAAATAAGACACGCTGACTTTTCGCGTGGGCAAAACTCCTCGACTCGTATCGTGCATTGTATTATATAGTGAATCGCGAACACACCGAACTAACGCCACCTCTGGAGTGAGCACTTTATGCGCGTCGTGTTCTAGGCAGATAATAACGCACCTTTATCCCTGCGCATTATTATACTCGTTCATTATTTTTATTACTACTAGTCTTATGACGTTTATCATTGTTAGTATCAGAAACACTATTCTTCTTCTTCAGATTTGACCTTTTTCTCTTTGTCATTGTTAATAGCGTTCTCATTATTTTTAAATAATCGCCATGTTTATTTAAGGCCTTAGGCCAACGGGTATAAAATGTAACGGGTATAAAATCATGTGCGAATTTAACAATTTTTTTCGTATTAAAAAGTGATTCACTCATACAATTAATTACACATCTATTTAGTATGAATCTCAAGCTGTTGGAAAAAAAATATGTTTTTTCTATCTACAAAATGCCCGACTACTCGAAACTTCTCGAAACAGCTTTTTTCCAATTGGCGTGACATATAACTTCAACAATTTTCACTCGATTTACTTCTAATTTAAAAGTTACGTTCCTAATTGCATTTCAGAGAGAAGTACGTAGGGAATTTCTGATTAAAGGCAGATATACACCTAGATGGTCGAGGTCGAGGATTTAGAAGCTATGAACATTCCATCGACCGTAGGAAGACCTACACTATGGGCCTTGTATCGATGATTCCATGTAAGTTGACAAATTTCATGACTTATTCATTCCCAAATTTTCAAACGCGTTTTTCTCAAAACCACGTTTTTCAAATCGATACGCAAAATTTCTCGAAAACCAATGAACCGATTGCCTTGAGGTTTTTTGTGGTTATTCTATACACCATTATCTAGTACTTGTCATAGGATTTTTTTTCCGTTACTTAGTTTTTGTTTTATATGCAAAATAATAACTAATTTTTGGCTCAAAAATCACTATTTATGTTCAAACGTCCGCCACTTTGTCATAAATCGATGTTTTCAAAATCGGCTATCACAAGCACTAGATTATAGTATCTGATTTAATAATCTTTTTGGTTTTTTCATCAGATGATTTTTGAAGAAACGCCAGTGGGTACCCTATGCGCAGATTTTTTTACGACGCTCCAAGGATCATAAAATATTCGTGTATATTTTTGATATTTTTAAACAAAGAAAATTAAACATATTTTTGAATGTATATACTTTTAGATAATTAAAACCCCAATCCGAAATTTCAAATAGTTGTCCTTGAAAAAATTCACAAAAATGACCTTTTATCCGGCTCCTAGGTGTATATCTCCCCTTAATCGAGAACTTTCCATTTTATGAACAGTTTATGAGCAGTTATGACGAAATTTTTCACTGAAAATTCATTTCTTAAGTTCAAATACCTACAACTTTTGAATGAAACAATATTTTTTAAATTCCGCACGTACTTCTCTAGGCATTCTAATATAGATTGACGAGAATTTTGTTTTTTTGTTCTAAGTCAAAAATTGTGGATGCTAAGTGTCGCGCCGCGAGCCGTCTAAAAAAAATAAATATCAGTAGTCGGCCATTGTGTACATCGAAAAAAAAAAGATATATTTTCTAACAGCTTGATATTCATAATAAATAGATGTGTAATTGATTTTATGAGTGACTCACTTTTGCTTAAGTGGTCTAAGGCCTTAAGTGACCCGTAAATTTATACTGTTTTTGGTATGCCCTTTTATGATCCTATCCCCTGCAATTCTTACCCCCGACTTGTCACTTTACTGACTCCATTTTCTGTGAGATCCCCGCCCCCGCCATGCCTCGAAGTGTTGCCCAAGGCTCCTCGTTTGCTAATGTGCTGTCGGGTATGTTTTCGCTGAGTTTTAGTTGTGTTCGCGACAGGAATGTCATTAAAACTGACAATCGGCAAGCCAGGGCACGACTACGCGGTCAACCATCTAAGTATTGGGTGCCACAGCCAGTCACCGAAAGCGCATTTACTACCGTCGTGTTCTTAAATTGGTATTATTATTATCATTGTTATTATTATGTAATTTTATTGCTTGGGGCAACACCCTTCTTCAGGTAGCACTGGGAAACATAATTTTTATTATTATTATTATCTGATTTTGTTCGTCCGGACAACACACATCTTCAGTTTGGACTGGGAAACATCATTATTATTGTTACTATCCAATTTTATTGCTCCAGCCACACACTCCTTCAGTTTGCACTGGAAAACATCATTATTATGATTATTATTAACAGATTTTATCGCTCACGTCAACACGTTTCTTTACTTTCCACTGGGAAACATTAGTATTATTATTATTATTATGCGATTTTATTGCTCCTGGCAACACACTTCTTCAGTTTGCACTGGGAATCATTATTATTATCATTATTGTCCGATTTGATTGCTCAGGGCAACACGTTTTTTCAGTTTTCACTGGGAAATATTATTATTATTATGTTGCCATTTTATTGCTCCGAGTAACACACTTCTTCAGTTTCCACTGGGAAACATTATTATTATTGTGATACTAATTATTATTATCCAATTATATCGCTCTGAGCAATACACTTCTCCAGTTTGCACTGGGAAACTTTATTATTACTATCATTATCCGATTTCATTCGTTCGGACAACACACATTCTCAGTTTACACTAGGAAACATAATCATGGTGATTATTACTATCTGATTTTATTGCTCAGGGCAACACGTTTCTTCAGTTTCCACTGGGAAACATTATTATTATTGTGCGATTTCATTGCTCTGGGAACACACTTCGTCAATCTGCACTGGGAAATATTATAATTAGTATTATTATTATCAGCCGATTCTGTTCCTACGGGCAACACGTTTCCCCAGTTTCCACTGGGAAACATTATTATTATTATTGTTATCCGATTTTATTGCTCTCGGCAACATTCTTCCTCATTTAACACTGGGAAATATTATTATTATTGTCATGATAATTATTATTATTCGATTATATCGCTCTGGACAACACACTTATTTAGTTTGCACTGGGAAACTTTATTATTACTATTATTATCCGATTTTATTCGTCCGGACAACACACATTCTCAGTTTGCACTGGGAAACATTATTATTATCCGATTTATTGGTAAGGGCAACACGTTTCTTCAGTTTCTACTGGGAAACATAATAATTATTATTGTTATTATTATTTTGTTGCTCCTGGCAACACACTCTTTCATTTTGCATTGGAAAACACTATTATTATCATTATTACCCATCCTAGTCCCGGTTTTTAATTATTCGAGTTGTTAGTTATTATCAATATATTATTTTTTCAAATGTCTATTTATGTACACCGTAAATTGGAGCCGTTCGCTTGTTCGAGGACCCGCAGGGCCGTGGAAATTTTTCAGACTCGCTTCAGGTCCCCCCACTCACTCTTGCTCTCTCTCACGCTCGTTCGATCTTATGTCGTTTATACGAGGCCCTCCTCTCTTAAGTTCGCGAACAGGTGGACATTTTTGTTTTTTTTTTCCAGCCGCGGATTCAATGCGAATCCGATTAATTAATTGAGCGCGCGAGACGAGAGGGGTATGAAAGAAGAAGCTCCCGAGCAACCGTGAGGACTCGGCAGACATAGGTGTTGCGCTTCGTGCAGAGATCGAGAATTTCGAGGAACGCGGGGAGTACGCTCGAGGATTCGCGGAGAGCGGGAGAGAGAGTCTCACGAAGCGAAACCGAATTCTTCCGCCGTGGGGAAGGGGTCCCAAATATGGCAGGGGGTCCCAAATATGGTAGGAGGAGTGAGACCGCCCTGAGGGCTTAACAGCCGCGTTATTTGGAGCACTTCGTTCAACAGCTGAGAGAGCGCGCTGGGTAAAGTATTGCGTGTGCTTTTTGCACGTTTCGCGGGTCCGGAATGCCGAGGGAAGTTTTTGGCGAAGGAGAAAAGAGGGCTGAGTGGTGGTCGATTTATAGGGGACTTTGGGAAGCTCGATATGTCTCTCTTTTCTCTCTCTCTCTCTCTCTCTCTCTCTCTCTCTCTCTCTCTCTCTCTCTCTCTCTATCTCTCTCTCAACCAGCACTCACTTACGGCGATAATTATTCATTCATCATCGAACAGATTAATCGATCAATTAATTGATTTAATTTCAAATTTCAAATTACAAAAGCAAAATTTCGAATCTTCAAAATGTCATATCTCAAATTAAGAAAGCAAAAATGGAACCATTTTTCGTGCCTTCGTTTAAAAAATAAAGATAATAATAAGTATTTAAATAATAAAAACGTTAAAGTAATCAAAGACATTAAATAATGTGGCAAAATTGAGGGCTTGGATCGAGAGAGACAGAGAGAGAGAGAGAGAGAGAGAGAGAGAGAGAGAGAGAGAGAGAGAGAGAGAGAGAGAGAGAGAGAGAGAGAAGAAGGGAAATATATCCAGTAGCGAGCCTCGTTATTGTCGCGGCAATCGCCGGTTCTTGCTACGCTGTCATTCCGCTTTTGCAGACTATCGTACAATTTTGCTGATCTGATCAACCGTAATCGCGCTCCAAAATGGGATCAAAGCACCACTCGCGATTCGCTACGCTATGGGCGAGGGATCGTGCCCCAGTGTGCGCAGGAGATTAAATATAATATACGGCAACCGCTCCGCTCTACATATAGCCTCTGCAGTATAAATAAATATACAGGCTGTTTCAAGGAGTCTTGCCATATCTGTACATTTATGGGGGAATACGATTTTAAGGACTCGACTTCGAGCACCGTCCTCATATTAGGCTATGATTCTCATCCTCAACATTACACGGACTCCAATGTTCGAAAATCGACCGCAAAATCTATTGAAAAAAATGTTAGGCTGACCCTGGAAATTTCTTTTCCACGCACACACACACACACACACACACACACACACACACACACACACACACACACACACACACACACACACACACACACACACACACACACACACACACACACACACACACACACACACACACACACACACACACACACACACACACACACACACACACACACACACACACACACACACACACACACACACACACACACACACACACACACACACACACACACACACACACACACACACACACACACACACACACACACACACACACACACACACACACACACACACACACACACACACACACACACACACACACACACACACACACACACACACACACACACACACACACACACACACACACACACACACACACACACACACACACACACACACACACACACACACACACACACACACACACACACACACACACACACACACACACACACACACACACATGTATATGTATGTATGTATGTATGTATGTATGTATGTATGTATGTATGTATGTATGTATGTATGTATGTATGTATGTATGTATGTATGTATGTATGTATGTATGTATGTATGTATGTATGTATGTATGTATGTATGTATGTATGTATGTATGTATGTATGTATGTATGTATGTATGTATGCATGTATGTATGTATGTATGCATGTATGTATGTACGTATGTATGTATGTATGTATGTATGTATGTATGTATGTATGTATGTATGTACGTATGTATGTATGTATGTATGTATGTATGTATGTATGTATGTATGTATGTATACACACTGCGAGCTGTTAAAGTCAGATGTTCGAATTGGTTCATATGAAAATTCTGCATAAGATCTTTTTTCATAAAGTTTCCTTAACGTTTAACGTTCAAAAGAAGACTTTTCTAGATAAAACAAATAACCAAGGGTATTTAAAAAAAACCGGGTGAAAAAAAGTTATCATTTGTAAAAATGGCATGGGAAAAAACAAAACCAAATGATTTCTATCTCGAAAATCGTGAAACTTGTACTAAACTGAAATTCCAGCATATAGTAGGACATGTCTGAACTATTGACAGTTGCAGGATTATTCATAACAGGACACCCCGTAAATTTATATATACAAATATACACCCACACACCCACACCCACACACACACACACACACACACACACACACACACACACACACACACACACCGGGTGTCCCATTTTAATCTTACACTTGATTTATCTCGATAATACTGCTCCAATCAAGTATTTAGTACTATAAAACTCTCAGGGTTCAAAGGGGGGACGTTAAAAAAAATATTTTTTGGTCCAAAATTCAAAATGGCGACGTTAACATAGCCAACATGTTTAAAAAAAATAGGATCACGAACTTTTTTTCTCCAAACATTATCAGCTCAAAACTAAAAACTTTTGCAGGAAAAGTTTTTTGATAACGATCATAATTTTTTGGTTAGAGTGACATTTTTTACTATTTTAGCGCTATCCAGAATGTAACACGAGGAGGTAAAGTCTTCGCATCCCTCGTGTATGTGTGCGTGTGAGTTTGTTTCAATTCGAACCCCTTCGAACATCTGACATTGATAGCATGCGGTGTAAAAAAAAAGTACTACGCATATCATGCCAATTACTTTAAAAAAAGTTGCTTAGTTATTGTCGATTCATATCATTTGTAGAAATGGCATGCGAAAAACCAAAAGCAGATGATTTTTTTTTCAATAATAACCTAAATCCCAAAATCTCTAAAACCATGGGACTTTTATTAAACTGAAATTCCGATATTTAGTAGGACGTGATCTGACCTATCTATAGTTGCAGGATTATCCATACCTAACAGAACATTCTGTATAAATGCGTGGGCTTCCAAATTTTTTAACGATGAATCTTTGAACACTTCTGTATATCACAATTTTTATACACCCTCGCATGAATACACACACGCACCCCCCCCCCCCCCCACACACACGCAGGTAAACTTTGACTGACATGCTGCCCATTGGCCGTACCAGCGAGGCTACCAGTAGCCCTTTCATTGGCCATAAATCGTATATGGCAGAACGAGTCATCGGTCGGCACACTGTCCTACAAAATTCTGTCTCTTCAGCGTGTTGCTCTCGCCGTTCCTGCGCCGGCGTCGCGATCTCACCGCTGATCGTCCCCGTCGTGTGCACTCGTAACAATTATACGAAGGAAATATAACGAGATCGAGTCGGAGAGATAATGAAAAAGCGACGCAAGAAAATCCACTCACTCGGCACCGTTTCACACGCGGGTGCCTCAATTAAATTATATCGAAAAATGAATGCTCGACAAGTCGACTGCTTTTGTTTAGTTGGAAAATAAAAGAATAGTATCTCTATATATACTTTAGGATAGAAAAAACAAAGAAAGGGGAATATACGATTGAGATCGACATTATTTTTATCCGCGTCAAAATAACGTGAAAATTAAAAAAGCATTGTTAAAAAATATTCAATTAAAATGTGAAGATTTTTTATCAAGAGGTCCGTCAAACTTGCCGTTCATAATGTTACGAAAATTAGAAAGCAAAGTGTCGTAATTGACATTGTGACGCAGACCGAAAGTTTCTCAATTTCCAACCTTTTCCGATAGTGACTTTTTCACGTAATTGTTTTACGCATCAATATCTTTTTAACGCAATTTTTTCATTCCTCAATGACTTTTCGATGTAATTATTTTATGTATTCTACTTTTTTATGGAATTACTTCCAATTTGCTATTTTTTTCATAATGATCATTAACATTCTGTCAAATTATTGCAAGTGAGAATTTCGTTCGATATTTTCTTCTCTAACTCTCTCTCTCTCGAGCAATAATTATTTTATCAGCTGACTTTTTCGTGTAATTACGTAGAAATTCAATTATTTTACGTATCCCATTGTCCTATGTAGTTATTTCACCGGTTGCCATTTATTTTTAATGACTATTTGTAATTATTTGACATATTGTCAAATTATTATAAGTGAGAATTTCGTTTGAGATTTTTTTTTCTTATTCTTTCACTCGAACGATATCTGTTTCTCAGTTCGTCCACGAAGTTGACGGAAATGCAGAAATAAATGAATGCAACAAAAGCCCGGGGGGTCGACGAGCACCGAACATCCTCGTGGTCAAGGATCGGTTGAACGTTCTCGGGCACTAAAGAATTATTCTTGACTCATGCCATATATAGTAGTAAGCATACATACATACATACATACATATATACGCATATATAAATATACATACATATATATCTCTGTTCAGGCGAGACTGACAAACAACGTCCAAGAAATTACTGGAGCTTTCCACGTAGCTTATATTCGCATATGTACCATGCACAAAGCACGCGTGTAATTTTTATTTTACACTCGATCTTGGCGCATCTCGCGACGTGCCCTTGTGGTCTCGACGACACGCACAAACATCTACACACACACACACACACACACACACACACACACACACACACACACACACACACACACACACACACACACACACACACACACACCGCGCGCGCGCGCGCGCGCACGCACACACACACACACGCATGCGCGCGCGCACACACACACACACACACACACACACACACACACGCGCGCGCACGCACGCACGCACGCACGCACGCACGCGCGCACACACACACACACACACACACGCACACGCACACGCACACGCACACGCACGCGCGCGCGCGCGCACACACACACACACACACACACACACACACACACACACACACACACACACACACATGTATATATATACATATACATATATGTATATATATATATATGTATATATATAAATAAATGTACATATATGCACAGGATCATTGCTGCACACTCTCGAACGCGTTTAACATCGAATTTCTCTTCCTGGCCTCGGCCGAGGCTGATACGCCTGTACGAACTTATAAAACCTGGCGATCGAACGTACCAGAGTCGAAACGTCCAACCCTACCGAGAGACCCTATGTACACGAAACGTTTCGCCTGTTTGTATAATTGTTCCCTTAATTGCGAACCATCAAGATCCGAATTGTCTCGCGGTCGTGAAAAAAAGTCGAGGTAACGAGAGCGATGAAGTTCTATTTTGGGAAGGTCCTTAATTTTGTTTTATGGTTCGTCGCTTTTGGGGACCGGACAGTTCTCGAAGTTGCATATCTCCGAAAACTCCCTTCCGCATATATAGGATGTCTCACAATGATCTGACATTTTAATTTATTGATAAAACGCATTATTTATTCGAAAAGTAGGAATATTTTGATATTAATATAGGGTACAAACATGGAGGTTATGTGTGGAATACAATATCGTCGCGGTTTGCAAATGTTTACCTGTTTGACGAAATGTTCAATAACGATTTGGCATAATTGCGGACTAATTTCATTAATGAAGCGTCCAATTGCCTTTTGGAGCTTCGGAACGGTCTGTGGAACATTGGGACACACTTTTCCTTTCAGAAAGCCCCAAAGAAAGTCCCATGGCGTCAAATCGCATGATCTTGGTGCTTCTTGGTGAAACTTCGTCTGCAATAAACTATGCAGTAACAATGCAGCAAATAACAATTTCTATGCGCTGCTCGGTCGTGTAATTCTCCATGACTAAACCTCAATACTTCCTGATGCCACATTAACAGAAAAAATCTATTGATATTATCTAACCGCGTCTATTTGATGTTTTTTAAAATTTGAATCAACTAGATTGTTCGTGCAATCAAATTTGTCTTATTGCATTCCATTATTGGAAGTATTTATATTTGATATTGGGAGTACAAATAAGTCTCTACCGTTTGACAAAAGATGGCCACACCAGGAGGTTAAGGTTGAAATTGTCAAATGTAAAACGTCATATCGTAAGGTTGGACATCTTGACAAGGCCATAACCTTGAAATATTAGCGATTTTGCGTGAGCATCACATAATTTTTTTCGTCCGAAAATGTCGAGTTTCTCGAGAAACTCTTGCGTTTGGCAGGAATCGCCCTACATTAATGCTTCCAATTCCGCGTCTTCGTTTCGGCCTTCCGCTACGTTCTTTGTCTTCGACGTCAAACTCACCGTTCTTAACGTTTTTAAACCACTCACGACAACTTCTCCCACTTGAGGGGTAAGGCTACGGTAGAATTTAAAAAAAAATCGACTTTCTTTCGCTAAAACGGTGCTTTATCATCATAAGAATAAGTTATTATTCGATTTATAGCAAGACAATTTTTTTTTTCACCGACTTTGAGCGTATAACGTAAGCCCACTTCTGGCACGGCCATAGAGTACTTAAGGGAGACTTTGTCCTTTGTACCCAGCGGGAGATCTTAGCAGCTCAACATGAGCAGCTAGAAGAAGAGGAGGGATGCCTCTATGGACCAGGCATTGACGATTAGCGGTAATTATAAACACATTTGTGTAAACACATTACAAAACTTTAAACGCGTTTGTCTCGAAAACACGTTTTTAAAAATGGCTGACATTCTCCTGACCGCTGTAATTAACATAACGAGCTAAAATTTGGAGAGCATACTCAGAAAATATGTCTTCACGGAATGACGGATCGTTTTTTCGATAGATACATTTTTGCATTTATTATTTATCTTTTTATGCGAAAAAAAACGCGAAAATTCGATTTTTTTTAAATTACCGCCATTTTCCGAAATTTGTACTAAACGAAAAACCCATCCATCATTCCATGTTCAAAGGGTCACAGATTGATAATATGCTTTGAATTTGTGTTTCAGATCAACAAAGAGGGGGCAGTGATGTCAGCCGTTACCTCCCGCGATTTGAGGACCTGTTTTCGCGGAGCTGCAACGGCCGCCATTTTGTTTTTTTTTTTCAAAAAAATTTTTTTTTTTAACGTTCTGTATATCATGAATAAAAGCAAGAAAAAAACCGCACTCAAAAAGCTTTACTCGCTTCCTTTAAAAAAAATAAAATGTAAACACCTGAAATATGGCACTCCAAGGACAAAGTCTCCCTTAAAACTTCAAACGCGTTTTTCTCGACACCACTTTTTTCCAATTGGCGTGACAAATAACTTCAACAATTTTCACTCGATTTACTTCTAATTTAAAATTTATGTTCCTAATTGCATTTTGCAGAGAAGTAAGTACGGAATTTCTGATTAATCGAAAACTTTTCATTTTATGAGCAGTTTTATATGAAATTGTTCACTGAAAATTCATTCTAATACCTACAGCTTCTGAATAAAACTTCTCCTACTTCTCTAGGTATTCTGATGTAGATTGACGAGAATTTTTGTTTTTGTTCTAGGTAAAAAAATGTGGATAAAGGTCACGCAGCGGAGCGCCTAAAAAAAGATAAAAGAAAATATTAGTAGTCGGCCATTGCGTACATTGAAAAAAATATATATATATATATATTTTCTAACAGCTCGATATTCATACTAAATAGATGTGTAATTAACTTTATGAGTGAATCACTTTTTCACAAGAAAAAAATTGTTAAATTCGCACTTGATTTTATACCCGTTACTGTGGCCTAACCCCTTA
This sequence comes from Ophion obscuratus, assembly GCA_964007375.1. Classification (NCBI taxonomy): domain Eukaryota; kingdom Metazoa; phylum Arthropoda; class Insecta; order Hymenoptera; family Ichneumonidae; genus Ophion; species Ophion obscuratus. The sequence continues at coordinate 21,902,043 of OZ023317.1, forward strand.
AAGCAGCCCCACCATATGCTTCTGCAAGCAATCGATGCGCCTCAGCTGCGGATTTCTACAAATTAAAGAAGTAAATAAGAGTTATAAAGTTCCCGCAAATGACGCTCATTCGACACAAAAGTCGACATTTTCGCACGAAAAAAATTATGTGATGCTAATACAAAATCGCTTATATTTCAAGGTTATGGTCTTGCTAGCTGTCCAACCTTACGACATGACGTTTTACATCTGACAATTTCAACCATAACCTCCTGGTGCGGTGGAGCCATTTTTTGTCAAACGGCGGAGACTTATTTGTACTCCCAATAATATTTGAAAAGAATAGCTGTAACGAACAAAAAAATATCTTTTGAACAATTAAGATCGTAGTGGGTCGTGAGACAAGGAAAAAACCTATTTCATTTAAATAGACTCTATTTAAATTATTTTTTTTTTTTGGCAGTGCAGTTGTCAAAGATCAGTACTCTTTGTTCGCTACGAAAAAAATGGCGCGCAATTAAAAATGTCAGGTCATTTTGAGCCACCCTTTATGTAGATGAGGGAGACGATCTTGGACGGTACGCGACGTGCATCAGCAGAGCGAGATCGGCCTTGACGTGTTAATAGGTTGTAAATCCCGATCTTTATGCTCAGATATGTATACGCGCTGCTTCCACGATCGGGCGGTTTTCAAGACACAGAGACAGAGTGAGAGAGAGAGAGAGAGAGCCTTACACGCGCTCGGTAAGCTACTCTGCGCACTCGCAGTATATAAAAATGAAATTAAAAAAAAATAACGTTTAAGCAAGACGAGATCTCTTTTGCATGCCTGGAATTTTAATAACGCTCATATGTGCATCGCGCGAGATTATTTCGCGAAGCGAGTGGGATGCTCTTCGCGGTTAGACGAATAGGGACGATGACACTGGCGCGAGTACGATCGAAACGAACGATGACGATCAGCTTTTGGGGTAAGTATGGATATACGCGAGTGTGTGATAAATAATCGATCGATCTTAATTGATCTGCCGATCTGGTATTAACGGGTTACATCTAGCTCGTGGGCGAAAAAAGCGAAATTTTCACGAATTCTTTCCGGGCAAACTTGTACGGCTTTATACGTTTTTTTTGTTCACATTAAGGGGTTAGGCCACTCTAGAGGCCGAAAAATAAGCTTTTTGGGGATTTTTTTTTTTTTCAGAAAAACTACAAAATAAATCGAGATTACAAAAAGGGTGTTTATCATACATATCAGTGACTGTATACAATAATTTTTTTGGAGTGATTAATTTCAAAATGGCGGCTGTGCAGCGTTTATCTCAAAACTGCATTTTTTAAGTTGGCCGGAAACATAACTCATACAATTTTCAGCCGGTTCACTTGAAATATTGAATATATCTTAAAAAATACATTGTCTATGGAAGTACGTAGGATTTTTTTTTATATTGCACAGTTCATTTGTTATTAACAATTATCTGACGATTTTTTAGGCAAATTTTTCACTTGCCAAACATTTGCCTACAAAATTGTTAATCCTTAGGGATCATCTTGTCACAAATAATGTACCTACTTTATTTTTGTTAAATAGATTGTCTTTTTAAGTTCAAACCACAAAACTAATGTATAATTGATCACACAAATGATAATTGATGTACCTAGTGTAAGCGAGGCTTAACAATAAGTGATTTGAGACTAGCTGTAGACGTCTGGTTACATTTAATTCTATTGGGATGAGATAAAACATTCAATATATAGGTAATTTAACTTGTGAGTTCAGTTTATGTTGTATATCTATGATTAAGGGCTTAGGCCACAGTAACGTGTATAAAACGATGTGCGAAATTCACAATTTTTTTTCGTATGAAAAAGTGATTCACTCATAAAGTTAATTACACATCTATTTAGTATAAATATCAAATTGTAAGAAATTTTTTTTTTTTCGATGTACAAAATGGCCGACTACTGGAAACTTCTCGAAACAGGTTTGTTGCAATGGGCGTGACAAATAACTTCAACAATTTTCACTCGATTTACTTGAAATGTAAAAGTTATGTTCCTAATTGCATTTCGCAGACAAGTACGTACGGAATTTCTGATTAATCGAAAACTTTTCATTTTATGAGCAGTTTATGAGCAGTTATAACGAAATTTTTCACTGAAAATTCATTTCTTAAGTTCAAATACCTACAACTTTTGAATAAAACAATATTTTTTAAATTCCGTACGTACTTCACTAGGTATTCTAGGGTAGATTGGCAAGATTTTTTGTTTTTTTGTTCTAGATCCAAAATTTTGGAGGCTGAATGTCACGCCGCGGGGCGCCTAAAAAAAAGATGACAAAAGAAAATATTCATTTTCTACATCGAAAAAAAAAAAAATCCTAACAGCTTGATATTGATACTAAATAGATGTGTAATTAATTTTATGAGTGAATAACTTTTTCATACGAAAAAAATTGTCAAATTCGCACATGACTTTATACCCGTTACTGTGGCCTAAGGCGTTAATATATATAAAGGTGTTGTAAACGCGAGCAAGTTTTTATTTACATTTTCCTAATTTCCCCAAAATAAACATAATTCCAAAATAGGGGCAAGACGATTCGGGGGATCATCTCATCCATACCCTAGGGATTCCTTTGAACACCAAGGTGTCCAAGATGATTCTTATGTAAGGTTTTGAAAAAAGGAAATCATTTTATTGAAACCCTAATAAATTGAACATTTCGAATACCCCAATTTTAAGATAGATGAATATGCCAGTAGTAAGCGCTTTCAGATCTAAATTATGTTGAATATCTTTGACATCACGAGCTTTCTCCATTAGGGGGATCATTTCTTACACCTTTCCCCTACTGCTCGGAAACAAATCATCTGTACTGGAACAAATCAAACGCATTGAGTTTTTGCATGAAATTATCTAGTGCATTGCTGGAGGATTCAATGAAATATTAATTTTTGAAAAAATGACCGCCGTCAAAGTGAAAGTATCAATTTTCGGTAAAAAAAACTGTCTATTTTTGTTGAAGAAAAATATGCATAAAAAAATTGGTAATTATGCAGTATGAGGACTTTTCCGAAAAATGACGAGAACATTTTTTTTTCCGCCATGATGTTGTTTATTCCATTATAGTAAGTGATATTCCGTCGGGGGAGGCTGATAATTTCCCATTAATTCCATACGTTATGGGGTTTTGAAGTTTCCAGAATCATGTAATATTTCGACGCCTCGCTAAACAGCTACGTGTTTCCTTATAGATAGTGTATTATGAAGGTAACGATGCATGTGTTTTGATTTCGTCACCACAGCTGTACTGTATCCGGAAACAGGTAATATTTCGACGCCTCTTGTTTGTTGTCGCTAAGCAGCTACGTGTTTTCTAAGGGCCAACCCAAACAAAACCAAACAAACTTCCCAATGTAGGCGTCGAAATATTTAAAAATTCCCTATTTTATCACGTGTTTCCGCGAACTTCAAAACCCCATAACCTTCGGAATTAATGGGAAATGTCATCCTCCCCATATGGAATATCAGTCAATATAATGGAATAAACAAGTTAACGGTGAAAAGAAATACCCGTCGTTTTTCGGAAAACTCCTCATACTGCGTAATTACCAAAACATTTCTTTTACGTATTTTTTTTACGTAAGGGTATCTTTTACATAAGTACCCCTAGTAAGGGTAACACGTAAAAAACTAGCGAGGGTTTGAAACTCAGGGAATAGAAGAAAAATACTAGTGACCCTCATGGAAATTTATGTATGTAAGATATATGCAGAAAATATATGCTACATATATATATATATATATATATATATATATCGGTTGCATATGTAGTGAAGAAAAATAGAATAATACGTATATATTCAGTATGTATGCACCAAATGTATGGCGCATATATGACCCATATATTTTCGATTTATTTTTCTGACCAAAAAAATATATGCTACGTATAAACAGTATGTATGATGCATATATGAGACATATACGACGCGTATATTTTCGATATACTTTCAATCTATTTTTTTGTCAGAAAAATATATCAAAAATGTATGCGTCATATATGTCTCATATATGTGTCATTTATGCGTCATATATGACGCATAAATTTTTGATACATATTCCTGACAAGAAATATATGCTGTGTATAAACACTATTACAGTTAAACTTAATAAAACTTAAAACTTAAACTTAAAAAAACCTAACTTACAGTTGAAGTACACTATTACATATAAACACTGTATACAGATATGCTACGTATATCTGCATATATGTGGCATATATGTACCATTTATGCAGTATATATGTGGCATGTATGCAGTGTGTATGCAACATATATGCTAAATATATGTGGTATATATGCAAGGTAAATGCTACATATATCATTGATATATGATACATTGATATACAGTAATACCACGCATATACATCTCATATATAAAAACGTTACGAAAATTAGAATTTGGCACATTCATGCAACATATATTTTCAATATATGGCATAGATTTCACATAAATTACAATTATTAATAAATTAAATTTGCAGTATATTTTTGCGTATATAAATTTCCATGGGGGGAGAATCTTTCCTAGAGATGGATAGTACTTATGGATTGTTTCCATTTCCGATCCTGGGATCAATATTCCTTCTGTACGAGAAAATTCTGCAAATCGATGCTACCGATCGCTATCCAGTATCTCCTCTTAGCCCCGGTCACCCTCCCGTGCGAGAATGCTGCATCGAGTCGCTTTTATACGACCCTTTGTCCCGGGTATTCTCCGTAAATGGTTATCCAATTTGTTTTCTCGGTGCTTATCGCAAATCGCGTCGTTGCGGGACTTTTGCTCTCTCTCTCTCTCTCTCTCTCTCTCTCTCTCTCTCTCTCTCTCTCTCTGGCTCTTGATCTCCTTTAATACTCTCGTGGGTCCTCAGCATACCGCGATATAGCGAATCGACAACACAAACGGTCGTAATTAAACCTTTCCCTCGATCCGATCTTTAGCCGCGCATACTACATCGGTTCACGTACACACGTCGTACATCTCGTGGCTCTGTCCGCGACGTGCCACAAGCTGGCGCCAAAATTGGCGTTTCCCTCGTCCCCCTCGCCCCAAAAGGCACAAAGTTCTGTACGTACTAATAGCATGCGCGGACCGAATCGTCTTTGGGGGGTTCAGTTTTCTCGGGGTGGGGGACAACAATGCGGAAGTTGGGACGAAATGAAGGAGTGTACGTGTGGAGATCACGGAGAGAGAGAAAGAGAGAAAGAGAAAGAGAGAGAGAGAGAGAGAGAGAGAGAGAGAGAGAAAGAGAGAGAGAAATATACTTTGATGTTTTGTATAATGACAGGATACCTCACAGATTCAACGTTATTCGATAAAAAGGGCCAATGTCATGAAGAATCTTGCATTAGGTACTTCTAAAGATCGCGATAAGCAAAATGATCAAGTTATCATTATGAAAATTCATAGCCTAAGACAAGTTAGGGAATAATTAATTTTATCATCAGTAGTTAGTTTCCTGGAAAAAAATGGTTTTTTTTACCGCCTTAAGGCTTTATACCACTCTAGAGGTAGAAAAAATAGGCTTTTTGGGGATTTTTTTTTTCAGAAAAACTACAAAATAAATCGAGATTACAAATTTTCGGAAAGTGAACAATTTGCCTAAAAAATCGTCAGATAATTGTAAATAACAAATGAACTATGCAATGTAACAAAAAATCCTACGTACGTCCATAGACAATGTATTTTTCAAGATATATTCAACATTTCAAGTGAATCGGTTGAAAATTGTTTGAGTTATGTTTCCGGGCAACTGAAAAAATGCAGTTTTGAGATAAACGCTGCACAGACGCCATGTTGAAATAAATCGCTTTAAAAAAATTGTTGTACACGGTCACTGTTATGTATGATAAACATGCTTTTTTTTCAATGTCGATTTATTTTGTAGTTTTTCTGAGAAAAAAATACATAAAAAGCGATTTTTTTCGGCCTCCAGAGTGGCTTAACCCCTTAAGGCGAGATATACATTTAGACAGGAAAAAAATAAGCAATATTGAGGGATTTTTCAAACTAAGAAATGAATACTCTACAATTATCAAACTTTAGGTATACTTCATTAGTATATTTAAGTATACAAAACAATTTTTTAAATTTAATCTATCATCAAAATGACGGACCTGCGGCAGAATGTTACAGCAAGGTCGCCGCGGGAGTTGCGAATCGGCGTGCAATCTACGTTCCCGTAGACTTTGATTAGCAAAAAAGTTCAAACATTTTTTCAGTTAGAACATGTATATTTTCTATCTGACGGTAATTAAAATGAAGAAAATGCAAATTTAAGAAAACGGCACGCATTTACCAAAAAAATCAACATTTCACGCAACATTTCTGTAAAATGTGGCTTAAAAAAGCAGCTTTTTTTCTAATTTTTCAAAAACAATTCTCGTCAAGTAGAAGGTACCAATATTATCAATATTCCAAGTTTTAACTCAATCGGCTTAATAGTTTTTGACTAATTCTGCACGCCAATTTTGATAATGTAGTTTTGAGAGAAAAAACGCATTTGAAGTTCATGCCCGCTCCGAATCCGAGCGGTGAGGAACAGCGTTGACGAGCTGTAACGTTTGAAGTTTTTCGAATTTCTCTTTAAAACTTTAGGAAAATATTCTGCATGTATACTTCTATCGTTTAAAGAAAAAAAATCGATTATTTGATCGTTGTAAATGTATATCCCGCCTTAAGTGAGTTTGACCATGTCAAGGCCCTGCTGAATCTCTTTTTCGGCCCCAAAAATGTTGAATTCACCCCTATTTTGGCAAAGCCTTTAGGGCGATTAGAAAAAAGTATAGACGAACGGGCACTCGTAAGTTGCACGGCTAATGGAGTAGGATGGATGGAGGGAGGGAGGGAAGGAGAGAGAGAAAGAGAGAGAGAGAAAGAGAGAGAGAGAAAGAGAGAGAGAGAGAGAGAGAGAGAGAGAAAGAGAGAGGGAGAGAGCGAGAGAGAAGTTGATTGATCGTTGGAATAGAGCTATCGATCAACCAAGGTATAATAAAACTATCAATCAATGGATCGATAGGTTTATCACGTTTTGGTGGAACTGTGGGGCAAGCTAATTGATACAACAGTAAAAAAACACGGTTTGAAATAACGATCTGATCATAATTGTCATTATGCTAATGACAGCGGCGGCAATTGTGGAAGTATGAGACCGGGATATTAATAATAATGAGAACAATGTGGATAATTACATAAAAAATACTAATAAATTACCTAGAAATTGAATTAAGCATACTAAGGGCTACACTTACAAGGAAAGGCTGCGAGGTCGATCTCTCCGATTTTGATGAAATTTGGCATGCTTGCAGAATGGGTAAAAACAGGCGACACGGATTTTTTTTTGTATCTGTGGAACCCGATTTCTAAGGGGTGAAACGCTCCCTCCAAAACAGGGGTGTTTTTCGTTTTTCGTCGATAACGATATCGTTCTCATCTCCAATGTATAGTCCAAGAAAAAATAAACATTGTTGCAATTTGACATTTTTTCATATCTCGTAAACGTTATCGACGAAAAAAGAAAAACACCCCGCTTTTCGAGGGTGCGTTTCAACCCTTAAAAATCAGGTTCCGCAGATATAAAAAAATACGTGTCGCCTATTTTTACCCATTCTACAAGCTTGCCAAATTTAATCGAAATCGAAGCGATCGTCCTCGCAACCTTTCCTTCTTGGTCGAATTTTTTTTAAATATCGCTTTTTGGTTTTCGACGGATTCTCAAAATATGACATACCAAAACTATTATCTGAAAAGTTCAAGTTCATCCGTTAAAAATTGGGGGAGTCATGTGCGTTTTTCAAACGACGAATTTCAAACGCGTTTTTTCGAAAAAATACTTTTTTCAAATCAGTGACCACGATATCTCGAAACTCACTGCGCCGATCAACTTAAAATTTTACAAGCTTCTTTCACATATAGAAAACGCGCTTGAACACAGGAATTCCTTTTTTCGTTACTCAGTTTTTTTATCAACGTAAATATCGAATTTTTTTTACAAAAAATCGATACTTTCACATCGGAAAGTGGCTGTTTCTTCAAAAATTAATATTTTATGAAATCCTTCGTCCAAGCAGAAGATAATTTCATGCAAGAACTAAATGCGTTCGATTTCTTTCCATTTCGGCTGATTTGTTTCCGAGCAGCAGTGGCCAGCGCGGAGGACGTTTTTCAAAAAGCGGTCTACACAAACCATTCCATTTACCACATTCATAAATATCTTCCAATATGAAAATTGTAAACGATACTCAAAAACATATACTTTTATATAAAAAAAATTGATCACCTACACATGTTCTCCCAGAAAAAAATCACGAAAATTCCTCTTCTTTGCGGTCACGACCTAGATGTAACCCGTTGAGAATCAATACAGTAAAAGAGAAGATAATATTGATAGTGAAAATATTAAGGATTAAAGGTATAGAATATATTTTAACGTTAATGGCGGGAAATAAAATATACAAGTCTATAACTTTTTAACGTTTTATAAAATTCAGTCTCATAAAATATAAGGTGTAAAAAACACGGTACCAATATTCTTAAGGTACACTCAAATAAATGGCAATTTATGTAAATAACTCCAAAATTTAAAAAAATCGAAAAAACGAATTTCATCCAGTATTTTTTTCACCTCCTCTTTTTTTCCAGCTGACCCAAGAACAGCGATCTATTACGTTGGCAAGAAAGTCTTTGCGGTTATCACCGAAAATAAAATAAAAAAGCAGCCGTAAAACGAACGATTTTGCTTTTACTTTTTTATTTTATTTTATCTTTGGCGATAAAACGCGAATAATCGCAGGTGGCCTGACATAAAAAAAAAACTCCACGTCACGTTCGACAGCCAAAAGTAACGAATCATAAATATGTTCCTCGAACGAGCGTCTCGCGAGTCTGAAATTCCGCGACTACGTCGAGAGCGCAACGATCAGACCTAGATCTCCGTGCAGCGAGTAAAAAATTTAGCAAAAAAAAAGAGGAGCGGAAAAAAAATGGCGATCGATCAACCGAGGGATTTTTTTTTTTCGTGTGTAACACCAGTTCGAGTCTTATTCCCGAGATTAGAAGCCGCGGCGCAATTAATGCGTCCATTTAAGTGCATACGTCGTGCGCAGTCCGGACGCGGCACTGATACACACAGTGCCGATTTTCCGAGTCATTTTCTCGACGTGGCAACGCGTTAAGGGGTCTTCTCACTTTAGACGCTAAAAAAGGCTATTTTCATGAATATTTTTGATAGGTTTATATTATAGATATTGATATAAAAGTTGTTACACTTAATAAATACATTTGAAAAAATGTATTAGGTGTACAACTCAATTCGGTCCGTCTTTTGCTTAAAATACGAACTTATTTGAATGATAAAATGAATTCCAATGCGGTTACGGGGAGGAAATGGAGTGTATTGGGAAAATTTTCGAAATGGTGGTTATGACTCCCTGATTAAATGTACTTAGTGAAGATTCTGGAACTTTGATACAAGAGGTTGGGACTCACATGAGTTTTCGTATAATGGAAAGTAGGTGAACATTTATCAGTTTCTTTTAGTTTTCAAATCAGCGAGGATGAAATTCTATTGATTTCTCTTGATTTTAAATCGAAGGGGATGAAAATTTGCTAATTTCTCGTAGATTTAAATTGAAGGGGATGAACATATTGCTTCATTCTTCTTGATTTTAAACGAGAGGATGAACATGCGTGGACGACTCTTCATCTATTATACTTATTTATTCAAGTAAATATTTATAGACGAAAATGGCAGCCAAAAAAATGTTCTAAAAAAATTGTCGGTCTGCGCTGTTGATGAAATCTTGGAGATGGATAATCCGAAAAAAAAAATCAAAAGGTTTTAGATTCAGTATATTAATGGCTATAGCGCATATCATACGATTTTTTATGTATGCAAAAATAACAAAATGGCGGACGTTTTGCGAAAAAACATTTTAAAAAACGTTTTTTTCCACCGTTTTTGGTAAAAAAAAACAGTAAATATCAAAATTTCAAAAAATCCTTGATATGCGATATAGCTATCGTTGTAAAGAATATGTCGTTAAAATTTCATCAGGTTCGGTTCACTAGTTTCGAAGATTTAATTAACAAGCGAAAACGAAAAACGCGTTTAAAAGTTTATTTGGGTTACATGAATACATTTAAAAAAATTTACATTACATAAAATACATAAAATACGTAAAAAAAATGTTTAAATGTATTTTCGAAAAACGTTGTCTCGCGAAAAACGCGTTTAAAGTTTGTTTGGGTTACATAAATACATAAAAAATAATTTACATTACATAAAATACATAAAATACGTAAAAAAAATTTTAAATGTATTTCGAAAGTGTAACAACTTTTATATCAATATCTATAATATAAACCTATCAAAAAAAAATCATGAAAATAGCTTTTTTTAAGCGTCTAAAGTGAGAAGACCCCTTAATGGTTTGCCGATCGAGAGTGTCGCGGAACACTTTGCACAACGAGAACTCGATCGCGGCGCACACACGAGACGCGTGTGCGGTGATTCTGAGAATTCGCGTATATTTGCCGACAAATAAGGATTCTCGCTGGGCCGTCCATAAAACGGCGGGAGAGCGACGATCGGCCGTAACCAAAGATTATCGATCGTTCATCAACAATGGCGTTGATCTTTACATCGTTCGTACGCAACGAACATTCTTGTTTTTTTCTAAATTTGTTTGCTTCTTTATTTTGGTAATTCTTTAGATAAGTGACTTTTTCGAAAAATTAGCCGAAAATTATTATTTTTTTGTTATTTTCTCATTTATTAGGATATAAATGATGATATTCAGCCGGGGGAAGTTGAAATTCGTCCCCCATAAACGTTATGGGGGTTTTGAAGTTCGCGGAAACACGTAATAAAATGGAGTATTTTTGAAAATTTCGACGCTTATATTGCGTCTGTATGGATTTTTGAAAAATTCGAAATTATCATCAACGTTTGTTTGCTCGTAAAAAAATTGTTACTGAAAAATGTCAGCTTTCCCCGACTGAATATCATCATTTATAACCCAATAAATGAGAAAATAGCAAAGAAAAACATTTATCGCTTATCACGAAAAGTCACTCATGTAAAGAATTACCTTTATTTTTATTACAATTCGACATTTTTTTGTGGACTCAGGGCGTGGATCTCTAATACGGATACGAAAAAATCTTGAAGGGATTTTAGTACCTCTTTGACGGTTCGAAAAAATCGACTATTTTTTTGCATTTTCTCAAAATATGTAGATCCGGGGATATGTCAAAAATGTCAAGTTGAAATATTGAAAATTGACCCAGTTACAGACCATTCGGTGAGAGCAGGTTGCAACGATTTACGTATACTAAAACTTTTAATCGTGTTTTTCTCGAAACTTTTCTCGACCTGGGCGGAATCGTAACTCTAGCTATAATAGTTCGATTTTCAATTTGAAAAAAATCTAATTTTTCGCAATTGCAGTAGCTATCGTTGTACGTAGTCGTTTTTTCATTTAGTAGTTTTAAAGCCCTCAAAAATAAGTAAAAATTTCGCCGAAAGAAAACTTTTTTTTTACCATCCGCCATTTTGTAAATTGCTTTTTTTCGAAAAGCAGTTGCGTATAGTGAGAACGACATTAATATAGATTAGAAAACTCTTTGATTTACATTTTTCAGATCGACCATTGGCAAGTTATCGACCCGGCCGTTGGACCACATTTTTTAATGCACATGCTCTATTATACCAAAAAACGTTGTTGAATTTCATTTTTTCACATAAAAAAATTACACGAAATAAATTCAATATATGCTTAATAAAATACCGTTTTTTCCAAATCTCAAATAAGTAATCTAGTAGACAGAAAATCGGAAAAACGACCTTTTTGGCCCGTCACTGTGATGCCCTCTCTCGAATCAGGAAAAAAAGTGTGAGCAGTTAAAAACAAAAAACCGCTGCCTTCCAACGATGCAAACTTTCGCCAAAAGCCGCCATTACCGACGACTTTTTTCATTATCATTATCGTTATTATTTTCGATATTTTTCCTCATTATTATTGCCATTATTATGATTATCATTATCATTAATGATTCCAAATTAATTCTCAATATTCTCTCCTCCTTATGATCTTGTTTTTTTTTCTCTCGTCGTCTGTACAACGAGCGAGACAAAAGTGATCGACTATGGCACCGGAAGTAGAGAAAAAGAAACTTCCCCGTCGCGGTCACCGTTCGCGCGCCATTGTTCTCGAAAATCCACCCGGAAGTGACGGCAAAATAGATTCAAGTACGAGCACCTCGTCAATTATGTACATTATTCTGTTCCAGTTTGACGCGCGGTGCTGCCTCGCTTTCGCATATTTAATGCGAAAGACCAAACAAAAACGAAGAAAAAAACAGAAATCAGGAGAATTTTAGCATTTTAGATTTACCTTGATGTCCAAATGAGCGATATTTCTCTCGTGGAGGTAGGCAAGTCCTTCCACCAGTTGTTTAACAAAGTGAACGACGTCACCCTCCAGTGGTACCAAGTCGCCGTCTATGAGAGTCTGCAGGTCTCCACCGGGTGCGCTGTGACATTAAAAAATGTAAAAAACACACACACACACGCACGCGCACACACACACACACACACACACACACACACACACACATATATATATAGTCGTAGAAGTCCTTTGTCACGATACCGCAGCAGATTCGTTGTCATGAATAATCACATTGCCTCACGAGAATACGACTTAATTTTCCGTTTTTTTCTTCTACTTTTGTCTCTTCCTCTTTGCCGCTCTCATGTGACTAATCATTAAAGTATGACGTATACAGCGTGACAATTGTAAGGTAGCCATGTGTTTTTCAAGAGCCTCCCGCGAAGATTTTGCGAGCGAGAAAAAATATGATTTTCAATGGTTCTTCAAGGCCTTTACAAAAAAATATAAAGAAATGTAGCGAATTTTTGCGATGAGTAGTATGTGCCAGAAAAAATTGGGCAACTTGGCAAAAAATCAAAATTCCATTTTTATGTCGGTGCATCGCTTTTCCGACATGAAAAGTAAGTTTTTTGATTATTAGTATCTTGCGTATCGCTCCAAATACCAACAATTATCTGACGATTTTTTAGGCAAATTTTTGGAAAGTGAAAAGTTTGCCTAAAAAATCATCAGATTATTGTTAATAAGAAATGACCTATGCAATATAACAAAAAAAATCTTACGTACTTCCATAGACAGTGTATTTTTCAAGATATATTCAACCTTTCAAGTGGATCGGTTGAAAATTGTGTGAGTTATGTTTCCGGCCAACTTAAAAAATGCATTTTTGAGATAAACCCTGCACAGTCACCATTTTGAAATTAATCGCTTCGAAATAATTATTGTATACAGTCACTGATATGTATGATAAACACCCGGTTTTGTAATTTCGATTTATTTTGTATTTTTTCTGAAAAAAAAAAAAAAATCCCCAAAAAGCCTATTTTTTCGGCCTCTAGAGTGGCCTAACCCCTTAAGATAATTTTTTTTCTCGTTCCCAAAATCTCTTTACCAGGCCCTTAAACATATCACCACCTTATAATTGTCACCCTTTAAATGTAGACGTACTTACAATTCCATGACAAGTATAATCTCCTTTGGTGTCTCGTAAACGTCGTGAAGACGCACAACTCGGGGTGATTGCGAGCATAGCGAGAGCAGGGCAATCTCGTGACGCAGCTCGGCACTGCAATCGGTATTGAAGCGATTTCGCGATGAGTACTTCGCCGCGTAAAGGGTCCCCGTGGAACGCGAACGGCATCGATACACCCTTGCCCATTGACCACTGCAAAATAAACGATCGATTTAAAATTAATCATTATTGATCATTAATCTATTTTACTTCGTCCTCGAAGTAAAAAATCTTCAAAACCAACGATAGGTTAGAAAAAACGTTCAGAAAATTTCTCAGCCAGATGTAGTGGTAGCCGAAGGCCTTATATACGCAAAACATTTCAAAATTTTTTATTTTTTTATTTCATTTTTGATTCCATTAGCCTGAACGGTTAAGAATATTATAGGCTTTACAGAATTGAAAAATTCCAAAAATTGTTAAAGTTAAAAAAAAATTTACAACATATTCTTAGTATCATCACCTATCGTGTGAACCACAGAAACAAAAAGTTCAATGATACAAAAAAAATATAAAAAACAAAATACCGACAGAAAATTGAGTAAAAAATTTTGAGTTTCGAATTTTTATTATGATAATTTTTTTAAATAATATTGTTGGTTCACACTAAAGATAAATTCGTTATGCAATTATAAATTTGTTCATTTTTTTTCAGCCATCCACATCGATGCCGAGAACTTTTACCATCAACGCGCGCGCAAAAAAATACATTGCTTTATTATGTTATATCTCCGCAATCTGTTAATATTTTTTTTTTTACATATTCTTGAACATGTGCAGAAATGATCTGTAAAGAGATGTTGTCAATATATGCGTCATTTTTTTTAACCGCGTCTTGAAAAGTTCCTTCGAAAATCGGCGAAATCGCGTATATAAGGCTTCAATGTTGATGTAAGAGTTTCAAGATTTACTTTTTCTGGTAATTATATAGTTTAGTGAATTTTTCCTAAATATGGTGCTAAAATTTATTTTTTGCAATTTTTAACCATAAAACAACATGAATAATGGTGTTATGTCGCGGGGAACCCATATTTTTAAACTACGAATTGTTTTATAAGTAAAAAATGAATTTTCAAAATTTCAAATTTCGTACGATATTGCAAGTGAAATTCATAATGAGTGTTCGAACCGTTACTTCTGTGTCTTTATTGACATCGCTGTTACATACGGTGTATTGTGTGTAACATTTATTTACATCGCTGGTATATATTGTGTGTTTATTTGGGTTCAAATGTGTTTTTTTTTTCGTTAAAAAACCTGGAACCTTCAAAACCGTTTCCCCCCCAACATAACCACCACAAAAAAGCGAGAAATCGCGAAATAAAACAATCGGAGGTCATTTTTAAGAAAAGTCACTAAACTAGATAATTACCTTTTTTCTCTATACCGGATCAGACGAAAGTTTGGTCTTGATGTCCAAACAATCGTGAGTTCGGCACGAGACGTTCAAATCGTTTGGAACCCATCAATCATTAAGAAAATCACTGACGTACAAACGACGATACAACAACGTCACATCATGTGCGTTGAAGTTTCCATCGTGGAAATGTAATGGCAGTTCTTTTTTTTAAAGTTTCTTTATCTTTATTATATTTCAAATTTTTCCTGTGACTTGGACATCTCCAATGGAGATTACGAAAAATGGTTCGAGTTATTTCGTGCCCTGAATGGGTGAAAAATGTAAGCAATTAAAGGACCAGAACTGAACGCCTAGTCGACTGATGATGATGACAATGAAGTTTGCATCGTTGGAATGCAACGGGGTTTTAATTTTGTTTAAGGCGGGAAACCAGTTTGAATGACTCAAAAAAGCGATTTCTTTTAATTTCATGAATTGTTAGTGAAACTATTTGCTGATCAACCGGTAAGCAGTATAAATAATTCATTACTGCCTTGAATTTTTTGTTGTTGGTAATTTTTTTCAAATGCGTTTTTCTCGAAACTTGTTGTCAATTTGTGTACACTCTAGCTCAAAAAGTTTCTAGCCTATAATTTTATACAGTGATGGTTAGTTTCTTGATATAATTACGCTCTATATGAACCTAAATTTGGGGTAATATCATTGTTCAAAGTATATTTTTTAAAGCAAAAAGAGTTACAAAATAATGGCAAAAATTATACCCTTTTGTTTAAACACTTCTAAAAAATGCAATTTTTTATCAGAGGTTCATATAGAAGGAAAGCATGTTCTCAAAGTAATCTTCAATCCGTATTGATTTCCGATGAAAACTATGGCCTCCAGAGTGTACACAAACAGCAAAGTCTGATGGAGACCTTCGATGGGCGGCAGGTTATATCTCCCATATTTTCAGAGAAAATGATTCGAAAAAATTATATTTGTTTGAAAAAAATGTATAAAATATTCCCAAAGTTTGAATAAATTCTATCCATTCATACCTTGTCAAAAAAAAAATCATGAAAATCACGAAAAAAACGTTCTCCTCAACCGGTTTCCCGCCTTAATTGCTGATATTTTTTGGCTGATTGGGCGTACGAAAATCACTCGAAAGTTTTTTCGAATCCGTATGAGAGATCTACGTCCTAAATCTACAAAAAATGGATTCCTAATAAAAATAAGGAAATAAATTAAGAATTTTGATAGTATCCCAACGATGTCATCATGTCGAAACTTTATCATATCACTAGCCATTGGGCAGTGTGATAAGAATAATAAATTACTCTTATCAATTCACTACGAAATCACTCAAAAGTTTTTTCGAATCCGTATGAGAAATCTACGATCTAAATCCACAAAAAGGACTCATAATAAAAATAAGAAAATAAATCAAGAATTTTTGTAGCATCCAACGATGTCATCATGTCGAAACTTCACCATGCAGCTAGCCACGGGGCAGTGTGATAAGAATAATAAATTACTCTTATCAATTTATTACTAAATCTGTCTGCCAATGAGTTGATGATGAGACAATTTTCCCTAAAAAAAAAATTGTTGCCGTTTCTCTTCGAATATTAACTGGGAAAGTGATGACAATATTTACTCGCAGCTTTGTTTTCATCGAAGGAAGATACTCGATGACATAATTACGAGGAACTTTTTTTTTACGCGACACCCATTCACGTTGTCGATTCCGTCATAGCGTTAGATGCGAATCCATATGGTTCGTTAGTCTCGTCGTGGTGACGGGGAAAAGGTATGCTCGAAACGGAAACGCGAGGATGTTCGACGATTGATGGATGCGTCTGGGCGGGAACCTCGGCGAGGGCACGTGGGAAATGGTGAATCGGTCGATACATCGTTTGGGACTTAAGAATGATTCGACACAAGTATATATGTATGTACATGGGAGCGTCATCGAAGATTCCAAGCGTCTCGAATTGCGGCAAGGTCGGCGCCGCGGCGCCTGGCAAGGCTATAATGCACAACATCGTGTATAATATTTTTCATCGTGCGCCCATTCAAACTCCGTCGAAAAGCCAGAAAGTACAAGCGATTAGCTTTTACCTGTAACTTCAAGCGTTACTGTACGAGGCTCGACATTTGTTTTTTTATTTTCGAAATTTTATGAAATAGAAGGTAAGGGCTACCCTAGTAAATTTTTTTGAAAATATCGATTTTTGGTTTTTGTCTAAAAATATAATATAAACATAATTCTACAAATATAATATAAATATGAACCGGCGAACTTGGCGCGTTTTTCCCAAAATAACGTTTTTTTAAGTCGATGACTAAGCTATTTAAAAAATCACTGCACCGATCAACGTCAAATTTTTCTAGCTTCTTCTGCATATTAAAAAGGAGTGCTTGAACAAAGGAATTTTTTTTTCGAAGCATAGTTTTTTTTCACCCAACGAAAGAAGTGCGTTTTTTTCACCAAAAATCGATACTTTCACTTTGGACAGCGGGCAATTTACCAAAAATCAATATTTCATTAAAGCCTTCGTCCAAGCACTAGAAAATTTCATGCAAAAAGTACATGCGTTTGATTTTCTTATTTCGGATGATTTGTTTCTGTTTGTCTGCACGAACCATTCTATCTCCCATGTTTATCAATACTTTCCGATACAAAAATTGTAAACGATACCTAAAACCAGACTCATCGAAGTGAGCAAAGAAAAATGTTTAAATTTTCTCAGAAACAAATCAAGCAAATTCCCGTCCTTTCAGGCCACGAGCTAGGTATAACTTATTAAATGCATGATAGCAGAGTCAGCGTATATCGATAAAAATGTCAGACATCTATTGATCTAGTGTTAACCGCGCAATGGAGTAAAAAAGATTTTGAGGAGTCTGCATAAGTTTGACATTTCAGAAACATCGTTTTTTATTGCATTTTAATAGCCTAGGCTCTTATATCAAATTTGCAACAAAGATTTTGTCTAAATTCCGAAAATTCACCGAGTTAGGACGATTTTTACGAACGGTCAGTTCGCCCATTGCGATTTTTGCTTTTTGATTTGCGGTTTTCTCAAATCTGTTTGATGAAACACTGTAACTCGTACCTAAAAATCTATCCGTTCGGTCCACTCCAAATTTTGGATAACATTTCCGATTGTCTGATCGGATTATTTTTTTTTTCATATGCCTGTCCATTATTTAATCAAACAAATTTTAAGTTGTTTTTCCGGTCGCAAATCGAAATGGTTTCTCTACGGCTTGCGAATTCGGTAATTTTCAGAAATTCAAAAAAGGATCCGGTCATACGGAAGTTTTATTTTTATATTGAAAGTAAATTTTTTTATTTCTCATTTAAGATCACACAGAACTACGTACGTTATTGTGTTTGGGTTGGTTTAAGGGCTTACTTAAACCTGGGTAGGCCATAAAAATCGATTTTTCAAAAAGGTGCTCATTCGAAATGGCATAGCTTTTTTTGTCATCATAAATACTGAAAAATTTTGAGGCGAAAAATCGCCTGTTTTATTCCAGTGACTGTCACGACCCAAAAAATTAAATTTTTAAGTTGCAGCTGGATAAGTACTAGTTTCATCTATTCAATTTAAGAAACATATATTTTTTTAGATTTATAGTCACGTCTGGTACCGCAAACGCTGTCAACAAAAACACGTCCAAGGAAAACGACTGTAACTTTTTTACCGTTCGAAATTTTTGAACAAAATTTTCACACAATGTAGATAAAATGTCATACACGAAGATGTATATCATGGTTGTTCATTAAAATTCAATTTGATACACAAAAAATATTCTCAAACATAACCTCACTTTAAGCCGTCTCAGGTGTATCCAAGCCCTTAAAATCACAAAGAATGAGAACACCTGTCAATACCTAAAATTTGCCTATGCACAGAACGGTCCCGAAAATTAGTAAAAAGATCGATGACTCGACTCAATGTTTTCATCCCACATTCTAAAGAACTCAATTTAATCGCCCGGAACGTTTCAAATATTCAATCCCGTTCGCGAAACTTGCCCAAAAGTCTGTTCGAACTGGCCCGCGCATTTTCAACTGCTTGCACTCGCTTTACATTTGTCGAAAAGAAAAGGAGAGTAAACAAAAACGGAGAGAAAACATCGCGAGGTATTTAACGATCCTCAGAGATACCGCATTGTCCAGGGCCGTCGGGTCTCCCGGGCTAGAGGCCCGCGAACTCGAAGATTAAAGCGCGTGCGCTCGTATATAATCGCATATGAGCATACTTATAC
The DNA here is from genome assembly GCA_964007375.1 of Ophion obscuratus. Classification (NCBI taxonomy): domain Eukaryota; kingdom Metazoa; phylum Arthropoda; class Insecta; order Hymenoptera; family Ichneumonidae; genus Ophion; species Ophion obscuratus. The sequence goes on from OZ023317.1 coordinate 21,921,334, forward strand.
CGCCCTATATATATATATATATATATATATATATATATATATATATATATATATATTTATATATGCGTATGAAGCAGCAGCGGCATATCACGAATTTAATGCCAAAGATTAATTCTCATAAACGTCAGTCCGCGGCCTCTGGAAGGACCGCGCGCACAATTATTCCCACTGTGACAAGCCTACATACATAAGTACCTAGTCTATACACACGTACTGTATACGGCGTGCAAGAGTGTCGAAGTGCTCAAATATATATATATATATATATATATATATATATATATATATATATATATATATATATATATATATATATATATATATATATATATACACATACATACATATATATATATACACATATACAGTGCGACCGTGTTTGTCGGACGCAGTATTAACGTGGAATCCTCGGATTTACGTATATATATATATACACACCACACGCATATATAAATATATATATATGTATAATGATATCAAAAAATATGGTGAGTGCGTGTAGATTCGACTTTTGGCACGCACCTAGTGTACGATGTGCGCACTCCGAGCAAAGTGATTTATAGGGTGTATATAAGGGACGTATGCAGATACACACACATACACACACGCACACACACACACGTACACACACGCACACGCACACACGCGCGCGCGCACATACACACACACACGCACGCACGCACACATATATATATACAGGGTGTTTTGTTATCAATGGATAATCCTGCAACTGTCGATAAGTCAGATCATGTGCTACTATATGCTGGAATTTCAGTTTAGTAAAAGTTCCACGGTTTTCGAGATAAAAATCATCTGCTTTTAGCTTTCGCATGCCATTTTTGTAATCCAGTTTTTTAAAAAATACTCTCGGTTACTTGTATTGTCTAGAAAAGTTTTCTTTTTAACATTAAATGTTAAGGCGTTAGGCCACAGTAACGGGTATAAAATCATGTGCGAATTTAACATTTTTTTTTCGTATGAAAAAGTGATTCACTCATAAACTTAATTACACATCTATTTAGCATGAAAATCAAGCTGTTAGAAAAAAAATATATATATTTTTTTCGATGTACAAAATGGCCGACTACTAAGATTTTCTTTTGTTATCTTTTTTTAGGCGCTCTGCGGCATGACATTTAGCATCCACAATTCTTGACCTAGAACGAAAAACAAAAAATCTCGTCAATCTACATTAGAATACCTAGACAAGTACGTAAAGAATTCAATAAATATCGTTTTATTCAAAAGTTGTAGGTATTTGAACTTAAGAAATAAATTTTTAGTGAAAAATTTCGGTCTAACTGCTCATAAAATGGCAAGTTTTCGATTAATCAGAAATTCCGTACGTACTACTCTGCGAAATGCAATTTGGAACATAATTTCTTAATTAGAAAAAAATCGAGTGAAAATTGTTGACGTTATTTGTCACGCTAATTGGAAAAAAGGTGATTCGAGAAGTTTTGAGTAGTCGGCCATTTTGTACATCGAAAAAAAATATATATATATTTTCTAACAGCTCAATATTCATAGTAAATAGATGTGTACTCAATTTTATGAGTGAATCACTTTTTCATGCGAAACAAATTGTTAAATTCGCACATGATTTTATACCCGTTACTGTGGCCTAACGCCTTAAGGTAGTACGAGCGCGCAATCCTGATTTCTATAGATTTTATTCAAATTTTAACCAGACATTGTTTATATCATTATGCATGTTGAGTGAAATTTCAGAACAGTCGACTATTTAGATTGGGAGATAATCGGTTTTAAAATTGCAACTTTTAACACTACAGGGTCTGCATTGAAATTTAGACAAAATAATTTTCTGTAAAAAATATTTGTCCCCTATAATAAAAAGACATATGGCAACACCGCAGAACAGTATTGTTCAATATTTCGAGAAAAAAATAATTATCGAGTTCCTAAAGTTAAAAATGTTGTCATAAAAAAATATTTTCATTATAAATATTAATATTTTATATTGTTTATGTTATCTTTATTAACTTATAAAAGTGTTGGTTCATTCATAACTAATTAAAAACTTTGTCCGATTAAAAGTTACTTCCAAATAAAAATTTGTGTTGCGGTATTATTTTAAATATGCCGCGCAAACTCACGTCATTGGATACGTGGAACAATGCGGTGTTGCCATACGTCTTCTTATTATAGGGGACAAATATTTTTTACGGAAAATTATTCTCTCTAAATTTCAATGCAGACGCTGCAGTGTTAAAATTTGCAATTTTAAAACCCATTGTCTCCCAATCTAAATAGTCGACTGTTCTGAAATTTCACTTAAACATGAATAATGATATGAACAATGTCTGGTTAAAATTTGAACAAAATATATAGAAATGAAGATTGCGCGCTCGTACTACATTATGGAAACTTTATGAAAAAAGATCTTATGCAGAATTTTCATTCCAACCATTTTAAACATCTGACTTTGATAGCCTACCTTGTAAAAAAAGATACAACGCATAGCGTGGCAATTACTTAAAAAAGTTGCTTAATTATTGTCGATTCATATCATTTGTAAAAATGGCATGCGAAAAACCAAAAACAGATAATTTTCTTAAAAAAATAACACAAAGCTCAAAATCTCGAAAATAGTGGGACTTTTACTAAACTGAAATTTCAGCATGTAGTAGGCCTGTAGTAAGCATGATCTGACCTATCGACAGTTGCAGGATTATCGATGCATAACAGGACACCCTGTATATAAGATTTATAAGATTAAATTCTCTTGTTGCAGGTTCGATTTTGGTAATATTTGTGCTTGTGAAGATATACAGGGTCACTGGGAAATTGACGTCCAAGAACAAAATCTCGATGTTTCGTATCGATACCTATCCGAATCATCCCTATGAATGTTCTGGGATCTTTTTCAGCTTTGGAGCAAAACGCATTTTTCAATTTTTCTCTTTTGTGTATGTACTTTCCTAGTAATTTTTTTACTCGCGTTATCTTTTTGAAGCGCACTGTTAAGCAATAAATAAACGACCAACTGAACACTAACGTCAATGCCTTGGATGTTGAACAAAACTTTTAAAAATCGTTTGGAGAGGATCAGTCACTAAAGTTCAGATGATAAAAAAATACTCATACTAGTCTAAATGGCTACCAATTTTTTTTAAACACTTCCAAGGGGGAAGTACATACAAAAAATCTAGATTAAAAGGAAAATCTAGGTTTTCCTTTTAGGCGTCACTTTTCGGGCCACCCTGTATATGTGTATACATACATACATACATACATACATACATACATATATATATATATATATATATATATATATATATATAACCTCGAGAGTCGCCAAAAACGTTCCCCCAACCAGAGGATTTAATCCTTTAACGCGATTAATAGGCACGAATCTTTTACACACACACACACACACATACGCCCACACACACACACACACACACACACACACACACACACACACACACGCACGCACGCACGCACGCACGCACGCACGCACGCACGCACGCACGCACGCACGCACGCACGCACGCACGCACGCACGCACGCACGCGCACACCCACACACACACACACACACACACACACACACACACACACACACACACACACACACACACACACACACACACACACAATATTATATATGTTGATCGTGTGCGTGCGTGCGTGCGTGCGTGCGTGCGTGTGTGTGTGTGTGTGCGCGCGCGCGCGCGCGCGTGTGTGTGTGTGTGTGTGTGTGTGTGTGTGTGTGTGTGTGATTGTGTGTGATTGTGTGTGTATAAAAGCGCGGTCTACCCATTTATTTCCGTTTTATATGACTTTTGCGCGCGCGCGTGTGCATGTCCGTGTGCGTGTGCGTGTGCGCGTGTGCGCGTGTGCGTGCGTGCGTGCGTGCGTGCGTGTGCGTGTGCGTGTGTGTGTGGGCGTATGTGTGTGTGTTTCATATAACTTTTGCTCGCTTGTCACTATATTTTAATACGATTTATCGTTACGCTTTATTTACAACAATGTCTGCCTATATTGATATATATTTTGGTTAATTATGTATATATATATATATATATATGGGTATGGACGGGTATATATACATCAGTAATACGTGTAGATAATTAAGCTCGGTTTCACGAGTAGCTGCGGTTCTTGCGGTACCGTGTGATCGATCCTCGCGATCCAGATTATTTATACTTCAACTAATTCCGTATATAACGAGCCGCGGTGCTGTTTATTTCTAAAAAAAGAAATTCGATTCCCTCTATGTACGCAGGCGAGGTAGAGAATAAAAAAACAGAAGCGGCAATTAGCCGCGGTGATTTTTAACCACCTTAACGAACGTTTTAAAGAAATTAAATGGGGAAGATTGAGCGAAGGTCTGATTTTTTTTCCATGCTGACATCGATTTGTTGGGAAACCATATATGTATTGCTCTTTCATTTTATTGTGTGACCTTTTTTTTATTTAAATGTATACATTATATTGTATTTGATTATATATTTTATATTTATTGAAGTTGATCGTACGTTAAATATACTTTTTCTTTTTTTATTTAGATATATTTATTTTATTCTCTTGTATATTAAATATATTCCGTTTTTATTTTTATTTTATATTTTCCTTACATTTGTACATAGATATTTTTTATATGCAGTTTGGTGTGAAAAAAATCTTGCGAAACTTGACATGATATGTATTCATTTTTCAGCGAACGATGAAAAACGTCATTTTATCCAGATCATTATTATAATCGTTCAATTCTGCACGCACGTGATTGCGTATGATCAACTGAAGGGGAAAAAAGTCAAGTATCAATGAATACGAGAGTGAAGGGCGTGCCTCGCAATTTCGTCACATTGTTAAAACTACTAACTTCTATCCGCGCGTGTAATTGACATAATCATTACTGCAGCTCGTACAAGCCCGGGATTTATGATCGTACACACCGTGGAATTACGTTGAAACTCACTGCGACTTTTTGCCGGTCAATCACGTCGCGGAGTAACGAGGAATTGCCGTGCAACGTTGAGACACTGAATTTTGCCTAACAGAAGGGAAAAACCCTTTCAACGATTGAATACTAATCTATTACACAATTGTGTCACGTAAAACGTAATTGAGCATCGTGGCCAATATTATAATTGACATTCGTTGCTTTGTTGGGATTTATAAATAATTTGTAATTTGTAGCCAATTTTATAATTGACATTCGTTGATTTGTTTGGGTTACTTTGGGTTGACAATCAATTTTAGTTTATATATAAAGTTTATCATTAACATTGGTTGATATGTTTGAATTTGTTTGCGTTGATTTTACTTCATAGTCATTTTTATAATTTACGATGCTTGATTTCTTTTGGTTTGTGTGGGTTTACCCTAAATTTTAGTTTATAGTCATTTTCATAATAGACAATGGTTGATTTATTTCGGTTCGTTATAGTTTACGCTCAATTTTAGTCTGTGGCAATTTAATAATTGAGATTCGTTGATTTGTTTGGGTTTGTTTGGCTTCACAGTCAATTTTATTCAATATCTAATTTTATCTTTAACACCGGTCGATACGTTTGGCCTCGTTCGCGTCAATTTTACTCTATAGTTATTTTCATAATTGACAATGGTTAATTCGTTTGGGTTTACACTCAACTTTAGTGTGTGGCTAATTTTATAATTGACATGCGTCGATACGTTCAAGTCTCTTTGGGTAATTGTTACTTTATAGTCAATTGACAAAGAATCATTTGTTTTTATTTGTTTCGATTATGGCTCAATTGTAGTGTAGGGCCAATATTATATTTGTCATTCGTTGATACGTCTGAGTTTCTTTGGGTCAATTTTATTATATTGTCAATTTGACCATTTTCATTCGTTGACATTCAATTGTATAGCTCGAAGTCGCAAAAAAAAATGTAATACGACATAATTTCATAATTTCTCTCTCCCTCTCTCTCTCTCTCTCTCGCTCGTAAATTAACAATTAAAATCAATAACAAAATACTCGATATCACTTGCGACCAGTGTATCAAGACTGCTGCGCCTCATAATGTAGAACGTTCGCGTTACTCCTCGATCAACGAAGTTCAACGAATCGGCGAATTTATACGTAGGTATAATAACGAACAGGTATCGCAACGTGATAAATTTCTTGTACGTTGTGGTCGGCCTAGATGTCCACCCTGGATAGACAATATAATGGCGCCACCGAGACCTCTCGAGAATGATCACATTTATGTGTCAGCCAGTGTGTGTGTGTGTGTGTTCGTGTGTCAGGCATCGAATGGGTTGAGCCCGCGATTAAATCAACTTCATTAGAGTTGCAAAAACTTTGTGTGGCAATTGTGCGCTATTGATGTTCATATATATATATCTATATATATATATATATATATATATATATATCGATATGAATCACTACTGAGTTTAACGAGAGAGTTATCAATACACGCAAAAACACACATATTAAAATTTGCATTAACATAACCATGAATATGAAACGAGCTAAGTTCACATTATCGGCAAGCTACGGCAGTCGTGCACAACGCGTGGAGCAACGAGCGTTACGTCGTACGACGGCTTCTCGCACCGTAAAATCCTAATTTACGCGATATAAACATCGGGAGTAGGCTATATATATATATATATATATATATATATATATATATATGTATGTATGTATGTATGTATGTATGTATGTATGTATGTATGTATGTATGTATGTATGTATGTATGTATGTATGTATGTATGTATGTATGTATGTATGTATGCATGTATGTATGTATGTATGTATGTATGTATGTATGTATGTATGTATGTATGTATGTATGTATGTATGTATGTATGTATGTATGTATGTATGTATGTATGTATGTATGTATGTATGTATGTATGTATGTATGTATGTATGTATGTATGTATGTATGTATGTATGTATGTATGTATGTATGTATGTATGTATGTATGTATGTATGTATGTATGTATGTATGTATGTATGTATGTATGTATGTATGTATGTATGTATGTATGTATGTATGTATGTATGTATGTATGTATGTATGTATGTATGTATCTATGTATGTATGTATCTATGTATGTATGTATGTATGTATGTATGTATCTATGTATGTATGTATGTATGTATGTATGTATGTATGTATGTATGTATCTATGTATGTATGTATGTATGTATGTATGTATGTATGTATGTATGTATGTATCTATGTATGTATGTATGTATGTATGTATGTATGTGTGTGTGTGTGTGTGTGTGTGTGTGTGTGTGTGTGTGTGCGTAGAAATAATAAAATCACTCGTCTTACTTTCCACTCTTCGTGCCATTATTAACTTGTATATTCGATAATTTCATAGGAGCAGCATATAGGCTCGCGCCAATCGTGAACGTAACGCGCGCCACTTATTGCAACTGTGCACAGAACACGTTCGCAATTTATGAATTATTACAGATATACTAAGTAAACAGTGATGAAAAAAAATCGAAATACACGCAGTGTTTGTCATTTTTGCTGGTGGGATTTTGTTGGATTTTTACTTTCCTATTGGATACATACAGGGTGTCCCTCTTATCTCTGCCACCGGAAATAACTCGGTAATTATCGACGTCACAAAAAAATGTTGCAGACAAAAGTTGTACGGTGTGAAGGGGGCCATCAAATGCAAACTTTTTTTATTTCGGTGGAGGCGCTGACGCACAGTGAAGGTCACCTCCACTTTTTAAAATGGAATGGTACATTTTTTTCAACCATCTTCTGGAGCATCTCAAGCCGCATAAAAAACATTAGAGGGTCAAAGTCGTTCAAGGTAATTTCGAACATCTATTAAAGTGAAGTACAAATCTAAATATCTCGGATCACTACCAAATATTTGGTAGTAATCCGAAATATTTATATTTGTATCATCGATACTGACCTTGAATGACCTTGAACGACTTTGACCCCCTAATGTTGTTTATGCGGCTTGAGGTGCTCCATAAGATGGTTAAAAAAATGTACCATTCCATTTAAAAAAGTGGAGGTGACCTTCACTGTGCGTCAGCGCCCCCACCGAAATAAAAAAAATTGGTTCCATTTCATGGCCCCCTTCACACCGTACAACTTTTGTCGGGAACATTTTGTTGTGACGTCGATAATTACCGAGTTGTTTCGAGTGGCAGAGATAAGAGGGACACCCTGTGTATATATACCAGGTGTGTAAGTATGAAACCGGAATTTTTGAACAGAAAAAACACGTTTATTGTAATGATATGATACAAAGTATCATATCATTACCGTAGGTACATCCGCCAGTTGTTGTGTTTAAGCGTCGTCTTCGTCCAACAAGGCTTGCAGGTCAGCGTCTTCAAACTTTTTCGGTGGTCTTCCACGTTCTTCGTTCCTCACGTCAAAATCGCCACTTTTTAACCGTTTGAACCACTCGAAACACTGTGTTTTACCGAGAGCACGCTCACCAAACCCCTCCACAAGCATTCGATGCGATTCGGCTGCGGTTTTCTTCAGATGAAAACAGAAAAGTAGTGCTGTCGGCAAATCGTAATTTGTTGGCACAAAACTCGACATGTTTATCTCTAATAAACTAATGCTACTGAATGAAACTCGTGTTATTGTGAGTTGGAAATCTTTGTCGGATATCAATACAATAACAAGACACCGCTGACGTGATGTGTCGGTAACTGCATCGACATCTAGCGCCACCTATGGGCAAATTCCGGTTTCATACTTACACACCTGGTATGTACAGGGTGGATCAATAACTATTAGTAACTTGGATATCTTCGAAGCTATAAGGTTCACAGAAATATTTGCTGAAATGAAATTGCACAGTACGAAAGGGGCCATCCGATAGCGATAATAGTTTTTTTTGCAGGTGTAGGTACTTTGGACATTTGAAGGTCAACTGCATTTTTTCAAATAGATCGGTATGTTTTTTTTTCCGTATCATGAGAGAGGAGCTTAAAACGAGTTCAACGACCTATAACATAAGGTCATTCAAGGTCATAGAAAGTACAGAAAGGCGATAATACTCACAGTTTCGGTAGTAAATCGTGGCCAGCTCGTTCCCCAGAACTAACACCTTCAGACTTCTTGCTATGGGGAACATTGAAAGATAAAGTGTACATAGAAGTACCAACTACACTTGACGACATGCATCAAAGAATTATTACAGCCTGTGCACCAATAAGTTCTGGCGCTGTAAAACTTGCAAGTCAATCAATCGAAAAAAGAATCCAATCTTGCATTGATACTGATGGTCGTCAATTTGAACACTTACTATAAACGTAGTCATTTTATTTACTACCGAAACTGTAAGTGTTATCGCCTTTCTGTACTTTGTATGACCTTCAATGACCTTATGTTATAGGTCGTTGAACTCGGTGTAAGCTCCCTCTTTCACGATACAGAGAAAAAAACATGCCGATCCATTTTAAAAAATGGAGTTGACCTTCAAATGTCCGAAGTACCTACCTGCAAAAAAACTATTATCGCTGTCGTATGGCCCCTTTCGTATATATATATATATATATATATATATATATATATATATATATATATATATATATATATACGGGGTGTCCCTATGCTAAGAAGGAAATTACGAGATAACTTTTAGAGTGTTGGTTTTTCAGTGTAATTATCGATGTAGTTAACGGTCTCGTTTCAGGAGTTTGCGAAATTGTACATTTTTCATGGGCATATCACGTCAGAATACTCTAGATTATTGTTTTTATACAAATAGAAATATATTTATACCGGGTATCCCATTTTTATTTTACACCTGATTTATCTCGCAAAATACTGTTCAGATCAAGTATTAAGTATGATAAAACTTTTACGGTTGAAAGGGGGACGTTAAAATAAAACTTTTAAGATCTAAAATTCAAAATAACGCCGTTAAGACGGCCGATGTTTTTTTAAAAACGGGATCGTGAATTTTCTTTCACCGAAACATTTATCGGGTCAAAATTAACAACTTTTGTAGATAAGTTTTTCGATAACGTTCATAATTTTTGGATGGAATACGATTTTTGACTATTTTAGCGCTATCCTGAATGTACCACGTGGAGGTAAAGGTCTCAAGATCCCTAGCGCACGTGTGTGTGGGTGTGAGGTAGTTTGCGATTGTTTGGGTTTCTTCGATAAACCAAACAAGGATTAGGTCTCTGCGGCTCGTCACTTCGGCTACAAATGGTATTCTTATATAAAAATTATGAACATGATAAAAAGAACTTACCAAAGTTATTCGTTCGACGTGATAAATGTTTTGGAAAAAAAATGCTTGTACTCATTTATTCAAACGTGTCGGCCATTTTATCCTCGCCATTTTGAATTTTGGACCAAAAAAGATTTTTCTTCCAACTTTCTCTCCTCTCTCCAACAAAAAATAACAAATTTTAGCAACAAAAATTCCTAATGTTGAGTTGTTCAAAATGAGCTCAACTTGAAAAAAATAAGAAATAAAATTTTTGATGGCAAGAAAAGTGGCAAGTGTTGCACCATTTTGAAATCTTGATTAAATGCGCCATCTTTTGAAATAACTTGCCAAGGGTAGTGTAGTACATTTTTTTTCAAAATGAAGTGTCAATGTTAAGTAACAATATTTTTGTGAACCATGACTCACTAAAACTTAACTTATTTTATTAAATTAACAATGTTTTTTGCATTAATTTGTAGTTGCGATTAATAGCATCGTTAATGAAGATCACGAAATTAAAAAAATCACAGCGAAATTGTGAAATTGGTGATCACAGGACTTGAAAATGCGACCAAGGGTGTCGAATTTCAACTTTTTTTTTAAATGTCTATTATCGCTGAACTGAGTGATATGGATTTTTTTTTATTTTTCCCAGAATTGGTATAACTTGGCCTTTCATCCGGTCTCAGATTATCGTTGAGTTTTGGGACACCCTGTATATGGATACATAAAATATTAATTTTTAGAGGAATTGATCAGATTACAAAATTAATGTTATGTATCTATCTACGATCTCTCTCTCTCTCTCTGTCTCTCTTATATATATAAAAGGCAACGTCCTGACTGACTGGCTCGTCATCGCCCAACCTAAACCACTAAAGGTAGAAACGTGAAATTTGGAGAACGTGTTGATTTTAAATTGGAGGCATTGTTTACGAAGGGATTTCGCGAAATTCAACACTTAAGGGGGAGAAAGTGGGTGGCACAGTTTGTTTGAGAAATAATATTTTTATAGTCATATTTACTTGAAAGTTGGTATTAATACTCTGTGACACAATCACTAAAACACGTATTTCGGCGTTTTTCAAAATTCATCCCTTAGGGGATGAAAGGGACTGGTAAAATTTGTACGGGAAATACATAAAAAAGGCTAACTCTTGACTGACTGACTGACTCATCATCGCTCAGCCTAAACCGCTGAATGTAGAAGCGTGAAATTTTAAGGGCATGTTGATTTAATCATGTAGGCACCATTTGAGAAGGGAATTTTCGAAATTCAACCCTTAAGGGGAGAAAAGAGGTGGCAAAGTTTGTATGGAAATTATGGTATTCGTGCTTTTTGAGACAATTAATGAAATACGTATTTCAGCGTTTTCAGAAATTCAACCCCTAAGGGGAGAAAAGGGGTGGCAAAATTTGTATATAAAATAAATAAAAATCTGGTCCGAAGATTTACTTGAAACTTCGTATTAATGCTCTTCAACACAATTAATAAAATACGAATTTAAGCGTTTTTCGAAATTCAACCCCTAAACGAAAGAGGGTGGCAAAGTTGGTACGAGAAATAAAAAAAATAAAAATGTGTCAAATTAACTTGGAACTTGGTATAACTTCTAATAGACACAATTAATGAAATTTCCGCGTTTTTGGAAATTTAATCATTGAGGGTAAAGGGGATAGGAAAGTTTGTATGGTAAAATAAATATTTGGTCAGATTTACTTGAAACTTAGTATCAATGTTCTCCAACACAATTCTACGTGTTCGTTAATGAAACCTTTCATGAGCACATTTCATTGAGGGATAACACCACTCTAGGATGGTGTTATCCCTTATTGATGCAGGCATCACAGATTAAAGGCAAACAAAAATTTCTCTCGTATGGTGCAGGCATCGCGGATTAGAGGTAAAACGAAATTTTCAACGGTTTAAGGTAGTGCCTCCACAGGAGAGTTGAATTAAGAACTGGTTGAAATTTGACATATATGTTATTTAATACATTATCCAAACATCTGTGCAATTTGAATAAGTTTGACCACCCCAAACCTGAGATATTTACACTTAAAGTTGGCTTGGTTTACACGTAACAAATGCGTTAAGATGGGCAAAAAGAGCATCATTAATTTTATCGCCAAAACTAAAATTAAGAAATTGATAAAAAACGAGGATAAGCTAGAGTAAGATATCATGAATAATGTGAAAAAAAATGAGAATCATTCACCATCTAGTTTCCAAGATATAACCATGAGAAGCCCTCACAATTTTGGTGCAAAGTCTGGCAAAGCTTGGCAAAGCCTGGAAAAGGAACAATTGAGGCAAAGCATGGACAGTCCTGGCAAAAAGTTCACTGGCAATAGTAGATCAAAAGCACAATATAAAATATATTTTACGGCAATAAATGATATCCATCGTATTATCTACTAGTACCGAGTCAATATTGCGTCGTTTTTAATTTTATTTATTACTAATTAAACCAATTATCAATCTTTTAAACATGAACATGGTATGTAAACTTTTGGTTGAGATTTTCGCAGAGGAACTACCTTAAGTACTTATAAAACTTAAAACGCGTTTTTCTTAAAATCACTTGTTTTCAAACTGAGCGGAAACGCTGCTCTAAAGCTGTTCGATGAATTGTTTTGAAATTTTCACTGTACCTTCATAATCACATTCTCTAAAGAAGTGAATAGCCATTTTTCGATTGAATGCAAACTTGTTTTTTTATAACAAATTACTGCGTTTTTTTGCCGAAAAAATGAAAAAAATGTAAAAATTTCTACCTTTTTCGCAAAAAAATGATTTAAAAAAAAGATGTACTTCTCTAGCCAATGACATATGGATTAAGAAAAAAATAACTTTTTTGTTCTAGCTCTTATGCTTTCGGAGTTCCACGTCCGCCCGTGGTGGTATCGGGAAAAAAGGCGTTCTCGAAAACTGGCTTTTTCGCTGCCATTTTTTAATAAAAAAAAATCAGTACATTTTTTTTACATACTTCAATATGTGTTTAATAAACCGGGAAAAAAGAAACCTGATTTTTTTTCAATATTCTAAAAAAAATATTAAAGGCCATAGCCGGGTAAGTAGGGAAAAATTGCCCCCGCATTTTCTCCAGCGAAATTAGGAGTATATTCTGAGGTATAAAAAAACAAATTTCGGAAAATTTCATCCCCGTCAACGCAATGGTTTTGGAACAATGAATTTTTTTTAATTAAAAAAAAATAAAAATTCCGTAAACGCTTCAGTGGATCGATTCGATTTTTTTTTGTACTTGTTACGATCAAACGTGTTACAAGATGAAATTATAAAACATCTTGCGAAAGATTAAGGTTTAAAAAAAATGTTCCTTATTTTATTTTTTTTTACTATAATCCACTTGGGGCACAATAACGAAATTTTTTTCATATAATCTTTGGGCACCTTATTAGATTATATAATTTTTTCAAAATGATGGGTATGGTACGCCACAGTAAAAAAAAAAGAACCAGACTTTATTTATATATTTCAGTTATGTATCTATATAACTAAAATATATCAATAAAGTGTGTTTCTTTTTTTTCACTGTGGCATACCAAGCCGATCATTTAGTCACATATCAGACTTTATTGATATATTTTAGTTATATATCTATATAACTAAAATATATCAATAAAGTGTGTTTCTTTTTTTTTCACTGCGGCGTACCAAACCGATCATTTTGAAAAAAACTACGTAATCTAATAAGGTGCCCAAAGATTATATGAAACATTTTTCGCTATTGTACCCCAAGTGGATTATAGTAAAAAATAATAAAACAAGGAACATTCTTTTTTTTTCAAACCTTAATCTTTCGCAAGATGTTCTATAATTTTATATCGTAACACATTTGATCGGAACAAGTACCAACAAAATATCAAATCGATCCACTGTACTGTTTCAGGAAAACATTTTTTTTTTGATATTTAAAAAAAAATCATTTTTCTAAAACCAGTGCATGAAATATTCAGAAAATTTGTTTTTTTTTTATACCTCAGAATATACTCCAAATTTCGCTGGAAAAAATGCGCGGGCAATTTATTCCTACTTACCCGGCTATGGCCTTTAGGTCTTTTTTGCTGTCTCTAGAATGGTGTTACCCCTTAAGGAGCATGCGACACAAATCTGCGCGAGGGAAGCCGCGGGCGGAAAGTTAGTATATATATATATATATATATATACACACATACAATAGGTGTTGAAGGAGCGCGTCGAGAGTCATTATTCATTCAATTACCGTCGCGCGTCTTACAGTGACTTTACACGCGGCATCGCGGAGGGAGACGTACATGCGCGATGTATGCTTTGCTTACTTAATAGCGAGACCGTTAACCCTGTTCGACCTGATGGGTGGACGCGTCACGCTCCTTGTCCGCCTCGCGTCCATCGACGACCAGTAATTATTGCGGATCTAGTTTACCGCCCGGCAATTAATCGTTACAATAAATATGATTAATGTCTGACCCACCGGCCGCCTGAGGCTCAATCGCATCGTATAGTCGTCTGTTTGTGTGTACTTAACGAGACGAGTATAACACGTGTTTTATGTCTCGCAACGACAGCCTTTTTAACCCCACCCCTCACTCTGTCCTGGTTCGTTGCTAGAAGCGTTTTACCGTGACGAGTAAATGTTGAACACCGTGCGCTAATTAATCTCTCGTTTCATCTACTCTATATACGACTGTTTGCTCGCGAGTCAAACCCGCAATTTTTTTCTATGCACTTGACAATATAAGAATATCAAATATTGCTGTATACACACGGTGGCACATGGATGGTCACAATTTTTTCGGGGATTGGGGGAGTCATTCGCTACTTTTTTCACCCTTAGACCCTACGTCCTAAGTGTCATGGTAATTAAGTTATGATCTTTTTCCGTTTTTTTTTCAATTACCCGAATATTGGCCTTTAAATCGTCGTAACTTTTTTTGTTTGTGGTTGTGATAGCGCGAAATAACTGTTGTATTCTGCAATGTATTTTTATTATAAATAAATCATTATTTAATACAATTGGTTTCAAGAAAATGTCAACTTCTAAATTCATTATAAAAAAAACTAAAAGCTACTCTGAGCTTTGTTTTAAAAAGTTCTCTAGTTTATACCCTTTCCAACGGTATGCTACATGTCATAGAAATGATTCATTATGTGGTCAAAATAAAGACAATAATTTTTTTTCTTCATAATGAATTTAGGAGCTGAAGTTTTTCATACATTTACACATTTTTAAGAGGGAAGCTCGACAGTCACTTTCTTGAAAACAATTGTATCAAATAATGATTTATTTATAATAAACATACATTGCCGAATAGAACAAAAGTTATTTCGTGCTGTTACAACAACAAATAAAAAAAGTTATGACGATTTAAAGGCAAAGTTTGAGGTAATTAAAAAAAAATCATAACCCAATTACTGTAACACTTAGGACATAGGGTCTAAGGGTGAAAACATTAGCAAATGAGCTCCCCCCAATCCTCCAAAAAAAAAATGTGTCGCCCCATGCGCCAAATACCCTGCACATGCATGTATGTATGTATTAATATCATTAGGCCCGTGAGTTTGTTACCAATTAGGAAATAGTTGTTATAATTGAAGGGGGAAATCCCTTCATAGGGTTAAGAAGAGCTCATGGCCGAAAATGTACTTCATGAGGAAGCTGAGGGACTACTTTATGGCCCCGGAGTCGAAGATTAATCGGTAGATCATTTAGTCACAACATTTTTAAGGGAGGCGATTCCTTTAGGCGAGGAGGAATTTTGCTGATTTTCATTATCTTTTTTTAAAAGGATATGCTTCTTCACCATTTTTTAGACTTAGGGTATTTTTTGTTTATTGGTTATTACATGGAATTATTTTTATTTATTATTAGTCTCTAAAAATGGCGGAGTTATGGCACGGCCTACTAAACTCCATTTTCAAAACTGGCGTGACATATAGCTTGAAACGTAATCGATCGATTCCAATTAAATTTGGTATAAATCTTTCTAACCGTATTGTCTAAAACAAGACCCTAAATGTTCTTGAAAATAAAAAAGTATATTTTTATTGCAAAATGTGGGCATTTACTTCGGCAAATCCAATCTTTTTTTTTCAAAGTGTACCATTTCATCGATTTTTGATATGTCCCACTTTTTTTGGTTCATACTTTGACTATTTTAATGAAAGAAAAATGTTCTTTGGTTTTTTTTTCAGATTAATCCCGCCCACGCTACGTGTCACGCCCTCTGATTAAGTAAAAAAAATACCACGTAACAGCCAAAGCAGTAATAAAACATACCCCAAGTCTCGAAAAAGTTCATGAAATCTTTACTTAAAAAAAATCATGAAAATCAGCAATTTTTGCCTCGCCTAAAGTTTTTTCCTCCTTTAAGTCTTCGAACTTTAAACACAATTTCTTCAAAACCACTTTTTCGTGAACCTCGTACGAGATAACTCAAACGCTATCCAATCGATCCATTTGAAATTATGTACACTTTTATATAAAATAATTAACGTCTATGTGAACCTAAAGTTATTTTTCTAAAATTATTTTAAAAAACTATTTTTTTATTAACAAATATTATAGCAAAACTTTCATGAAAGATAGAACATTCATTCAAACACCAACCATTTTTCGAATTTTCAATTTTTTCGGTATTTCATATTCACATAGAGCGCGTGGGTCTTAGGAATCTAAAACTTATTGGCTCTGATGTTTAACATCGATGCACCAGACGCTGGGTTGTACGCCGTGGAATAATGATATTGAAGTCCGCATCGTGGGAACACAACGAAAGTTCATATTTCTTCTACAGCTCACATTTTTTTCCACCGATTTAGGTCACAAAAATCACCGAAACAGTTTTTTTATCTTCATTAGAGATCCAGGACTTTAATGGATAAGAAAAATTCTCGGTTATAATGAGAATTAATTTTTTTTAATTACAATTAGTCGACCTTTGTTGCATTCCAACATTGAAAACTTCAACGCCATTTGAAGCAACTCAGGCGGCAACCGACTTTGAAGCAAGTGTCGTACACTCGCGATTTTTCGATGTGAAAAAAATGTCGGTGAATTAAAAGGTGTAATAAATAATATGTATCTATATCAAATTTTAATGATATAGAATGAATAGTTCCCAACACAAAAAAACTTGGAAATTCGCTTATTTCTGAGTGCCTTAAGGGACCTCACCCCTTAAGGGGTCGGAAGCAGGTGGAAATATTTATAAAAGTATATAAAAAATGATTAAAAGCTAGAATTGAAAGGAGGTTTCTCAACCATTTTTGCCAATGGTATATACAGGCCGTCACTCTTATCTTTGCCACCCGAAATAACTCGGTAATTATCGACGTCACAAAAAAATGTTCCAGACAAAAGTTATACGGTGTGAAGGGGGTCATCAGATGGGACCAATTTATTTTATTTCGGTGGAGGCGCCGACGCACAGTAAAGGTCACTTCCACTTTTTAAAATGAACTGATACATTTTTTTCAACCATCTTGTGGAGCACCTCAACCCGCATAAAAAACATTAGAGGGTCAAAGTCGTTCAAGGTCATTCAAGGTCAGTATCGATGACACAAATCTAAAATCTCGGTTCACTACCAAATATTTGCTAGTGATCGGAGAAGTTTAGATTTGTATTTCATTTTAATCGGTGTTCGGAATGACCCTGAACGACTTTGACCCCCTAATGTCTTTTATGCGGCTTGAGGTGCTCCACAAGATGGTTGAAAAAAATGTACCATTCCATTGTAAAAAGTGGAGGTGACCTTCACTGTGCGTCAGTGCCTCCGCCGAAATAAAAGAAATTGGTCGCATTTGATGGCCCCCTCAGCACCGAACAATTTCTGTCTGGAAATTTTTTGTTTTGACGTCGACAATTACCGAGTTATTTTGGGTGGCAGAGATAAGACGGACACCCTGTATACATCGGCACACATACTGTACATATTTCCTCAGTTCCAAAGTAAAAACACACATACTCTGTATGTTTTTACGTATTACTCTTCCCAATCGAGCCTTTTCGTATCACTCCCTACCTGCACTTCGCTAATTTAATCTAGCGTTTCGTTGCGTCCACAGCCGTCTTAAGCTACACTATACCGCATTTACCGAGGGTACAGGGAAATTGTGGAAAACCCGTGCCAGAATAGATGGCCCCATATACTGCTGATTCTCTGGTGCACAGACTTTTCACTCAAGTATCTACACTGAGATTTTTGAAGTATTGGTGATCCGCTGACTGGTTGATGCGCCAGCTGGTACACGGCTGAGCGGTCACCACTCCGAGTATCGGCTATGCTACTTAACTCGACGTACGGCCGGAGTCGAACCCCGACCGCCCTTCCGCCAGTATCGGTATATGTACATATTTACATTTTATATATATGTATATATGTGTGTGTGTGTATATATATATATATATATATAATTCTCAATAATAAATAAGATTCCCCATCGCGTTCATTACTGGGCGACACCCAAGGTGGTGCCCTTGAGTGCCGCCCAGCATTATCGTACGGACTCGAGGAAGATCGAGCCTAACCCACCGGGGAGGGTGAACGTTTCCCGGTGCAAACTGAGGGAGAGTGTTGCCCGGGGCAATGAAATCTGATAATATATTATTATTATTATTAATATTATTACTAATATTGTTAGGCACTTAAGCTTGTTGCCTGTTAAAAAGTAATAATAATAATAATCAATATTATTACTGAGCGAAGAGAGCACCTAAAAATATTGATAATGAATAATATTCCACATAAATCATAAGATATAAAAAAATGTTAAAAATTGGGAGTATACTGGGGTGCCTAGTGATTCTTGCCAAAAATATATATATATATATATGTGTATATATATATATATATATATATATATATATATATATATATATATGCATATATATACATATACATATACATATGTATATATATATGTATATATATATATATATATATATATATATATATATATATATATATATATATATATATATATATATATATATATATATATATATATATATATATATATATATATATATATATATTAGGGTGTGCGGAAAAAAATCGATACTTTTTTTTTCGGTTGCATCCACCAAAAAAAGGTGAATTAAGGTAAAAAATGAAGAATCCTCGAAGGAGAGCTCACAAAAAAATTATTTCGAATAGCGCATTGCATTTGAATATTTTCCATAAGAATAACCCAGGAAAATATTGGGATTTCTGAATGTGGTAGTGCAACTCGTCAGGAAAAAATCACACAAAGATGTCATTAACATATTCTCATGGAGAAACGAATTTCCAACAAAAAAGTTTTTACGAAAAATTAGCTCAGAACAACCATTCAAGTGGAATCGCTGTCTGAAATTGAATTAATAGAAAAAAAATAATTCGAAAGGCTGTAAAAATCGAATTTTTCGCTTTACGAAAAAACTTTTTGGGTTTTTTTTGTAAAGAATGTTCTGCTCTAACATACAATTTGCATGGAATCGTTCTCAAAATATTTCTCTGATACAAAAAAGAATCAAGTACAACAAGAAATATAAAAGAAACGACGTCCATCATTGATCGTGTTTCGAAAAGTTTTATTCAATTAATTTGGTTTAATAAGATAAAATAATTTGTTTTTACATTATAATGCTTGATAATCATCGTTCCTTTTCTTAAGAGTCTGTTTGTTGCAATTAGGGTGTATCTGTCGATGATTTTGCACTACGCCCAATAAATATTGTAGCTGCTCTTCGTTTTTTGTTAATGAACCGTTATATGCTTCTATCAAAGTGACACGACGTTCGGCTACGTTATTAACGACTTTTGGGTTAAACAAATCTAAGCAACTTAAATAAATGGCATTTTCCGGCCATAATTCAATATTTACTCTCAAAAAATCATGAGGTAAATTGAATTGCTGGGAAAGAAATAAGGATTCTTGAGTGACGAAATTGCTTATGTATTTTTTCAGCACTATTTCCCAATCATTTTTTTTTTAACAATTACTCACTCGGAAGGATTTTTGGATTTTTCTCGAGATTGCACGTCGCTTAAATAAAAAATTTAATTTCAGACAGCGATACCACTTGAACGGTTGTTCTAAGCTAATTGTTCGTAGGAACTTTTTTTGTAGGGAATTCAATTCTCTATCAGAATATCTTAATGACATTTTTGTGAGATTTTTTTCTGAAGAGTTTTACTACGACGTTCAAAAGTGCCAATATTTTCCTGTGTTATTCTTATGGAAAGTATTCAAATGCAATGCGCCATTCGAAATAATTTTTTTTTGAGCTCTCCTTCGAGGATTCTTCTTTTTTTACCTTAATTCACCTTTTTTTGGTGGATGCAACCGAAAAAAAAAGTATCGATTTT
Organism: Ophion obscuratus; assembly: GCA_964007375.1. NCBI lineage: Eukaryota > Metazoa > Arthropoda > Insecta > Hymenoptera > Ichneumonidae > Ophion > Ophion obscuratus. The sequence continues at coordinate 21,941,873 of OZ023317.1, forward strand.
TTTCTGCACACCCTAATATATATATATATATATGTATGTATATATGTATCTGTGTGTGTGTGTGTGTGTGTGTGTGTGTGTGTGTGTGTGTGTGTGTGTGTGTGTGTGTGTGTGTGTTGAGTCAGTATCACGTTGTCAAACTATTGTTTCTTATTCTTTTGATCATAAGAGTCATCAATTCAAATTATTCGTACAGTATATACTTAGTTGGAATTACACCAATAGATTTATTCTCCAATTGTGCAAAATTCAAAGGTAATTCATTGGGAGCACTTTTAATGTGAATTAGGGAACGTCATCGCTTGTCATCGAGCATATCGTCGAGAAACGAGAAATCCAGCAAAGTATTCGTGACGATTCGGTTCGAATTGTTTCGAAATCAGGGTTTTCATTGTGTTCTTTCAAATTTTGGGTCACGCGCCAGAAAATCAGAGCGGATGAGAAAAACAGAAGAAAAAAAAATTGCCACCGGATAGACGACGACGAACGACTTGTTGATCTCCGCCGTCTATCGGGTGATTGACTCTTGACCCGAATGAGCCCTGGCGATACCTTGAAGGTGACGCTTGTACGACGCGGTGTGCCAATGTTGGAGGCTCCAGATCCCAAGTAAGGAGAACCGGAGCTACGCAGCACTAGTCAAGGAGCCCGAAGTCTAATCGTCCTCGATAAGTGGGTATTTAAAGTACGTAAACGTGCCGAGATATTTGTTCACTTTGGAGTTTTTTTTTCACTGGGAAAAGCTAGCGCGAGAACTGTGAGCGACAATAATATTGCGATGTTGTTGAAAAATTTGGGTTCGTTGGACTCTGAATGCCAAAAGTGAAAGGAATTCCTGCGTCGAATTTTATTTTCGCATACTCGTGGATGTTTTTTTTTTCATCAATTATTTGTAATCGTATAAATAATCAGTTATGTAATAAATATATCAAATAATATAATAATATTATATATAATGATATAAATAATATAATCATTCAAGTAATAAATATATTTTTTTATCGGATGAAACTTTTTTTGCAAACGAGGACTAGTGGACTTGCTTTGATTTTTAATGGAATTATATGATTAGTACATCTAAATGTTTGAATTAATTGGCAACTGATGATAGAGAAATTTGCAAGATTTATTTTCGGCCTCGTGGATGTTTTTTTTTATCAATTTAATTATTTCTATTCGTACCGATGAAATGATCGACGAGGGAATTGAATACATTATTTTTTCATTGCATTTAATTGCGTATCGAAAATCTGCGAAATTTATTTTCGCAGACTCGTGGATGTTTCTTTATCAATTTAATTATTTCTAATCGTACCGACTTAATGATCGACGAGGGAATTTAATAAATAATTTTTTTGTCGAATTAAACTTTTTGTTGCAATCTAGGTCTGCTGGACTTACTTTGATTATTGATGGAACGATATTATTGGTCCAAATGAATGTTTGAATTGATCGACAACCGATGGTAAGAAGATTTGTACACTTTACTGCTGTGAACATTTATTTAAGTTGAACGTTTATTATTCACTGCAATGCCATTTTATATTCAATTCAAACGTAAATTAAATTTCATCAAAAGAGGATGATGCTCGTGATAGAAAAATATATGCCTGACAGTTTACATATTTTATTCGATTCCGATAACCTCATTAATTCCGCCTACGATTATTTTTGTTTTCGATCTTTTTACACAAAATCCCGGACCTTTTCACTGAAAAATGGCGGGCCGGGAACGACGTTTCGAAATTCACATCGGCTGGATTTTTACGAGGAATTACGGAGAATGGGCTTTGACGTTATAATGCTGCGCAACACGATGAGCTCGGAATGCACAGCTCGTGTTCCGCCTACCGAGAATTCAATTTAGCCTAACAAATCATTCTCTCGATGAATAAATATATGGCCGAAACATTATCTGACTCGAATAAAAGATTATTTCGAGGTAAAATTTCAGATAAAAAGTTTATTTGACAATGAAACGAGAAGCATGCTTCAAATATAATTTTTCTTACTTACTTTGGTTTGAATAATGAATGAATAATGATTTCTTCGAGTCTGATTAATCTTCTCGTAGACTTAAAACAGAAATCTACCGAGTTTAATTAATTACCGTGGTTTGGGGTTACTTTGATAAAAACGTTGTTTTGTTTTTAAATTTAAATGACGAAGTTCCTGAACGCGACCGGAAGTTTTTTTTTACGGTTGGCAAGCCTGAATGTCTGTTTATTTCATCACTCAGACGCAGCACGAACGAACGGGTTCGAGTGACCGTAAAAATATTAAAAACGTAAGTAATATATTTCGAAAATTCTTTATGCACGAATAACTTAAAAAATAACAATTTGAGTGTTGCAATCACATGTTTTTGGTAACAATCATCTTGTCAAATGTTTATTATATTACACCATTATACTTTGATGTGTGGCATAACCTCAAAAACATATTTTATCGGCGACAGTTGTTTCGTTGGGGTGTCTTCAATCGCTTCGACGGGGTAACATTGGTCATTGATCAATTCCACCCCACTCATTATCTTTATTGCTAGTCTTGGAGTATTCTCAGAGATTTTCGTCTTTTGATAATTTTTTTAATTGTAGGTTTCAATTGTACGTTAAGAAGTGTTCATTAGGAACATTTCTTAAGGGGAAGGTAGGGGTTTCGGCGTGAAAAAAAAACATTTTTTTGCGGATTTTGTTATCTATATGGATAGAGCAAATTTACTGAAACCTTTCGTACATTGTTAAGTGTCATTTCAAGAACATTCCGTGAAATTTGTACGCGAAAATATCCACAAACAAGCCGGTGCCGCGTTTTTTCTCGAAACCACTTTTTCAAAGTCCGTGTTCGCTGCCATTTGAAAACTATATGACCGATTTATTTCAAACTTGGTACACACTTTCTACATATAAAATACCTCCCCCCAACGGTTAGTTTGAGATTTTTTTTTACATTGCGGGGGTTTTCCACCCCCAAAATGGCGGAATTTTTCGTGAAAAATATCACTTTTCACTTTACATGACCACCAACAATTTAGAAATGAAAAAAAAAAAAAAAATGATCAAAGACCGGTGGGGGGAGGATTTGATGATAATTTGACTAAATTTGAATGGTACTTGATTTCAGATAATTTCTAGCTGAGATACAGTGAACACCGCAAATCGTGTTTTTCCAAGGGCGTTCTTGGAAAAGCTTTGTCGCCGGCTTGTTTGTGGATATTTTCGCGTACAAATTTCATGGAATGTTCTTAAAATGACACTTAACAATGTACAAAAGGTTTCGATAAATTTACTATATCCATATAGATAAAAAAAAATCGCAAAAAGTATTTTTTTCACGCTGAAACCCCTACCCTTCCCTTAACCTACAATTCTGCAATTCTGTACCAAATCTCACGAATTGTAAGACAAAAAAGATGAAATTGTTATTTGATATTTTTGTTTCTTGTTGCAAGTTGTACATTGCGAGACAAAAATATCAAATTATTATTTTATAATTTTTGTCTTACAATTAGTGTGATTTGGTACGTGACCTAGTTTAAGGGGTTAGGCCGCAGTAACGGGTATAAAATCATGTGTGAATTTAACAATTTTTTTTTCGTTTGAAAAAGTGATTCACTCATAAAATTAATTACACATCTATTTAGTATGAATATCAAGCTGTTAGAAAAAATATATATATTTTTTTTTCGATGTACAAAATGGCCGACTACTCGCAACTTCTCGAACCAGCTTTTTTCATTTAGCGTGACAAATAACTTCAACAATTTTCACTCGATTTACTTTGAATTTAAAAGTTATGTTCCTAATTGCATTTCGCAGAGAAGTACGTACGGAATTTCTGATTAACTGAAAAATTTTCACTGAAAATGCATTTCTTAAGTTCAAATACCTACAACTTTTGAATGAAACAATATTTTTTTAATTCCCTACGTACTTCTCTAGGTATTCCAATGTAGATTTACGAGAATTTTTGTTTTTTGTTCTAGGTAAAAAATTGTGGATGCTAAATGTCACGCCGCGGAGCGCCTAAAAAAAGATAACAAAAGAAAATATTAGTAGTCGGCATTTTTTACATCGAAAAAAAAAATATATATATATATATATATATTTTCTAACAGTTTAATATTCATACTAAATAAACGTGTAATTTATTTTACAAGTGAATCACTTTTTCATACGAAAAAAAAAATTGTTCAATTCGCACATGATTTTATACTCGTTACTGTGGCCTAACGCCTTAATGTTTCTCGGTGTAACTCGCGATTCTTTGTGTCCCGAAAACGTTTCAATTAAATTTCCAATCGTCAAGTTTGCGCAAGACATTACTCGAAGTATTTTTCGAAGGTCTCTTTTCTCGGCCGTCGATCGAGACGCGCTAAACACTTTGCCCTCGAGATAACGCGCGCGTGTGTGTACTTAGAAGGATCCTTGGGACTCACCTGGCGAACGGTTTCGGATCGATCTCGTAGTGTTCCGATATGGGCCCGGTCTTGACGACCCTCGCAAGTTGAGCTTCCTGCACGAGCACCAGGCCCTCCTTGACGTGTTTCTCGCTCCACTGAACTCTGCATCTTCCCCTGCATCGCTCGATTGGCTTCTCGTGCTCGTGCTTACTCGTGCCCCTCGACGAGGACGATTTCGCGGCGGTCGACTGCAATTTGCGATGCTGAGGACGAGGCGAAGTTTTTCGCGTTGATGACATCGTGGAATTTTGATGATTCGACTGATAGATCATTCTATCACTTCGCAAACAGCACTATCGGCGACTTCCGGTTCTCGATGAAATTCCGCCAAAGTATCACGTTTTTTTTTCTTCACACTGTTCAATTCGATTTCTTAGGATTTATTTTTACGAGGACCAAAAACACTCGGATCGATCAATGAACGTTTAGTTTTTTTGTTATTGATTTTTGTGTGTGTGTGTTTTTTTTTTATTTTGCACAATTTTACGCGTTAATTATTATTTCGCAATGAGAGAGGACCTTCGATGTACGAGGAGGCAGCGATGCACTCGCGAGATTGTTAAAATGTGCTGATGACGATGAAGCTGGTCAACGTTGTCGCGCACCATCGAACGATCTCGTAACGTCAGGTCGCGATAGTCCAGGCACGTTTCGCGATTTTACACACCGATACGTACACACGCGTGCGGATAATTATTTTCCTCCTTCGCGATGTCGCAATGTTTTCTAGTCTCGTCTGATGTGTGACCGAACGATTTATGGGCAGCGCTTCAACTTTCAAGTGTCACGATCCATTTGACGATAACGAGACACATTGTGCGCGAGATTTTTTTCGATCTTGGTTGCATGGAGATATCTCTCTCTCTCTCTGTGTGTGTGTATGTGTGTGTGTGTGTGTGTGATCATATTCCGCGAATGCACTGCGATATAGCCGATGCTTGGGAGCTCGATGCGATCTAGGAGGTCTCGCGCGAGCGCTGAAATTATATTGTCCTTCAGGTATTACGATGAACTGCGAGATTACTCTGCCTTTGGACTTTGAGGCGGAGGCACTTTTATTTTTTTTCGGGAATAAGTTAAATGTAATGTATAAATTGATGAAGGTGAATGATATTATTATTCGTCGGAGAATGAATTTATCAAAGTTCGTAAAAAAAATATGCAAAAAGATTCGTAAATAAAAGAATTTGTAAATAAAAAATTGTAAATAAAGTCGTTTGTCGTTAATTCGGAAATCAAATAATTCGTAAACGAAAATTCGTAATATGTGAACAAATTAATTAGTTAGTTAAGATTCGTGAAAAAAATGGTAAATAAAATAATTCATAGGTAAGGAAATTGGCAAATAAAAAATCGCGAATAAAGTTGTACGTAATAAATTCGCGAATCAAATAATTCTTGAAAAAAATTCGTAATAAATTAATAAAATAAGGGTGGTAAAAAAATCGCATATAAAATAATCCATAAACAGACAAATTGGCTAAATTGGTAAAGAATAGCATTTATATGAAGCGGTTAGTAAATAAAATTATTCGTGAACAAAAATTCTTAATCAATTGACAAATAAATTAAGTGAATAAAATTTGTGAATAAAATCACAAAGAGAATAGTTCATAATCAATTCATAAATAAAATGATTTGTAACTAATACATCGCAAATAAAGTGACTTGTAATAAGTTCGTAAATAAAATAATTTGTATCAAATTCGTGAATAAAATTGTTCATAATAAATACCCAAATAAAATACTCGAATAAAACACTTCGATTAGAGCATGGGCATCATTCGGATTCGGGCCACATAAGAATTCGAAATTTGATTTGAAAATCCAAAATGCTCCAAAATTCAATAAATTGAACTTCAAAGCAGGTTTGATAAAAATGGAAAGTACGTACCTAAATTCGATCCTTCAAATATCGCAAGTCCCGCATCGATCTTTGTACCGAGGGATTGGGATTATTCACAGGCGATGAAAATTTCAAGGAAGAAAATTTTGAAAAAACAAAAACAACGGACACTCTTATTCGTTATCCTGGGAAATTTCTAGGTAGCGATGACAATGGAGCGGGGGGAAGGCGGCCAAAGATATTCGCGAATCTTCACATTCTGTACGAGATTTGAACTCGCGTATTGGCGATTTATCGCTCGCACACCGCACTCGAGATAGAGCTCTCTCGCGAGGAGACACAAAACTCTCGACATCCACTGCGCGCTTCGCGGTCCAGCGCGAGTCTGACAACTGACCTTACGAGACGCGAAGGATCTCGCTGGTACTGCCTAGCGAGAGCTCTTTGGCTTCTTCACTCCTTCAAACTTCCCTCTCTCATTCTCTCTCTCTCTCCTTTTTTCCGTCTGGCTCTGTCCCTCTGGCTCTCTCACTCTCTCCCTTGCTCTCTTTGTCTCTTTTTATCTTCCAGTTGACTCTCGACAACGCTCTTGAATATGTACCTGGTATGGCGACGTATATACGAACATTGGTGCTAATATGGACCAGTCGATAAATAAAAACGTTTTTCACGATATTCGACATGCGGGCTACACTTGGACCGATCAAATCATCAGTAATAAATCTTCGGACTTTTTTTTTCATCCTGATTTTGCTTGATTTTTGTTTTCGGAAAAATCCCAATTTTCACAAAGCAGAATTTTTACCATAATTAATAATTTCTCACTTCGCTATTCTGATTGGCATAATCTTGAATTTTGGATACATTACCATTTTCAAAATCAGGATTTTTACCATTATCGATAACTCTTCATCTTCCCATTCTGATTTTCCTGCTTTTTAGTGCACGGCAAAATGGCCTGAAAAGCACACTTTTACCATAATTTATTATCTTTTTTTCCGAGCCATTAAAAATCTCGAATAATTACTTAAAGCAAGTGTGACGCTGATTTATTTGAAAAATATTATTCCCAATAATTATTGTATTGATGAGTCAAACGAAAGCTCCAATTATACGATAATTGCGAATAAGAGTCTACTCAATCGAACGAGTAGTTTTCCCAGGACGTTGAAAATTTAAAACACTCCTCGTGCTTGCTGCAATTTGAAAATTCTTGGCTTAAATTGACATTTTGTAAATGCACCTTTGAATGCATAGATTTTGAGATCATTCTCAGGCCGAGAAGCTCTGAGTCATGGAATTCCGATTAAGTTCGTTTCGCCATTGTAAACCCAATTCGTCATTGATTTCTCGCAGCGACTCAAATTTCCCCACTGAAGTATACCCCGACGATTTGTTTTTATACCGCTACTAATTTTTCCAAATAAATAAATCGACGAAATAAAATTGGTGGTCCATATTCGCACCAATATCTCTTCATACGCACTTTCAGCGTTTCGCTGTCCTTCCTCGTCTTGCGCGACTCTCCCCTGCATCCGTCTCTCTTCAGCCTTTGGTACAACGTTCGCACACGAAGTCTCCGTTTTTTCCTTCTCGTTGTTGCTGTTTTTTATTACTTTCCATCTCGCTTGCACACCCACGACGATCGAGCTCTCGTGTTCGATCTCTCTTGCACCGATTCAGAGCGCGCGTTTCAGTCCCGTCCGTATGCCCCTTCCGCTGGACGATTTTCTGCGCCGAGTCCGCACTGGACGCGACCAGACCCCGGCTGCTGGACACTCCGCGCTATACGCACACTGACGTAGGTGGAATCCAGTCACGTATTCATATGCACGGGACATTCTGAGCCAACACGATCGTATCTTGCTAGTTTTTTTCATGGAATATCCATACCGGAACAAAAACGAGTGTGCGACGATCGCCCGTGTCGAGCAACGGTCGCCTGGGACAATACTTCGATGGGTGACCGCGTTGTCGCGCAATTAGCGTGATGGGAGGCGGTTTTACGCAGTTTCGATGTGGGGTAAAATGAACGGGGTAAAAAGGGACGGGGGTGGCCTCGTAAAATGAGCATGGGGATACGAAGAAAAAAGTTAATTAATTAAGGTACTAAAAAAAACAGCTGATATAGTTTCTATTTTTCCTATAAAAAAAACAAGCTGAAGAGTATCCTAATTTAGTGGTAAAAAATATATTATTTGATATTTTTTTTATATAATTATAAACAAAGAAGAAAATGTTCAAACAGCTCGAAGAATTTTTGACTTGCCTTTTTTTTTAAATAAGTAGGCGGTGAGGTCTCTAAGAGAAGATAGACAGATGGGTAGATATGAAAAAGCAATGAAGGTTTTCAGAAAACTCCAAGAATTTTAATTTTTTTCTCTGAAAAAAAGCTTCGAAAAGTCATATTTTCTCTTTATCATTAATTTGGCAGCCAGTCTCTTCTTTATAAAAATAAAATAGGCTGAGATGTCTCTGAGAAAAGAAAGGCAAGCTTAGGATTGTCTTAGTTTCTCTTTAGTATTTATTCGATAGACGTATGACAAAGCAATGAAAATTCTAAAAAACCAACGCCAAGAAATTTGACATTTTATTCTGTATTCAAAAAAGTTCGATAAGTCATGTTTTATCTTTACCATTGATTTGACAGCCAGTGAAATGCTGCACCAAATTTTGCTCCTTGCCTCCGAAATGTAAAAAAGGTCAATCAACGCATCCTCAAACAAATAAAAACATATAAAAAGATTCGATCTAGCATCCCCATGTGTCCCGAAGATTGTATGCTTATGGATCCAATGGATTCGAAGTTACAATATATACAGCCCCATTCGAAAGCATTGCTAATTTTGTCTCATTGATAGTTGGAAAATAATTGCACGTAGTCATTGAGGTCATCGGAGCTGCAAAATATTTCAATAATCTTTCAAATATTTCTTCCCAATATTTTTCACAACTCCAATTTTGTCTGCTTGTAAAACACTTCGAGACAATGATGACGGGGGTACCCAATATACTTTTGGGTAAGGCTGTACACAGTTGAACTCCAGGTACGTCCAGGTAGGTACGAAACGAGAAAAGCGAATTTTCTTCCGGTGCAAGATCAGGCTCCATCTGTGTCCGTGCATTTTTAATTCATGACCGTTCCTCAACCCCCCCCCCCCCCCCCGCCTGCCCCTCCGAATTACTATCTTTATCATCATCGTTATCAATACCGCCATCATCACTATCATCCGTATCCACATGTAACTTTGTGCAAGCTATGAGAATAAAAAAACAATACATATACGACACGATCCAGCAATCCGAATTGTCCTATGTTCACGAGGTACCTCAATCTACAGGGCGACTCACAAAAAGCAGACTCTCTGAATATCTCTGCCAGATTTGATGAAACAAAACATGGAGTCATTAGAACCAAGATGTTCCAAGAGACGTATCATGCCATCATCAAATCATTTTCTACGATATCAGTTTTCTTTGTGTGTTTTTCTACGTCACCGACGTTTTTTCAAATGTAACAGCATACTACTTCCGCACATTGTAGCCACCATAATCATAATTCGTAATGTCAAATCCAAGCGAGCGTGAGGGGGGGACGGGGCATGGGGCACGTACCCCCCCCCCCCTCCCAGACGGTTCAAATCGACTATACAAAAAAGCCAAGGAGTCCTACAATAATCACATCACCCCCTTACCGTGCCCATCCGTGTGCCCCCTCCCCCATAAAAAATTCTGGATCCGCTCTTGGAGCCGTCCACCCGTTCTGCTTCTTGTGAGTCAGCCTGTACATTCAGTCCGATTCATGCGGAGACACAAGACTCGTCGGAAGCTCTCCATAAGCGCGTAGCTTTCTTCATTGAAGTTTTTCGATGACGTACCTGCTCATCTCAGAGTATACATGATTTCTCATCATCCGGGATAAATGATTGAAATTATTCGCGCGTCGTTGCAGCCGTGACGATTCGTGAGGTTTGAGCGTGACGGCGGTATGCGGAGCCGGGTGTATCCTCATAACATTGCAGTAGGTGTGTACAGTGCCAGGCCAGACATCGAACATACATACGTATATATATATATATATATATATATATATATATATATATATATATATATATATATATATATATCTGTGTGTGTGTGTGTGTGTGTGTGTATGTGTGTGTGCATATGTATATATGTATGCATGTACATATCAATAGCGGCGCAACATCGGATGGATCGCGACCGGACAAAGAGGATGGGAGGACGATATCCGTAGTGAGTCTTCCTCCATCCTCTTCGCATCGTGTCGTCTATGTCTCTCACGGGGACACCGGGAATCCATGAACAAAGCGCGCGGCTGTATACAAGCTTTTACATTTTTATATGAATATACATACATGCATATATGTATAATCAATTTATTAAAATTTTATTCAATTTATATCAATTTATTCAATTGATTTATTTAGTTTTTATTTATACCGATTTATTATCAATTTAAATTTATCAATATAAATATACATATGTGTGTGGATATATATATATATATATATATATATATATATATATATGTCGTACATACACACTAACATATCTTACTATTTTACACAAAATATAAATGCATATCAAAATTCAAATATGTAGATATCGATTTATTCGCGTGCGTTATGTATATAAGCACATATATTCATTTCGTGCATTCTAAAACACTTGGGGAAATATGTAAATGAATATTTGCATACATCTACAGAACCGGTCAAAAGTTTTCTATCACTGAATAAATACAAAATTATATTAGAATAATATAATTAATTTCGTTTCTCATTTCACGAAGATACTATATAGCTCAATAAAATGAATTATATTATTCTAATATAATTTTGCATTTGTTCAAAGTGATTGAAATTTTTGTAATCATCGAAAGTGATCGAAAACTTTTTACCGGTACTGTATGTATATGTGTGTGTGTGTGTGTGTGTGTGTGTGTGTGTGTGTGTGTGTGTGTGTGTGTGTGTGTGTGTGTGTGTGTGTGTGTGTGTGTGTGTGTGTGTGTGTGTGTGTGTGTGTGTGTGTGTGTGTGTGTGTGTGTGTGTGTGTGTGTGTGTGTGTGTGTGTGTGTGTGTGTGTGTGTGTGTATGAACAACAAGTACTTATACGCAATCGACAGTTCGTCGACGCTACACACACACCGGATTGCCTTCTTCGTCTACTTCCTCATTCCTTTTTTTATCACTTTTATATATTCACACACCTCGCACGCGACTGCAGTCAAAATATTTTCGTTCGCGCAGATCTTCGCAATAAAGATTTTTACGTGCGATATTCTCAATCGAGAAGAGGCAATAATAACGGAGGGTATATATGTATATACAGGGTGGTCTAAAAAGTCATGTCCAAAAGAAAAATCTAGTTGCCACGTATCAAAAACATGTATGGTAACGATTTTTTTTTAGTTTCCGAGAAATTAGCTTCTTAAATTTTTCTCTTGTGCATATGTACTTTCCACGCGATGTTTTTTTTATCTCGTGTTATCGCTATAGCGTGCACTATTGAGCCAAAAATAAATCATCAACTAAACATCAAAATGCCTTAGATTTTGATAAACCTTTGAAAAAAGCTTTGAGTCGATCAGTCACTAAAGTTCAGGCGATAAAAAAAATACTTCTACTAGTCTAAACGACTCCTAATTACTTTTGCAAACTTCAGAGAAATGCGACCAATTTTTATTTATTTCGGTGGAGGCGCTGACGCACAGTGAAGGTCACCTCCACTTTTTAAAATGGAATGGTACATTTTTTTTTCAACCATCTTGCGGAGCACCTCAAGCCGCATAAAAAACATGAGGGGGTCAAAGTCGTTCAAGGTCATTCAAGGTCACCTGTTAAAATGAAATACAAATCTAAATATCTCGGATCACTACCAAATATTTGGTAGCGATCCGAGATGTTTAGATTTGTATAATCGATACTGACCTTGAATGACCTTGAACGACTTTGACCCCCTAATGACTTTTACGCGGCTTCAGATGCTCCATGAGATGGTTGAAAAAAATGTACCATTCCATTAAAAAAGTGGAGGTGACCTTCACTGAGCGTCAGCGCCTTCTCGGAAATTGAAAAAAAAAATTTGTCGCATTTGATGGTCCCCTTCACACCGTACAACTTTTATCTGGAACATTTTTTCGTGACGTCGATAATTACCGAGTTATTTTGGGTGGCAATGGTAAGACGGACACCCTGTATATTGCGGGACCCCGATAACGTAGACCGCGGATAAGCGTGCGGTTATAAAAAGCGTTAATATGTTAATGAACGCGTGGGGGCCTTGTCCAGGACAGATTTTCATGTTCGATTATATCGCTTCGGGGAAATGAGTGGCCCACCGTTCTCAGCTTTTTAAGACCAGAAGAGAAAAAGTGCGCGAGAGAGAGAGAGAGAGGAGGGGGTACTTTGCTGTCGATCTCTTCGAATAATCAAGTGGACCTGTCACCCGGAATCAATGCGGTGGTCGAGCCAGAAGAACGTGGCGAGCAGAAAAAAAGAAAAGAATTAAGGGGGGAAAAAGTGTAATTCTCTTGCTCCAAACGCGTTCGGTGAGTTCGCCAACGGTGGCGATGTTTCGCTCCGACCAAATGGTCCCGATTAGATCATCTAAGTCTCGTTTGCTGCGGTTTTAGTCTTCTATGCCTTGATACGCATGAGTGTTCATCATGATCGTGATCGATGAATGAAGCGCAGGAAGAATCGACGGAAGGTTTGTGCCCGTTCCGGAGGTTTTTATTTTCATTCATTTATCCGCGTAATTCCTGAATGATTCTTTTATTGCAAAATGTCACATTCTTTAAATATTAATAACTTAGATGTTTATCAAACATTTTCCATTAAAAAATACTCAATGTTGGCAAGACTATGTAGCAATTGTGTAGAAAATTCCGACATCCGCAACCCAATACCCTCGTCACAAAAAAAAACTGAACGGGGCTGCGTCTACCTAGCGGCCCAAAAGAAATTGCCAAATTGCGATTTTTTTCTGGGATACGGTTGGTGAAAAAGAAACGCATTTTTGTAAACACAGAGCTACAAATATTGAGAGCCTTTAAAAAAATTACCAACAATGCAGAAAAACAATAAAAACATGGCTGTCAGCAGATGGTGAGATTTTTTTGCGATGTTTGGCCGTGGACACTCTCCAGCTTAAACGGTCCATCTGAAATCTAAAAACCAAACGGGTTATTTAAGTTAACAATAAACGCGAGTCGTTGACGATCGTCGATTTTTTAAATAATTTTTTATAACAAAGTGGTGGCGTATTGAAACTCAAGCGTACGAAATCTATGAAAAAATTCGTCATTTTTACGTAACTATACAAAAATGAAGATCGATTTTACAAAAGTAAAATCGTCAACGACCTCAGAATATTTTTTATTGTGTCTCCTATAAATTTGGAATCCATCCATCACGTAATTCTCGAGATATCATGTCCACCGATTTTCAAAACAGTATCAACTGCCGGCGGTAATGTTTTCGTTGTTTTTCGGTATTTTTTTAGACTCTCAATATATATGTACCTTTGTATTAAAAAATGCATTTCTTTTTGACTAACCGTTTCCCAGAATAAAATTCGAAATGTGGCCATTTGTTTCGGGCCTCCAGGCAGTTGTATCCCCTTAACAATAACTGCAATCATTTTCTTCCAGAGTACTTACCGACTTTCATCCTCTCGAATCATTTTCGATTTTGCGCCAAATTATTACAAGAGCAGAGGAACGTTGGGGGGGGGGGGCTACTCTGCTGTCCGATGAAGGGCGCGTATTTCGGCGCGCATGATTCAGAAAGTGAACGCTTCATTTAAAAAAAAACCACCCTCGATCGAAAGCGCTCGATCATGTCATATTAGGAAGAGAGTCCGTATATACTTATCAGGCTCGCTCGCGACATGTTTATCGTCGATACTACATGTACGTACAGCCGTGTAGCCAGGATCGAAAGGAGATATTCGCTTATAAAATACCATTAGCATAAACATAGAATCTTTCGTTTTTCGCGCGCGGCCGAGCGCACGGGTGAGCCAAAGAGGGAGCTCGCCCGCCACCATCCGACGAACGCCCATATAAAAGGATTAAATAGTGTGTACACATCCCGACCTTCGAGCGATTCCGGTAAATCTGACATTTAATTGCCGGGGAATTATTCAAGGTGGTGGATTCGTCGTCCGCTGTGCGCGCTTGTGAACTCTCGCCGGGAACTTCCATATCGTCTCTTCACCGCGAGAACCCGATTTTGCATTCGTGACGACAATGTGAAAACTACCGAGTATGCATACATATACAGGGTGTCCCAGAACCGAATGCGTTCCCTGAAATGGGAGGATGGGGGTGAAATTCTGAGTCGATTGATATAAGCATGTGTGGGTCTCAGATCAACCCCTGAATTATTATTAATTTTTTAAGGCGGGCCAATCAGTTGCGCCCGCCTTTAAAGATGAATAATAATTGAGAGGTTGATCTGAGACCCACACATGCTTATATCAATCGACTCAGAATTTCACCCCCAATCCCCCATTTCAGGGAACGCAGTCACTTCTGGGACACCCTGTATACAGGGTGTCCTGTTATGAATGGATAATCCTGCAACTGTGGATAGGTCAGATCATGTCCCAGTATATAATGGAATTTCATTTTAGTAAAAATCCCACGGTTGTCGAGATTATGGGCTTTATGTTATTTAAAAAAGAATCATCTGCTTTTGGTTTTTCGCATGCCATTTCTACAAATGATATGAATCGACAATGACTAAGCAACTTTTTTAAGTAATTGGCACGATATGCGTAGTACATTTTGTTGACACCGCAGGCTATCAAAGTCAGAAGTTCGAATTGGTCTGTATGAAAATTCTGCATATCTTTTTTCATCAAGTTTCCTTAACATTTAAGGCCAAAAAGAAGACTTTTCTAGATAAAACAAATAGTTAAGGGCATACAAAAAACGGGTCAAAATGAGTTATCATTTGTAGAAATGGCATGTGAACAACCAAGCAGATGATTTTTATCTTGAAAACCGTGGGACTTTTACTAAACTGAAATTCCAGCATACAGCAGGGCATGATCTGATCCATCCCGCGAGTGCAGATCGCGGAATGGTATATGCACATATGTATATATACAGGGTGAGAATTATAAAGTAGCCATGTGGTTTTAAAGCCGGGAGATACCTTTAGACGAGGAAAAAATTGCTGACCTTCACGATTTTTTTTAAAGGTAAGATTTCTTCACGATTTTTGAGACTTGGTGTTTGTTTTATTACTACTTTTGACTGCTACATGGTATTTTTTAATTAATCTTTCTAAATGGGGGCGATGTGACACGCTCTTCTAAACGGGTTGCGGCGGACGCTGTCAGATGACGTGATACGTAGGGTCGGCGGGATTAATATGGAAAAACAATTTTGCAAGAAAAAATACTTCTATCTCATTTTTTAAAACAATTAGGGTCATGTGTTCGACAATAAGGTTAGGAAGATTTACACCAAATTTCATCAGAATCGGTCAATTCGTTTTTTAGCTACTTGTCAGGTCAGTTTTGATAATGCAGTTTAAAAGACCGTGGCATACCTTCGCCATTTTTTAAAATTAATAGAAGTAAAAAATGTTTGTTTAAAGTTAAAAATTGATAAAATTTAAAAAATGGCTGTTTTAGTACTACAGCCAAGAGTAGTAATAAAACATACCCTAAGTCTTAAAAATAGCAAAAAATCTGTCCTTTTAAAAAAAATGTTTGCAAATCGGCTAATTTCTTTGTCGCCCAATGATGTCTCTCCCCTTAAGGGCTTATACCTAGTTGAATTTTTAGAAAATGTCGATTTCCGTCTTTCAACGGATTCTCAAATAAAACATTTCCAAAGCATTCTCTGGAAAATTTAAAGTCGATCCGTTCGTCATCGACAGAGTTATGGGCGTTTGTAGGCAGGTTCTTCGAGTCGGCGAACTTTAAAAGCATTTTTCTCATTATAACTTTTTTCGACTTGGTGACCACACTATCTTAAAAATCACTGCACCGATAAACTTCAACTTTCACAAGCCTCTTTTACATATCAAAAAGCAGTGCGTGAATGGGGACTTTTATCGCTGCATAGTTTTTTCTTATCAACGAAAATAGGGCGTTTTTTTTTTACAAAAAATCACATCGCAGTCCGGTTCACTTTAGACTGAGGACATGTTTTTTTCAAAAATCAATATTTCATTACATCCTTTGTCCAAGCACTGGGTAGTTTCATGCAAAAACTAAATGCGTTTGCGGTCTGCGCAATTCGTTGCATCTGCTGCATTTATTAATGTTTCTCAATACAAAAATAGTAAAAAAAATATTTTTAATCATATCATTCAGTGTGGAAAAATTATTGAAAACCAGCACACGATCCTCCAGAAACAATCGACGATAATTCCACTTTTTTCCGGCCACGAGCTAAGTGTACCCCGTTAAGGGCCTGATACGGGAATTTTACGACCGAGAAAAATGTGATATTTAATGTTTTGTCAAGTAATTTTCGAACAAAAATATAGCGGATTTTTGTAATAAGTAATATTTGCCAGAAAAAATGACGCATTCCGCAAAAAAAAATCCATTTTGAGTGTAGCAAAATGGAGCACTCTTAATAAACTTTTAAAGAATTGTAACAAATTCCATTCGTCCACTTTGGAATATATTTTTGATTACTTCTTTTTCCATGGCGGTATACACAAAAAAAACTTTTTCAGGAGCGTTTCGTACGCGGAGTTTAATCATCTTCATTCTGTTGTACTCAAAATAGAATTTTGTTTTTTCCTGAATGCTCAACTTCCTTTTTGGCAAATACTACTCATCTCAACAGTATTTTGTCGAAAACTTGTTAAAAAAGTTGTGCAAATAACACTCTATGTAATTGATACTACTCATCACAAAAGGAGGGTATATTTTTTTCCGACCAGGATTTTTAAAATCCATTAAAAATCATATAGTTTCCGGTCTGAAAATTTCCGATCAAGATCCTTAGAAAAACACATGGCCACCTTATAATTGTCACCCTATATGTGTCTCTATGTAAGCGCGTCTGGCGCCATATGAAATTCTTCCTCTTTTTCGTTCCCTCCCCTTTCTTTTTCATGCTCTGTCTTTATCCGACTGTGCACTCCATACGCGAGATGAACCTCCGGCAATATTCGCGCCCTATGCATCGGATTTCATCTTTCGTATATATGCGCGAGATAAAACATGTACATAGACATATACATACACACACACATACATACATACATACATACATACATACATATATATATATATATATATATATATATATATATATATATACATATACATATATATATATATATATATATATATATATATATATATATATATATATATATATATATATATATATATATAGGGTATCCCTCTTATCTCTGCCACCCGCAATAACTCGGTAATTATCGACGTCACAAAAAAATGTTCCAGACAAAAGTTGTATGGTGTGAAGGGGGCATCAAATGCGACGAACTTTTTTATTTCGATGGAGGCGCTGACGCACAGTGAAGCTCGTCTCCACTTTTTTCAAAGTCAAAGTCGTTCAAGGTCATTCGAGGTCAGCATCGATGATACAAATCTAAATATCTCGGATCACTACCAGATATTTGGTAGTGATCCGAGGTATTTAGATTTCTATTTCATATTAGTAGGTGACCTTGAATGACCTTGAACGACTTTGACCCCCTAATGTTTTTTGTGCGGTTTGAGGTGTTCCACAAGATGTTTAAAAAAAATGTACCATTCCATTAAAAAAAGTGAAGATGAATTTCACTGTGCGTCAGCGCGTCCACCGCAATAACAAAAATTGATCGCATTTGATGGCCTCCTTCACACCGTACAACTTTTGTCTGGAACATTTTGTTGTGACGTCGATAATCACGGAGTTATTTCGGGTGACAGAGATAAGAGGAACACCCTGTATACATACAGGGTGTTAGGAAGTTCGATGCAAAGCCTTAAGGGAGTGATAGGTCAACTCTTCAGGAACATATCTAACCTAGGTTATCTTAGTCCAAAGTCTAAGGATTTCGAGTTATCATGATGAGTGTGATTTTTGGAAAATTTCCCAAAATTAGGTATTAATTCGTTCATAGTATTCGAGCATACAATAATTGGAAAGTAAAAACTTATTTGCGTCTTAGCTTAATGTGTATTTAATTGACAAACACCAATACAATCATCTGTATCCACACAACTAACCAAATAGCACGTGTTGAATAATTAAATAGTTGTCAACAAATAAAAATACCTCATATGTTAATGTCATTTAAGGGGAAATATACACCTAGATGGTCGAAAAAATCGAATTTTTTGCATTTTCTTGAAGTTTGGGGTCTCCAGAATATCTGGTGAAAACGGCAAGTTAATATTTCGATAAATAAGCCAGTTGCGGCCAAAAAAGTAAAACGTGTATTGCGGCGCCGAGCTGACAGGCTTTTCAAATCGGTATCCAAAATTTCTCGAAAACCAATGAACCGATTGCCTTGAGGTTTTTTATGGTTATTCTATACACGATTATCTAGTACTTGTCATAGTATTTTTTTTCCGTTACTTAGTTTTTGTTTTATAGGCAAACTAATAACTAATTTTTGGCCCAAAAATCACTATTTATGTTCAAACGTCCGCCATTTTGTCATAAATCGATATTTTAAAAATCGGCTACGACAAGTACTAGATTATAGTATCTTTTTTAATAATCTTTTTGGTTTGTTTTCAGATGATTTTTAAAGAAACGCCAGTGGGTACCGTGTATGTAAATTTTTTTACGACGCTCCAAGGATCATACAATATCCTTGTATATTTTTGATATTTTTAAATAAAGAAAATTAAACATATTTTCGAATGTGTATACGTTTAGATAGTTAAAACCGTAATTCGAAATTTCAAATAGTTTTCCTTGAAAAAATTCACAAAAATAACCTTTTTTCCGGCTCCTAGGTGTATATCTCCCGTTAAAAAAAATGGCACTGACATAAGAGGTAAACGTGTTAGTACCTAATTTTGGGACATTTGCCAAAAATCATACCATGATAACTCGAAATCCTTAGACTTTGGTCTATGGTAACCTAGGTTAGATACGTTCCTAACGAGGTGAATTATCACCCCCTTAAGGCTTTTCATCGACCTTCCTAACACCCTGTATATATAGAAATATGTATATCTACGTAATGTTGACTATCATCCCATCTGGCTATTATCAGCACGATTTTTGAGAATGCTTGTATACATGAGGATAATGCATTTATTCAAAATTGATTTTGAAGTCGTGAGAGCTTACGAAATATTGAGTACGTGAAGATAGGCTTTCTGTTTGAGGACGCTCCTCGAAGCTCCTTCAATGTCTTGAAAACCTTTTTTCCTTATGTATATGAGTGTGGGTGGGTGTGCGTGTGTATTCTACAGATCCGCCTTTCGTTTTTGGCTGGCCACGGATCGAGCGCAAGAGTGCGGGCAGCAGGAGCGCACAACGTGCGAATTAACGAGGTCTCACGGTCATCGCGATTTATTATCACTTCTCGAGCGCGCGCGCGCGCGTACGCAAGAGAGTTCTTGGCATCCGGGCGCGGGGTAGATCTCGCGGGAACACGCCTGTTTCTTTCTGCCAGCGGGAAATATCCGCAATCTTGATATAAATCCTGCCTTCTTCTGAGAGAGAGAGAGAGAGAGAGAGAGAGAGAGAGAGAGAGAGAGAGAGAGAGAGAGAGCTTCCGTGGCTTATTCTTCTTTCTCGGGAGCTTTCGTTAAGGGAGACTTTGTCCTTGCTTGCCATATTTCAGGTGTTTACATTTTTTTTTTTAAACGAAACGAGTAAAGCTTTTTGAGTGCGGTTTTTTCTTGCTTTTATTCATGATATACAGAACGTTAAAAAATTTGTTTTTTGAAAGGAAACCAAAATGGCGGCCGTTGTAGCTCCGCGAAAACAGGTCCTCAAATCGCGGGAGGTAAACGGCTGACATCACTGCCCCCTCTTTGTTGATCTGAAACACAAATTCAAAGCATATTATCAATCTGTGACCCTTTGGTCATGGAATGACGGATGGGTTTTTCGTTTAGTACAAATTTCGGAAAATGGCGGCAATTAAAAAAAAATCGAATTTTCGCGTTTTTTTCGCATAAAAAGATAAATAATAAATGCAAAAATGTATCTATCGAAAAAATGATCCGTCATTCCGTGAAGCCATATTTTCTGAGTATGCTGTCCAAATTTCAGGTCGATATGTTAATTACAGCGGTCAGGAGATGTCAGCCATTTTTAAAAACGTGTTTTCGAGACAAACGCGTTTAAAGTTTTGTAATGTGTTTACACAAATGTGTTTATAATTACCGCTAATCGGCAATGCCTGGTCCATAGAGGCATCCCTCCTCTTCTTCTAGCTGCTCATGTTGAGCCGCTAACATCTCCCCCTGCTCAATCCGGGACAAAGTCTCCCTTAACGACGCTGTTCTGCGTCGTACAATTCCGCGGTACAGTCAAAAGAAATCAATTAATAAGAATCTTACACTTAGTCGAATTTTTTGCAAATATCCATTTTTTGTTCTCGACGGATTTTTGAAATATGAAATTTCAAAAATATTTTCTGAAAATTTCAAGTCGATCCGATCGAAACTGAGGAAGCTAAATAGTGTTTATAGATAGGTTCGCGAACCGGCGAACTTAAAAATTTTTTTTCGCAAAATCACTTTTTCAAAATCGGTGACGACGACATTCCAAACATTTTTCAGGCTTCT
The DNA here is from genome assembly GCA_964007375.1 of Ophion obscuratus. Taxonomy (NCBI): domain Eukaryota; kingdom Metazoa; phylum Arthropoda; class Insecta; order Hymenoptera; family Ichneumonidae; genus Ophion; species Ophion obscuratus. The sequence continues at coordinate 21,962,953 of OZ023317.1, forward strand.
TTTACATATTAAAAAGCAATGCTTGATCGAAGGCATTTTTTTTAGATGCATAGTTTTGTTTTATAAACGAAAATAGAGCGTTTTTTTCATCGAACAGCCACACTTTCACTTTGGACCGCGGCCATTTTTTCACAAAACAATATTTTTTTCCAATCCTTGGTCAAGTGTAGTAATAAAACATCCCCTGAGTCGCGAAAAAGGTGAAGAAATCTTTCCTTTAAAAAAAAATCATGCGAAGCAGTGATTTTCTTTTGTCACCCAAGGTTACCCCTTGAGGTTTACCTTTAAGGAGGATTAGCCCCCTTAAGGGGTCTTCTCACTTTAGACGCTAGAAAGGCTATTTTCATGAATTTTTTGATATGTTTATATTATAGATATTGATATAAAAATTGTTGCACTTAATACAACTTTCGAAACACATTTTAAAAAAATCATTTATTTAAGTCACTATTTATAGACGGAAATGGTAATTAAAAAAATGTCCTAAAAAATGGTAGGTGCGCTGTTGATGAAATCCGTGGAGATAGATCATCCGAAACAAAAAAATCAAACGGTTTTAGATTCAGTATGTTAATGTCTATAGGGCATATCATACAATTTTTAATATATGCAAAAATAACAAAATGACGGGCATGTTTTTCGAAAAAACAACAACAAAATACGTGTTTTTTTCCACCGTTTTTGGCAAAAATAGTAAATATCAAATTTGACAAAATCCTCGATATGCGCGATAGCTATATTTGTAAAGAATATGTGGTTATCATTTCATAAGGATCGGTTCCGCAGTTTCAAAGATATTATTAACAAGCCTTAAATAAGGTTAACTAAAAGCTTAAAAACAAAATTTGTTGTACCTTGAAAATGTATTTATTAAGTGTAACAACTTTTATATGAATAACTATAATATAGACCTATCAAAAAAAATTATGAAAATATCCTTTTTTTGGCGTTCTCTGAATCGGCGAACTTTAAAAGCATTTTTCTCAAAATGAATTTTCCGAAATCGGTGACCACGATTTTGTTTTTTTTTCGATGCACACTTTTTTATATCAACCAAATTAGAGCGTTTTTTTTTTCACCGAAAATTCACATTTTCACTTTGGACCGCGGGCATTTTTTTCAAACATCAATATTTTCAAAAATCCTCAATCGCAGCGCTAGTTGATTTCATGGAAAAAGTAAATGCGTTTGATTTTTTTGTTTCTGACGGTTTGTTTCCGAGCAAAAATGTCCCTTCTGCGGAATGTCGTTTTTTACGTTCTGAAAGAAAATAATAACAGTAATTGTCGTATGAATGGACTTCCAGTGTAGGATGCGTTATGGAGGGAAAGAGAGTGCAGACGAGAGTTACTACCGATTTTATTCGTTTTGTGAACTCAATTGCAAATTTAATTCGAGCTAGCTGATAGGATTTTCCATTTTTTTTTTTCATTTCGTTTCACATCGCGAATCCACGAGGCGCGTCATATAAATGTGAGTGACGAAAAGTATGCTTTTGCGTGTGTATTACTCCTCCGCGTAAGATAGGCTGCGTCTCGACGTCCACTTATCGCGCCCGCGGAAGAAACAACTTTCACTCCTGGGGGCGCTTTGCCAGTAAAACGTTCGGATCTCGATCGATCAACTTTGCTCTTGCCTAGCGTTCGCTAATTTTCTAATTTATTAATGGTCGCGACACGTACACCACGTGTCGCGAAACGTCGTGCGTGATGTACGACGATCGGCAGCGCGAAGTGTGAGGAAAGGGGGCGGCGTATCGACTTTGGAGTATACAGGGTGTTAGGAAGGTCGATGCAAAGCCTTAAGGGGATGATAGGTCAAATCGTTAGGAACATATCTAACTTAGGTTATCTTAGTCCAAAGTCTAAGGATTTCGAGTTATCATGGTAAGTATGATTTTTGGAAATTTTCCCAAAATTAGGCACTAACTCGTTCGTAATGTTCAAACAGACAATAATGGTAACTAAATACAATTATCTGTATTCACGCAACTAACTAAATGGGACGTGTTGAATAATAAAAAAATAAATATACCTCTCATATCGACGCTATTTAAAAAAAAATAGCTTTCCCCGTGCAGAAATTTTGACCGGGATACCTTATGTCCGATCAAATCCCGATCAGGATTTGTCATGGATTCCCCAAAACCGGTATCCCGGTTAGAATCCAAATTTCATCAGTATCGGCATATGTACGACGACGATGGTATCATTTTGAAAATTTTGGCGTCACGTGTATTTTCTGTATTACTATGGAATTCCTATCTATAGATAGGAATTTCTGTCTATAGATTCATATCTATAGATAAGAATTACATAGTAATACCGAAAATACACGTGATGCCAAAATTTTCAAAATTATGCCATCGTCGTCGTACATATTCCAATACTGATGCAAGTTGGATTCTAACCGGGATACCGGTTTTGGGGAATAAGTCTCTGTTTATACCCACCGACATGTCGGTGGGTATAAACATGTATTTAAGACAAATTAAAATCAAATTCACAATGATTGGATTAAAATTTACACTACCCGTGAGTTCTTACGTATTTCGAGAGAAAACATTTCGTCGAGGCACAGAAATTTTTGCAAAAAAGTTGTGAGCTTCAAATATTACATTATAAATATGAAAAACTCACAAAATGAGTTGTGAATTTCCTCAAGTTGAAGAAAATAAAAATCGAATTCACGACAGTTATATTAAAATTTACACCACAAGTGTAAACGTATTTTGAGAGAAAACATTGTGTTGAGGTAAAGAAATGTTCGCACAAAAAGTTATGTGCAAAAATTTCTTTGCCTCGAGGCAATGTTTTCTCTCAAAATATGTACGAACTCACTTTTGGCGTAAATTTTAATCTAATAATTTTGAATTTGATTTTAATTTGTCTTAAATACGAAAAAATTCACAACTAGTTTTGTGAATCTTTTTGTATTTATAATTTCTTGTCAATACATTTGCATTCACAGATTTTGATGTGAATTTTTTTTAATTCACATCAAAATCTCGCGATGAGTGCGATCTGCCATTTGAATCTTTGGACAAATTTTTTTTTCATTGATAGTTTAATGCACCAAAACTTTATAAATGTTATTTATTTTTATAATAAATTTAACATGTCATAATTCCATTTTTGACATTTTATTTCAGCCTGTGTTCACCCGTGATCCTTCCCAGATTCCTCAATGATTCCATGGGGAATCTATTTAGAGTCATTAAAGGATCCGGTTCTGGATCCCTAATGGAATCCAGTTTACGGATCTTACATTTAGTCTTCGAATCTGATCCCATATCGGACTAGATCCCGACTGGGAGCCCGGGATACAAGTCAGAATCTAGCTGTATCCCTGCCAAAATTTCTGCACGGGTCCAAGCTATTTGTAGTTTGTTTTTTTAATTTCTGCTTTGTTATGCTCAAATGCTTGTTAATTTCCATTTTGTTATGTTCAAGTGCTTTCTTTAAATTTCTACGTAGTACATTCTTATTTTTTGAACTTACCATACTTTTATTTATATTTGATAAACTTGATAAACTTGAATAAACTGATAAACTTTATTAAAATTTGATAAACTTGAATAATTTGACTTATTTATTTTATATTTGATACTTACCATGACAATTCAAGATCCGTAGACTTTGGATCTTGGTAGTCTAGGTTAGATATGTTCTTAACGAGGTGACCTGTCACTCCTTTAAGGCTTTACATTCCTTCCTGGCACCCTATATATAGGGTGTCTCGAAATGACCAGACATTTTAAATTGTACGCCATTATCTCTGTGGCGAACATAGAGTACTAATCTTTGACAACTGGCATCAGGAAGTATTCAGATTGGGTCATATAGTATTACACGATCGGGCAACGCATAGAAATTGTGCAAATTCACTACAAAATGGTGAAAATTTTGCAGAGAAGGCTCGAACAGTCCACACGTATTTTGGTCATCATAACGCACCATCTAGCAACACTGTGGTGAATTTAAGGCCTTAGGCTATAGTAAAGGGTATAAAATCATGTGCGAATTTAACAATTTTTTTCGTATGAAAAAGTGATTCACTCATAAAATTAATTACACATCTATTTAGTATGAATATCAAGCTGTTAGAAAATATATAGATATTTTTTTCGACGTACAAAATGGCCGACTACTAATATTTTCTTTCGCTATCTTTTTTTTTAGGCGCTCCGGGGCGTGACATGTAGCATGCACATTTTTTAAATCTAGAACAAAAACAAAAATTCTCCTCAATCTACATTTGAATACCTAAAGAAGTAGGTACGGAATTTGAAAAATATTGTTTTAATCAAAAGTTGTAGGTATTTGAACTTAAGAAATGAATTTTCAGTGAAAAATTTCGTTGTAACTGCTCATAAACTGCTCATAAAATGAAAAGTTTTCGATTAATCAGAAATTCCGTACGTACTTCTCTCAATTAGGAACATAACGTTCAAATTTGAAGTAAATCGAGCGAAAATTGTTGAAGTTATTTGTCACGCCAATTGGAAAAAGCTCTTTCGAGAAGTTTAGAGTAGTCGGCAATTTTGCACATCGAACAAAAAAATTTTAACAGCTTGATATTCATACTAAATAGATGTGTAATTAATTTTATGAGTAAATCACTTTTTCATACGAAAAAATGGTTAAATTTGCACACGACGAAACTGTGCCAAACGACATCAAATAGATAGACGAACAGCTGTCTGCGCCTCAAATTTTCTGAATTTGGGGGAAAAAACGTAGATTGGCTTATCATAAGCTTTCATAAGCCAATCTACGTTTTTTTCCCCAAATTCAGAAAATTTGAGGCACAGACAGCTGTTCGTCTATCTATTTGACGTCGTTTGGGACAGTTTCGACGGGATCTGAAGAGCCGTCTCAGAGATTTTTGGAATTCTATAATTGTTCTACCATACTGACCGCGATGACGTGTCATTCCGTCTTAATCACAAAGTTTGAGGTTAGTGGCTCAATTCTGACCGTGAGTTACTGTTTGTCGCGGATTTTGGTTTGGAGGAGTGATTGGGCTGTACTTGTTCGAGAATGTTGCTGGAGATGAGATTACCGTCAATGGTGTTCGTTATTGTGACATGATAACCAACTTTTTATTGAATTAATCAAACAGCATGGACTTAGAAGACATATTCTTTTGACAGGATGATGCAACCTGCCGAAGTTTCATGGTCCCTTTATCTCGAGTTGCGGCGATGTAAAGTGGCTACCGAGATCCTGCGCTTTAATGCCATTGGACTTCTTTCTTCGGGGTTTTCTAATTAAGTTAACACTTACAAACAGGGATGAACGGTGATTTATCGGATATTGGCTTTCACACATAACCTCCATGTTTGTGGAAACATATGTTGGAAATGGGCGTAGCAGGTTTATCGTGGAAAATACTTTTTCTGTACGGAGGAGAAACGTTTTTTATGTCGCTTGACAGTCTGCGTAAACTTGGGCCCCAAAAACAGGTCGTTTTTCAATATTTTTCTATCTGGTGAGAATATTGGGACGGCGAGGTTGGGATTTTACACATAATTGATGATAGTCTTGCCAAGTTTGAGATTTTTTTTATTAAATAAATCTTCATAGATAATGAAGTTATTATTGTTTATCAGTAAGGAAACATTTTTCTTATATAGCTTGACGGGTCTGCGTAAACTTGGGGCCCAAAAACCGGTTGATTTTAAATATTTTTTTCTGCTGAGAGTATTCGGACGACGAAATCGGGATTTTACGAACAATTGATACATAGCTTTGCCAAGTTCGAGTTTTTTTTCATTGACAAATATTGATAAGCAATAAAGTTATTCTTGTTTGAAGAACGTGCCGTCGTTGCTGCATCGCCACTCGGTGTAGGAAGTTTTGGCGACTAAGGTCATCTGAAATGAAAAATGAAAAATACTACTTTTAGTATAATCATAAAACTTTCGTATGACGGGATCGTTTTTCGAAATTTTGCAAATTACGAAAATGCCAAGTTGTGGGAAAAAGTTTGAGTTTCAACCAATAAACAACTTTAATCACTTGATATTAATAAATGGATAAACATATGAAAAAGTCGTCGGATCATACGATAAAAAATATAATAAACTATGCTATGTCCGAAATTAAAGTGAATAGGAGCAATAGATTCTGAGATACGACTTCCATCTTTCGCAAAACATAGTTTCGAGAAAAATGTTAAAGGAAACACGCTACACCGTAGTGCAGTGGGCTGACTGTGCCCAAAACTCGTCATAATCCGCTCAATTTTTGAAATTTTTGTAAAATCCTTGTTGCATTCTGAAGTTGAGATTTTAGGCCAGCGGTTCTGAACCTTTTTTTTGCGAAGGATCCCTTTTGAAACACTAAATTATTTACAGAGCCCTAAAATCAGCAAAACCTGGTTTTATGTTAATTTTTTTTAAATGTAAATGATACAAAAATAGACACTTTACATAACAATTTTTTTCGTTCATTTTTGAGATGTAGGGTGTGTTTTATTACTACTTTTGGCTGTTAAGTGGTATTTTTAAAAAATTAGTCTTCAGACGGGATGAAGGTATGGCACGGTCTTCTGAACGGGTTGCGGCGGATGTTGTCAGACGGCGTGACACGTAGCGTTGGCGGGATTCATCTAAAAAAAAACCAACGAAGATTTTTGTGTCTTCAACACTTATACACAGAATATGAACCAAGAAAAAGTAATAAATAATGAAAATCGATCAAATGGTACGTTTTGAAACAAGAAGATCGATATTTTCCGAAAAAAATGACTACATTTTGCAATAAAGAATGCTTTTTTAAAATTTTTCCGAAACTTTTGGCGTCGTGTTTTAGACACTAAGGACAGAAAGATTTATACCAAATTTCCGTACAATCGGTCAATTAGTTTTTTAGTTATACGTCACGCCAGTTTAGAAAATACAGTGTAGAAGACCTGGCATACCGCCGCCATTTTTGATGATAAATAATTTAAGAAATACCATGTAGGCGAAGTCCGGGCAAAGTGAAAACCTTGACGTTTGGAGGATTACAGAAAAAAAATTAGTTAACGTAGAAATAAAAAAAAAATTCATAGAAATCAGTATTTATTAACGTTTCCAATATAATTAACAAAAAATCGTAACATCAGTACTTTAATTAAAATGATGAATTATATGGCAATAGGAGACGCTATCCGCTTTGCCCAATCGACCGGGCAAAGTGAATAGGACGATAGGGCATAACGAATACACGTAATTTAGAAAGATAAAAATAGGAAGTACAGTTGTCGCAAAGAAATGTGCCTTTCGTTCACAAGCCGTACATTTCGCGTGACTCCGTTGGCTGCAAGAACTGTATTGGATCCAATGATCAATTGGTTGTCCACTTATCTCTAGTAAAACATATCATAATTCTCAATAATGGTGAACTTTCCTTCTAAAAAAAATCATAAAAATCAGCGAATTTTTTCCTCGCCCAAAGGTGTCTCCCCCCTTAAGGGGTTATATACAGTCAGGAGGCCCAATTAGATCGATTTTTCAAGAACTTTTCTTGAGAAGACCTTTAAATCCATTAACGTAAAAATTTGTCCACATATTATGGTAACTTTTAACTGTAATCTAACATTTTTTATTTGTAAAAATAATTATTTTGAATTCTGCTATATCTGATCTCCGATATCTCTGGACTGGATCATCTAAAATGAAAAAAACCAAAAATATTTTGTTAATATAATGGATTATCTTGCAATTGATCGAAGGAATAAGCAAAATAATATTTTTTTACAAAATGGCGGCTTAAAAAAAATCGGTTTTCGACAAAAATTTAGGCCTTACATTGTTTATAAAATGGAAAATACTTATCGGTGAGAAAAAACCTTCGATTAATTACTAAAAAATATACTTGAAAAGATCGCGTTGAAATTTGAGACTGATCGGTTCAGTCGTTTCTGAGAAATTTTGCTCACCGACTTAAAAAACACAGTTTGGAGAAAAACGCGTTTAAAGTCTCAAAAGCACTTTACACATAGTAAAAAAATAATAACAAATGTGCGTGTAACTTCGAGAATATTAGCCGGATTAACAAGACATTTTCTGTGTTGTTATGTTATGACCCGCTTCATAGAACCCTCTCCACAAATTCCAATGAATCAATACGATATAAGAATATCGGGCAGGGATAAGAAACCCCTTTTCGTAGCGACAAAGGTCTGCACTCCAAGAATTACCAGGCCACTACGATTTTTACTACCAGCGCAATGCCTACATGCGATACGCGCCTCCCCAACCCCACGACAAATTATCCCTGGGCCATTACGCTACTAGGAAATCAACTTCAATCACCCCGTCGATTGACCAAATCACCCCGCGAAACACTGTCGCCTACAACACGTGCCCAAGCCTACAGGAGGCACCCGAATATTCTATTTAAGAATAAGCAACGCCAACAGAGCGAGCCTTGTCATAAAAACTCAAGCACGTCGTAAACGGAGTTCAGATAAATTAACCAAGGAACGAAATTATATCTAATATTTGTGTCCAGCTCATATCTACAAGGGACATCTGAGTAACCTTGATGAGAGACATCGGCGACGAAAAGGCGAGTTTTGTCATAAAAATCCAAGGGTATCTTGTACATCGGAACCAGCCGAATCACCCCTTGTACGGGTTGAACGGGAAAGAACCACTTAGTCGACGCAAAACCCAATGATACAATAGCCACCGATTGAACTGTAAAAGGAGGCATCTCTGACCCACGTTGATTAATATCCAGAAGATCGTAAAAACCGACTATACCGGAAATTGAAGAAATACCCACCACGGGTACCGCTACGAGAGAACCAACTCTGAATCATACGCATCATCGCCTAAAAACCTATACTAAGAGAGGGAAGGTCACCCAAGTTTTTCGACACGTGGAAGATCTTTCGAGAGAAGACCACCCCCGGAAAAGGAGTATAAAAGGAAGGACCGGGAACACAGCAGCGTTCAGTCTAGTCTTGACGTCAACCCCGTGGCCGGCGTTACGCCGCAGCTGGTCGCGGTCAATCTCCAGTCTCAATCCGCCAGTCTCAATCGCGGTCAATCTCCAGTCTCAATCCGCCAGTCTCAATCGCGGTCAATCTCCAGTCTCAAACCGTCAGTCTCAAGTTTCAACGAGTTCAGTTCAGTCTTGACTTCAACCCCGTGGCCGGCGTTACGCCGCAGCCGGTCGCGGTCAATCTCCAGTCTCAATCCGTCAGTCTCAATTTCAATGGGGCAGTCTTGTCTCGACTTCAGCCCCGTGGCCGGAGCTACGCATCAGCCAGTCACGGTCAAAGTCTCAATCTCCATCTAGACCTCGTGGTCGAGGTCTTAGTCTCAGTCTCAATCAAGCAGTCTCAGTCAAAGTGTCAACGTGTGCAGTCTCGATTTTAACTTCGCGGCTAAAGTTACGCCAATCAGTCTCAACCTCAACATCAAGTCCGAAGACTAAGTCGTCGCGAACAAGTAACCAGTCGCAGCAGTCATCGAAGTGGTACCAGCCCAGCAGTCGCAGTCTCAATCTCAACCTTACGGCTAAAGGTACCGTCACCGAAGTCTACCAGTTGAAATTCAGCAAGGTTCACTGTACGTATTGTCCAGTCGCAATTCGACTTCGAATATCGGTCAAAGACTCTCCTCCAAAGAAGTCTCAGCCATCACGAAGTAATCAAATTACCAAATCTAAACCCTTGCATCACCACCGTATCTTTCAACCTCAAGACTCTGCAACATCTATTAAACTATCGAATACAGCCTAAATCTAAAACCACAACCGCTGTAATCAATTGCCTTCAAAGAACTATTTTCTTATCTTGAACATTGCAACCATTTCAACTATTTAATCGTGTGTAAATGTTGTAACTATTTAATCTCGTGTAACCATTGTGCGAACATTATAAATCGCTCGACATACGTGTTAATATTATAACTATTTAATCTCCATGTAATCACGGTGTGAACATTATATCCATGAAGAAAATGTAACAACCATAATTCGAATCTCAAACCGATAACACCGATAAAATAATTTATAACCACGGTTATTAGACGACCATTGCAACGAATGGAACAAAACGGCGAATTATCTGAAAATAAATAGAGTTAGCAAAGCATTTTATGCAAAACTCTCGCATTATTCGATCTTCCTCAAGACCAACGCATTGTCCAACCGTCATTCTTCCCATATCAAAGACGTGACTTCCGTCCCTGGGTAAAGGACTTAATTGTCTTGACCCGAAAGCGAAGTCAACACCGTGTTGCGTCCTCTCTAAGATTCGATAAGTTCACGGGGACGTAACAGTGTGTACTTCAATATATGTATATTACGAAAAAAATTTTAATCGATTTTTTGAATATTTTAACTGTATATAACCCCCTAAGTAAATAAATCATCATTTTCACGAAAAAGGCCAATAACCTCATATCAAACTTCACAACGAAATATCGTATTTTGGAAATTCCAAGGTTATTCACGCCCCTCGCTACATACTCATATATTAACATCGTGCGGGTACTTTTCCCATGGCAATTTGACGAAAAAGGAACCCGCAATAAAAAAATTTCTACAGCATCTCAGTTTTTACAAAAAAAAATCGTTTTTCCATATCCATAAGCAGCAAAAACGTACAGCTACTTTTTGTCTTTTTTTCTGCTCCAATCACATTTTCAGCTCGCATGTTGCAAAAACACGTTCGACGTCGCCCAAAAATGAGCGTCGAGTCACAAATGAAAATCTCATGTATACGCGGTAGTGAGAACGCTGATTGAGATTTGTAACCGAGGCCGCGCGTCACTAGCCTGTCCTCATAAACTTCAACACTTTTATTCTTCTCTTTTTATCAAGAAAAACTATCTAACTTTTGCACCGTAAAACACACATCTTCGGAGCGACGTACAGCCGCGGATGGGCGCGCACAGTTGATTCTTCCTTCGTACAATCCCGAGTCACACGCGTTTAACGACTCTTCCGTGGATATACCGACACGCGGAGCAATAATCGCGCCGTGAGACAACGCGCGGTGTAACGATATACAGGCAATAACGATGAATCGAGGTCGAGCGCAGACACGATGAATTCCTTGACTCTAGTGCGGTTTTTTTAGCGTCAGCAAGAAAGCGCAATTAAACTGCACGACATCTAATATACATTTTACTATAAAGTACGTATACAGGGTGTCCCAGAACTGAATGTGTTCCGTGAAATGGGAGGTTGGGGATGAAATTCTGAGTCGATTGATACAAGCATGTGTGGGTCTCGGATCAACCCTTGAATTATTATTCATTTTTAAAGGCGGGCCAATCAGGTGCGCCCGCCTTTAATTGTTAATATTAACTCAGGGGTTGATCTGAGACTCACATATGCTTATATCAATCGACTCAGAATTTCACACCCAACCCCCCCATTTCAGGGAACGCATTCAGCTCTGGGACACCCTGTATACAGGGTGTCCTGTTTTCAATGGATAATCTTGGAACTGTCGATTGGTCAAATCATGTCCTGTTACATGCTGGAATTTCAGTTTAGTCAAAGTCCCACGGTTTTCGAGATAAAAATCGTCTGCTTTTGATTTTTCGCATTCCATTTCTACAAATAACTTTTTTTACCCTGTTTTTTTAAATACTCTTGGTTATTTGTTTTATCTAGGAAAGTCTTCTTTTTAACCTTAAATATTAAGGAAACTTTATGAAAAAAGATCTTATGCAGAATTTTCATACAAACCAGTCGAACGTCTGACCTTGACAGCCTGCAGCGTAAAAAAATGTGCGACGCATATCGTGTCAATTACTTAAAAAAGTTGTTTAGTTATTATCGATTTATATAATTTGTAGAAATGCCATGCGATGAACCAAAAGCAGATGATTTTTTTCAAAAAATAACATAAAGCCCAAAATCTCAAAAACCGTGGGACTTTTACTAAACTGAAATTCCAGCATAAAGTAGGACATGATCTGATCCATCGACAGTTGCAAAATTATTCATTCATAATAGGACACCCTGTATATACAGGGTGATTCACAAATGGCAGTTTCCTTTGTGAGCATGCGGGGTGTGTCATTGCGAGCAAAACGATTTTTTTTAAATGTTGTGCGACATAAATTGGCCGAGATATTGGCTTTCAAAGTCCAGGTAGCAGACAATGGCACGGTAGCTGCACGCGCACGGAACGTGCAAGCCGGATCGAGCGCGGCTTCGAAGCCCCGTTCAGACAAATACATTTTTTTTTGTTAACATTTATTTTTCGGTGCAGAATAATGGACTCGCTTTGCACATTGATAATGTGATTCAATTATTTTCGTTAATTATTTAATATCTGCGACCGAACGCCACTGTGATGGGTAAAAATCGATTTTTTTGCATTTCCTCAAAGTATTCACGAATATGTGAAAAAAATTATAGAGAGCAGATATCGCAACGATTTACATATACTAAAACTTTCAATCGCGTTTTTCTCGAGACGACTTTTCTCGACCTGGCCGGAATCGTAACTCTAGCTATGATTGTCCGATTTTCAATTTAAAGAACACCAAAATTTCCGTAATTGCAGTAGCTATCGTTGTAAGTAGCCATTTTTTAAAATTCAGTATTCCTTGAGCCCCCGAATATAAGTAAATATTTCGCCAAAATTACAATTTTTTTTAACACCCAGCATTTTGTGATTTTTTTTTCCGACAAACAGTTACGTACAATGAGAACTACATTTATTTAGATTCTGCAACTTTTTTATTTTTATTTTTCAAACCAATCATCGTCGAGTTCTCGATGCAGCCGTTGGACTACACTTTTTACACAGAGGCTCCATTATACCTCAATAACGTTTTCAATTTGGATTTTTTTAAAATAAACATTTACCAGAAATAAGTTTAATGCATGCTCAATAACATCTCTTTTTTCCGAATCCCAAATAAATAATGTAGTAGACGAAAAAAATCGCAAAAACGACCTTTTTCCGCCAGTCCCAGTGGTGTCTTCCCTCAATAGAAAAAAAATCGCACGTGAGCAGCTGTGTCATTGTTTACTCAGCGTCGAGCTTTAAACGCGAATATCTCGGCCAATTTTCGTCGCCCGACATTAAAAAAAAGAGTTTCGCCCGCGATGACACGAACTGTGTGCTTACCAAGGGAACCCCATTAGTTGTGATTCATCCTGTATATATATACAGGGTGTCCTGTTCTCAAAAGATAATCCCCCAACTGTCGATAGGTCAGATCATGTCCTACTAAATGCTGGAATTTCACTTTAGTAAAAATTCCACGGTTTTCGAGATCTTGGACTTTATGTTATTCTTTTTAATCATCTGCTTTTGATTTTTCGCATGCCATTTCTACTAATGATATGAATCGATAATAAGCAAGCAACTTTTGAAAGTATTTGGCACGATATGCACATTTTTATACACCGCACGCTATCAAAGTCAAATGTTCGAATTGTTTGCTATGAAAATTCTGCATAAGATCTTTTTTTTAATAAAGTTTCCTTAACATTAACGGTTAAAAAGAACACTAGCTCAAACAAATAATCAAGAGTATTTTTTAAAGAACCGGGTTAAAAAAGTTATTTATTGTAGAAATGGCATGCGAAAAACTAAAAGCAGATGATTTTTATCTCGAAAACCGTGGGACTTTTACTACACTGAAATTCCAGGGTATAGTAGGACATGATCTAACCTATCGACAGTTGCAGGATTATTCATTCATAACAGACACCCTATGTGGTCGCCAACAGTGAGGATATATATATATATATATATATATATATATATATATATATATATGTGCGAATCCTATTTATAGAAAATTGAGAATGCAATTAATTCGTGTGTACGCTCGTGAATCGTTCCTCTCCGTCCGCTCACGACACTTTGATGGCTCTCGTTCCTCTCTAGACTCGCGATTTCTAGCCTTCCTGCGACCATGTACCATATGAGTGAAGCTCCTCAGGGTAAGCAAGTTGAATTTTATTGTTCGTGATATACGCGAAACGAGAATTTCCACCTAACTACGCGTTCTCGATGGTCTCGGCCGAGACAAAAGTTTCGGACGAATTGCTCGGAGAAACAATGATAATTGATCGAAGTTCGATTACGTCTCCAAATAACAATCAAGCCACGACTATTGATTGATTCCTGTGCTTTGTCAATTTTGGCCTGATATCGTGACAAAAAGGTCGTCCGAGCTTGTGTCGCTTTTGCACTTTCTCGATGTTTAAGATTAAGACGAGCGTCTTAGAATTACCAGAGTAATGATAATCAGACAGAACGATTATACGAGCGGACACAATGTTATAATATTCATAAGATAGACAGTGAAAAAGAAATATTTGCACGGGAAAAATTGTTCATGCACAGGTAAGCAAGAAAATATTTCAATGAAACACTAAAATATTTTATATATTTCTGACGGGTTTTGGGGCTCAAAAAAACAGGACGATTTTTAATTTTTTTTTTCCGATGAGGGATTGGGACGACGAGGCCGGGATTTTACACACAATTGATACATAGTCGTGCCAAGTTTTAGTTTTTTATTTACTGAAAAATATGGATAAATACAGAACTTATGATTATTTAAGCAAAGTGCATGGTTGGTGCATGGCCAATCGGCGTAGGTAGTGTGGCAACTAGGGCGATGTGAAGAAAAAAAAATCAAAAATGTACTTTTACCATAATACTGAAGCTATCGAATCATCGGATACTTAATGAAATGTTAAAAATTACGAAAATGGCAAGGTGTAGAAAAAAAGGTTCGATTTAGGACAAAAAATAACAATTTTAATAATCTGTTATCACCGAATATATAAGATATCAAAAAATCATAATAATATTAGGTGTACAAATAAGTTTTAGGACACTTCGATTTTGTATCATAACAGCTATTCTAAATTAATTCAAAGGTCCCGCTCACTTATCATAGATGGCGCTTGATATGTAGTATCGAAACGTAAAGGAGTCATAAACATAACCTATAAATTCTGTAAATTAAACATGCAGACCGATAAGCTATTTATTAGACACTGCATTCGCTATGAATTCCATCAAGGGAAAAGTGTTAGGAAAGCGTGTGAATCGATATGCTCTGTTCTTGGAGACAACATTGTATCTAAAAGTACATGTGAGTATTGGTATAAGCGATTCAAAGAAGGTGATTTCGACGTTAGTGACCGTGAACGCACGGGGCCTCCTGTAAAGGTGGACGATCAGGAACTGCAAGCGTTGCTGGATGAAAACTCTTGTCAGACGGAGAACAACTTTCGGAACAGCTTGGAGTAACTCAACAAACTGTTTCTTATCGTTTAAAAGCAATGGGTAAGATTCGAAAAGGAACAAAGTGGGTACCACACTTTCTGACACAAGAAAATAAAAACAGCCGTCTTAACATTTGTGTGAGTCTTTACAACAAGCAACATAGAAAGTCTTTCTTGTGGAAAATTGTGACCGGCGATGAAAAGTGGATTTATTTTGATAATCCGAAACGCAAATATCATTGGGTTGACCCCGGCGAGCCGACAACATCCACGCCAAAGCGCAATGTTCATTGTAACAAAGTCATGCTGTGCATATGGTGGGATATGAAAAGCGTACTGTGAACTTCTCAAACCTGGTCAAACAGTTACTACCGATCGCTATTGTCATCAATTGATGCAAGTGAATCAAGAAATTGAGAAGAAACGTCCATTTTCTGGTAAAGGAAAACGTCCAGTAAAACTGCTCCATGACAACGCGCGGCCTCATGTGGGTAAACCGGTCAAGGATACGTTACTAGCGCTTGGATGGGAAGCTGTACCACACCCGGCGTATTCACCAGACTTAGCCCCATCCGATTATCATTTATTCCGGAAAATGCAGAACGATTTGTCTGACGTGCGATTCAAAACATTTGAAGAAGTGGAAAAATGGGTCGCTAAATTTCTCACCTCGCAAGACGAAAGTTTCTTTGCGAAAGGCATCCGCGCGTTACCTGAGAGATGGCTGAAGGTCATTCAGTGCGATGGAGATTACTTCGATGAATAACTGTGTTTTACTTCTTTTTTAATAAATCTTGAATTTTTTGAAAACTGTCCTAAAACTTATTTGTACACCTAATATAATAATTCGTAATGCACAATTAAAAGACGTCATTCAAATATAAATATATAATGTATATATATATATATATATATATATATATATATATATATATATATATTAGGGTGACCGTTATTTGGGCATGGGTAAAAAAATTTTAACGTCTAGCAAAAATACTAATCAAGATATGAAGAAAAAAAATCTGTGTAAAATTTGGACGCGCTGGGTTAAGGAGAACACGTGCCACGGACCAGTTTAATTTTCAAAAATACATGCATTTTTTTAATGGCCCCACTAAAATATTCATTAGTCTCATAAAATTAATTTAAAAATCTGGAATGGGGCATATTGATTGTACCTATTGAGAGGTACAAAAAATATTATTCACTGATTTTTTTCCATCAATTATGTACAGTCGGGAGTAGACCGAAAAATTAATAGAACATATAAAAACGGACGTGGCGGTTTGGTCACATTGTGGCGGGAAATTGAAGCAGTGAATTAATTATCGGAGCGGATTTTTTATGCAAATAATAATATAATAATCGTGTATTGAATGCCTCAAAATGATATTTTTTTTTTCGACCCTGCGAGAAGATTTTCCAACTGTAGTGGCGACAATACAAAATATAGTGCAGACAAATAGTTCGAAATTTGGTCGTGGCGCTTCGTCCGCTCATTTTTACCGACCGAGCATTACCGACCGAGTTGGTTTGCCATTGTTGGACATAGAAAAAAAATATAACACGTGAAATCTTTACGTTTCTGCAAATTTATTTCGATTTTACGATGCGGTTCCAAACGGTATCACCACTTGGTGATACCGCTTAACCATTCAGTAGAGTCCGAATGGATTTCCATTCAGACTTTACTTTTCTGCTCGATAAAGACACTGACTTCTTTATTAGTCCCGAATCTGTGGCGTTTTTTGAACGATTTAAAATTAATTGTACTTTTCTTGACACCGATGTATCTGTTTGGGACTCGAACGAGAGTTATCAAATGGGCGCGCAATTGATTAAAAAAAAATGAAAGTCTGTAATGATATAGCGGAGCAAGGGATCAAACTTATCATACCGATTATAAAAATCGATTGGCTGCTTATGATGAATATCGAATACAATTTGTTCTTCAAGTTGTCGCCAAATATCAAAAAAAATTCTGAACGTAAACAAATGTACTCTTCAATAATTTCATAGATGGACTGCTATTTCAATGTACCCAGTTCCAGATTTTTTTAATTAATATTATGAGACTAATAAATATTTCAGTGCGGCCATTAAAAAAATGCATGTATTTTTGAAAATTAAAATGCTCGGTGGCACGTGTTCTCCTTATCCCAGCGCGTCCAACTTTTACACAGATTTTTGTTTTCATGTCTAGATTAGATTTTTTGCTAGACGTAAAATTTTTTTTACCGAAGCCAAAGTAACGCCACCCTAATATATATATATATATATATATATATATATGTTGAATTGCATTTGTTGATGTTACTGTATGAACGCATCCGCAATTCTGTGTTTTATACCACAAGGAATAAACCTGCAAGGTCGCCAACAGTTGAACTATATATGTTTCTATATATATATATATATATATAAGGTCGCCAATATATATGTATATATACAGGGTGTCCTGTAATGAATGGATAATCCTGCAACCGTTGATATCATGTCTTACTTTATGCTACAATTTCAGTTTAGTAAAAGTCCGACGGTTTTCGAGATTCGGGAGATTTTCCAAACTATTATTTTAAAAAAATAGCATTAACATAAGAGGTAAACGAGTTAGTACCTAATTTTGAGAAATTTTCCAAAAATCATACTTACTATGATAACTCGAAATCCTTAGACTTTGAACTAAGGTAAGCTGGGTTAGATATGTTCCTAACGAGGTGACCTATCACACCCTTAAGGCTTTGCATCGACCTTCCTAACACCCTGTATACACACATATGTATATCAATATATATGTATATAAATATGTATGTATGTAAACATGATATTTATGTATGTATACACGTATATGTATGTATGTATACATGTATATGTATCTATATATGTATATATACATTTTTTTTACCTCATCTCAAGTCTCCAAACGTGCCACGCGCACCAGCGCAAAGACGTTGGCCCTGCCGCACCTTGTCCATAGTAATTGTCCCCTAATTAATGTCCCAATTAGCATTGATAAACCCAATCCTGCCGTCCGCACTTGTTCTTTGTGCATACGTTACAAACGAAAATCCGCACGCACGTATATCTATGTATTCAACTGTGCGTACACGTATGCAGGGATATACGGTCGTTTGAACAACCGACCGAGCCTCCGTTTCGAGGGACACAGCCTGCTATATATTATGGTATCGAGAGGAAGGAAAAATGTGGGAGAATTGTTGGTACAATTTTTCAGGCGATTCCCCGGTAAACAGCACTCTTTTTCCGGACCTGTAATGTGGAAGCTATACTATATGGAAGCTATACTATATATGTTTAAAATGCGTTTTTAGAGCACGATCGCGTAGAAAAATAGCCACCAGATTCAGCAAGTAATAATAAGGTGTTTCAAACGACGTTTTATCGCGACAAAGAGCAATAAATACGATAGAGTATGGACCCTTAAAGCAACACGCTGCTTCAACCCATTAATGATAAATAATAAATAAATATTTGAAAAATAAATTCATATGAACAAAATCTCGATTGTACGTAGCTGCTCTGAATACGAATGCGTTGAGGTCCATTTGGCTAATTGAGGTGCTTAATATTCTTGGCAAGAATTGAGAATCTTGGGGAGGACATACGATGGGATTCACCTGAAATATCCGATATAATTGTATATGTACAGATGGTATATGCATATGGAGATGAGGAAAAAGTGGTTTTGAAGACTTTGGATTTCGAGGACCGCTTTCATAATCTTCATACTCAACGTTATGTAAATCCCACATTGGTAGAAAAGTTTGTTTGAAAATATATTAGGAGTACAACTTTGCAGTGACCGTTTTACTTAGAGAGCCACTGCGGCCGAAGTAGTGGCCCTAGCTCAATAAAAAAAGTGGAATTTTAAACTAGAGGCTCTGCCAATGTAAACAATTTAGAAAAGCTAACGGATACGGGTATGCATTATAAAGTTATTGGCACTCAAACATGGCAACCTATGAGCCGAATTCTCAGCATTTGCGGGAACTGCTCCAACGACAACAAAGGAAGTGATTTTTGCACCGGATTGTGACTGGAGATGAAAAGTGGGTTTACTACGATAATCCTAAACGCCGAAAATCAAGGGGACTGCCTGGTCATATTCTGTCATCGACGCCCAAACCGAATATTCACGGATCCAAAGTGATGCTGTGTATCTGGTGGGACCAACTGGGCGT
The DNA here is from genome assembly GCA_964007375.1 of Ophion obscuratus. Taxonomy (NCBI): domain Eukaryota; kingdom Metazoa; phylum Arthropoda; class Insecta; order Hymenoptera; family Ichneumonidae; genus Ophion; species Ophion obscuratus. The sequence continues at coordinate 21,982,379 of OZ023317.1, forward strand.
TGTGTACTATGAGCTGCTCAAACCATCCGAAACCATCACAGGGGAACTCTACCGACGTCAGTTGATGCGCTTGAGTAAGGCACTCAAAGAGAAACGGCCACAATTCAACGAAAGACATGACAAGGTGATACTGCAGCATGACAATGCCCGACCCCATGTTGCAAATGTCGTGAACAAGTACTTGGAAACGCTGAAATGGGAGGTTTTATCCCACCCGCCGTACTCTCCAGATATTGCCCCTTGCGACTATCACTTGTTCCGGTCAATGGCACACGATTTTGCTGACCAGCACTTCGGTACTTACGAAGAAGTCAAAAATTGGGTCGATTCCTGGATTGCCTCCAAGGACCAAGACTTTTATCGATGCGGGATTCGAATGCTACCTGAAAGATGGGCCGAGGTCGTAGCTAGCGACGGGCAGTACTTTGATTGAAAAATATGTAGCCACTTTTTTATAATAAAGCCTTAAACTTTTGAAAAAAACGGTCACTGCAAAGTTGTACTCCCAATACTACACAATAAAATTGTTCAGAAACATATACCTACATTTTTTTTATTACTCAACGGTGTTCGATAGATCTTGATTTGATTAAATAAATGGATTTGAAATAAATCTCTGGAATAGTCGAATGAAGTAAAAAAAAAACATTTTTTTTTTCGAAAATGTTAGTTCAAATAGAAAGCATCAACCAAAACCATTTAGCTTGTTTTTATTACTCAACGGTATTGAATGGATCGTGGATAGAATAAATAAATACATTTTAAACAAATCTCTGATAGAAGGAATGCAATCAAAGAAACATTGATTTTACGAAAATGTTAGTTAGTTCGAAAAAAAATCATCAACCAAACGCATTTAGTTGATTTTTATTACTCAACGGTGTTGAATGATTCTTGATTGAAAGAAATTAATATATTTGGAATAAATCTCCGGAATAGTCGAATCAAATTACAAAAAAACACGGATCAGCGAGATCGAAATTGTTTGGAAACATATACCGACATTTTTTTTGATCACTCAACAGTGTTGATTTGATTTGATCTTGATTTGATTAAGTAAATGGATTTGAAATAAATCTCTGGAATAGCCGAATCAAGTAAAAAAAAAATTCATTTTTCGGAAACATTGGTTCAAATAAAAAGAATCATCTAAAAGCATTTAGGTGATTTTTATTACTCAACCGTATTGAATGGGTCTTGGGCCGAATGAAAAAAATAGATTTGAGATAAATCTCTAGAATAGTAGAATGAAAGTTGACAAACATTGATTTTACGGAAATGTTAGTTAATTCGAGTGAAAAAAGGATCAACTAGACGCATTCAGTTGATTTTTCATTACTCAACGGTGTTGAATGAATCATGATTATAAGAAATGTATATATTTAAAATAAATCTCCGGAATAGTCGAATGAAATTTAATTAAAAAGACCGATCAACTATACCCTTTTAGTTGATTTTCATTATTCGATAGTGTTAAATAGGTCTTGGTCCGAAAATATATATACATATTTGACGTAAATCTCTGGAGTAGTCGAATCAGATAAAAAACATTGATTTTCCGAAAATGTTAGTTAATTCAGGTAAAAAATATCAACTAAACGCATTTAATTGATTTCTATTAATCAACCGTGTTCAATAGATCTTGTTTTGAATAAAAAATATATATTTGAAATAAATTTCTCGAATAGTAGAATCAAATTTTAAAAAACATTGATTTTACATGAATGTTTGTTAATTCAAACAAAAAAGATCAACTCAACGAATTGGGTCGACTTCAACGAATCTTTTATCTCAGTGTAATGTCTCTATAATGGATTATAGATAGATTCAAGTGCATTTATATAGAGGTCATTTCAAGGACTGTCCTGGCCCGAAAATAAACGAGTCGTAAAAAAATGGAGGAACATTCAATAGTCAGATGTGATGACATCTGTTGCATATTTATCTATATATGATGTGGATATGCGTGTAACGCGCATTTGTTATGCACGTGCTCGACGTCCGACATCTCAGGATTTACTATTCAAGAATTGGACACAATAGCTAGTGCGAGAGAGACGAAGATAAAGAGAGACAACTAGGCGAGTTGTAATAAGTGCGTCCCACGATTATATGAGATCTTTGGTACGAGAAAATGATCTACGCAAAGCTGCGCACGACGATTAATGTCGTAGTGGCCTTGACATTCGTGCAATTTGCTGCAACGATGAGAAACGCGTACGTGTAATAGACTGACGAGGGTCAACTCGCGGAACAAAAGTATCCGCGTTTGTCTTACCGTTTAACAAATCGTGAGAAATCTTGTCCTGTCATACTGCAGCGTTCATCGTGGCAACTGACTATTATCGAATTTTCGAAAATTAACGGTGGTAGCGATAGCGGGCAGGGTTCAAATTAGGGGACCTTTCATCGAGGGATTTTGCCCTCGTGGTATATTTGAAAACAAATGTAAAATAAACTCTACGAAATTCGATTAAAATTCTTTCTTGCTTAATTAAATCTGTGAAAAAAAGTCAAATGAGAATTGAGAAATTTCGAATAAAATTTACCGTTTGGCAAAATGGATAAATAAAAAAGAAAAACATGAATTTTGAGTCAAATTTGTCATTGGTAAAATAAAATTGTAAATACAAAATTAAATGTTGCGAATTTTAAATAAAATCTGTTTGTTGGTAAAATAAAATTGTAAAATGAGAATAAAAACTTGCGCATTTCGAATAAAAACTGTCGTTTGGTGAAATGAAATTGTAAATAAAAATACATACTAACGAATCCCAAATATAATCTGTTGTTTGTAAAACAAAATCGTAAATTAAGAATAAAAACTGTCGTTTTGTGAAATACAATTGCGAGTAAAAATACAAACTTACGAATTTCGGATACAACTTGTCCTTTGGTATAATAAAAGTGTAAATAAACTATAAAATTTTACGAATTCCAAATAAAATCTTTCGTTTTGTAAAATTAAATTGTTAATTAATCCTCAATCCGTGAAGGTATTCGAGGCACCTTAATCCCGTGAACCTGGGGTCGTTTTCGTTTTCGTACTACCAAACCAACAATTGTCAATGAAAAAATCTGAAAAATGCATGGTCAATCTTTAAGCCGGACTTCCCAAGGGAAAATAGATTTTTTTTCTTATTTTTAATTTTTTTTGTTTCATTAAATATTAAGCAACCTGCAAAGAAAATGAAATTGGGCAGGACGAAAACAACTCACGCTCACGGATTGAGGGGTAAGAACAGAAACTTACAAATTTCGAATAAAAACTGTCGTTTTGTGAAATAAAATTGTTAATAAAAATACAAACTTACAAATTTCGAATAAAAACTTACGAATTCCGAATAAAAACTTAAGAATTTCGAATAAAAACTGTCGTTGTGTAAAATATAATTGTAAATAAAAATAGAAACCTACGAATTTCGAACAAAATCTATCGTTTGGTAAAATAAAATTGTAAATAAACCATAAAAACGTACGAATGTTTAATAAAATCTTTCGCTTGGTAAAATAAAATTGTAAATAAAAAGTAAAAACGTACGAATTTCAAAACAAACGATACGCGTTCAAATGAATTATTTTTCCCAAGTAATTAAAAATGAGGCGATGCTTTTCGAGACCCGACATACATTTTTCAATATATATTTTTGTGTTTCTTTATCCACACATTTTTCATCGTTTTTTTTATTGTACTTTTTTTTATCGTGTTATCATTATCAGCCCATTTTCAATTATGGAATTTCATTGTTCCCACGATATCTCGTAAGAATACAATTGCGCATATGATGTATGAAAATTCTACCCTTAAGTGACTCAATTTACCTCCGCGCGTGACGATGCGCCGTCCTTGGCGTTTCCCGCGCGCCCGCACTTCTCGCCAAATCGCGAGACCCTCGTTGTGTGTCTCCTTATAAGTGCGCGCGCGGGACGCGCACGTTCCACCGTAAATGTCTAAAAACAATTTACCTAAGGATCAATCTGTGCGACCGTTCCCTTCTTCGCGCACGAACGCAACTGCGTAATATCCGGCCCGATTCGTGGGTACAAGTGCATGGAAGCGCGTGGAAATGCGTATTGCTGGAGGGCGATAAAAAATGGCGACACGTGGACAGATATTTTGGCCTGGGCCCGGATCAATACTTGGATGGGTGACCGCGCTCAACAGCGCACTGACTTACGCGCCTACTACCGTGCCGCTGGCAGTTTCATCGAGATTGTGAAAGCAATTGAACCGCAATGAAAATATAGCCGGTCGTATCAGCAGCGGTTTTGCCCAGTTTCCCTGTGCCCTTGTGGAAATTCGACACAGTAGAGCTTTGGAAGATGAGCGGCTGTAGGAGACACTCCGGGCAGTGTTTGAGGTACTGGAAATGGTCAATTGACGAATGTGGGGTAAAATGGAACAAGGGATGTCCTCATAAAAACCGCCAAGGACATATGTACGGACATTGATAATCATGATAATAATCCGTCACCGCTCAATCCTCAACATTTTTTTTTCCGTAGAGGCGCTGTCGCACAATTTTATGTCAATTTTGGTCACCACCTCTTTTTAAATGGAGTAGTACATTTTTTTCCTACCATCTTGTGAAGCACCTCAAGCCGCTTAAAAAAACATTAGGGGGTCAAAGTCGTTCAAGGTCATTCAAGGTCAGTATCGATGATACAAATCTAAATAACTCGGATCACTACCAAATATTTGATAGTGATCCGAGATATTTAGTTTTGTATTTCATTTTAATAGGTGACCTTGAATGACCTTGAACGATTTTAATCCCCTATTGTGTTTTATGCGGCTAGGGGTGCTCCACAAGATGGTAGAAAAAAATGAAACATTCCATTTTAAGAAGTGGAGGTGACCTTTACTGTGCGTCAGCGTCTCCAGCGAAAAAAAAAATTGGTCGCACTTGATGGCCCCATTCACACCGTACAACTTTTGTCTGGAACATTTTTTTGTGACGTCGATAATTACCGAGTTATTCCGGGTGGCAGAGATAAGAGGGACACCCATATGGAACCACTGCGCTTTTATTTCCAATGTTACTGCCGTTATTGTCGTTCTTAATGTTGCGCAAAGCACGAACGACCGAAGTGAACGATTTAACCCCAGTGAAAATACAGCCGCTCGTATCAGCAGCGGTTTTGTCCAGTTTCCCTGTGCCCTGGTGGAAGTTCGATACACTAGAGCTTTGGAAGACGAGTGGCAGTAGGGGACACTTTGGGGAGTGGTTGAGGCACTGAAAATGGTCAATTGACGAATGTGGGGTAAAATGGAACAAGGATCGTCGTCGCAAAAGCCCGCAAGGACATTCGTAGGGACATTGAAAATCATGATAATAATTCATCATCGCTCAATTCTCAACACCAGTCAATCGACTAAAAAAATACACGGGTGTCTATATATATATATATATATATATATATATATATATATATATATATATATATATATATATATATATACACCACTCCGCTTTTATTTCCAATGTTATTACTGTTATTATCGTTATTAATGTTTCGCAAAGCGCGAACGACCGAAGTGCCGGCGCATATAGTGAATTACAAGGCGCACGAGCAATTATTTTTCCGCCAGAGCCGTTCCCAAGCGGTACAACTCACGCTCTCCCTCGTAAGTGGAAAAAAACGACAAGTTTCTATTTTTTTTTCAACATTTTCCCGTATCCGAGGATATAATTTTCTAATAAAGTAATAATAACATACTTTAGGCACTTTGTCATCTGTGCGGAGTTGTGTCTACGTATTTTTTATTTTTTTTCATCGTGCAAGCAAAAAAAAAATGCAATTTCGCGTTGATTTACGGTGTAGCACTTAATTGCAATTTAATCGTCATACTTGTAATAACCAACGAGTTATTTGAATACGTGAAAAAAAAGTGTGTGTTTAAAATCTTCAACGGCAATAAAAATAAAAACGTACACTCGGCGACTATCATTACGCCCACGTGGAATTATTATTCGATCGATTTGACGTCGAAAGTACAGGCCGTTCGCGGCTGGCTCAACTCACTCTGCGATTTTTTAAAATCGTTTTTCGGTGAATCTTATTTCGCCGAGATTAACGCATTCGGTTAAGGTTGAGCAAGGAATCGAAAAATTTCGCGCGCGTGCCTCGTTGTTGAAATGCGCATGCGTAATTTTATTGTGAAACAAGCAAGCCGAAAATTGGACGGCGAAGGTCGAACAATTCGGGCAATTATATATGCGCTAAAAGTTCAGAGAGAGAGAGAGAGAGAGAGAGAGAGAGAGAGAGAGAGAGAGAGAGAGAGAGAGAGAGAGAGAGAGAGAGAGAGAGAGAGAGAGAGGAGAGCACACATGCACAAATTGCGATACTTAATTCACCGAGAGGCATAATTCGTCGGGCGGAATTATCGGTTGGACGAGGGCGATGTAATTGCGAGAAGGAGAAACGATTTTGCGCGCTAGCACTCACGGGGAACGTCAACATTTCAGTGAGATATGCGCGCAAATTCGACACGAGTGAATCGCAGGCACGCGTTGACCATTTGGTGCTAATATGGACCCCTGATCTCACTCCGGTATATTTCTACGCTCAAGTATATTCGGCGATACATGAAGCAAACAATTAGAATGAATTAGACGATTTTTTTAGCGAGTACGTGTCGCGTATACTATTTTTTCTTTTTTTTCTACTCACTGCGAAGCTTGCGAAGTGGTAAAACACGTATTGGTGTCAATATGGACCAGTAGAAGTTAAAATCAATGTGGGCTCGATGAAGTGTCTTGATCGAATATCAGATTGCCTGAAATTGCTCATCTCAGTATGTAGGTACGATTTTTTGAGAGAGTAAAATAAATAAACAACTGTTGGTCATCAAATGCTGCAGTTTTGTTCGACGATTTTTTTAATAATTTTGGCTTCGAGACCGTTTTGAGTATTACACTAGAAAAATCGTGTTGAAGATGTTAAATCCTGTCATAGATATCCGGTCACCTTTGCTTTTAATTCATTCGCCACCATCCTCAACCCATCTTGAAAAACACGTCTGACATTTTTAGATTTTCATTTTTGCTGCTAAGTGCTACGGCCAAACGACACGATTCGATCTGCCCATCGCAAAAGCGCCCTGAAGTACCGCTTTGCTATGATGCAATTAATTTCTCCAACACAACGAAACTAGAAAACTTCGCGGACACGTTCCATGTCACGTAAGAAACGGAAGTACGACGAAAATAGATCGGCTCGAACCGATCCCATGCGCCATCTCGATCGTTTAGTTCGAATCCGTCGACGTTCCGTCAAAATTACGAAAATTACGGTACTTTCTTGGCGCGAAACTCCAAAATCGGTACACGCGAGATCCACGAGGGGTCCATATTAGCACCAACTCGCTTAAACATCGCGAACGCTTCTCCGAGAAGCGTTTAACGTATCGGGAGTATTCATTAGTTCCTCAATTTTGTGTTTATGTAATTTTCAGCGCGTGGGTATCGCCCAAGGCGAGATCACAGCTCGATGAAACAGCTATGCGATATTCGTGATTCCACGGCACGTGTGTCCTTTGCCCGAGAGTATTACTCGCTCGCAATCGATGGCTCATCAATCACCCGTATTTTACGTATAATCTCAAGCAAAATATTTTATCCAAAAAACATCAACATCCGTCCGTCATTGGTAAAATATTTCCGGACGATTTTTTTGCCATTTCTTTTCTTCCCTTCAGACTTTTTTTTGCCATTTTTCGGAATTCGAGTATCTCCGAAACGACCCAATTCGAAAAAAAGTCAACGACAAATGGAAATCGATTGAATTGCAAATAAAAGCGTAAAAAGAAAAAAATTCCGCTTCGTGTCAGCTACGAATTCAGGCCACCCAAAGAGATCGTAGTAAATCCAAGTTTCCCTCGTCGCATTATGAGTGGTCGAGGCATACTCCTGTGACAAACATGCCAGACTATGCAGAAAAAAAACGCGTTATCGAGAAATCGAATGTAACGTGCGGGTTTTTCGCGGGGAGGGGGGGGGGGGGGAAATGTTGAATGAAGACAATGAAGGCTTCCTTATGTATCGAATTGAAAAAAAAATCATCGTCACAAATATATATATATATATACGAATTTTTTACGCGATTTAACGATTCCGGTAAACGTGACGGTGCGGCGAGTTTGTTGTTTTACAAAAGCAAGTTGTGGAGCGCATGAATCATCGTGTCACCTGCGTCTACTGCCATTAGAGACAGACTATTTATAGAAGAAAAAGAAAAATCAAGCAACTATGCGTAGCGCTGCGCGACGATCTTAGGAGACAGAAAAGATCGTGTGGCAATTGCCATATATCGTGGGATCTTAAGCTGTGTGTAGATATAAACGTACATGTACATACGTATGTATACGTGTACAGGGTGACTCACAACTGAGGCATTTCTTCTCGCAGTCCGCGTTGGAGAATAATCTTTTTCTTTAAAAAAAAAAATAATGTTGCCTCCAGCTGCACTCGACAATCAACGACCGCTTTGAGTGAGAAACGATTTAGTAAAATACGCAGATAAAAATGAAATCATGGCGAAGGGAATTCTCGTCGGCGTTGTGAACAATATCTGGACACTGAAAAAAATTCACTGAATGTCCCTAGGCCTATTTATTAGGTGCTTGGTAGTAAAGTAAATAAAATGGAAATTATAGAAATTTGAATAATTTGGGTTCATTAAAATCATTTCAAATTGAGTGCAATCTTCAATGGGACTGAAGTTACCAGCAACGAAAATTCTTTTTAATTTATTTGTTCATTCTTATTAAAAATCACCTTTTGCGTATTCAGGTTGTTAATAGCTAAATAAAGATATTAAAAAATATTACCGTAGCTCAAATCAGCTGAAGGAAATTTGGGAAATCAAAAAAAATTATCTCGCATTCGTTCCGTCAAGGAGGGAGGTCTAGTTAGAATTTTCAAAAAAACGATTTTTTTTCATTTTCTAAAAGTATAATATCTTACGAGTATTTTCCGACTAATTGAATGTAAATCAGACCATTATTCGCCGAAATACATAACTTTGAAGGACGCCGTGGACGCTGCATGCAAATCGTACTCAAAACTTTAAACTCGTTTTTCTCAAAACCATGTTGTCGAAAACCATGTTGGTGATCAATGTAACTCGAGAACGGCTTTACCGATCGGGTTGAAATTTTTATCACTTCTTCTATACATAGTTTTCCTCCGGATGAACGAAGGATTTTTTTTGACAGTTATTTTTTTTATTGTCAATTTTTGTAAGTGAAATTTTGGTCAAAAGAACACTTTTGACTTTCAACTTCCGCCATTTTGTTAAAATTGGAAATTTTTCAAAACCCTTCGTTCAACCGGAGCATTATATCATTAACTAAAGATTCCCCCCTGTTTTGTTGGTTTCAGATAATCCGCCACAGCGTGAGAGTGATCACCGCAAAACCTGTTTTTTTTTGCAGCGTCCTCGGCCATTGATACGTATCGGCTTATTTTGAAACATATTTCTTTAAAAAAATTATAATGTTTACATTAAATATATATCTTTTAAACGGAAGAACTTTTGTTGTAAATTATTTTATCGTTTGGCTGAAAAAAAATCGGAAAAAAGGCCTTTTTTTAACGTTCCAACTAGACCTCACTCCTTAAGGCAGTAGTCTGGTCTAGAGCGAGATTTCTTACGTCATTTTTGAGTTGGAATAACTATTAAACCGTTGAAGTTGCCTTGATGAAATTTTACATGTGTATTTATTGTTCCTTTGCGAATGTATCTACATAAAAAAAATATCATTTTAAATATTTTCATGTAGTTTTTTAATTTTTTACAACATGGTCCGCCGAAAACCGCCGTAATTGGCGCCGACTCTGGGTGATGTTGTATGCATCTTTAAAAAAAATATATATATATATTCTCAATCTGTATGAGTATTCTGAGCACTGGTAGCAAAATAAGTACTTAAAAAATTTTTATTACAAAATGACGGCCTGCTAAACTTTAATTGACGATATTTCATCCATTTTCGGGTATTCGACGAGTTATAAAATGTGGAAAAAATTATTGTTCGATTCAATTCTGCTACCGGTCCTCAGAAAGAGGCTACCGTAGGTATGTGCAAAATTTGAGCTCGATCGGTCGATTAGTTATCGAGATATCGTGGGCGCCGATTTGAAGAACATAGTTCTGAGATAAACGCGTTCAAAGTGTTCATACCGGGAGCGCGCAGCTGCTTCCCGACCGCGCTACCTGAGGGCGCGATTTGCTTATCATTTCTGTTTACTCTGCCAATTTTCGAAATATCAATAAACGGTTTTCACGAGCGTATTAAGAAAGGTCTAAGGCATAATAAAATGAAAAAAAAAAATCGGTTTCGTCAAATTTCTAGACCGGACGACTGCCTTAATGCAAACGTCTATGTCATAATTTCCAGTCATTTTTATCATGGAAAACCTAATGCTAGATCAGCTAAAAGTTAAGGGACACCACTGTGACGGGCCGAAAAAAGGTTGTTTTTTCCGATTTTTTTTGTCTGCTTGATTATTTATTTGGGATTTGGAAAAAAAGTATGTTGTTAAGCGTACATTGAACTAATTACTACCAAATGTTCATTAAAAACATTATTTTAATTCAATTAATTTTTTAAAATTAATATTGAGAATCACCTTTTATGTATTTAGGTTGTAAATAGCTAAACAAAGGTCCTTAAAAATATTTCCGCAGTTCAAATCAGCCGAAGGAAATTTGGGAAATTAAAAAAAATTCAGCTGGCAGTCATTCCAGCGATGCAATCGTCTATGTCATGGTTTTCAGTAATTTTTCTAATAGAAAATCGAGTGCTAGAGCCACCGAAAGTCAAGGGCGAACACCACTGTGGCGGGCCGAAAAAAGGTTGTTTTTCTAATTTTTTTTGTCTGCTAGATTATTTATTTGGCATTTGGAAAAAAAATTATGTTGTTGAGCATACATTTAATTTAATACGAGCAAACTTTCATTTGAAAAATTAAAAGTTAACAACGTTGTTTAGCCATAATGTATAAAAAATGTGGTCCAGCGGCCGGATCGATAACTTGCCAATGATTGGTCTAAAAAATAAAAATAAAAAACTTTAATAATCTATATAAATATAGTGCTCGTTGCACGTAGCGGTTTTTCGAAAAAAAATCACAAAATACGGGGTGTTAAAAAAAGTTTAATTTTGGCAAAATTTTACTTATATTCGGGGGCTTAAAAAATACTGAATCTAAAAAAACGGCTGCGTACAACGACAGCTACTGCAATGCCGGAAATTATGGTTGAAAAAATTTTTTAACCCGACGATTATAGCTAGAGTTATGATTCCGGCCAGGTCGAGAAAAGTCGTTACGAGAAAAACGCGATTGAAAATTTCAGTATTCGTGACATTTTTCCCTATATTCCTGAATACGTTGAGAATATATAATAAAATCGATTTAGTCAGCCTTAAGTCTCAGTGACAATATGACAAAGTGAAAAAAAAAGCGTAATCTCGCGCAGAAGAAGGGTAGGATGACATTGAAGAATAAAACAATTTCTTGTTAATTTCATTTTCAAATATGATATATAGCATTTATTTTCGTATCGTTACTACAATTAATACAATAATTGGATAAAGTATGTACAGTGGGAAGGGCACTTATTGCTGGCTACGCGATTGTATTTTTTTCCGTTTCTGTTTTTTTTTCTTGTTCTTTTAATAATAAGTAGTTTCGCTTTATATAATATTAACGTAATAATAAAACTGTAACGTAGTTGTAATTATGGTTGAATAGATCGAGGATTCGAAGGAAAAACGTGCTCTCGTAACGTCGAGATAAATCACAAGAAAGAGCGAAGGGGGAGGGGTAAGAGAGAGGGACGGAGGGAGAGGTTGAGATTGAACGTCAATTATTCTCGTGCTCGTCTCAATCTAACTCTAATTATCACGAAGTTACGAGAACAACGGTGTAAAAAATGCGAAAAAAAATACTCGACGATAGTTTCCGATAGGATTCTTACAAAATAAGGAAATAAATAGTATCTAATTGTTTTTTTTTTTCACTTGGAAGCACGCACCCCCTCCTTAGCCTCACAGCAAAAATGACATTGTGCGATTTTTTTTTCATTCTCGTTCCTCTCCCTTTCTCTCTCTCTCTCTCTCTCTCTCTCTCTCTCTCGCTCTCTCTCTCTCTCTCTCTTGAAAAAATCCAATTATTTTTCCTGTCCCCTCGTACCCTCAAAATTCCCCGCGCGCATTCTCACAATGTTATTTCTTTGTTCGTTTTTATTCTCAAGACAAAAATGGCAGGTTTTGCTCCAAATAAGCGATAAACGCCACCATCGAATCACTCTCGGGGACGTTTACCGTGCTCGGATAGCCGGAGAAGACGCGTGACGATTATGACTAGCATTTACAAAAAAAAAAGAAGACAAAAAAAATTATACCCCTTTGCAGTCGGAGGGCCCTTTTACATTTAATTTAAATTTTCTCGTATATTTTCCCTCCTCTCACTCTTACAATCTCTCGCGCTTTCGCTCTGACATTCTCATTCGCGACAATCGAATAATTTAAAATAATAAATTCAAGGACCGATAAATTAAATATTAGAATACTAATTTTTATAGGATAAAGTCTCTCTCGGACGCCTCGTCAAGGGTCCTTTAGAATCCTGTGAGCGTCGAAAAAAAAAGAATCCTCGGTCACTCTGATCACAAACAGATTTTCTTTCGCCCTTTAAATTTTCCTCTTCCGTTCGCGCTCTTTTCGCCGAATATATATATATTTTTTTTAAATTTATTCTTTATTACAATCGCTCGCGGATTTTTTCGTTTTCGAGCGACGAAACTTTTCGCGCGTCCCATCTCGGATTCACAAGTGACAATTAAAGATGCCTAGCGGACTGGGTCTAGGCTCTAAATTTTGATTGTTGAGACGCGACGAAAGAAACTGTTTTTTTTTTCGCTCCTTGCTCCCTCGGCGAATTGACGACGAACGCGCGTATGTTTTTATTTTTTGCTTAAGGCACATCGGCACAGTCGATAAACCATGTCGAAAAAAAAAAAAAATGAAAAACAAACAAAAATCTCGAAAAATAGAATTTTTTCATTAATTTATCGTGTGCGCGTAAAGTTTAATCGAAATTCCTGCAGGACTCGTCTCGGCCCGACGATAATCGGCGTCTCTGGCACGAGTATGTACAAAAATTGCGCGCTGGCGTCTCGCGACTGACGACTCGTGAGACAGAAAAGAAAAAAAAGTGCGAGAGGAATACAATCAGGCACTGGGCGTTTTCGTTTTGTAAAAAAATGCGTTGATTGTGCTTGTTCGATGTCAACAAATTCGGCGTCTCCTAACAATAAGCCTAATTGTTGAAGGCACCCGAGTTTTTATATTTCTTTTTTTCTCCTTCTTCAATACGTTTTTTCCATTTTCTTTTTTTTTTTTTCATTAAATTAGCGAACGTATATTATTGTCGTAGCGGCAGTTATTGACCAATCGATCGCGATCGGTTGTATGTAATATTCATTTGTTTGTCGTAAACGCAACCGGTGCAACGATGATCGGTCAATTCGATAAATATGGCGTTTTTTTGTTCGTTTCTTTTTTCTTTACGTTAATTTTTCTCCTCTCTCTCTTTCGCGTATAAACGGATACACACATACACACACACACATAAATATATACATACATATATATATAATATATATATATATATATATATATATATATATATATATATATATATATATATATATATATATATATATATATATATTGGTGCAGACGAGAGAGCAAAAAAAACTGGAATAAAAATTTGCCCACGTATCCTTCTGTCTCTCTTCCCTCGTACAATTGTCCCTAATCTCTTCGTTATCGAAGATACGATCCTCCCCCGCATTTCGCTTTTCTCCGTTCTCCACACTCGCTTTTGCTCCTCCTCTCGAAATGTGGAGAGAAAAAAAAATTCTTCCGACGAAAAACAAAAACCTTCCTCTTGCCCTAAAGCTTCGCACTCGCAGTTCGAGTATTCACACACGGAGCAGAGACACTCGAATCGAGGATGTACGTTTTTTTTTCGATCGATTTCTTCGTCCCTTCACTCGTAATTTGGCACGACCCGCGCACGAGTCTGTTAAAAAGGGATTACGTGCATCTGGGAAAAATGGAACTGTGAGATTTTTATTTGAACTAGGCTTATTGCGAAATGTTTCTCGTGTGTGCGAAAATTCGTCGTCACGAAATGGCCATATGGTTTTCCGGTTTCTAGCAATTTTTCAATTGATATTCATAAATGTGTAGATCTATATATATATATATATATATACACACACACACACACATACATATATATATGTGTGTGTGTATATGTATAGGTATATGTTAAGGCGGGAAACTGCTGTGACGGGTCAAAAAATCGATTTATTTGCACTCTTTTGAAAATACTTGAGATGCAAAAAATTGATTGATTTCCATTTTTTACAAATACTTGAGAAGCAAAAAAATCGATTTTTTTGTTTTCCAAAGTATACATGTTTAAGAATATATGAAAAAATGTCCAAGTTAATATATTGAAAATTGACCAAGTTATTCGATTCACGTATACTTAAATTTTCAATCACGCTTTTCTCGAAACTTTTCACTACCTGGCCGAAATCGTAACTCTAGCTATAATTGTCTGATTTTAAATGAAAAAAAATAAATAAAAAATTTCCGTAATTGCAGTAGCTATTGTTGTACATAGCCGTTTTTAATCAGTATTTTTTAAGCCCTCGAATATACGTAAAAAAATTGCCAAACTTAAACTTTTTTTTAACCACTCGTCATTTTGTGAAATTTTTATTTTTCTTCGAAAAAACGCCTACGTACAACGAGAACTACCTTTCTGTAGATAATAAAACTTTTTTATTCTAATTTTTCAGACCAACCATTGTCAAGTTATCGATTCGGCCGTTGGACCACGTTGTTTATACAGAGGCTCTATTATACCTCGATAACGTTGTGAATTTTTTGTTGTTTTTTTTTTTTTTTTACAAAAATGTACACGATAGGAGTTTTATGTATGCTTAATAACATACAGTTTTTCCGCATCCCAAATAAATTATCTATCAGACAAAATAAATTCGGCAAATATGATTTTTTTTTCGACCCGTCACAGTCCTCCCTTAATTTGAAAATTGGCCGCGTACATATATACACAAATGCACATTTAAATGTAGCGTAATTTATAATTTGTGTGAATTCAATGGAAAAATTGTTGAAAATTCATGTATATAGTGTATCGAATACTCGTTGGAGTAAAAATTTCATCAACCAAAAAAAAAACAATCTCGCAAAATTGGCATTTTTCTCAGAAGCACGTAAAAGCCTCGTGTATTTCTCCTCGATGGAATTTCCCACTCGTCGAACTCTCACGCATTCACTCAATCGCAAAAATAAGTATATATGTATCTACAGGTATTATGTACAGCAACAACAAAAAAAAAGCAGGCGTCGATCAATGTACACAGCGCTGTCTTATATCGCGAACAATACCGCGGTAGCACGACTTATCCATTTACCTATCAATTTTCAATTCGCACAAATGCTGCGAAGAAATCCCACGGATGTTTCGTTGGGCGGCGTTGTCCCGAAAAAGTCAGTAAAATCTTTGTACACTTATGTACAGACGGCGACGAATATGCTTCGCGACATGTTTGTGTATCCGTTGAAGAAGATCGCGGGCCGTTGGCGATATCCAGTCGCGAAGAGTTTTCGTAAATGGCCTTGTGACGTGTTCGGAAAGAACCATGGCATCGTAGCTCTATTCGATTCGAAGTCACTCCTCGAATCGTCCATTTTGCAAGATCCCTCAAGGGAGAATTTGGAATCCATCCAGCTGCCATCGAGACTCGCTCGAACATCCATTTTTTTCCATCGGAAGTCTTCGATTCCCTCCAAGTTTTGTCGAATTTTCCAAAAGTGCGGAAGCTTCGTCTCGGATATTCGGGAATTTCAGAGCATTCGGAATGTCGAGGATTTCGGGCATGGGCCTTGAAGCTGCGCTCAGAATTGTGGGAGAAGTATGTTCAACGGTAGTCATCATTGTTGTCCATTTATCAAGGTATCCAGGCTGATCCAAGAGAATTCCGTACCGCGGTACGTTTGGGTTTATTCGGATTTGCAACAAAGGTAAGAGTGAATTTCATCAATTCAGGACAAAATTCCAGGCTGACGGTAACTCCATTGAGATACGTTGAGTTCCAGAGAGTTTGGATCCATTCGCCTGCAATTCCGGATCGATCAAATTCCCAACGGAGGCTCATTTCCGCCATCACCTCCGATGGGAGATGATCTCCGCCATCACCTCCGATGGGAGGTGATGGGAGGTGATCTCCGCCATCACCTCCGATGGGAGGTGATGGCGGAAATTCTTCGCGAGTGCCTTCCAAGCGATGAGATCAGAGACTCCTAGGGTATTGGAGTCGCTTAAAGTGGCTGATCAAGGACGAGAAGCTCCCATGTCCATCAGCTGTCCATTCGGCAGCGATGCTGCTTACGATCCACCGTGCACCTGAAATCTTCGGATTCTCGCCTGGACGGACTCGCACTGTACTTCGCTGTAGCGCGTGTATCTTCCTGCCCTGACGGGTTCCCTGATGACAACGAGGTTGCCGCCTCTCTCGCGTAGCGCCTCAAGGCCGCTCTTGGCGCGTCCAGCCGTGACGTTTTGTTGGTTGGAACATTCGGTTTTGGTTTTCGCCGCGTTGGACTCGGTTGTGAATCTGCTGAGGGCTTTGCTGACGACGCCGTTGCACTCGCGCGGCCAGGCACGCGTGTGATGTCTGTGCTGTTCCCAACGATCGGTCTCCGTGCCGGCGAACGGGAAGCTAGCCCTGGCTTGATTCTTGCCGTAGAGTATGAAGTCGAGGCTGTCGTCGGAATAGATGCTGCTGCGATCGCTCGAGCTGTCGGTCGATATTTCGGAGACTGTGTCGCTGCCGCTGTCGCTGCACTGCTGTTCCTCGCCAAGTATGAAGACCGGTGTACACTTGAAGACTTCACCGGCTGGCATCGTGTGGGTGGCCGTTGCTCGCCTCGCCGTACCGGCTATCATCGCGTTGCTCGCATTGCTCGAGCAGCTCTGCTCGATTATGACGATTTCCGTGCCGGCGGAAAACTTTTGCGCCAGCGAGTCCATGTTCCTCTTGAAGGTGTCCCTGCGGTCGGGACTGAGGCCTATTCTTACGGGCATCGGTGGCGACTTTGGCTTCGAGTAGATGTTCTCCGTGTGCGAGGGAACCGCGCGTGATGTCGATTTCATCGAGTCCCCGCTGCTCTCGGCCGAATTCACGATCGAGCTGGTCGTTATCGTTGATGACGTTGAGGAGGACGAGGAGGAGGAGGAGGAGGATGATGAGGAGGATGAGGAAGATGAAGAGGATGAGGACGATGACGATTTGCGCTTTTCCGTATCGATCTTCGTCTCCAAAGGCTCCGGAGTCGATGGTCTCTCGGGCGATTTGGACTTGTCCGGTGTCGAACCACTCGATGATGCTCGCGCGACTTCCTCGAGGTGCGGCGACGAGCAGACAGGCCCCGTCGGGTCGTCGAAGGACGCGAACCACGGATGCTGCAGGCACTCCGTCACTGTTAGGCGCTCACTGCAATTGGATAAAGTAACAATTAATGGATTGCTCTTGAGGGCTGAACGACTGGGTGACATTTTTGGATTAGCGAGTTTTGACTTTTGAGAGGCGAGATGTAACAGCTCGAAAATAGTGGCGGAACATTTGCTGTCGATGGAAATTAAGGGCGTTAGTGGGTTCCACCGACTGGCGTACTTTAGGGGTCTTCTCACTTTAGACGCTGAAAAAGGCTATTTTCATGCATTTTTGATAGGTTTATATTATAGATATTGATATAAAAATCATTACTCTTAATAAATACACTTTTGGAATACGTAAAAAAATTATTTATTTAAAGCGGAATATACATTTAGACAGGAAAAATAAACAATATTGAGCGATTTTTTTAACGAAGAAATAATTATTCTACAGTTATCAAACTTTAGGTATACTTTAATGGTATATTTAAGTATACGAGACGATTTTTAAAAATTCATTCATCATCAAAATGGCGAAGTTGTGGCAGACCGTTACAGCAAGGTCGCGGCGGGAGTTGCGAATCGGCATACAGTCTAGCTTCCCGTAGACCATGATTTGCAAAAAGAGTTCAAATATTTTTTCAGTTAGAACATGTATAGTTTCTATGTGACGGCAATTAAAATGAAGAAAATTCAAATTTGAGAAAGTGGCACGCATTTGCAAAAAAAAATCAAAATTTCACGCAACATTTCTGTAAAATGTGGATTAAAAAAGTAGTTTTTTTTTTCAATTTTCGTCAAGTAGAAGGTACCAATATTATCAATATTTATACCAAGTTTCAACTCAATCAGCTTGATAGTTTTTGAGTAATCCTGCACGTCAATTTCGATAATGCAGTTTTGAGAAAAACGCGTTCGAAGTTCAAGCCCGCTTCGAATCCGAGCGGTGAGGCACAGCGTTGACGAGCTGTAACGTTTGAAGTTTTTCGTATTTCGCTTTGAATCTTTGGGAAAGTATTCTACATATATAGTTCTATCGTTTAAAGGAAAAAAACGGTTTTTTTTACCGTTGTAAATGTATATCCCGCCTTAAGTCACTATTTATAGACAAAAATGGTAATTAAAAAAATATCCTAAAAAATTGTAGGTCTGCGCTGTTGATGAAATCTCGGAGATGGATCATCCGAAACAAAAAAAATCAAACGATTTTAGATTCAGTATGTGAATGTTTATAGCGCATATCATACGATTCTTGATATATGCAAAAACAACAAAATGGCGAACATTTTTCAAAAAAACGTGTTTTTTCACATCATTTTTTTACAACAATTTAATTTTATACTTTCCGAATTTTAATTATGCAGACGTATTGAGAAATATTTAAGGTGTATCCCCATTTTTTCAATAAAAACCGACCTGCTTGTTGATGGCAGGTGGATGAAGTACAAGCCGGGACAAATTGACCCAGTGTGTCAAAATCGTGGACACATATGGACGTGTGAACGAAGGGTTGAACGCGTTTTTCTCAAAATTACTGTTTCAAAATCGGTGATGAGGATATCGCAAAAATCACTGCACCGAT
Source organism: Ophion obscuratus (assembly GCA_964007375.1). NCBI lineage: Eukaryota > Metazoa > Arthropoda > Insecta > Hymenoptera > Ichneumonidae > Ophion > Ophion obscuratus. Next base: position 22,001,513 of record OZ023317.1, read on the forward strand.
CTACTTCAAATTTGACAAGCGGCTTTTACATATAAAAAAGCAGTGCTTAAACGAAGGACATTTTTCTCGATGCATTACTGAAGAGAGCGTTATTACTGAAAATCGATACTTTCATTCTGGACTGCGGTATTTTTCTTCAAATATCAATATTTTATTAAGCCCAAGCACTAGAATATTCCATGCAAAAACTAAAAGCATTTGATTTCTTTATTTCGGATATGTATCCAAGCAGCAGTGGTCACCGCGAGGGAATTTTTCAAAACAACGCTCTGCACAAACCATTGTATCTACCACATTTATAAATATTTATAATACTAAAGTTGTAAAATACACTTAAAACCATACTCCCCCATGGTAAATAAAAAAATATTTTGAAAGCTTGTACGCGATTGCCCAGAAAAAAATCACGCAAATTCCTCTTTTCCCGGCTACAAGCTAGGTTAACGAAAAGTTTTATTTTCTCGATTGGTCGAGTTTCTTTTTTCTCCTACGTATGCGCGTTTTTCCCTGCAACGTTTTACGCTACATATCCGCATAATTGTAATCTAACCATCATAAAAATATATTTTTAAAGCTAAATAGCTCATTAAATTAAGCTTGCCAATAATCTGTAACGTATTTATTAACCTAAATAGAAAACGACCTAACTAGAAAGCGTGTTTTCACATTCGCTTTTGGTTCATCTCTCGAAACGACAGATAGAAACAAAATCTCTCGACGGGAAACAAAAACCTTCCTCTTGCCTATTTGTACAGGGAGCAGAGATACTCTCCTTGCCAAAGGACGTTTTTTTTTTCGATCTATTTCTTCGTCGCTTTACTCGCAAGTGGCACGACCCACGTACGAGTCTTTTAAAAATGGGGCTGTGTGCATCTAGGAAAAATCAAACTGTGAGATTTTTATTTGAACTAGAATTATTGCGAAATGTTTTTCGAGTATGCAAAAATTCGTGGTTACAATAGGGCCATATGGCTATCCGATTACTAGTAATTTTGCAATTAATATACATAAATCTATATATATATATATATATATATATATATATATATATTGTAACGTTGCTCGCATATTTATATAACATATTAATTTAAAATCTATTTTATATTTATCTTAAAATTGTCCAAGTATATTCATACAAAAATACACATTTAAATCTACCTTCATTTATCATCCATCCAAATTCACTCGAAAACTGGTTGGAAATTGATGTATATAGTGTTTAGAATGCTCATTGAGGTGAAAATCTCATTGTCAACCGCAAAATAATTTCGATACATCTCACTGTCTTTTTTTCGGAGCCACGTAAAAGTCTTGCATACGCCATCCTAAATTCCCCATGAATGCTTGCACCCAAATCTTCTAAATTCTTCTAGATTGTCCCTGGGCTTCTCGGGTCACGCGGCTTCGTAAGAAGCTATACCGATTAGCGGAAAGATCAGCCTGCGAGTGTACTTCCAGGCTGTAATGTCAGTATTTTATGGTCGCGAGGATGATGGTGCGCCTTGTTGGTCTTCGCGTGTGCGTTAGAAGTGGTATCTCGTGTACGCGAAGGGAAAAGAAACCGATGGGTATAATATCGCGCGACGATAAATACAAAACCGGTGTTCCCACTGCTTTTTCATTTTCTTTTTTTTTTCAATCCTCATATTTCCCAACATAACCGCAAGGAGGCAATACACGCTCGATTATAATATGTACCTCGTCTTTGCCTCCTATTACACCTATATATATATATAGTGCATACAATAATTTTATATTCCGTGTCACGTGAGTGAAAATTTACCGGTTTGGCTATAAAAAGTCAACGCGTCGACTCCCGGATTACGGAATGATGATTCTTTTTACGTCGCGTTCCCGGAGACGCACCAGCGAATAGCCATTCTCGCCCGAGCTAACTCGTCATCGACCTGTCGTGTGTAGTACGTCCCCTTGTCTCGGGAGCGTGCACACGCACTTCTCGGAGACTTTGATAACGGCACCATCCGTCGCTGCCGCAAATACTGTTCGACTGCATATACAGGGTGATTCACAACTCGTCTGTTTCCCTTGGTGAGCATGCAGCGTGAGTTATTGCGAGAAAAAACGCTTTTTCTCAAAATGTCGTGCGACGAAAATTGGCCGAGATATTCCGGTTCAAAGTCCGACGCTGAATAAACAACATAGTAATTGTTAAGGGCAATTTTTTTTTCAACAATTGAATAGTCAATAGATAATTATTGAATCGTATTTATCGATTTGCAAAGGGAGTCTCCGTGTTCATGATTATTTACCGAAAAAATAAAAAAATTACACTGCGACCTCTATTATCGGGACCTCCACGGAAGCAACAGTCCCCCACTGTGTGGGGCGCATGGTGGGAGAAGCACCAGGCACTGGCTTGAGGCTCGACGAATGCTGGACAATGAGATAGGGCTTGGAGGGGTACTGCTATCAGCAATGCAGAGTCGGCTTGAAGTTGATGGTGCGCAATGTCTATTATGGCAAGTGTGATACGGAGCCGGTCCCGCTGCTGTGCCAATAATAGAGGTCCCAGTGTACTTGGACTTTGAAGGCGAATATCTCGGCAAATTTTGGTCGCACGACATTTTGAAAAAAAGCGTTTTGCTCAAAATGACATACTCTGTGAGCTCACAAAGACAACCCTTAAGTCTTTGAAGGCAAACATCTCGGTCAATTTTGGTCGCACGAGATTTTGAAAAAAAAAAACGTTTTGCTCGCAATGACACTCTGTGAGCTCACAAAAACGACCCTTATAGTTGTGAATCATCCTGTATATATATCATTCGTAAAGAGGGAATAAATGGACTGGCGAATATAATTGCCAGTCGAGCACGCACGCATTGTCGTACAGTGTTTTTCCACGAGAGTGTTCTTTTCTTCCTAGCTACGAGTTATTCAACTGAATTTTCGAAAATTGCAATACAACAAATGAAAGTTCTATCTCCCCCGTTACTCCTGGAAATATCATTACGCAACGATGGTTCGTGCACGAGCTCCTACGCGGCTGTGGTGTAGTGGTTTGCGCCCGCAGCTTTTCTATTTTTTTTTTAATTTGTTTTTTCGTTTTATCATAAGCACGGCTCGGGAAAAAGTATTCGGACCGCCAGGAACGAGTTCTCGGACGAGTTTCAATTTGATAAGGACTTCCGCTCAGCTGACGAGAGCGGTACGAACTCCTCCGCAGTACAATCGCGATAAGGGACTCTTATCCACGACGTGGGGTGGATCTTTTTGTTTTGTTTTCTTTTTGTTACTACTCGCAGTGCTGTCGCTCGCGACTCATTGCCCTGCTTCCGCTTTGTAGCGCGGAAACGAATCTAGGGAGGAAGTGAAGCGATAGGGAGAATGCATTTTGGGTGCATAGGCTCGTTATTTCCCTAGATTTATTTAAAAAAATTCAAGTTAACAATAATAATATAATATTATTATTTTTGTTAATATTATTAATTATTATAAATAATGTATATATATAAATTATTATTATTATATAAAATGGGATAAAAAATATGTCTTCCACATGGAAAACTCACCTCGGATCTTTGACCATGAGTTTGACCATCAGATCGCGAGCCTCCTCGGAAACGTCCTCGAAAAGATCGTCGGGAAAATCGAGACGGCAGCGGCTTATGTTGCAGAAAGTTTCTTGCTTCGTGTCACCGCCGAATGGCGAGCAGCCCGTCAGCAATACGTACAGAAGCACACCGACCGACCACATGTCCGTCGCCAGGCTTATCGGCTCGTAATTCAAAACTTCTGGGGCTGAAAGTTACAATACCGGAATTTTGTTATTCAATATTCCTTAACTTGGGTTTACAGGCGATCTCGTAATTTCTTGTAACGTTTTACGTCGAGTTAGAAAATACGTGTATGAATAAATAAATAATGACATAAAAAATAAATAAATATATGAGGGGGCAAATGGATAGAAAAAAAAGAAGTACATGAATAAACAAATGAAATAAATGAAATGGAGAAATTATTAAATGAGTGAATTAATATGAAATGAATTATTAAATGAATTACTTAAATTAAATGAGTGAACAAATTGAAATACATGACTAGAGAAATTATTAAATAAGTGAAAAATTGCTAACTCACCAACATAATCGGGCGTGCCCAAAATCTCGCGAATATCGGCGCCATGGCTGATGTATCGCGATATACCGAAGTCGCAGAGTTTCACATCGCACTCGGGAAATTCACCGGTTAGCACCAAATTCTGAGGCTGCAACATAATGTGGAATTCGACACGGTTCGATTAGAAAATATTAACTGGATGCACAGTAGCCATTATTCTCACCATCAATGCTATCGCTACTATAATATGCATTATCATAATAATCGTTATCGTCATCATCACCATTATCGTCACGATTATTATTGTCTTTATCATTACGACTAGTCTTCTTATTATTACTATAGACGTACGGAACATCCTGGGCAACGGTTACATCGAATATAGCAGCGAACGAGAGTACGTTGCTTGGAAAATTTAACACGCAATGAAATGTACATTGCGATCTTTTATTTGCAGTGTGTATGAAAGTTTGAAACACGAGGCGTGTAACTATATCACCGTTCTTAGCGCTCACTATAATTAAAGCCCCGAAGATTAACGCCCCATGCGAGAAAAAGTGCTTCGCCCCTTGCGCATTGTACACACACATCGTACACGCATATATGGAAGGTGTGTATATATATTTTTTCTCGTTTTTATTTGTTTATTTTATTTGCATATATTTATATTTACGTTTTTATTTGTTTTATTTTATTTCTGTATATGCATATTTACTTCTTTTTGTTTGCTGATTTTATTGTTATATATTCGTCCCTTGCAGATTCTACAAATACACACACACACTTTTATTTTTTCATTTTATTTATATGTATTCATATTTATAGTTACTTTTTGAATTTGTTTATTCCTTTTTTATCTATTTTCTTAGTTATATATTTCTAGTTTATTGTCTTTTTTCTTAGTTCTATGTTTCTAGTTTATTGTTTAAAAGTTTTTTTTTCGTATATATATATGGGGAATTCCGCGCTATTTCACCTAGCCTGTGACCCTGACCATTTTTGGGTTACCTGATTTTTTTTATAAAATTGTACTCTGCGAAAGGAATATCCACACGAATTTTTATATTTTTATGTCTTCCCTTTTAGGAGTTATAATTTTCTAAAAAAAATTCAATTTCGGAAGTTTTGGAAACGTTTGAACGCTGATAACTCCTGAACTAATTGAGATATCGACAAATGTCACTATGCATTTTTTTTTTCATTTTGAAGCATACGTTCGTTAAAAATATGAAAAAAATTATCCATGTGTTTGCTTCTAAAGTGTGTTTGCTTCTAAAGTGTTTTTTGCTTCTAAAGTGAAAACTATTTTTTAAAAAGATGATTGACTTTTTTTTAATCTTTAAAATAGAGTGACCCATTCTATTATTTTTAAGGCTAGTCTCATCACGGGCCCATTTTTCCTTCTATTTTTTTGAGAAGCTTTTTATCATATTAATTTCCAATAAAGCTATCAATGCTTTTGTGATTTCCAATTCGGCTTCAACAGGCCTAAAACGGTGTATTTTCAATTTGTACTGAATTTAACGGAAAAAAATGATTTTGAACAAAAATTTTCCAAAATCGACATTTTTTAGGGAATGATAACTTCTAAAAGAGAAGAGATTAAAATTTCAAAGTTGCTGTGGATATTCCTTTCATGGGGTACAATTTCACAAAAAAAAATCAGGGAAACCAAAAATGGTCGGAGCTCGGTGAAATGGCGTGGAATGTCCCATATATATATATCTATTTTTAATTTTCTTTATTCATTTATTCACACGTTACAACGCACATGCATCCACGTCCAATCTTTGACGTTTCCCTATTCATCCTCAATAAATGCATGCGCGCGTGTGGTTTCTCGGGCGCGAAGTGCCCCAACTTTTTTTTCTCCTTTCAGTCAAATTGAAAGGGATATCGTGTTTCACGTGAGAGAATTGAAGGGAGATTCTGGCATCGCATTTACCGGGACACAAGGAAACTTTGGAGAATACTGATCGGTGCGGTGCAACGACGAGACGCCGTGCATGCTTCTTTCCTGTCAACGATGAGAACACAAGAGGAATGTCCAACGAAAATATTGGTTTCTCTCCTCGTTCACGGGGGGAAACGGGATGAAGGCGAGGAGAAAAGGAGGGTGCAATGTTGAACAGATATTGGGGCAACGATATTTTTTGAGCAACCCTCCCCCTCCCCCCCTGACACACGTGGGCTCAAAAATACCAAGGCTCTTGAGAAAACGGAGGATGTCGCTTTTCCCTTAATTTACCTTGTTGCACCTGCAACGAGTTTTCACACGATTATTGACCCAGCGTCGAAGGAATCTTCGAGTGGCCCGGTATTTTTCCTAAGGAGGAAGATTTTGTTGAAACTCTTACATGTAATAAAACATCGAAAACTATTTGACACGTATTTTTTTTTTATCGGCGGAAAAACGTTTTTGAGGGGGGAAACCACCCTTCGAAGAAAGGCGCGTCAAGGGATGATTTTGCAATTTCACCCACACCACCGATCTCAATTAAACCAAAACCAAAATTCATCTAATGTAAAGCGATGGAAAATCCTCTACGGAAATATATGTTTTTTTTAATTAAGGGGGTACACGCCTTTTTTTGACGGGTGGTTTCCCCCTTAAAACCGTTTCTCCGCCGATACAAAAAATACGCGTCTAATAATTGTCAATGCTTCATCACACACATGAGTTTCAACGAAATCGAAGGCGGACACTTAAGTGATGTTCCTTGTAGGCCCCTCATAGACCAGGTCCATTTTGGAACTGACAAATCGCCGGGGATATTCGCGCTGAACGTTTCGTGTCTTTTTTACGGTTTATTTTTCCGGAGCAGACGCACGCCCAGTCGAGAAGATTAGGTCTCGCAAATGTGTGTGTCTGCGCGGAGGAAGTTGTTCAGATCCGGATTTCTTTTTAGCGCTGCACGAAACTTGGGAACGAGATTTACGCGTTTAACGTTTTAAAGGCAACGGCTAGGGGGCAAAAAAACATCGAGAGTGGAAAAGAAAAGGAGAAAAAAGTGGGGCCGCAACTTCCCCGTGGACATAAGGCGCCATGACACGCAAATATATATATATATATATATATATATATATATATATATATATGGCCACCATGCGCTCATACCCGCTCTATTATATCCTCGTCGAGGAGGCAGCAATTCTACACGCATTGCTGCTCCGAAAGGAAATGAACTTTCCAGAGCGACTACATGTATATGCTCTAGGCTTGCTGTTACGTATATACGTGAATTCCCCTACCCCTATCCCCTTCACGCATTCGTACGTTACGCTGTTCATATCGCGAAAGTGGAAGCATATACGGTGTATCACACACTATTGTTCATATACATATATATTCATGCACATATATACGAGGAAATATGATTTTGAAGACATTCGACGTCCTCATAGTTTTTGTTATCATCACGGCAGCCATCATCAAAAGCCAATGTCTGCGAATGCAGTTTTAGGCAATTGCGATCATGGCGATATGAAGGTAACATCGAGAGCAATCGGTTCCCCATAATTAATGATTCGTTGGAAAGAAAGTGAAAAAGAGCCATGGTGATGAAGTTCGCATCGTTGGAATGCAATGGATATTTCTCTTGATTTTTTCATTCGTTGATTTTTATTATTATCGAAAATTGTTTTTGCACCTTTTGGTTGTCAATGTTTTGATAAGGATTCTCAAAATTGTTTCAGGGACTTTCGTAGACTGAGTGTGCTAAAAATAATTCGGGAATGCGAAAAAGAAACATTTTTGTTGCAGTCCAACTATGCGAAATTCAATACCATGAAGAGGTGATGGGGAACTTTATTATGCCATGTGGGTAGAGAGTGACAATTGAATGAGATTTCACGACTGAGGAAAATAGGATGTTTAGACGTTTTTTCAAGCCCTCCTCGAAAAAATATGGCGTATTTTTGTGATGGGGAGTATTCGCCAGAAAAAATTGAGCGTTCTGGCAAAAAAAAATTAAAATTTCATGAAGAGTGATGCTCAATTTTTTCTGGTGAATACCCCTCATCACAAAAATACGCTATATTTTTTTCGGGAAGGGCTTTAAAAACCTCTAAATATCGCATTTTTTTCATTCGTAAAATCTCCTTCACTCGTCACTCTGTACCTATAGCGTTCTGTCAAAAAATAAAATCTTCATTCCGCATCACTCCTAATGAAATTTTTATTTTTTGCCAAAACGCTCAATTTTTTCTGGCGAATACTCCTCATCACAAAAATACGCTATATCGTAATTACAATCCGGATACAAAAAACTCCTGATTTTTTTTAATAGTATTAAATTCCTTTTATTTACTTTAAAATGCATCTTTGATAATTGTTTTCATCGATGACGAGACCAAAACGTTTTTCCGAAGTCGAATTCAAATATCTTCATTTTGCTGTACGCAAATTGGAATTTTGATTTGATTTCCAAAATGCTCTATTTTTGTTACGTTGAAGTTTGAATCGTTGGAATACAACGAAAATTAATTCTTTCCAATTGTTCAATTAATTTTTCTCTTATTTTGACTGTGTAAATCTCCAAGCGATTTCACGTATTTTTATTAGAGCTCTATAGCCTCAGTTCGCAAAAAAGGGTTATTTCCCTTTTTTGCGAATTGAGGCTATAGAGCTCTTTTATCACATCTCCTCGATAATGATAAAAAAGAAGAAGTGAAAAATAAAAAAATTGAATTGTTGTATTCCACCAATCCAAACTTCAACGTCATCCATTTTTTTCTGGCAGATTCTCCTCGTCACAAAAATACGCTTAATTTTGTTTTCGAAGAGTACTTGAAAAATGATCGAAAATCATATTTTCCTCGGAGAATCTGCGCGCAAGGCCTTGAAAAAAAAAAAAAAAACACGTAGCTACGTTACATTTGCCACCCTGTATGCATGTGTGTTTATCGTGCAGCTCGTAAAAAGAGTGCAATCCTCTGGGGCTTGCACTGATCGCCCGTAACGCGAGACTCTCGGTCTCCTCGGAACTAGGAACTCGAAAGATCGGAAGTGCTCGAATCTCCGAGTACTTGGCTCTGAAAAACGTACGTATTTAATGAGGCAAAAGAAAACGGCGGGCTATCCAATTTCCGCTCGCGTTAGATTTCACTTGTATCTCCAGTCTCGAGATATTTTCGACACTCGAGGATTTGCCTTCGGATTTCTGGCTTTCCTCAGTTGCATTGGGAAACATAAAGTTGTGCAGAGGTAAGTGAACTCGAAGAAGATTGAGAGCGTGGGGTACAGTCATGGCGAAGAGTTCGCTGTTATGGGGATTGCAGGCACATTGTAGGAATTCGAAAATGGACAGGCCGATGAACCAGGATGACGACATGGCTCTTTGAACGAAGATCATGATGGATCAATTTGGAAAGAAGGTGGAAATGAAGATTGGCTGATCGTAGGGCCTTGTGGGGACGTTTTGTCAATTTTTCAGTTCCAGGTACCATTGCTACAGCCGACATCACACGAATGCCTTACAAGAAACATTACTTAAGGGATAACACCGCTCTAGGATTTTGGAAAAATCGTTTTTTTTTTGTTTAAAAAATACTTTGGGCTCATAAAAACAATATGCAATTGGTTCTGTAGGGATTTTTTTAAATTTCAATTATCGTTTTTGCCGCAGTGCCCCGGACTTTTTTCAGGCGCCTCGTACAACTTTGAACGCGTTTTTTCGAAACCACTTTTTAAACTGGGAGGAAGGATTACTCGTTTTTTGATTTTTGTTTTTTGATTAAATGTAAACTTTTTTTTATCAACAATTTACTGCCTATTTTTTGGGCAAAAAATCGATTTATTTCTTTCAAATAGGGCCATTTTTTTCTTCTAAATTTGATTTTAAAAAATCCCATAGCTAATAATATATGGATTATAATTTTTTTTGTATTTTGTTTCAGGTCTTATACTTCACGAGAAAACCGTCGTCCCGTGAAGCTATTCGTAAAAAACACATTTTTCAAGATGGGCTCTGTCGCCGCCATTTTTTGTGAAAATGATAATCAATTTTTTTTGTACTTTAATATGTGTTAAATGTACCCTCTCAAAAGAAATTCTATTCCTGTTTTCATACTGCCAAAATAAAAGTTCAAAGGTAAGCCTTATATTCTGCCGCTAGAGGGGTTATCCCTTAAGTGTCCGCTTTCGATTTTGTTGAAATTCACATATGTGAAAAAGCATTGGAAACTATCATACTCGTTTTTTTTTCATCTGCGGGATAAACGTTTTTAAGGGGGGAAACGACCCCTTGAAGAAAGGCGTGTTAACCCTTAATTTAATTTTTTTTTCGATTTTTCCATAGTTGATTTTTCATCGTTTTACATGAGAAGAATTTTGGTTTTTGTTTTATTCGGGTCGGACTGCGTGTGAGTAAAACTGCAAAACCACCCCTCGGCACGCCATTTTTTGAGGGGTGGTTTTCACTCTTAGAAGCGTTTTTCCGCAGATAAAAAATAAATACGTGTCTAATAGTTATCAATGCTTTATCACAAATATGAGTTTCAACAAAATCGACGGAGATTTAAGTGATGTTCCTTGTTAGTGGGGCAATTCTCGTTGGAGGATTTCGTTTGTGCGTTACGTTTCGTTACATCGAGCTACAAGCCAGGACGTGATCGGGCTCTGATATGAGCACGAACCAGCCGGACGTACTAATAGGGAAGATACGAAAGATCTTCGGGTACGTGGACATTGTAGGCAAGCGTGCGGGGTAGAATGGAGAATGATGACAGCGAAAGGAGAACGTGTACAGATGAGCTGTCCACGACTGCGGGACTTCGGTCCACGAGAATCCTTATTTTTCATCAGCTTATTTGGTATTTTGTCCATTTTCAACTCTATTTTTGTACGCCATTGTATTTGTTTATTTTACTTCGCGTGCCCTGACAGGCTTTTAAGGCGCATCCTTTTCACTTTTTACCCCACAGTAAAAGTTTCCAGTTGGTCACAGTATTACCCACATTTGTTTTTAAAGGCACGGCTTTATCGTATCTCCAGGAGGGCACAGGGCAACTGGCCGTCAAAGCCCAGTTTATCTTGCCTTCGCCACCGGAAACTCGGTAAAACTGCCTGTCGCTAGGTAGTCGGCGCCCAAGCCAGCGGCTGAGCGGTCACCCATCCAACTACTGACCCTAGCCACCTTAACACGAAAGATCACAGAGGCCGAGTCCCCTCCATTGCCAATCGTCGTATACGTTTGTCATTTTTCGTCAACTCTTATCGCATCTGGCAGTTTCACGATTTTTGGCATATTTTGCAATGTCGAAGATTGCATTGTTGGAATATAACGAAATTCTTTCAAAATACTTTAGTTTCCTCTTCCCCTTCATCACTCAAAATCTTATGTTACAAATTTGGCCTCCAGATTTCTAATAAGTATCCTAATAAATACTCGAGTTTTTTCCGTAGCGCAAATTTACGAAAAAAAAAAATGTACTACTGAATTTTCGTTGCGTTCCAATAATTCAAACTTTGGTATCATCATATTTTTCCATTGTGATACGCACAGAGTAAAAAATCACTTGGGTCAACATAATTGTTCGTTCACACATCACCTACGAAATGTTCAAATAAAGCCTTAAAATATTTGATTGTTTCGAGTATTTGTTAGTTCCGTTGAATACATTTCAAAATAATCTGCTCCATTTTTAATGAATGATTTTTTCGCATCCCCTAATAATGAGTTTAGTCAGATCGAGTTATTTTTTTTCAGTGTAGAAAAGAAGATTTAATGAAGCGTATTGCACGGTTAACAGCCTTTAACTTTAAGTTCGAGGACACCCCGTATATAGATAGGGCACGTAGCGAGGCTTTTGTTTGATATATACATACATGCACACACACACACACACACACACACACACACACGCGCGCGCGCGCGCGCGTGTGTATGTGTGTGTGTGTGTGTGTGTGTGTGTGTATATACACACTTATATACAGGAGTCATGGATGTTACTTGCACGGGCAGTGAGTTATCGGGGTGCTGGCGCGTAACCAGATACATATACGCAAACGCGAGAGACCCTCGCAATGTCTATTACGTACCATACACGCGATACACACCGATGCCCTTAACGTACTTTTACCGAGCCTTCACGCTCGTTATATGCAAACTCTGTAACCATCTTACACGTATGCGACGAACGGTTGTGCCGACACTGCCTTCATCATTATTCCCATCTACCTAATTGAATAATAATGAAAATAGCAAAAAAATGGTTTCAATGTTTCGAGAAAATGCCGAACCCTTCTTCCCCACGAAGGGGTAGTATTTGAATATAGCGTTGCAAATTATGATTAATTTACACGCAAATGGCGATTTTAATGCGGGGAGAGAAAAACGAGTATTTAATTCGTGTGGTGAAAAAATGTAATATTTGCAGGGAAAAAGAGTGTTTTTTGCATGTTGTGTTCGTCAGTATTTGTGGGTTTTTACGGTCCCTGTCACTTTGATCTGACATCTATGAATTCGGGTTGGCTAGAAGTAATTGAGATTGCAAATAATTGTTATTTTTATTCAAAAATTCATATTTTATTTTTTATTTTGAAGAACGTAAAATTAGTTGGTTTGTTTTAAATTTTAATTCGCATGGACGAGCAAAATATTACGGAATATAACAGTCGTGTCGTTGAGGAGGCTCAAATTTAGGTTGAAAATATTATCCGGCTATATAATTCAATGGCTCTGATTTCACGATGATAAAGTGTGAATATTTTATCGCGACTGTACGGCGACTCTCGTCCTTAAGGCACGAAATAAATTAAGTATGAAACGTGCGAAAGGAGCAGGTGAACGAGGGCCCGGGAATTCGAGCATGAAGACAAAGACTCTCTCTCTCTCTCTCTCTGGTTTTCGTACAGGGACAGGTGGCCAGTGGTCTTGATCACAAAACTCTGCAACAAGGTGTTTGTTCTCGATCGCTCCTCCAAATTTTTTTGAAACGTCACATCATCGATTGCAAAGATTTTCGTTGATCTCAAAAAATGTACAGGGCCCCACCCTTCGCTCCGAAAAAAATCGAAGTATTATGTTATAACTCCCCAGACTCGATGAACTGTTCAACTCTTACACACTTTCCCATATATATTTATCAATAATCGAATAAACGATGAATTCAATTATTCAACACCAAGTATCGTTGCGAATTTATTTATTTCTTCACAAATAAAAGTGCGAGGATTTTTTTTCGGCGTACAATGAAATCAAGAAATGTTATAGAAACGATCGTCACAAGATAATTTATTCATGAATAAATTGTACAATAAGGATCTTCAATTTTATTATATTATACAAGCTGCATAAATAATGGTCACGATTTTTTTCATTCATTAATAAATTCCACAAAAAATACTCGCAAATATCTGTATTTATAAATAAAATAGACAATAAATGTATAAATCATTTATTTTAAATTCCTCAATAATATACCTTGACATAAAAAACATCGTAAGAATGATTTGCCCAACTTGTTTCAGATGAAGAAATTGAAGATGATTATCCTGTGAATTTTTTAATTATAAATAAATAAATAATTGATAAATTAAGTTTTGACGATCCTTTCGCTCAAGTTTCTCGTCGTTTTCGCGTGTGCGCCGAGAAAAAATTGTGAATCACCAAGAAGCGCGCTCGTCCTTTTTTCTTCTCGTTGAGCAAATCGGCCACTGTCGTGAGAAAATAAATAAGAGACACGCGGTGTGACGTCGTCGCGAAGTATCGTGCGGCTCGTAAAATATAAGAGGGCACGTTTTGGTGAATGGAGTGGCAAAAATTACGAGGCGTTCTCCGGGTTGCTCCTGCATGGATGACGCGACGAGTGAGAAAACGAGGGATAAATATCCGGCAAGTCGTCGGTGCCCGTGCGTGGGCGGACCGAGCGGGTGTTCAACTCGTTGACGAGTAGTGTGCGACTTTGCGATGATAAACGGGAACGTCATTGGTATGATACGGGGGCCTCGATAATGCAGATTGTATTTCACTAGGCAGCACGTATCTCTCAATTACGCTCGAGTAGCTTGCTCTTGTCTCTGTGAGAAGAGTATTCCTCTACTACGGTCGTATTGAATTCAATGCAGAACCTCGACATTCTTTATGGGGGGAGATTTAGGCTAGGCAAAAATTTGCTGATTTTCATAATTTTTTTTGTAATGAAAGATTTCTTCAACATTTTTTAGACTTGGGCTATGTTTTATTACTACTTTTGGCTGTGACGTGGTATTTTTTTATTTTTATTTATTTTTCAAAATGGCGAAGGTGTGGCACGGTGTACTAAATTCCATTTTCAAAACTGGCGTGACTATAGCTGAAAAAGTAGTTGACTGATTCTGATGAAATTTGGTATATATCTGTCTAACCTTAGTGTCTAAAATATGACCCTAAATGTTCTTGAAAATTAGAAGAAGAAGAGTCTTTTTTATGGCAAAATATAGCCATGTTTTTCGGAAAATTCAATCCTTTTGTTTCAAAGCCTGCGTTGGTTTTTTTTCTTCAGATTACCGAGCGTGCCAATCATCTACCATTTTTAAAGATTGATTTAAAAAATGCCACGTAACAGCCAAAAGTAGTAATAAAACATACTCTCAGCTTTAAAAATAATGAAGAAATTTTATTCTTAAAAAAAATAATGAAAATCAGCTATTTTTTCTTCGCCTAAAGGACCCCTTAACATCAAACTCGGACCGAGCATAGTTTATAACATTTTATATCATATGATCCGATGATTTTTTTACGTGGTCATCCATTTATTAACGACAAATTAATAAAAGTTAATTTTCTTCTCGATAATCGAACCTTTTTTCTACACCTTGCGATTTTCCTGATTTTAAAAATTTCCAAACACCCGCCGGTCATACGAAAGTTTCATCATTACACTAAAAGCACATTTTTTTATTTTTCAACTTCAGATCACCGGGTGGGAGTCGAAATATCGATGGATCAATATTCGGATGGGCTGAAATATCGAATTAAAAAATGTCGAATGTTTGAATATAGATAGATCAATGTTCGGAGGGTTTATATAGTCGTAAATAAAAATTCCGAATACGAATATCTTGAAGTTGAAATATAGCGAAAAACAAAAACCGATTTAAAAAATATTGAGAGACATAATATCGAATTGCTTATATAAATAACACCAAATAATTCGAGAATACGAATCTTCGAATTGTAAATATAGCGACGGGTCAAAAAACAGAAAGCATCAAGTCGAACGGCCAAAAAGTCGAGTGGTTAAAATAGCGAAGGGTCAAAATGTCGAACGGCCCGGATGGCGAAAACTTAACGGTCGGCCGGGACGGCATCCATACCATGTTTGCCATTTTGGTATTCGCCATTTCGGACCATCGATATTTTGCGTCTCGATATATTGCTTTTCGCTATAGGCGGTATTACGAATATTAGATACTCGCTTTTTCTCTTTCGGAGATATGGATGTTATAGATTGTTCCAATCTATATTTGTATGTCTCAAATTGCAGACGATCTGAATATACGTTTTCAGATAAATGAGCTCTCGAATAAATGATGCTTTGCTTTATCGTCATTCGATTTTTTCTTCGATCGAAACATAACATTTCGAATAATTAAACCTTCGTTATTTTGAGAGTTCATAATTCTGTCGTTTCGAAATATTTGTCGATCTATATTTGGTCCTTCGATATTTGGATCCCCACCCAGATCACCCTAGTTGCCAGAAGGACCTCCGCCGGTTGGCCATCCAGCGACGTTGACACTTTCTTTAAATAATAAAAGCTCCGTTGTTTATCAATATTTTTCAAAGAAAAAAAACTCGAACTTGGCAACACTAAGTGTTAATTGTGTGTAAAATCCTGACCTTGTCATTGCAAAACTCTCAACAAGAAAAAATATTGAAAATCTACTTATTTTTTAAGCTCCAAGCTTAGCAGACCCGGTCAAACTCAATTTCTTCCAAAAAGTTAACAAAAGAATGTATCTTTTATAGAACAACGATATTTTACAAACCCAAATTTTACAAATTACAATCGATATTTGACATATAACTTTTTTAGTTTTGAAAATACGGCAATTGGAAATTTGTTGAATTAAAAACAGCTCTTTTTCCCAAAACGAATTTTTTCACTCATCGTCAAGATTTTACTTGAAAGTACTCACTGCAAATGCTATACTCTCAATTTTTTTTTATCTTCAATCCAAAAGATCGCCAGAACTGAGGGCTGCAACAATTTACAAGACTTCCTAACAGCAACAAAATTCCAAAAAGTGCATTTTCTAAAAACGCTATTTACCTTGAATTTCCATTCAAAATCATTTCCGCCCTGCGTCTCATCCGACACAAAAGAGTGTCAGAATACGAAGAAAAAAAACCGGTAAGGTATACATCCGTTTTATTTCTGTCCTAGGGATTAATAGATGTCAGAGTTTCGAACGCGGTGCGTTCCTTCCCTCGCGATTATTCGTACAATAATTCCTCGTGAAGTCTACAGGGCGGAATACATACGTCTTGATAAATACATACATATACACATATGTACATATATTGAAACGAGAGACATGTACGGCGTTCCCAATTTGTGCTTTTTTGTCGCTTTTTTCTTTTCTCTTCTCTACGCGACTACATAGAGGGTGGCGATGGCGCGACGAGCTCGCGTATGTTTACGAGGATACGCGACGTCGTGTCTCTCGTCGGTCTCATTGAAACTTCCGGCGCGGTGGTATATACGTCGAAGGGGAAGCAAAAGCGTCTCTGGAGCCGCACGTTTCACAGTCTCGCTTAGAAGTGACGGCTATTCTCTCGTTACATATGCGCCTTTGTATTCATATACCTACATTTCACTACGGTGGATATATTTATAATGGTATATTATAATACAATTATATAAATATTACAAAATCGTTGCAATAAGATAGGCACAGAAAGAAATTGATCTATACGTTAAAGAAAAAGAATACGTGCTTTAAAAAATTGTTTTTCATTAAGGGGCCAGTCCAATTTGAAAATTTCTAAAAATCGAAAGCCAGCACGACTTGAAGAAATCGACGATGATGAGCAATCAGGAGGGATTTTCTACGGTGCAGGAATCGCCGATTGAGTTTAGGTAAGAGCTTTTCATAGTATGAACTTCAAACGCGTTTTTCTCGAAACAACGTTTTCAAAATCTAGCTCTATTGTATCTATAAAACTATATAACCGGTTCTCTTGAAATTTGAACCATATATTGTAAATATGATTTGCAACAAGATGACCCTCGATGGTTTAAACATTTTGATTTGTACTCTTTTTTTGCGAAAAACTGCGAAAAAACGCGTTTTTTTACTTTTTTCGTTTTTCATCTGCCACTTTTTTATTTTTTGATAAAAGTTTATATCCGAGGGTCATTTTGTAGCTGGTGTCATACTGAATCTAATGGATTTTGGTTTTTTTGTTTCAGACAAGCCGTTGCCGAGTTGTGATGGAGCTACCTAGCCCACCTATTTTTGAGGCGTTACGTTAAACTATAGTTTTTGTACTTAAAAGTAGATAAAAAAGAATTAACATCTTAAAAAAATGTATTTCAAGACTTTATTTATCAAGCCCAACAACTTTTATATTCATATCTTTTATAAAACTCAAAAAAAATTGCGAAAATAGCCTTTTTTCGTGGCTCCAAAGTGGACTGGCCCCTTAATATATATATATATATATTAGGGTGGCCCTTGATATGGGTAAAAAAAAATTGATCGCGCCGCCCTCCAAAACGGTTCCGAATAATGAAAAAAAAAATCTACGCGAAGCCCCAGCTATGTCCGTTAAGAGGAAGGCGTGCCTGTAAAGGCCTGCATAGACTACGACACTTATTGCGACACAAATGTCTGACACTAATGTCCGTTCTGTTCACACATAAGACGGTTTCGGTGTCCCAGAAAGTGTCTGTACTGTGATGTCGCTACACAAGTGTCTCAGGTGTTCACACACAAAACTACTGACACAGCTGCAGTACCCGCTCGGACGCTATGGAGAAACGCCGTGCGGCGGCAGCCGTAATTTCGTGCGCTGTTATTAAGGCGCTACCAGTGCGACACTTTAAAAAGATCGATTTTTTTTGCCTTTTTCGGCAGTTTATTCTTTCAAGAATATCATTATCATTTAAATTATATATGTCAATATCATTTTATCTTGCAAAAATCGATAGTTAAATCTCTAAACGCATTTTTCTCGAAATGAGATTTTTCAAATATGCTGACAGTGTAACTCAAAGAGATCCGATTGACTTGAAATTTGAACTGAGTACTCTTGAACATATTTACTCTACAATGACGTAGGATATTTTTAATTGGATGAAAATTGACGATTTGGCATTGAAAAAAACGACCACTTTATAGGCAAGAAAAGAGACTTTTTTCATAACTACGCTATTTTGTTAGATTTTGATATTTTTCAAAAATCCTACGTTATTGTACAGGAAATACCTTCTAGTTTAACGACCTTTTTTTCCTTTTTCGGTTTCAGCGACTCAATCAGCCGGAATCATGTCAGCGGTGGAGGAACTTTTTTTTGCGCCTGCGAAGGCAGCGCATTAGTCGCTTGGATCTCAATATTTACCTATGAAAAAATTATTTAATATAGGTCAAATATATTTTTAATTTTCCAAAAGATTTAATTGAGTACTTTTCGTCCAAAAAGTCCTGAAAATCACCCAAATTTCCAGCGTTCACACTGGTATAGCCCCTTAAGCTGTGTTCTTAAATTATGAATTTTTCTGCCAACTTTAGCCGATATTGTGCCAAACTGTTCTGCCAAGCATTGAAGTGCTGCCTGTTTTTTTACGCTATTTTTTATAATCAGCACAACATATTTGCCAAAGTTCAGTTCAAAAATATCAAATTTTTAATGCTCTCCTTGCTCCACGTAATGGCCATTTTGATTTAACGCGGGTCGCGAGTGTCTGGATAATTTCGCGCCGGTTCGAAAACTTGGACACTGCCGCGGACACTCCGACACAACCTGTTCACACGGCGCTCGACGCGACACCGAGCGAGATGTCGCAATAAATGTCCCGAGATCAGACAGTGGTGTTCACACACAGACACTCGATGTATACATTGAGTGTATACACCAAAGTGTCGTAGTGTAAACCTACCTTAAGCATGAACTTAGATTTAAATATCAATTTTTCTTCATGATTGGAGAAATTTCGATTTTTTAAATCCAGTTTATTTGTCAATTTTTTTTTAACTTTCCGAAGCTATTGTATATTGGTATTCAATATACAGATCAAATAATAAGACCCTCCATACTAGATTTGATGAGCGTTCAGTTTTACCATCCTATTATTTTGGAACAATAGTTCGATTTAGCTGCTGTCGAACGTTTTTAATCACACCAAAATCAAACTTTACATTTGCATCTTGCCAGAAAAATCTATTAAGTACGAAGGATATAAATTCACGATAAACCATTCACATCGAACTTCCGGGTTGGCCAGAATTGTTTTTTTTTAAATTTTGTTAGAAATATTCCTTGCGTGCTGAGATACAAACATATTAATATTTCACTGAGATCAGACTTCCAGTGCTGTGAATAAAAAATGTATTTGAATATGACTTTCGCAAAAATGCATAGGGACATTTTAAACTTGGGAGGATTTTAAACTTGGCGAGCTTGTTCGTTTTATTGAAAACAAAGAAATTATTTATTCGCACAAGTCATCCAGTTGGTCGGAAAAAACATAATATTTAAAAAATGTACACATAAGGTATCGATACTGGTACGTTCCGTACGAATTTATTTATTTAAACCACAGAAGTATCGCGTTGAAAAATTAACAAATAAACTAGATTTAAAAGATCGAAATTTCTGCAATCATGAAGAAAAATTGATATTTAAATTTAAGTTCATGCTTACAGGCACGCCTTCCTCTTAACGGACATGGCTGGGGCTTCGCGTAGATTTTTTCTTTATTATTTAGAACCGTTTTCGAGGATGGCGCGATCAACTTTTTTTTACCCATATCAAGGGCCACCCTAATTTATATATATATATATATATATATATATATATATATATATATTACATACAGTCTTCAAGTACTGTAATATGAATGAAAATGCAGCTAGGATAGATATAAGTAAGATCAATGTAAAATAATTTATGTAAATGAGAAGAATTTATGCAAACACCCTTAAAACGGGTATACCAGAAATAAAATACTACTACTACTACTATTATATTTAATTATTATATCAACATATTTCCTTATATTTATTTACAACCTTCTATGAATTACTATATTACAATACTTTATTTTATTCAATTAGAATTCCATTCAATTCAATTCAATTAGAATTTTATTCAATTATATTAATTATTATTTTAATATGTTTAGCATTAACTAAATATATAAGTATCAAGATGTTTTTTTCATTCGTATATATACTTATTAACTTGAAACAAATGCAGACGTTCATTTTGCGGACAGTACCGTCATTTGAATGGCCTTTAAATAAACATTCTAGCATTCATCTAAAGCCGATGATGAAAAACATATTTAGGTTTATATAATGTTGATCATGGGGACAATTGGCTACTATGCGGACGGTCCTCGAAGTCGAATGTCATAAAAATGACTTTACCCCTTATACATTTGCGTATATTGTGGGCTCTGCGTATACATGCATACTGCGTACAAGTGGACGTATGAATTTTATGCGTCAGCAGCACGCATATGCGCCCTCGACACTGGGACGTAATAATGAGCCGACAGCGAGCGAGAGTAACAGTGCAATGCAAACGAGGGGGGAATGCGCTCGTGGAATTGTGAATAGAGAATGGCCCAGACCCTCGTTGCATTTGTTTATCAATGGTGGTAACGCGGCTCGAAGCGAGGCAAACAAAAGGGCCGTAACAGACGTCGCAACGCGAGCGTCGAAACGTCCGTTTCAGGCCCTTTTCTCTGCTAACCGATGATGACACCTATATATATATACACATACATACATACATACATACACATGTGTAGCAACCTTGACAGTTGCGCTTCGTATCCCCTTTGCCAAGTTCTACAGGGTGTTGAGGCAAACGTCAGAATTTGTCAAGGAGGTCCGAGCTTTCGCCGCAACGACTTCCGGTATTTTGGCTCGAGAGAAGTTGTTCTCGCGTTTACGGGGTCTTTTGGGACTATGGGGTCGGTACTGTGATTTTAGTTGGGATGGAGAGTACTAATTGGAAAAAATCATCTAGCGGAGGAGATGGGGCGGAAATTCATTTTTTGTTCGTTGTATGAAGGGGTGCCGGGAGTTATAATTGTAAGAATAATGAGAATACTGTTTGACGTACAATATTTATGGGTACTAGATATTGGAAATATTTGTTCCGGGTCGATAAGAATAAATAATGATATATATATAATATGTTACGTATGCATTATTGTAACATTAGACAAGATTCCAAAAAACAAAAGTATACTAAGATAAAATGTGTTTATGTGTAAATAAACAGGTTGTCATTTGGTACAGCATTAGTTTTTTAAATTTGATTTGTATTATATTATATTATATTTTATTTAAATACTATTCTTATACAGGGTCGCAATCATGAGGCGCTCGTGAGTTTTATAAGGGCCTGGCCGCACAAATTTTCTAACCAAGAAAAATATGTTCATTGGTTTTCCAAGACTTTATTGAAAAATAATATAGCAAATTTTTGTGACGAGTAGTGTTTGCCCGAAAAAGTTAGCCATTCTGGAAAAATTCTAAATTCTATTCCGACTATTCTATTCAACAGAATGAAGATAATCAAATTCGCAGTATGAAACACTCTGAAAAAAACTTTTTTTTTTGTTGAAAATGCATCTTCGATATTTAAAAATGCATCTTTGATATTAAAAACTATATATTTTTATTTTTAATATGTCGACGGATACATTTTTTTCTCTCCAATCTACAAATCTCAAATTATATAATTATACATCATTTTTTCTCTCGCTCATCGTCCGTTACTTCCGACCCCTTAATAGCCAAGAGTGAGCCTCACTCATCCTGCCTCCATTTCCATCCTCCACTTTGTTCATCCTGTAGATTCGAGGATTAATAAAAACCCCTTCCCGGAAGATTCAAAGTTATTCAAAGTTTCAAGAAACATTGTAGAACTCAGTCGTGAATAGACGAGAGTTTGCGAAGTTCCAGCCGAGGTAGACGTAGCACGGAGTTGAATAAAGGACTGCACTGTATTGCGTCCAAGAGCTCGCGGATGATTACACGTGTGTGTGCATATATATATATATATATATACAGGGTGTCCCAGAATTGAATGCGTTCACCGAAATGAGGGGTTGGGGGTGAAATTCTGAGTCGATTGATATACGCATGTATGGGTCTCAGATCAACCCCTGAATTATTATTAATTTTTAAAGGCGGGCGCACCTGATTGGCCCGCCTTTAAAAATGCATAATAATTCAGGGGGTAATCTGAGACCCATACATGCTTATATAAATCGACTCAGAATTTCCCCCCCAACCCCTCATTTCAGGGAACGCATTAAGTTTTGGGACACCCTGTACATATATATCCCAGCGCATGCATAGTAGCCATTAAGCGGTCGATGAATCGATTTCATCGAACGCGTGATAGAAGTTGCGGGCGGGCGTCCCGCGGAGGATCGCGAGTCAGCCTAATGAACGTAAATATCGTGACGAGAGCATACGACAACGACGACGAAGAAAATATACATTGGAGTGTAACGCAAAGAGGGAGAGGAGGACCGCAAGGAGACTTCTCGGTAAACGTGACGCGATGAAGATGAATGTTCATTGATGGATTTTCCACGAGCTCCTTCTCCCTTCATTAGTCTCTGGCGTTCGTCGCGATATAATTTTACCTCTCACCCTCCACCCCCGTTCTGCCCTCCACCGGCTCTCGTCCCCTTGTTCCCCATGCCATCGCACATCCACTCATATACATCTGCACAATTAAAATATACTTATATCGTGATCGATGACAAGCGAACGGTCGAGAACTGGATAACTTCGTGCCTCGACACGGATTTATATACGCCCTTTCAATTGTCAGCGTGTACGGTAAAAATGTTCAGTATACTTTTAGTTTAAATAATTTTTATTGCGTATAATAATAATGTAGACTTGAGTTATTAAGGAATAAGGTATATAAATATGCTGCATTTATCTATATTATTATGATTAGTTATTAAATATATAATATTATTTATTATTTATAGGTTATTATTATTGTTACTAGCTATTATAATATAGATATATTATATTATTTATTATAGTGAATTATCTATAATTAATGGTATGTTACATAATTATTATATAAGTGTATATAAAATACCACATAATTATATAATTAATTATATATTATTTATATATTGTATTATTATTTATAGTTATTATTTTTTTTTATCCTATATATATTATTGTCGTACAACGTCGCGTGCGCTGCTCGCTAATGATCGCCGATCATTTAAAAAAAGACATTCCCACCGGTAAAAGTACATTTTTACGTGAGTGTTTTCCTCGTGGATGAATTTTTCGTGTTTAAATCCAAAAGTGCTGTGAATGCATTTTTATGGATCTTTACCGCAATTCTGGTACAATATCCAAATAAGAGGTGCTCATCGTTCTGTAATAATTCTGTAATACTCCTGAGAGGATGAGGTCATCGAGAAAGAACTGTTGAATCCAGCCGTGTCCATTTGACAGCGCGAAGTTTTTGAGTAGATGCCTCTAGTCATATTGCATATATGGGTACGCTTAGACATAATACATATATATATATATATATATATATATATATATATATATATATATATATATTGTACGTGTTTACGGGTATTTATATGAGCGTGTACCGAAGCGAATAAAATTGAAAGTAATGCGTGCCTGTTACCTCTCAATCGGCGTAAATCTGTATATATGTATATACAAACGCACGTTAGCGTATATGGACAACTCCCACGCGAGATCGAGACCCTTGGCGGATTCACTTTGTAAATTGACATCGCGCAATACGCGTCGCTAGTCGCGTAACACGCAACAAGGGAGAGAGAGAAAATAGGTAAACCGTGTCGTTTTAAATGCATATACAGGGTGACCACTACAGAGACGCCGTGCTATTTTTAAGGGTCTTTAAGGAGAATAACATGATTTTGAACGGAATTGGAAAGCCTCTTAAAAAAATCAGCCCATTTTTGTGATTTGTATTTTTCAGAAAAATTGAACATTTTGGAAAAAAATCTAAATTGCATTCTGAGTATTATGAAGAGATTTATCGAGAAGAATAGAGAAGAATAGAGAATAGAGAAGAAGATTTATCGAGAAGAGAATTATGAAAGATGCATTTTAGAGTGGATGACTGGAATTTAATTATATTTTAACGTGTTTTTCTCAAAATGACTTTTTTTAAGTCGGTGACCTCGATATCTCAAAAATCACTGCACCGATCTACTTCAAGTTTAACAAGCTTCTTTTCTATTGTAAAAGGCAGCGCTTGAACGGAGTAATTTTTTTTCGATACATCGTTTATTTTTTTTGACAATGTAAATAGAGCGTTTTTTAAATCAAAATTCGATACTTTCACTTTAGACGACGGCCATTTTTTTTAAATCAATATTTTATTAAATCCTCCGTCCAAGCACTAGACAATTTCATGGAAAAAATTAATGCGTTTGATTTTTTTTTTTGAATGATTTGTTTCCGAGTGGTCGGAAACCAATGTAAATTACTAAATATAAAAGATACATAAAACCATACTCTTCAACCCTCCGCGGTCATCCGGGGTCAAAATGTCCCTAAGCGCAACTTTAAGCCAAAATTGCTATAAGTTGTTGGGTTTGTTTGGGTGACTGACTGGTGTGCCTTCTAAAGGGGCTTTGGGGTAACCCTTTGTAAGACTAGGGTCGGCCGTGGAGCTATTCTTTTCCTTAAACTATTTCCCACTATCGAGCTATTTTTTTCCTTAAACTATCATATCTCAAGAGTATCACCCTAAAATTTTATGAAAAAAGTTTAAAAATTGCAAGAGTTATGATTTTTCAAGTAAAAAAGAGCTTCTCTTACGCATTGGCCCCTAGCTGCTTTTTTTTCGTCCGTTTTAAATTCAATAAAAATATAATGCTAAGAATGCAACATTTTAGAATGTTCAAACTAATATCCTGAATTTTATGAGTCATTCGAAATTATACGGTCAACGCAGCAATCTTTTTAAGCATGGCTGGGGTCATTGCGACCCCCTGTGACCAGGGTGAAGGGTTACTATAAAAACAAAATTTGAAAATCTGCACACGTTTTCCCAGAAAAAAATCCTTTTTTTTCGGCCGCGAGCAAGGTGTTAACCTGTCAAAAAAACGTTTGTCAAGAGTGTTTCGTATTCGGAATGTATCTCTATTCTGCAAAACTCAATATGGGATTTTGATTTTTTTCTCACAACTCTCAATTTTTTCCTGGCAAATACCTACTGATTACAAACTGCGCTATATTATTTTTCGAAGAAGACTCGAAAAACGATCAAATGTTATATTTTTCTCGGTGGAAAAATCTCTGCGATAGGCTCGAAAAAAAAACACATGACCACCTTATAATTGTCACCCTATATATAAATATGTACATACAGTGTGACGCAGAAGTGAATGCGTCCCGTGAAATGGCGGGTAGGGGGTGAAATTCTGAGTCGATTGATATAAGCATGTGTGGGTCTCAGATCAACCCCTGAATTATTATTCATTTTTAAAGGCGAGCCAATCAGGTGCGCCCGATACGCGGGCTTATCGGGTGCACCTGATTGGCTCGCCTTTAAAAATTAATAATAATTCAGGGGTTGATCTGAGATTCATACATGCTTATATCAATCGACTCAGAATTTCACCCCCAACCCTTCATTTCATGGAACGCATTTAGTTCTGGAACACTCTGTATATACACACACACACACACACACACACACACACACACACACACACACACACACACACACACACACACACACACACACACACACACACACACACACATATGTATACATATATATATGTATGTATGTATGTATGTATGTATATATGTATGTGTGTGTGTGTGTGTGTGTGTGTGTGTGTGTGTGTGTGTGTATGCGTATATATATATATATATATATGCATCCCGCTTTTTGCGCTTTCTCTCTCTCTCCTTCTCTGTGCGTGTGTTGAGTGTGCACACGTCATACCGTGTGTGTAATCGTATTGGCGCCACGTTACAAGCCGATGAGATGATTACGCATCCGCGTCGCTGGCCGCGCGAGTAATAAGAAAGAACGAGGGAGTGAGAGAAAAGAAACAGCAAGAGAAAGGATAAAAACGTGTCGACTCGCGGGAGACCAAGTCGCGCGTACTTTTTCTATTTTCGAGCGCCCGCGAGGCATTCCACAACTAGAAATATCTCGTGTGAGATGATACTCTCGCGGATGCAACGCGATGGTCCATCCCGCGGTCTGGCGTCGTTGCGCTCTGATCTGGCTAGGCGAGAGAGGGGACGGAGACAAAAGAGGTTGATTATTTGGCTATAGTGCCCTGTCATTCTGCCGGGGATTGATCGAGCTGTGTTCATTTACCAGGCTATGGAAATACGGGAAGGGGAGGAGACAAAAGGAATTGACTCGGTTGGTTGATTGCTCGGGGAAAGTAACCCGTCATTTTACAGAGGAATCGATTGAAGTGTTATCAATTCAGCGGAGTATAAAAATAATAGGGTTGTAGATTGTAGAAGCAAAGGGGTTCGGGAAAAATACTCGAGTTAATTCTTATAACTGTTGTTATTCGCAATGCCGAACGTTGAGTGTCGACAGAGCTAAAAAAATCATTATCAAATGGTTGTATTTTCGAATTTTATTCATTGTTTAATTATTATTTTATTGTTTAATTATTTCTTTACGTATATATTTTTCTGATGTTATCGTTTTATATGAAACAAAACGTTTACTATTTTTTTCTTCGTATTACTTCTACTAATTATTGAATTATTGTGGCTATTATTTAATCATTCGTTAATTAGTTTTAACATATGTTTATTACATTCCGGCTTGTCTCTGTTACTGAACTCTTCTTTTTATATTTATTTTCACTTCAACTTTAATTTCAATTTATATATTAATTTTTATCTGAATATCAATTTTAATTTTAGTTTTAATTTTAATTTCTATCATGTGAATTATTATAAGTTGTCTCTTCACCAGCTAATGAATTATATAAATTTTCATTTCATTTCCGTTCTTTTTTCTGTTTCTGTCTGTCTGTCTGCCTCTCTCTCTGTCTCTCTCTTTTGCTGCCCTTCTCTTTTTTCCTCTCTAATACACATATCGCATTTTCCCGTCGCCGTGTCGCTTGAAATCTCACGATCGTTCACATTCCTGGTCGGTGATGATGCACCGCGGCCGCAGCATGCCGGCCACTTTGCCCGCTCCTCGCACGCAAACTTTTAGCTCATGTGTGCACGTGTGTGTGTGTGTGAGTGTGCAAATTCGGCATGCCGGTCTCGAGCCTCACACGGGAGAGAGAGAGAGAGAGAGAGAGAGAGAGAGAGAGAGAGAGAGAGAGAGAGAGAGAGAGAGAGAGAGTGGGAGAGAGATCTCTGATAGAAGCCCTCACCCCTATCTCTTGCTCTTCCGCGCTTCTTCATCTTTCTCGCTGAGAGCCCGCGATTTTGCGAGTGCGGCGCCCCGGGAAGATATCCCACATGGAGTGTAGCCAAGAGTGAGAAAGAGGGAGCAGGGGGAATGGGGCTTGATTTGGCCGCCAGCCAAGGAATTCACGTGCATTTTTCCATTCATAACCGGCTCTCGGGCGTTCTATATTTGGGTCAAAAATCTCCCGTACTCGATCTCCCGGAAATTTTATCAGCCCCGATCCTTTCAGGTCTTCTGGTGCAGTCTTCCCATCGACCCTGTAAGGATACTCGCGGAATTCCCGGACCCGCGGCACAAACAGTTCACACGATGCTATGTTTTTTGCAATTTGATATAACAACGATTTGGGAACAATATGAAAATAGTTATTAATTGATAACATGAAAATAAAGTCGTAAAAATAATTTGTAATTAATAATGTAGGAAAACAAAATCAAGACAATTTTTTTAAGAAGAGCATCAGTTAAGTCAGGTCAAGTGACACTATTTTGCGTTTACGATCAAATATAAGAATGATTTGGGATAAATATGAACATAATTAATAATTGATGGTATGAGAATAAAATGGTAAGAATTATTCGCGATTATTAATGTAGGAATAAAAAACCAGAAGAATTCATTTTTTTCAAGAACACCATCAATAAAATACTTTTTCGTTTCGAATTAAATATAAGAATAATTTATGAGAAATATAAAAATAGTTATTAATTGATAGTGTGAGAATAACATCGTAAGAATTATTCGTAATCGATAATGTAGGAATAGAAAATAAGGACAATACATTTTTTTAATAACAACATCACTAAAGTCAGTTCAAATTATACTTTTCGTTTAAAATTCAATATTAAATAGATTTGGGAGCAACGTAAAGATAGTTATTAATTAGTATGAGAATAACATCGTAAGAATAATTCGAAATCAATAATGTAGGAATAAAAAATCAGGACAATCAATTTTTTAAGAACAGTATCAGTAAGGTCGGTGCAAATGATACTTTCTAAAAATGTGTCATTGCGAATGGATTGTTCTCTAATGAAAATAACTTATTTTTTAAATAATAACCTAAGTTGGGTCATTTTAAACGACAGTTTGTTGATTCTCGATTATAAATGTATCGTTTTTTAATCAAAAGATTTATGTGGAAACATAAAATTCACAATTCACATTCACAATTCCGAATGTACCATTCTTCAAATTTCATTTATGTGTCATTTATTCATAATTACACGAGTAAATTCACATAGGAAAAATACTACTTTTTTCGCTTACAATTGAAAAACTTCCGTTCACAAAATTCAATAAAATCACTTTTGAAGGGCAATATAAAAAAGCCAATAAAAAATGTTTGTTTTCAATTTTACTTTTAAAAATAAACCGTTCTCTACGCAACAATTTATTTCGAATGTGAATAATTTTCCTCGCCCGTACTGGCACTCTAACAATTCGCAAGAGTCAACGTACTCGTGCACCGACGCGACAAAGTCCGTATCGCTAATACGTTCGAAGATAACAATTTTTTACCCCCCCCCCCCTCTCCAACGCCCTGTTTTTTTTCGTCCCGCTGTTTCATAAAGAACCGTGGAATGTCTACGGTACACAAAAGGCACTCGTGACTATTTGCGACGGCACATTGTGTTCCCCTTCGTGAAATTACGTACCTGCACACCTACAGCCTGGCAAACACACATACCTATGCGTTTCCATACACATATGTCCTACGCAGCCTCAATCTGTCGTAACTTTAAAATCATTGACGTTGTTCTCAACGAGTATTAACACTTGTGCAAATCTTGAAACAGCTGTTTACTTAAACTCGTATATACGTGTGTGTGTGTGTGTGTGTGTGTACTTATAAATATATATGCATAGGATGAAAAGTCCGTCGTCGTGTCGCATTTTTACAGACGGATCGAAAAGAGAATTCAGTCAATATCAGCTCTCCTTTTTGCCATGTCGCAGTGACACTTTAATGTGACGAATTTTTTTTTCTGCCGCCACATCGCGACAGGAGAACCATCAAAATATTCGTGTTTGAAAATCATGAGCGGAAAAACCGGCAGAGATGTACACTTGATTGTACCCGAGGTAAAAATGACGAAATTGTATCACTGTTATTATTTTTCTTAATATTATCATTACTATCATCGATTATTATTATTACTATTATTATTCTCACGATCATAATGATGATTGTTGATTTTATCATCGTCATCATTATTATCATCGATGATCATTATTTTTATTATTATAATTGAGGAGCTGGCGAACAAAACTGGATTCGTCCAAACGTAAAATTTTTTTCTCTCTATTTTTCGTGTTGTTCAAGCACATCTTGATTATCTCCCGAAATATTTTGAATCGAATCCGCCTCTGGATACTTCAAAATTTGGCAAAAACTGTATTTTTGAGCGAAATAACAATTTTCAGACACAAAAATAAATTAAAAATTTAATAAAAATTCAATTTGACGTAGTGCGGACAAGTCTGGTTGTGTTTGTCAGCGCTTAATTGTAGTCATTGTTAACATCAATGATTATCATTGTTGTTATTATTCTTATCATCATGGTTCTTATTATTGTTGCTATTATTATTATTATTTTTTACTCCTGCTAGTACAACTACTTTTATTACTATTATTCTCATGATCGTGATTGTTATTTTTGTTACTATCATTATTATAAATGTTATCATTAGTATTAGTACTTATTTATGAGTTAATTAATTAGTTATAATTATTAGTAAATTATTTTTATTTTAATTTTTAATTTTTTAAATTTTCTTTACATTATTACAGTACATTATTATTATTATTATTATTATTATTACTATTACTATTATTACTATTATTGTTATTTGACACTTTACAAGAAAAAAAAGTTTTCGACAATATTTCTCGCGAGGGCAGGTCTTGAAATATACCCAAGTCAATATTTTTGTCGATTAAAAGAAAAAGTATCGAATGCCCGCAAAGCCAGACATACACGTAGATATATTTTCCACGTATTACACAAGAGAACAGCTGACATTCTCTTGGTCCCTCTCTCTCTCTCTCTCTATCCCTCTCTCTCTCCCTCTCTCTCTCTCTCTCTCTCTCACTCCCTCTCTCTTTCTCTCTCTGTTTGATCGGAAGGAAAAGACGTTTCTGAGTCACGTGAAATTTAATGAGAAACGTCAGAAACACTTCCACTCGTTAAATTTATGAAACGTATATTTTCAATTATGATTATATCGAAGGTATCGCTTCGTACGCGATATACGACGAGAACTCGTCATACGGTAAAAAAAATAAATTATAATAATGATAATCATGATGATAATAATAATGATACAGCGAATAAATAAATATGTAAATGATGATTATCGGGACGTCGAGAGATTATATCAGGCAGCGAGTGGGTGAGGAATGTTTTGAGTTTTCTCGCGAGACGATTACACAAACAGTTTATCTTGTTTTATGAATATTGTATATACCTCTCTCTCTCTCCCTCTCTCTCTCTCTCTCGGCGCAGAGTTCCGATGAGAGGATTAGTATATTTCCGTACTGGAATGAGAGACTTCGGATCGAAATTATTTTACGGCGAGCATCCCATACAGATATGTTAACGCGGCGTCGAGGATTGGAAGCCGCGCCAAGGGATGCAGTTTGTTGATACGACTCTTGCCAGACACTCGTGGCTATTTGACGCGAGGAATCCGCTAATTGTCGCTGCTATATTTGAAACCTCGGGAGCGCTTACGAGAGTACGATTCAAACACTCGCTCTTCTTCAACTTATATTTTGCACACGTACACTCATCCCCCCCCCCCCCCGACATATTTACATATACGTGCAGTGCCGAGTGAATAAATGGGTACGTTATCATACGCCTCGGAACGGGGTTATCGTACCCGGTATTCGGAGCCACAATGTGCGATCGTTCGATATTCGAAAATATTCTGCAGCATTTGTCGAACGATGAAAAAAAAAAAATACGCGGAATTGATGAGCAATCATTGAACGTCGATGTCCCGACGGATTCGTGAGTCTGCCTTATCACTTCCGATCGCTATCGTTATCTCTGGTCTTTTTCGCTTAGTGAGAAAAATAATAAATTTATAAGTAAAATTATTTTTTTTAATTCATTATACATTTTTTATTTATTTATGGAATTTCTAACTCAATAATAAATGTATTGATTTATATAGAAATATTTATATATATATGGGTGGATATATGTGTATAGATAGCAGAGACGGAATACAGTGTGCACAGCAATGATATATTATTATTGAAACAACGACTTGATCGCCTTGATTCGCCCGTATCGATTGCTCGCCCCGATAATCGATAAACCTACGCCCGCGAGAAACCGCGATTGCTGCGTCGCGTCTCCCGACTCTGGCTATCCACACTTTGCGGTTCTCGTCCTTGCCGAATAGAGAAGCAACCGCAACAGCGACACAGCAGTGGCACGGAATTAAGCGTATATATATACACTTTCATTTGATTTAATTATAACACGTCTACTATTTTTTTACTACTATTATGTGTATATATATGACAAGTGTTACATGCAAACCCTAGTATATAATACAATATGTACAAACACACTGATTATAATATATATGTATTGTGGTTATTAATATTGCTGCGTATAAAATTGTATACTACTAATATTAGTGTTATATAATCAATATATAGTACATAGTACATAATAAATATGTATTAAATTCACAGCGCGTAGTTATACAGTAGTGTCTTTGTAATCATTGTATTATAATATTTACTATTGTCCGCATTTAACACTTGTCATATGTGTGTGTGTGTGTGTGTGTGTGTGGGTGCGCGCGCGCGCGCATGTGTGTGTGTCTACACTTCCATTTAATATGATTATAAGACCTGTTCCATTTTTTACTACTGTTATTAGTTTAAAGTACTTATGTGTATATCGGGCTCGGTATCGGTCAAGAGTTCTCGATCACTTTGGAAAATTGCAAAACTATATTAGAATAACATAGGTCATTTTATAGAGCTAGTAATATCTTCGTTACAATTTTGTAATTAAAAATACATCTCTCATAATCATACTTTATTGTTTTCAATTAAATTATACAACATTTGCCTTTGAATAAAATTTTTCGGTTATTTGAAGTGATTAAAAACCTTTTACCAGTACTGTTTACACACACACACACACACACACACACACACACACACACACACACACACACACACACACACACACACACACACACACACACACACACACACACACACACACACACACACACACACACACGCACGCACGCACGCACACACACCCACACACACACGCACGCACACGCACGCACGCACGCACGCACGCACGCACACACACACACACACACACACACACACACACACACACACACACACACGCACGCACGCACGCACGCACGCACGCACGCACGCACGTACGCACGCACATACTTCGCTTAATTCCGTTTCCCTGCTATGTTAATAGTGATTAATACTGATTTACCCTTTTTTCTTTGGTGTTTTTCTCGAAACTATTTTACGAAGCGGTGTAAGTCGCATCTCAAAATCCTCCGATTTACTTGAAATTCGGAGAGAACACAGTTTATAACATTTTCTATCGTCCGACCAGATGGTTTTTCAATATGTATGTATATCCATTAATTAAGTTCGATTCCCACCAAAACAAACAACTTCGATCATGGGTCCATGATTGAAGTTGTTTTTTTTGCTGAAAATCGAACGTTTTTCTACAAATTGACCTTTTCGTAATTTTCAAAACATAAAAAAAGTATCTGGTCACAAAAAAGTTTTGTTACTCATACTAAACGTACATTTTTTACATTTTTCATTTGCGATCACCGGGTGGTGATCGATAATTCGAACGATCGATATTCAGAAGGACCGAAATTTCGAATTCAGTAATGACGAACGTTCCAATATACATAGGTCAATCTTGCGATAGTCTGTAAAATATTTAATCGAAATTGTGAATACAAAAATGTCGAAGTTGATTTGTAGCGAAAGCAAATATCAGATTTACCAAAATAATGAGAGATATAATTATCGATTCGCTTGTATATGTACACCAAACAATTCGAGACGCCAAATCATCGAATTGTAAATATTACGACAGTCTACAATATCGAATTCATTAAAGCGAAGGACCAAAAAGTCGATCAGTTAAAACAGCGATGGGCCAATCTCGGGATCGAGCAATACTACTTGCGCATCAGAATGAAGACGGCAGATGGCGTTAGTGGTCAGTCAGATCAGGCAGCCATGCCATGTTCGCCATTTCAGACCATCCGTCATTTGCGTTTCTAAGATCTACACAATCGAAGTTTGTAGGTCTCGATATAAGGCTTTTTGCTATCGACGGTATTACGAATATTAGATACTCACTTTTTTCTATTTCGGAGATACGAATGGTTGTAGATTGTTCGAATTTGTACTTGTATGACTCAAACTGCAGACTATCTGAATACATGTTCTCGAATAAATAATCTTTTGGTGTAATAGTTATTCGAATTCGTTATCGGTTAAAGGATAAAACTTTGAATAATTTGACCTTCGTTATTTTGAGAGTTCATAATTCTGTCGTTTCGAAATCTTTGTCGTTCTATATTTGGTCATTCGACATTTTGACCCCCACTCCGCGATCACCCTAGTTCTCACAACTAATTGTATCGACGGCCATGCGGCATCCGCGGCACTTCGTTTAAATAAAAATAACTTAATTATTTATCGATATTTACACTAACAAAAAAATCTTAAGCTTGGCAAGACTCTGTATTAATCGAGTGTAAAATCCCGACCTGGCCATCTGAATACTCCAATC
>OZ023317.1:22036243-22071243 GCA_964007375.1 Ophion obscuratus
CGACACAGGAACGTCCGCACGTGTGTATGCATAGCTGGCCATTCCTCCGTGAAAATCTCGGAGAGTTCTAATCCGGTGCTTTTGGCCACGGCGGAGGTTTTCTTGCCCGCGAGCCCATTTACATAACGATTTGGGTCGTTCGCGGACGCGAGGCACGTACACGGATTATAGAACACGAGCTTTCGTACATTCGAGAGAGCAGAGAGAGATTTGTGCATGAGGGCTCGTCCCTCTCGCGATTACGGTGCCAAAAATTTGAAAGCACTCTCTCTCTCTCTCTCTCTCTCTCTCTCTCTCTGGCTCTGTCGCTGTGTCCTCTCTCTCCCTCTAGGTAGGTTATGGTTACTCATATTATTTTTACTATAGCTTTTTCGTTATTTCATTAGCTATTTGATTACTTACATTATTTCCATTAGATATTTTTTTATTATCATCTTTATTATTTCATTATTATATTATACCTCTTACTTTTGGTCATTATTATTATTGCTATTATTTATACTTATTATTAGCTGCTATTATTTTTATGAAATGGTATGTTACTTTGTTTTGCCTGAATGTTACTGGGACATAATTAATCTCTCTCTCTCTCTCTCTTTCTCTCTCTCCTTTATTATCATCATTATTATTTCATTATTATACTATACCTCTTACTTTTGTCATTATTATTATTGCTATTATTTATACTTATTATTAGCTGCTATTATTTGTATGAAATGGCATGTTACTTTGTTTTGCCTGAAAGTTACTGGGACATAATAAATTCTATCAATTAATCTCTCTCTCTCTCTCTCTCTCTCTCTCTCTCTCTCTCTCTCTCTCTCCCCTCTCTCCCTCTCTCTCCCTTTCTCGCTCTCTCTCTAGCTCGTTCGCTCGTTCTCTTTTGTTTTGCCTCCCTCTGGCATGTCCATCGCACCTGAACCGGTGCCCGAAAACTTCTCGGCGCCTGGCCGTCGCAACTCGTCCGGCATTTCGCGAGTGAGGTAGGTCGAGCGATATATTCCCCCGCACTCTGCAACCGCAGTATTTTTACGGGCCGGTAAAGTTATTTTTACGGATCTTCCTCTCTCGTTGTCTCTCTCTCTCTCTCTCTCTCTCTCTCTCTCTCTCTCTTCGTCTCCCTCCTCTCTCTCGTTCTCTCTTTCTACCCTTTCCCCTCTTGTTAAACACAAGAAAAAAGGTCCTCGCCTCACGGGAGGACAAACGGCAGAGGGAGATTGCGCGGAAAGCACTCCTCGGGCAGAGAATTTGAAACAAATTGAGATGCGAAATAAATTGGCTCTTGGATAAAGTAGAAAGAGAAAGAGAAAGATAGCGAGGGAGAGAGCAAGAGAGAGAGAGAGAGAGAGAGAGAGAGAAACAGAGAATTAGATGAGAATGATAATAATATGTAAATTGAAAAAAAAATCATTAACATATTTGGATATTATAATATTTTGTTCTCAATCGCACCATATTACGCGTGCAATAAAAAAAAACATTTTTGTCTAGATTTTCGAAATTTATCGTCCTATTTGTAGTTTTTTTTTCTTTAACACTAACAAAGATAAATAAATAAATAAATAAAATCGAACTGATAATAACAGTACCGACTCCTTTTTTTTGTAATTTTCCAGAAAAACCTTTAGTTATTATCGAATATTCACAATCAAGACGTGCGAGTATAAATATTGTAGAATAGATACTTCCATATTGTTAATTTATTTTTTCAATGAGAGTTGAAAAACTTATCAGACCTTTTTGCCTCAATATTCTATGTCTATTCTATCGATCCTATTTTTATTCTATCTGACATTTTTTTTGTATTATTATTCTATTATATCATTTTTATTTTTATTCCAACTGATGTTTGTTCTATTATTGTTCTGTTCCATTAATTTTATTTTTATTCTATCTGGTATCTATCAATACTTTAGAATAACACGCTTAGTCCTAGCAACCAAGAAAATGATCGAGAGTTTCATAAAACATTTACGATTGTCAATTGTCCGGTATGCAACGAAGCTTTCAGCATCGAAACCGACAGCAAATCTTCACAAAGGTCTCACGCTGACGAATATCACTCGAGGCAAACGAATGCCCTGGCGGGAATATCAAATTTCGCCAACGCGTCCGCCCGCGATTGGTGGATTGCGCGCGGAAAACGTAACGCGTCCCAAATAGCTCGGAAGCAAGAATAATTTTAATAATAATAATAATAATAATAATAATAAAAAGTTATTGAGACTTTCGATAATCTACAGTCGCGGATGTCGTTATCAACGGGTCGCGAAATTCTCACTAATCTCTCCCGCTCTTTCCCTCCATCGCCTTTTCGTCCTTCTCGACCGGTGCGAACGGGAACGCGAGAAAAGACAGCGACAAAAACCGAGATAACGAGTTGCAAGATATTTTTCTCGCGAGATCTTTTTTCACGATAAGGCGAAAGAAAATTACTGCCTCGTGACGCACACGCGAAGCCTCATAGAGTCGCGTTATCGTGCTGTCCATTTTTGTATAAAAATCGTAAAATAAATAATTTGAAGGAAATTAACAAATTTCGATCTTACCTTTATGTCGAGATGGGCTACGTTGAAGGAGTGAAGGAAAGCTATACCGTCGAGAATTTGTCTAAGAAGTCTTGCAACCTGTCGTTCCTCCGGTACCTCGTCCCTGTCGAGCACCATTTGCAATTCGCCACCCGGAGCCCTTTGAAAGTACGAGACGAAAAAAACAAAATTAAATTATGATGCATTACAACAAGTTGGAGTTTATCAGAATTTTGATTACTGTAATGAGCAAATGTTTATTGGTTTCAAAAATTATTTTTGTTATAACTATTGTTACTGTCACTGTTGGCTTTACTATTATTATTATTATTTTTTATTATTATTTTATTATTATTTTATTATTATTATTTTATTATTATTATTATAGTTACTATTATAATTACTATTGTAATTGTAACTATACAACCAACTATTCCTATTATAATTACCAGTAAAATTATAATTATTTCATTATAATCACTATAATGTTTGCTACTAATATTATAATAATTGCTATAATCATTACTATTAATCTCATAACTACTCGTATTATTTTTATAATTATTATAGTTAATTCTGTTGTTGTTCCTGTTACGATCTCATTATTGTTATTACTTAATATCACTATTATTATATGTTCTGTTATAATTTTCAAAATTTATTTATTTAAAATAGTCCTTGATATTTTTTATGTTATCTATAATTTAGTACATACATTCATATATATGTATATAATTGGATTTCATCTATTTATTTTATCTTATGCACCTACCCCGGAGAATTAGGCTCGCTCTTCATCTAGACCGAAACAATAATACTTACTAATTAATAATACTCGCCAATAATAATACAATAATAATGATAACAACTACCCCTCAATTCTTAATTTCATAACTTATTATCATCATTATGATTGTCATTGCTGACACTCTCATTATCATTACTGTCATATGATTTATATTCTGTCATCTATTTTTCAATTGCTGTCACTTAATCGTTAAATACATTACAGTGAAAAAAGCTCACGAATTACACAGATATTAAGACCGACTATATATGTTTCTAAATATTTCGCTTTTTCGCCCTCTCAATTAACGTTATCCTACGACTTTGTCGAAAAAGGGGGGGGGGGGGAAACAAAAAAAACGTTTACATACAATTCGAGTACGAGAACCATTTCCGTATTGGTCTCGAAAACTTGGTGCAGGGAAACGAGTCGCGGGCAGTGCGCCGCGGCGTCCAGCACCGCGACCTCGTGAAGGGCCTCGGCTCTCAGCTCCTGGGCCCTTCGTCTCTTTCTCAAAAACTTTGCCGCCCACTGACGCCCGTTCGATCGTTCTCGGCATCTTCGTACGGTCGCGTATTTCCCTCTGCAATGATAAGAAGAAAAAAAATCATGTATATTACATAACGGCACATACGTATATCCGTACATATATATATATATATATATATATATATATATATATATATATATATATATATACTATATACACATATACATATATAATTAAATTAATGTGCACAAGAGTATATAAAAATTATACGAACGTAATTAGCATCGGAATAAAAATGGATATCCCTACTGCCCGATCGTGCGTTAAATCGGGACATTAAATCGGCGTTAATATATGAAGGGTGTTTCGTTTATATCGTGACAGGAAACTCGTTGGATGTATCTCTCGTCGTGAACGACGTAATACGCGACAATTTGTTGGCTTTTCCTGCTATATAAGAGCGCCGCGGCTGCAATTTAACGCCAACTCTCCATCGGTTACCCGCAGGAATAAAACTCGCCGTATAGGCGCGTAATAACTTTATGTAGGCTACATATATATATGTATATACATACATATATACGTGTGTATATATATAAGCGCATCCATGCAGCAAGGGCTCCGAGCAGCATCCTCAACCGGTGCATATGGTGGTTTTATAATGCACGCGCACCTAGCGCAAAAGGTCGAGCCCCTGCGGCGTTTTTAGATATATTAATAGGGTCATACCGAGCCACTAAACCGAGATTAATATCGAGGAGACTTCTGGACGAGTACAAATAGAGTATGTTCACGAATGTGCATGTGTGTGTGTGTGTGTGTGTTTAACTACTTCGCGGGAGTTTATTACCGGCTGCCTCTTCAGGTACTCTGTCAGGTGGCAGATATGTATTTGTGTACAGGGTGGCCCGAAAAGTGACGTCCAAAAGGAAAATCGAGATATCTTGGATCAATACGTACCTGATTAGGCCCCGTGCATGTTCTACGATATTTCTTAGTTGGCGAGAAAAAAGTATTCCATTTTTCTATAATTATCCGGGTGGGGGTCAAAACGTTGAATTGCCAAATATAGAACGACAATGATTTCGAAAGGACGGAATTATGAAGTCTCAAAATAACGAAGGTTAAATTATTAAAAATTTTATCTTTTGACCGATGACGAAATCGAATAAGTATTGCATCAAAGGATTATTTTTTCGAGGGCTGATTTATTCGATATTTATTTTCGCGATAAATCCAATTCGCGATTTTTGTATTCACAATTTCGATTACCTATTTTACAGACTGTTATAAGACTCATCTATCTATATTGGAACGTTCGTCATTACTGAATACGAAATTTCGATGCTTCTGAATATTGATCGTTCGGATTTCCGATGCCCAACCAATTTTCCTGCAGCATGAGTTGTTATTTTTACCTTTGGTGCGTGTACTTTCCTCTTGGAAGCCTCCGAACGCAATTGGGAGTCACACCTGTCACCACAGTGACAGGTGAAAAAAAAAACGATTTTTTTGCATTTTTTCTAAGTACACATGGTCAAGAATATTTCACTTTTCAATGCTTTCAAAAGTTCGCATTTATTGGTCATTTTTACATTTTAATCACTTATATTTTATATTCTAATCAAAGTAGGCTAATCAAGGCAGATATTAAGTAGAAACATTATACATAAAAATAAAAATAAACATTGCCACATAATTTCGGCATATCAGACTATACATTTTCTGTGTAAATATCAATTAAAATTGATTTGTAAATATCAAAAGCGTCCAGAATTAATTAAACTAGTGCAGATTCTCCTTTTAGTCGTCACTTTTCAACCACCCTGTATATATGTATACCTCGGTATGCTGAATGTCTTCCAATTGATATTATATATAGGCATGAAGACAAAGCTCTCCTGGTTCGATCCATCACATACAGCTATATCAACATTCGAATATGATTTTTCACAGCGAGGACCTGAGATTGCCCGACCCGCTATCTTCAATTCCCTAGAAAATGCGAAGATCTCGACGATCGAGCATACATTCAGCGCGACGAGGCTTGCTGTGAAGCGCGATCGAAGATATGAATTTGCCACATTTGAAAGCTGTGCACAGCGATTGAAGCAGGAGATGTCCTTTTTTCATAAAGGGCAATCGTTTTGATTTCCTCTCTCTCTTTCTCTCTCTCTCTCTCTCTCTCTCTCTCTCTCTCTCTCTCTCTCTCTCTCTCTCTCTCCTCTCCCTCTAATTACACTTGCCTTATGGTAATAGTAATTACTGGGTCGGATAAGAAACGATCTATGTATAGACGATGAAAGTTGACCTTGAAGACGTTCCACTTCGAGAGCAGTCCTCAAACCAGCCGG
Organism: Ophion obscuratus; assembly: GCA_964007375.1. NCBI lineage: Eukaryota > Metazoa > Arthropoda > Insecta > Hymenoptera > Ichneumonidae > Ophion > Ophion obscuratus. The sequence goes on from OZ023317.1 coordinate 22,042,403, forward strand.
ATGTGCTCATAGTCAACATTGCATAGATATAGCGGCTTGATAATGCCCTTGCGATACTCACATATATACAAATATACTTTGATTGATGAAAAATCGATTGGTGAAGTTGGCGAGAGCAAAAAAGGTGTATTGAAATCAGCAAACCCGTTTACGGAGCTTGGCATGGGAGAATAAAACTGACCGGGGATAATTCAGCAGTCGGTTCAATTTTGCGCATCACAAGGCCAGAAATGCGCTACTTTGTATGCAACTTCATCCATAGCATATATATTTATGTGTGTGTGTGTGTGTGTGTGTGTGTGTGTGTGTGTGTGTGTGTGTGTGTGTGTGTGTGAGTTTGTGTGTGTGTGTGTGTGTGTGTGTGTGTGTGAGTTTGTGTGTGTGTGTGTGTGTGTGTCGGTAAAACCGCATACGAAGTATATATGTGCATATATATGTACAAAAGATGCATGCCAGGTACACCGGGATGCAGAGAGTGTTCAGGTTCGAAACTGATGAGATAAGACGAGAAGCCTCCTTTGTTCCGCCGTAGAGCCATCAATGCCGGTCATGGCGGGCCACCGGGCATTCAGGTTTACGACGTGGGGTTCCCTTAACTCTTTCTCTCCTTCCGACCACTTTGCTCTCTTTCTCGCTCTATCTCTCTTTCTTTCTCTGGTTTCTCGACACTCCACGCTTTCCTCGGTCTCTGATCCAAGTCGTTTCACCACGCGGTACACCGAGAAAAAGGAGGAAGTGCGAAAAAAACGCGAGGCGAAAGATCTGTTCGTCTTCGTCCTGATCGTCGATCCAACTTGTGCCGCAGCCTCGTTTTCTGTACAAGCTCAGGCTCTCTCTCTCTTTCTCTCTCTCTCCCTCTCTCTCTCTCTCTCACTCTTTCTCTCTCACTCTTTGCAGTCTACTCGTTGCGGTTTACCGGATGCAGTCATGCGAATGAAAAGTGTGGCAGGCTCTTTTATATTTACCTGAAACTTCGAAAGAGTATATTTTTTTGAGCTAATTTCAATCGCACACTTAAGGAGAGTGAGTGTGTGTATGCAAGGCGACAGAGAGGGCGAGAGAGAGAGAGAGAGAGAGAGAGAGAGAGAGAAAGGGAGAGAGGCAGAAAGAGGAGAGAGGCAGAAAGAGGAGAGAGGCAGGAGAGTACTTTATTGTACAAGTCGAGCATTGCTCCAATGGAATTTTTTTTTTCCCACACATAAATACAACGCCAACGACTCTCGGCCTCTCCCTGGGGCGAATTGACGCCTGGACCAGAGTTGTTCTCAATTTCAGGTTTCCCTTTCGCCTATGGCCTACATACGGGAACTTTGCGCGAAAAATACACCTATACTTTATTCACGGTAACAATAATAATAATTATAATAATAGTAGCAATGGTGATTGCAATGTTACGAGCAATATTAATGGGAATGGTAATGATAATAATATGAACAACAATAAAAGCAATAATAATTACAGTAATAATGAGGGTAACAGTATTAATGATAATAAAGTTTGAAATATTTCTCAACTGCAGGGGGGAAAAGCAACAGTATTGTTTTGCGCGTACCTATAACAAATGCCTTCCTCCCTCTCTCCGTCTCTCGAGTGGCACACGTATGTACGAAACGTCTAGAATGACGTACGAGAGTTCGTTTATTTGCACACTTGAGCAACGTTGGGGCTTGGGTGTACGTGTGTAGATGGGAGTGAAAGAGTACGTATGGATAAGGAGAAAGAGAGAAAGAGAGAGAGAGAAATTCGATGTGGTGAATGTTATTGGGCTCCGGAGTGAATGGTTTGGGTTTTTTCCAATGGGAGGTCAAGATATTTTTTATTAGGGGACCACGTGAGACCGCACTGTGCCTTTGGCTTTTCTCTCACCTGTCCTACGAATTCATCCCTCAAGGCGGGTCACCACTATGACGGGTAAAAAAATCGATTTTTTCTGCATGTTCTCAAAGTATATCTATATATTCAAAAATGTGTGAAAAAATGTTCAACTTCACAGTATAAATATTCAAGAATTTGCGAAAAAAATCTTCAAAAGTTGAATTTTAATTGACGAATTTACAGACGATTTAGTGAGAGCAAGTAGCGCATCGATTTACGTTTACTAAAACTTTCAATCGCGTTTTTTGTGCAATTTATTATTTTTGAAGCCCTCGAATATAAATAAAAATTTCGTCGCAATTACACTTTTTTGAAAACCCGCCCTTTTGTGATTTTTTTCTCCGAAAAACGTCTGCGTACAACGAGAACTACATTTACATTGATTGGAAAACTTTTTTACTTTTATGTTTCCGGCCAATTATTGTCGAGTTATCGATCCGGCCATCGGGGCACATTGTTTATACAGAGGCTCCTATTACTCCTCAATAACATATTTTTTTTTTACAAATGACAAATAAAAAATATTTGTGATTGTAAATATTTTAAATATTGTAAATGTTTTAAATATTTACAATATTTTGTAATATTTAAAATATTTTAAATATTTACTCTCTCTTTGTGTCTTAGATTTTTTTTATCTAAGACATAAAAAAAAATTGGAAAAACGGCCTTTTTCGGCCCGTCACAGTGGTGTCCTCCTGTAAGTGTTCGCAATTGTTGGGAGTACGAAACAGGGGGAGAGGGGGGGGGGGGAGAGAGAGAGAGAATTAATCTTGCAACCGCCATGGCAAGGATCTCCGTCCGCAGTAACAAATCCCTTCGAACAATCCTCACCAGGGCCACAATGGTGTCCCTTTGGATCATGCAGCTTTCCAAGGAAATTCCCAACCATAGTGCGCTCAATGGGTTCTTTATTTCGATATCGTTTCAAGGAAAGAAATATTTCTGGCCTACCGGCTCATCGTGAGAGATTCAATAAAAAAGAGTGTCTGTATTGACGACGGTTTTCCCCAGTTTCCCTGTGCCCTGATGCTAATGCGATCCACTGATGCATTAGGAAACAAGTGGTCACCTTCGGGGGCTCTGGAACTAGAAATAGTGAAGTTACAAGTACAGGGATAAAAAATCTACACGAAGGGTCTGCGAAGGAAAATAAACGAACAAAAGTTACTGAAAGTACTCATCGGCACGTGTCGCCACGTTTCAAAGGCAACTCATTTCCTCCGATCTTTTTGCTCTCTTGTTGTCTTCGTCACTTTTTAGCTTACTTTTCTTCTCCGTCCAGCAGATCGAAAGGGACGAAAATTTCGTGCGAACGATCGGCGAAACGATTTCAACCGGCAAGCTTGAAGACACGGCGGCGCGAGCGAGCAGGAGATGTGTAGAAAGCCGTGCGCGCACTTTCTCCGCAAGATCAGACGTCTCTTTTATGCCGAGGTGAGCCTCGGCGGAGGCTGCGTGAGGTGTACGAGTGCGTAATGGGAATTTGCCCGAAGATCCTCGGCCCATGTTTAAGGCAAGTGTATGTATACACCTCCCGGTGGATATATGCGAATATCGTGTGTCGGGGGGCTGGTGTGCGGATGTTTATACGTGTATACGAGGATTTGCGTTGATCGTCAGGTATTTTCTTTGAGCACGGGCTGAGGGAAGGTGTGTCGTATACATAGCGAGGACACAGGTGTAAAGAGATGAGATATCATAAGCCTGTGTGCATGAACTTAAATCGGATACAGGGTGGCCTAAAAAGTGACGTCTAAATGGAAAATCTATTTATTTTCAACGATCTTTTTAAATGTTCGATGGAAAAGGTTTTTTGAATTTTCGATGAAAGCTTTTTTATTTAATTTTCGATGAAAAGCTTTTAATTTTCGATAAAAAAGCTTTTCTATTTGCAATAAAGAACTTTTTAAATTTTCGATAAAAAGCTTTTTCACATTTTCGATGGAAGCTTTTTTGAATTTTCGATAAGTAGCTTTTTTGAATTTTCGATGAAAAGATTTTTACAAATTTTCTACCTCGTGGATGTGCTTTCCGCGCGATTTTTTAAACTTGGGTTATCGGTAAGAAGTGCACTGTTGAGCGATAAATAAATGACCAATGACCACTAACGTAAGCGCCTTGGATTTTGGTCAAGAGGAAAAATTGAGAGAATTACTCGCTGAAGTTCAGATGATTAAAAAAAAATACTTATACCAGTCGAAATGACTCCCAATTGCTTTTAAAAGCTTCGAAGACACGCATAAAAGCTTCGAAGTACACGCATAAAAGAGAAAAATTAACGAATGCTACAGGAAGTCTAGAAAAACGAATTTAAAACATCCATGGGGCTGATTCGGATATGTATTGAAGGCAGGCATCTGGATTTACGATGTTGAAGTTTGTTCAATTTCCGTTGTAACGCAACGGAAATTGGCTCTATCCAATCTATAAAAGAAAATCGTGGTCAATTCAGGCTGTGAAAATCACTCGTTCATTTTTATGCATCCTCGTGAGACATCAAGGACTTCAATTTAACCCAAACAAATTGGATGATAGTAAAAATGAAGAAATTAAAAAAAAATCGTCGTATTTCAACGATGCAAACTTCATGAAGGTTTTCCCATTTGACGTCACTTTTCGGGCCACCCTGTACATATGTATAAGTTGGTGAACGAGCTACCATCGCATTATCGGAGGCTCGATCTCTGGCCGGTTCGTCTATCATGATTATAAAAGCTTATCCGTCTGTGTATACGAGTACCTCGAACGATAGCTCGAGTCCCGAGCTGCATTTGATACTTTGAACCAGGGTCCATTACAATGTAATATCCATCGCCAGCTACCACGTATCCTATGCTTCATTCCGTTTAATCCCGCGCCCGTCAGGTTGGCATACGTTACACCAAACATCCATGCAGCGCTCGTACTCGTGGCTCGACGTTCATTGACCGTGGGATCAACGCCGAATGGAATGTCTGATGTCTAGTGTTTGGGAGAACCGGTCACGTACGAATCGATGATAAATCGATTCAAGATTATTCGCTGAGCGGCGAGCCAAGAGGTCTGCAGTCTTCGAACCACGTTGATTATCATCTGTCATTGAATTATGAAATGTGGAACAACGTTTGGCAGCTTGGCTTCGCATCCTCCACGCAGAATGGATCGTCAATCGCCATGGGGAGTTTTCAGCCCTTGGACGATAGACTGGATGGGATGACAGCAAAGTGCCGCCATTTTCCCGGAAACGGTGCCCCAGGGACCAACTGTTGGATGATCGGAAGCAGTTCATCGATTGCTACTCAAGAATAGTTTGTCCGAATCATCGCTCAGCGGCGCTTTGCGATCGTTCTTATTCACCAGCATCTCTGGTCCTGTTGATCGACCCATCCGATCACGCGAGGGAACATCAGCCAGACAGTTGCGGGAATAAATGAAAAAACCGGTGCGCGTTTTGTAGTTGAAGAAGCAGAGGAAAAAAAGAAGATGAGGAAAAAGGCATACCGGGAAATCGCTCAGCAGGATATCGCGTGTCCGGCATATCCTTTCCCACGATCGCGGCGATGGTTCATCTTTGCGGAGGATTTAGAAAAAGAACATTGGAGAACATCGGAGGGTCCGTTCGTTCGTTATGTCCCGATCACCCGAGCACTTGCCTCGCCGCCACTGCGAGTTTTCACGCGGATTAATTCATCGAGTTTATTTCCTTGGATCGTCACGGGGAACGTTGTAACGGGCGCGAGTGTGCGAGGCGGCGGTCACGGGCGAAACATTCCCACGGCCGAGTGTGTTCCAGTAGCTCTTGGCATTATCGAGCTATAATTAACTGCTATCGGGATCAGAAGATGTGTTTTCCATCTTCCGGTCCGTCGAGTGCGGTTTGATCAATTGTCCGGGTCTAGGGTGAACGAACCAATCGACTCGCTCGCATGTCCACGTCTATTGGTCGTTTCGTCAGGCTTGGGAGCGCGGAATATGGAGGCATTAGGAGTTTGGTTGGAGAGCTGTTCCCGTGAGAGACACTTGCCGCGAGGAGCTGCGATGTCTCTTGTCCTCAGCTATCGCGTTCTCCGGACGCGCCAAAGCCTGCAGGGCCATCCCTTCAGGCGTTAAGGACCAGGCTCAGATCGGTCCGGTTCTCCATTCGAACCCCTTCAGCATCCGACATTTACGCTCTGTCTTTCGACGCACGTCGAGTCCGGAGACTTCCCTTTTTCCCTGGATAGCGGCCTCGGTGCAGGCCCGAGGCTAAGACCCCCGGTGGAAAGGTCATCGACATCCTTCCGAAGTGGACACAGCAGTAGTCAAGTGAGAGAGAGACGACTTCGCGGATAGTCGGCCGCGTTACGGGCTCACAATCGTAAAGAGAGGGTCTTCTCTCCTCGCCTGCGACCGGTGACGGTCATCGCGATTACCACCGAGCAGAAGAGCCACAGAGAGCAGAACACCACTGAACATTTACATAGGAAAACCAAGTCGAGAGGCCACGCACCTTGCACGAGTTAATGGCCCCGAAGGAATTAACCGTTGCGCTATTACGCGGAATTACCGTTCCCGAAGTTGCAACTTTCGAAACAAGACGAAAAGCTTTTGTGCTCCCGCCGGAATAATGTACGGCGATGCAGAAGTGTGGCTATTCCATTGTCCCGTGTCCTCGGGTCCGTGGCGAAAAGACAGACCAGGCTGCGCCAAGAGCAAGGGAGAGAGAGAGAGTTCATTGACCCCGGAAAACCGCGGATATGTCATCTACTGGAGTGACAGGTGAAACACCAGGACCTGGCCGATCGGAGACTGTTGCTCAAACATGTAAAAGACGACTTTGTGGAGACCCAACTGGTCACCTGTGTGCTTGGAAGAGTGTGTGGTCCAGCTAAAGCTGTTCAACGTTTTCTGCTTAGGCACAATGACCTGTTGGAGAATCCTGCCTGGTCTAATCCATCTGGATGTCGATCCATTTAAAGGCGGATCTGAACCAGTGCCGAATTTATACTTTTCATAAGTATAGGCCATTTGACTTTGTGCCGCCCCTTCTATCTTAATTACTTGTCACCTAGGCCTTTTTAGGCGCCTCTAAAACCCGTCGGCCTCTAAAGTCTGCCGCCCCTAAGCAGCTGCCTAGGGGCAGCCTATACGGCCTATATGGCCCATACGGCCTAGGGGCAGCCTATGCGGCCTATACGGACCATACGGCCTATATGGCCCATACGGCCCATACGGCCCATACGGCTCATACGGCCTATACGGTCCATACGGCTTATACGGCCCATACGGCCTATACGGCCCATACGGCTTATACGGCCCATACGGCCCATACGACCTATGTGACCTATACGGCCTATACGGCCCATACGGCCTACACGGCCCATGCGGCCTATACGGCCTATACGGCCTGTATGGTTTATATGGTCTATACGGCCTATTGGCAAATCCAGCACTGACCTGAACTGATCATCCCAGGATAATCAGTTTTAACGAAGACGACATAGGGACAAGCTTTCCTATCCGAATGTTGGCTTTTTGAAAAGCTGGAAGCCTCCACATATGATGACCAAATTCTGGATGTTTATAGCGATCACAGACCACCTGGCTGTTGATACGACGCGTTACGAAATCATTCCTAATGGAAGCCTTTGTAAGCAGTGAGACACAAAGAGGCAGCGGACAATGAGCAAGACCGAGAGCGAGAAGAGAGTGGTATTTCTTTGTCCCGTACAGCAAAAGTTGACTGAAACACGTTTCACGTGTTGGAGGCATGTACCGAGACAAAGGGCGTCCACAAAAGCGCCCGGTCTTGTGTGGTTGCACCAATCTGCACACACGTCTCCGGGCGATCGAGTAGTAGTTGCACAATAATGGAAAATTTGCATCAGTCCTGAGCGCGTGTTTCGTGACCGACTGCGAGGAGGGAGAAGTGTAGGACAATCGGCCGCGCGCGCGCTCCGCTGATATATAATCCTTTGATTCTCTTAATTGCCCGCGGCGGTGTGGCAAGAGCGAAAAATGCGGAGCTGATTCGCTCCGGTTTCCGCATTTTGCTGACTCTCACATGTAATGAGATAATCAGCACCCGATGATACAAGCTGCCTATGTGCTAGAGAGAACTTGAAGATAAGCAAAAATGAACACAACTTGTCGGTACGCGGATACCCAATGGCCGAGTTCACTTTGTTATCGCGACTACGTGCGGTGGATTTACTCGTGTCATCAACGCGCATTAGTGAGTAACCACGGCCAAAAAGCTAATCGTTCGCGAGAATATTATCGCTGACGTTTAGTCTAGATCGATATGGCGTCCGTTTGAATCACCAGCGATTTGGTTCTCGTCACGGCAGGGTGATGGACTTTGATGATTGTGGTGTCGAAGCTTGCATCGTTGGAATACAGTGGCCATTTTTTATTGTTGATTTTCACGACAGGTTTGACTGGTTTGGGTTCCTGTGTTGAGGATTTAGTTTTGGTTTCCCCTGTTGAGGGTTTAGTTTTGGGATACTCAGGTAAGAATTTAGCTTCCGAATCCGCCGATAAGGAGTTTTAGGATGATCTGTCATGAGGATTTGGTTTTAGTCATCTAATACGGATTTAGTTTTAGGAACGCCTAACAAAGATTTAGTTTTCGGATCTTCCGATGAGAATTGAGTCTCGGGATCCTCTAATTCGGATTTAGTTTTAAGATCATCTGCCATGAGGATTTAGTTTTAGAGTCGTCTAAAACGGATTTAGTTCTAGGAACGCCTAACAAAGATTTAGTTTTACGATCTTCCGATAAGAAGTGAGTTTCAGGATTCTCTAATAAGGATTTAGTTTTAGGATTCTTGAATGAGGATTTAGTTTTCAGATTCTCTGATAAGGATGTGATTTTAGGGTCCAATAAGTTTATAGTTATAGAATCCGCTAATAAGGATTTAGATTTGAGAAATTCATAATACGGATTGAGGTTTGGGATCTTCTGATATAAATTTAGTTTTCTGGTCTTCTGATACGGATTTAGCTGTAGGATCTATGAAGGAGGGTTCAGTTTCTCGATCCTCTGATAAGGACTTGATTTTGGGAATCTCCAATAAACATGTAATTTGAGGATTGTCTAATAAGGATTTGGTTATGGAGTCCTTCAATCAGGATTTAGCTTTCGGATCCTCTGATGAGGATTTAATTTTAGGGTCCTCTAATTAGAATGCCCCATAAAGATCTTCTGATGAGAATTTGAGTGTAGGATCCTCTAACATGCATTCAGTTTGTGAAACGTCCAATAAGGATTTAATCATGGGCTCCTCTAATAAGGGTTTAGTTTTAAGATTCTCCAATAAGGATTTAGCTTTAGGATCCTCTAATAACGATTCAGTTTTAAGATCCTCTAATAAGTATTTCCTTCTACGATCTCCTAATGTGTATCTCAAAAAGATAGTTGCTCAAGATCCAGCAATGAGAATCCTTAAAAACTTCTTAGTGATTTTCCTACCCAAAATCTGCCCAACAGCGGAAAATAGAAAAAAGTAACGTCCATTGGACTACAACCATGCGAACTCCAACCTCATCAATGATTACTGTCAAAAACCATTTTCAGCTAGCGGAAAAAAATCACCCATTGAATGAAGTAGATTCCACTTGATACTTGGGACAACAGTTCGAGATCGCAATTGTATTTACACCACGAATTGTGCAATTTGACATTTCGTGCAATAAATTCGGATATTTTTCCATCGTGCAAATAAAGCAGCATTACGTATTATTTGATATCTTTATCCATGTCTTCATTTCGATTCAGGCGGTGTTCATTCTTCAGACTTCCTGTCAGTTATCGGCGAGCCTGCCCACCCGAGATTATTCGCTCAAGGCCTTTATACACACTGAGCACCGTGTTTTCTCTTGTTTGCACGGACTTGCGACAAAAATGTACGTACGCCCGCGACGATTTACTTTTGGAGTGGCCGACGCGTACATTGCCGAGAACCTTTTATCACGGAGCAAAAAATTCGTGCAAACAGATAAACTCGGATAAAATAAACCGCGCTGAGATATTTTCAAACAAAATACCCGCATGCCCCGATATTATATCCGTCGTAAATCATTGGCAATTGTTCCCCATCTCGGATGAGGGCTTGTTCAATAGCGTGAACGTCCAAAGTACCTCAGTAATATTTCCCCCGTAGATTGGTCAATTATTCCTTCAGATTCTTGTCACCATGACAGGATTGTCATAATGATCAATCGAGTGTACGACGAAACGGTTATCAACGATACGCTATCGACGGGTCTTTAGTTACAACAACATTTCGGATCGTTTGTCATCTGGAGGCTACCGAATGACCATTAATCAAACGCGAAAAGAGGCTGCAGCGTCTCCGAGACTCGTGTCGAGATCCGATATCTCTGGGTCTCCAATGAGACAGGCTCAAATGAATCGTATATGAAACGGACACGAGTGTCTCCGGCCATGGTAACCGATGGCCTGAGACTGGAGAATTCCGATTCCGAAAAATCATGGAGATGATGGCTGCGATACAGGACGGGACCGAGGATGATGAAGACCGTTGAAGTTGACCGACCTGGTAGCTCAACGTTCGTCATGTACCAACCGGATAATCCAGAGATAAAATTCATATTCCCTGCTACCTGCAACGCCAATCTATTTATATTGAAAGACGCGGATTATGGGCGCGCAGAATGGTGGCAAGAGCTCTGCAGAACAAGGCCCCCAAAGAGCATTCAGCAAGATCCAGCAACGACGAAGACACCTTTCTAATCGAGTGCACAGGCAACTCGTACGCGGGCTCCGTTCAATTTAAAGGTCCCACGGATCCCAAGGGTGCACCTTCGTTTTGTTTTACAATACATGGAAATATACGTGTCTGTCTGCGTGTAGTGTCTGGATGTATGCACTGTGACTGAAGCCAACAGACACGACTTTGTGGCATCATGCACCGCGGGATTAATGCATTCGTAAATCTTGCCTCCTTCTCGTGTTATCCTTCCAAGACTACGAGTTTCGAATTGCGAAAGAAGAATAAACGGATAGATACATAGATGAATAAAGAGAGGAGTGATGGAGGCGATTGTTTAACAAGTTTAGTGGGTACAGTCAGGTCAACCGTCTGGTACTAAAAAAGGTCGGAAAGTCAAGTCAATGAAAAAGATTCGGGAACGTGATGAAGGGGGAGCTGGACGACTATTGAAAGAATTCCATAGATTCAGTCAAGTCAATCAAATGTTTGAAAAAAAAACAGTTTTTTGAAGACCAAATAAAGTTGACTTCGAAATATAATGTATATATATATATATATATATATATATATTGTAAAGAATTTATTTCGAAATCTCCCACAAAGATGACGAAGTTTGCATCGTTGGGATGCAACAAGAATTCATTTTTTCTACTATCAACTTGTTAGTATGCAAAAAATGTTGGCTCTTTCAGGACCCAAGTGTCACTAAAACTTTTCTTCAACATTCCGCCAAGTTTTACACCGTAAACAAACATTTCGGGCGACAACAAAAATAAAAATAAAGAAATCTCTTTGCTTTCCAACACTCCAAGTCCATCTTCAGCCTATTTTTTCCCTCCCTTTTTCCATAAGCGTTACGAAACATTTCTAATCAACACACCCACGCACACTCGCCTGTATTGTTCGTTATTAAAAAAAAGAAATTCCCGACGAAATTATTATTTCTCTTTGGGTTTGTTCGAAGTAATATTTCGAAGGTGCATTCCCCGCGATGGGCCGACTGTACGAACTTTTCAAAGCAGAGGTGTAATAAAAGAAGGGAGAGCAAAAGGAGATCCAAGTTGGGATATAGACGCGATCGTTATTAGCGTCGCCGTGCCACGCGACCGTTTTCCTACCCTCGACCATTGTGTCGATAAATCTTGCGACTCATTGTGCCTCGCGGGCTTCGAGCGTCCATTTAAGATGAACTCTCAGAAAATGGGATAGCAGAAGGTCTAGCAGAAGAATGAAGAGAAAAAAGAAGGAGAGAAGAGAAGAGCAACAAAAAAGACAATGCATTTGTATGACGGAGTTGAGAGAAAAAGGAAACAGGAGAGAGAGAGAGAGAGAGGCCCTTTTACCTTTAAACGCGAATGCGATTGCGCAGCTGTTAGCGAGTTTTCGACCGATTGGTACGCATGTTAGAAAGGTGAATTGGCTTTGGCCTGGTCCACGAGATCCATAACGAGAAGGGGGAACTGTTGGAAAGATGGATCGTGAGAAGTGCACTCTCGATACCGTAAATTCATACACATTTTCTGTTGTCCATAGGTATACACACACACACATGTACATACATACATATACACGTATATATGTGTGTGTACATATATATATATATATATATATATATATATATATATATATATATATATATATAGACGTGTGGGTAGTGATAAATGAGTATGCTCGTGTTCATTTCACTCTCGCTCGTTTTCTACATCGCTCTCCATCACCTTTTGAATCCCCGTTGCGAAAAGTGTGGGTGAACCGCGCGAGTTCTCGCCTAGTATTATCCCAGCTTAATCGTTCCGCTGCAATTTTTCGTTTGCCCACATATCTGATCGAGAAACCACTAGTGGCGCTCCTCTAATCTTAATCGTGGCGAAACCGAGGTCCAAACAGGCTACGTGAAACTGATCTCGTCGAATGCAACGGTGGTCCTTCCGAATAAACGGTCTTGTTTGGAACGGATTTTTTTGTTGTATTTCGAATTGTCGGAAAATGTTAACGTGTCAATTCGATTTTGATACCAACTTGATAAAAGTTTGAATGAAGTTCGCTTGAATTCTGATTGGCAAAGTTCTGGTTTTTTTTTGGCAGCAATGGTAAGCCGTGTCGATTAATTTATTGTGTGGATTATAAAAGGTTTAACAGTTCCGGTGGAATTCTTATGTTTATATTGAGTATTTAACGCGTCGAGGCAATTCCGGGGTCATGGAAATGAAGCGGAATTGGATGAAAAAATTCAGTAAAACTGATTCAATGCTTTGAGAAAAATTCACTTGGATTGTTATATATCCAATATATTTTTTACAGGGTTACGTGGGTACGAAAATGAAATAAAAAACCATTTTTTTAACATTTTATCATCTAATAGTACAATATGTCGAGAATATTCAGTATTCACAGAACATTATTTTTGAAGACGGTGGACACGATTTCTCAGAAACTAATGCACCGATTTTATTGAAATTTTGCACACTTCTTCAAAATAGCATTAACTAGTGATTGAACAAACGTTTTTTTTTCGATTATAACTAATTGTACAAGACTATACGTAGTGTAAATTGTACCAAAAATTGAACTATTTTGCATACAACTCTGCCAAAAATTCAAATTTCAATTTTTTTCAAATCCTTCGTTCAATCACGAGCTATACTCATCTACTAATAGAACAAATTTGGTTGTTTAATTTCAGATAAAGCTATCCTGAGTTATCCTGACCACCACGAGGACACTTTTTTATGGGTCTCCGGAAACCAGGTCCCACCGGCTGAATTTCCCAAATTTTTGGATGACATTTTTTTTAATATTGTTGAAATGTTGCTCTTTTATGTTCTTGCCATTTTGAATAAAATAATTTATACATGATATTTTTATAAAAATATAGAAATGCTTTTTTTGGCTTTGAAACCCACGTAACCCCTTAATGCAAAGAAAAAAGACCCGGATCTCTTTCATACTACGTACAAAAGGAGTACTGACTTTTCGACCCTTTTTATGGTGGAAAGACGATTCTGCCAAGATGTTACGGATCTCGGAAAAAAATGCCGGAAGACATGTCACGAATGAAAACAAATGGCAAGAAGATTCGAGATGAAGGAAGGTTCGATAAAAAAGATGAATCGTGGACCGTCTCGAGTTCCGGCACGTCAAAGTTTCTCGTTCCCATTGCCTCTTTCCCCGCCAATCCCCACCCCCTTTTTACTCTTTTCTTTCTTTTCCTGCAATTCTTTTGCCAAGAGACGAGTTTGGCGGGTTCGGCTTTTCGATCTTCCGGCACGGTCTTTCTTTATCACTCGCGTTGGCTCCCGTTTTGCTCGCGTATGCGAAAAACGCGGCTTTGTCCCGGTCAAAGAGTCCGGGAGGACGTCGAGTGTGCGAAAAAAAGGAGTGAAAAAAGAAACGAGCGGAGAGACATCGCGAGCGACCCCTGGGAGGTGGGGCAAGTTTCGCGGGGGGTAGGGGCTCCTGGGGTGGGGGAGGGGGGGTTCCGAGCATCCTGGGACAACGAGTATCTCATTAAGGAATACGAGTGACAAACCGGCTTTTAGGCCAACGCCGAGAACGGCTGAGAACTTCCGGTTTTGCCGGTACCCAGACTGGGCTGTTTTCGAGTTTGCTGACGTGACGAGGACGATCGTCGAGCAGAAGAAATTGACAGCGTCACAATGTCATTTTCGATAATTTCATCTTCATCGAGCAGCGCTTGGCTGAGCCGGTACTCGGATGGGTGACCGCTCAGACGTGCCGACCGTGCACCGGCCACTTCGCGAGAGATGCCGCGCGCTCGGAGGCTGGAGGGTGAAAGCTATCACGTAGAAACTCCGACGAAGAAAAATCTCGCCTCGTCGAAGTGAAAACGAACGCACCCACACCTCGGACGCGCATATAGCGCCGCTTTATAACCCGCAAAAGACTTCCCCGCATTTCTCTTGTAGCGCCGTCAAGATGAATGACCCGCATCACAGATAGGATATCTATACGTGGATACACGTGTACCCGAGACGCCGAGGAAAATATAGGAAATTTATGAAACAAGGCAGACTGGGCCGGAGTAATAAAGCAATTATAAATTATCTCCGTGGTTCGAATCTCCCTCTCTCCAACTCTGCCTCCTTTCCTTCCTCTGTCCCTCTTTATCTTTCTTTTCCCCCGCTTCGCTCAGCCCGCGGGGCAACCAACGGAAGAGGGAAACTCTTCTCGAAGACCATCAGGGTGCGAAAAATCTCGACCCGGAGTCCGCTAGGTATGTCTCCCTAGATTTAAGCTGCCGTTTCCGGTCTCACGTCTCTCTTTCTCTTTTTCTGTTTCGAGAAGAGATGAAAGAAATTTATGCTTTATTTTGCTTTAAGAAGTGTAAGAAAAAAATCTTAAATAAATAAATAAAATAATCAAATACATAAGTAAAATACTCAAAGGAATGGCAAAAATAAAAAATATTGATTTTGTTTTAAGAATAAGTGGAACAATTTGATTATTGTATTTGTTTTAAGGAGGGCTGTAAGAAATTCATTTTTATATTGTTTTGAGAAGTGTAAGAATTTAATTTAATTTTGTTTTAAGACGAAGCGCAAGAATTTTATTATCATTTTGTTTTAAGAAGTGTAAGAATTCCATTTTTATTATGTTCTAAAGGGAAGTGTGAGAATTTTATTTTTATTTCGTTTTAAGAAGAATTGTAAGAATTTAATTGTTATTTTATTTTAAGAAGTGTAAAGATATAATTTTGATTATGTTTTAAGAAGAAGTGTAAGGATTTGATTTCAATTTTGTTGTGAGATGAAGTGTAAGAATTCAACTTTTATTTAGTTTTAAGAGGCAGTGGAGGAATTTGACTGTTATTTTGTTTTAAGAAGTATAAGAATTCAATTTTTATAAATAAAAATTGAACATAAGACAAAATAAAAAAATTAATTTTGATTCTGTTTTAAGAAGTGTACGAATGTAGTTTTTGCTTTGTTTAAAAAGAAGCATAATTTTATTTTGTTTCGAGAAGAAGTGTGAGAATTCAATTTTCATTTTGTTTTAACGATAAATGTAACACTTTGTTTTTTGTTTCAAAAAGTGTAAGAATTCAATTTTTGTCTTGTTTCAAGAAGAAGTGTAGATTTAATTTTTTACTTTGGTTCAAGAAGAAGTGCGAGAACGTAATTTTTATTTTCAATTAAGAACTTTAGGATTTTTTTTATTGTGATTTGAGATTAAGGGCAAGAATTTAATTTTTATTCCATTTTAAGAAGTGTAAGAACATTATTTTTGTTTTTTTTTTCATATAAAGTCGTTTTTCGATCGTTCTTGTTTCAAGCTCCTTTTATTTCCTTGCACTTATTCTTTATACTGTACGAAGTACCGGGATTGTGTGCTCGAGGACTTTTCTCATCCTACAGCCCAAATGAGCCTAATCTAATCTAATTCAACTCCTCGCTCTCTCGTCATATTTCTCTAGTTCTCTCTTCCCCCTCCTCTCTCTCGTTCTGCCAATTTTTCTTTCCGGCACGAGTATCACCCAGTGCTATAGATCCAAACCAGCGAAGAACTAGCTCCCGTTGATGTTGCGAACGAGTTTAAACTTTCACGCAAATGCTGATCTGGGAGAATGGGAAGCGTGCGCACTCGCGCCTTTCAGCCAAGAAACAAAGTGTGCCTAGCATACTTCTATGTGCATGTACATACATAAAACAGGCACCGAATCAAAACATTTCGAACCCGCCACATCTATGCAACGTTGGCTATCAGCCCTCCCTATTTCGAGGACGATCATCGAAGTCCAATGTCCCCAAAATCACCCTCTTGATTATTTGTTTCATCTAGAAAAGTCTTCTTTTTGACCTCAAATGTTGAGCAAACTCTATGAAAAATGATCTCATGCAGAAATTTCCCATAAACCAAATAGACCATCTGACTTTGATAGTCTGCGGTGTCAAAAAAAATGTACCACGCATATCGTGCCAATTACTAAAAAAAGTCGCTCAGTTATTGTCGATTCATATTATTTGCAGAAATGCCACGCGAAAAACAAAAAGCAGATGTTTTTTTTTCAAAAAAATACTTAAAACCCAAAATCTCGAAAACCATAGTACTTTTACTAAACTGAAATTTCAGCATAGAGTGGAACATGATCTGACCTATCGACAGTTGCGGGATTGTCCATTCATAAGAGGGCACCGTGTATATACACCACGAATTTACGGCACATTCAAGACACGTGAGATCGAAAACTGCTTCACGAGGAAACGCGACGTTGCGAAGCTTCCCATCCGAGTTAGCGTTACGCAAGCTACAAACCTTACCACCAACCAGTACGCACACCATATCGCCAACACCATTTCTCCGCTGCCGTTGTGTACTGCACAACTTGGGTGCTTCCTGCTTCGATAAGATCGCCTTTTTCCGTACTTTACAAGGTCCCTTGTTCATCTCACGAAATGGGTACGTGCGTGCGTGCCTGGTGGGAGTGTGTGTGTGTGTGTGTGTGCCCGTGTGTGTGAGCGTGCACACGTGCGTGTCTGTGTGTGTGTGTGTGTGTGTGCGCGCGTGCATGTGTTCATGTTGATGTATGTGTGTCGTGTGTTCATGAGTGTGTGGATGTGTGCGTGCATGTGTTCATGTGTGCGTGCATGTGTTTATGTTGGTGTGTGTGTGCGTGCATGTGTCCATGTGTGTGTGTGTGTGTGTGTGTGTGTGTGTGTGTGTGTGTGTGTGTGTGTGTGTGTGTGTGTGTGTGCGTGCGTGCGTGCGTGCGTGTATGTGTGGGTGTGCGTGAGTGTGTGGGTGTGTGTGTGGGTGCGCGCACGCGTGTGTGCGTGTGTGCGTGTGTGTTCGCGCGTGCGTGTGTGTGTGCACGCGCGCTCGTGTGTGTGTGTGTGCGTGCATGTGTAAATGTTGGTGTGTGTGTGTGTGTGTGCATGTGTCCATGTTGGTGTGTGTGTGTATGTGTGTGTGTGTGTGTGTGTGTGTGTGTGTGTGCGTGCGTGTGTGTGTCGTGTGTTCATGGGTGTGTGTGCATTTCCGAAGAGAAAAGAGATCGAGGGGGTCGAGGGGCTGCGTCCTGGCACCGATCTCGGTAATGGCGCGCGCAAATCACTAGAGCTGTACGAAATGTGAGTAAAACTCTCGCGCCATTCATGCGTGCCGCATCTCCTGTGAAATCGCTATGAACATACACACGGGAAATAGGCGGGAGAAGCGACGTGTGCACGCGCGATATTGCCAATTAAGAGAGTTTCAATGTGGGGGTGGGGGAGGGGCACTAAGTCACGACTACGGACGGGGTGAAATCCTTGCGGAAAGAAGAAACCATATTTCCGGGTGCGAGTAGCACGGGGAAAGTTGATTTTGGGTCTGGAGGGCGGATGAAAAGAACGAGATAGTAGATGCTAGGGGAATTGGTGGACGTTGCTGGTTGATTTTTGTAATTGGCGGTATTGATGTTATTACTGGGAAATTGATTTTATGAATGCTTTTTTGTGGGGAAATTCATTGAAATTGGATTATTTTGAGGATGTTGATCTCAATCGAATGGAATATGGTGTGGGAGGCTGTTCAATTCTGAATTAAATTAATAATATTTGATATGATGTGTTGAGATGTCAAGTCGCTCGGAAATTAATTTGCTATTTGTTTAAACGAAAATTACTGTAGATATTCGAGAAAACTGAACAAAAATCCAAATCCTATTGAGATTGTCGATTCTTATGTAATTAATAATGTCTTATTAGGGTGCGGAATGTGTCAATTGAATTTATTAGGAGTACAACTTTGCAGTGACCGTTTTTTCAAAAGTTTAAGGCTTTATTATAGAAAAGTGGCTACATATTTTTTAATCAAAGTACTGCCCGTCGCTAGCTACGACCTCGGCCCATCTTTCAGGTAGCATTCGAATCCCGCGTCGATAAAAGTCTTGGTCCTTGGAGGCAATCCAGGAATCGAACCAATTTTTGACTTCTTCGTAAGTACCGAAGTGCTGGTCAGCCAAATCGTGTGCCATTGACCGGAACAAGTGATAGTCGGAAGGGGCAATGTCTGGAGAGTACGGCGGGTGGGATAAAACCTCCCATTTCAGCGTTTCCAAGTACTTTTTCACGACATTTGCAACATGGGGTCGGGCATTGTCATGCTGCAGTATCACCTTGTCATGTCTTTCGTTGAATTGTGGCCGTTTCTCTTTGAGTGCCTTACTCAAGCGCATCAACTGACGTCGGTAGAGTTCCCCTGTGATGGTTTCGGATGGTTTGAGCAGCTCATAGTTCACAACGCCCAGCTGGTCCCACGAGATACACGGCATCACTTTGGATCCGTGATTATTCGGTTTGGGCGTCGATGAACCACCGCCGACACGTTTTCTCACTAATAGAATCCTCCCCGTAAGCATCTACAAGCAAACGGTGGGCCTCAGCCGCAGATTTCTTGATGTTGAAGTAAATCGTAACCTCCCGCAAATGCTGAGAATTCGGCTCGTAGGTTGCCATGTTTGAGTGCCTATAACTTTATAATGCATACACGTATCCGTTAGCGTTTTTAAATTATTTACATTGGCAGAGCCTCTAGTTTAAAATGCCACTTTTTTATTGAACTAGGGTCACTACTTCGGCCGCAGTAGCTCTCTAAGTAAAACGGTCACTGCAAAGTTGTACCCCTAATAAAAAAAAATCGAAATTACGTGATGCTGTATTAAATAGCTCAGAAATTAATTTCCTAGTTTTTAAATGAAAATTCGTGTAGATATTTAAGAAAATGCAGAAAAAATCCAAATCCCATGAAACATCTTGATGCTCATTCCATGAATAATGTCGTATTAGGCTGTGTCACTTGTGAATAAAATTTTCAAAAAACACGAAATTACGTGATGCTATTTCAAAGCACTCAGTAATCAATTTCCTACTCTTTTCAATCAAAATTCGTCTATATATTTCGGGAATTTCGGCAAAAATCGAAATCCTATCAAACGTCTTCATTCCCATCCTATCAAATATGTCGTATTAGGCCCTGGCACTTGTAAACCAAATTAAAAATACACGAAATAGCATGTTGCTATGCAAAGTTGCCCAGAAATTCATGTTCTATTTCTTCTCATCAGCATCCCCGTGTACACTCAAGAAATTGAGTGAAAATCCAATCTCTGTTCTTGATTCCCATCCAATCAACCAGGTCGCATCGGATCGTTGCACTTATAAATTGATTTTTTTTAATCCATGATTTCTTCTGCAATAACACGTTCGGAAATAAATCC
The DNA here is from genome assembly GCA_964007375.1 of Ophion obscuratus. Classification (NCBI taxonomy): domain Eukaryota; kingdom Metazoa; phylum Arthropoda; class Insecta; order Hymenoptera; family Ichneumonidae; genus Ophion; species Ophion obscuratus. Next base: position 22,062,194 of record OZ023317.1, read on the forward strand.
CCAATCCGCGTCGACAAAAATTCCCATGCATATTCACTGAAAACTATCAGAAACCCAAACAGCCCAAAGCTTGATTCCAATCTCCAAAAATATCGTCTATTGTCCGTTACTCTTCCAGTCGACCAAAAAAAAAATCATAAAATGGATTATTCCAACTGCGATCGGCTTTTTATTTCGTCCGAAAATTCGTCTTGTCCGATACGGGTTACGTCGAGTCTGGTGTACATGAACGTTGGACGATTTATTTCCTCCAGGGCGATGTGTTATTCGGCGTCCTTCGTTTTTTTTTTTCCATTATTTATCATCGATCTCGCGGATGCCGAATTCAGAAGCGGAAATCCAATAGCAAAGAAGACGAACGGGTCGATGACTCGATGGAGTCAAAGCCTCCGCAAGTGGATTTATATGTATGGATGTTCAGGAGAGAGAGAGAGAGAGGGGGGGGGGGGCAGAAAAGTCGAATCGAAGAAGCGACCGCCAAGTACGTATGTCGTCCACCTCCTGCTGCCATCAACATCGCGGGCCTGGAAGGGGGGGGGGGGCGCTAAGAATCGTGACCGGAGTACCGAAGAACGCTAAGTGCGGCAAAGACGTCGAAGACCTCGGCTACCGGGGATACGGGCGTCGAACTGGCGGAATGTCGGACATTACACGTCCCAGCGCGTTTGCCAGCAACGAGAATTTGATTTACCTCTATATACATGTGCCTGCATATAAATAAACGTTAATGTGTAATAAAATAAAAGCAGAAACACGCGACTGCGGCAGACGGAAAAACCTTGCGTCGTGCGGGTCGGTCGCGCGTCAAATGAACATACGTCGATTGTAAGTCGAGGAAAGGTCACCCGGCGATGTCGTTAAACCACCCCCGCAAGGCCCGACGTCGCGGTAAACGGGCCTATAAAAAAATCCACGCAAACATTTTAATTCTCGAGAAAAGCGGAGGTGTATATTTGTCCGAGCGAAGCCTCGACCCACCTGCAAATTTGACGAGGAAGGGAACCGGCAAAGTGGTTTCAACGTCTCCTGGGACCGTTACCCCGCCCAGGGCCCCCGGGTTTTGGTGATCTTGGCAACGTCTTCGTTTCTTTGGGGGGGGGGGTCTTGCTGTCTCGTGCGGTTCGGGAATTTTTGTTTTTGTCTTCGAAAAGAGCAAAAGAGGGAAGGTACATATGGAGAGAAGGATAGAGAGGGAGGAGGAGTTCATGAGACTGTTCTCCTGGCCCAGGGTCCTGGCGTCTTCTCCTTTCCCTTTTTCGGATTTCTCCCCTGGTCACATGTTTCGCGAATGACATTTTTCTTATTGTAGTCAAAACGAGTGAGAGAGGAAGGAAGAGGGAAAGAGAAAAATCGACGGAGACAGAGGGGGTTCGCCAAACTTTGGCGGTCGCTGAAGGACGTCCGAGGGTGCTCTCAGTCATATCCTTTTCTTTCTTTTCAACCTCTCCTTTTCGCCCGATATTGTCCACCCTGTGACAATCTTCCCTCTCTCTCTCTCTCTCTCTCTCTCTCTCTCTCTCTCTCTCTCTCTCTCTCTCTCTGCCTCCATCGGTCGATTTCCTGGCATTGGGATTCCGGCGACGTTTTTCTTCGGGTACGATTTGACGAATCATGACAGATGGCTCATAACTTTTTACTTGTCAAAAGTGGATACGTGCCCCGAGATGGGCCGCTCCCTGCGAGATTTCGACTCGAGTTCCTGCAGCGAATCGAACGAAGTTTTTGTTTTCCTCTCTCGCGGTTCTCTTTAAGCGCTCTCGTTCGTGAGGGCTTGCTCGTTCTTTTCCGCAAGATTCTGGATGGGTTGGCGTGTCGCCCTCTGCCATTTCGATCGCTGCTATCGCCGCTGCCCGATTACACCACGATCTACAGCACTCTCTCTCTCTCTCTCTCTCTCTCTCTCTCTCTCTCTCTCTCTCTCTCTCTCTCCCCTGTCTCTTTCTTCGAGTCCCTTTCCGAAGTGGATCGCTGCACGAAAGTCTGCCCAGGACGAAAAGAGACGATAAGAACGTCCGAAGATTAAATTGAATTTCAATTCGAATCAGTACACTTAGGGAGCCTCTGTGGCGTAATTAAGGTAATGGTCGACAAGAGAAAGTCTCGGTGGGTGCTCTCTCTCTCTCTCTCTCACTCTCTCTCTCTCTTTCTCTCGTAAGAGAGGCAAATACGATCGCGGACATTGAGTGGCCACCTCATTTGAATTCGAGAATCGGCAAAAGATCGCGGCGCCCGATTTCGTGCTCCCGCGGAGCGCGCTCCCACTAGCTTATTCTCGTTCTCCGAGGCCACTCTGAATATTCACCGGGCAGTCCCGGACTCTCAGAGTGTTACTTAAGAAAGCTCAGGATTGCAATATCCACGGTGTACAAATCTGTTTGTTTGTGTGTGTGTGTGTGTGTGTGTGTGTGTGTGTGTGTGTGTGTGTGTGTGCGCGCGCGCGTGCGTACGTACGTACGTGTGTGTGTGTGTGTGTGTGTGTGTGTGTGTGTGTGTGTGTGTGTGTGTGTGTGTGTGTGTGTGTGTGTGCATTCTCGTTGGAATTAATGAAAATTGCTCAATTGATTGCGTCGAGGGGCCTCGTCGAATTGCAGGAAAAAAGGAAAGATACATATATTTTTGTTCTCGCGATCATTATGATAATCCACTGGGAGGGATAGAGGGGGGGGGGGGGGGGGGGGGTTAGCTGATATCACATCGAGGGTTCGGCTTCGTATCCTGGCGACGATCTTTCCGTCGTAACTTTTTTTTCTTCTCAAAGCGTTACAATTAAATCGTCGACGGCAAACTAATTATGGCAAATATTTGTCTTTCTCTACCTCCGAGAAGGATTATCGTTAACTTGACTTCGTGATTGCGGGCTTATAGTAGCAACCTTATTGCTCGGCTTCACTGCTCTTTTTTTCCCTTACTCAACGAGCTGTTTCACATCCAGCTGTGTAACTTGCAGGATTTTTAATGGACTCGCGACACGCGTTTTTGCAGTAAAAATTTTCGGGTCCCAATTATGCGGGTGTTGAATATTTGGAAAGATTGGGAAGAGTTTCGAAACGTAATTGGAATGTTTATGACGTTGGAGTTTGCGTCGTTGGAGGTCAACGAAAATTGAGGGGGAACGTTTTTTTACCATTTTTGTTTTGTGTACTAGATTGTTTATCTGGGATTCGGAAGAAAGATATATTATTGAACATTCGTTGAATCTATTTCGTGTAAATGTTTGTTTGAAAAATTACAAATTATAAACGTTATTGAGGTATATTAAAGTATTTGTATAAAAAATGTGGTCCAACGACCGGATTGATAAATTGACAATGGTTGGTCTGAAAAATGGAAATGTTTAATGATCTATATGAGTGTAGTTCTCGTGAAACGTAGCGATTTTTCGAAAAAAAAAAAAAACCAAAAGTGGTGAATGTTAAAAAAAGTGTAATTTGGCGAAATTTTTACGTACATTCGGGAGCTTGAAAAATACTAAGTTAAAAAGAAAACGGCTACGTGCAACCACAGCTACTGCAATTACGAAAATTTTGGTTATTTCAAATTATCAAAATAGGACAAATATAGCTAGAGTTATGATTCCGGCCAGGTCGAGAAGAGTCGTTTCGAAAAAAACGCGATTGAACGTTTTAGTATACGTAACTTGGTCAATTTTCAATATTTTATCATGCATTTTTTTCACATATTCTTCGATATGTATAGTCTGAGAAAATAAAAATAAAATCGATTTTTCCCCTCGTCATAGTGTTGTCCGCCTTAATTATATTTTAAGGCGTTATCCCCACTTGTAGCGCAAAAAAGGCCTTTTTCATGATTTTTTTAAAAGAAAACTACAAAACTTTTTTAATCAAACAAAGAACACATCTTGAAGAACTTTCAGTAATTTTTTTATTGAAAAATATTACATTGTTTAGTGGCAAATGGCCGTCAATGAAATAATGTTTTTATATACACGGTTTGCGGTGACCAACGTTGCGGCGAAATGGATCATCTGAAAAAAAATGCGGATGGATTTAGTCAAATATAAGTATAAACTAGTCTTTAATCGAAGGAATTTAAAAAATATTCATTTTTCACAAAATGGCGGACAGTCAAAGTTAATGGTTCGATTTGAACGAAAAAAAACGGCCGTTTTATGGCTATAAAAAGGCCATTTTTTCGAAAAAAAAATCGAACGATTAAAGACTACATTTTTATGTATTAAATAAGCCTGCAAAATTTCAAGAAGATCGGTTCGTTAGTGTTCGAGTAATCTTGGTCACCGACTTCAGAAATGCCATTTTGAGAAAAACGCGTTTAAAGTTTCAATTTCCGGTCGTTTACACAACGGATTCTTCTCTTTCAACGCTCATATCTCAGTCAATTTTGTTCGGATCGACTTGAAATTTTCAGGACATATTCTCAGATACTTATACTTCAAAAAAATGCAATAAAAAAATTGATTTTTTTCAAAATCGCAAGTGGGGGCTAATGCAAGTATTAACCCCTTAATACTTAATTTTATTTTGGTCCATTATGGCTGTAAAAATCTCACAAACGTTTTTTCATATTCTTATTTAAAAATTACGACCTTAATTGGCAAAAAAAGACTTAGGATAACGATGAAAATAAACAAATAAAAAATGAGAAAAAAATTGTCATTTCATTCCAACGATGTGAATTTCAACGCCACGAATGTTTACGATCTCCCCCTCCGTTTACATTTTACAGTCGTCACTTTGTCAGTTCCCGTTCCTGCGAGACGGGGTGTTGCCCACACTCGTAATACTTAATTTTATTTTGGTCCATTATGGCTGTAAAAATCTCACAAACGTTTTTTCATATTCTTATTTAAAAATTACGACCTTAATTGGCAAAAAAAGACTTCGGACAACGATGAAAATAAACAAATAAAAAATGAGAAAAAAATTGTCATTTCATTCCAACGATGTGAATTTCAACGCCACGAATGTTTACGATCTCGCCCTCCATTTACATTTGACAGTCGTCACTTTGTCATTTCCCGTTCCTGCGAGACAGGGTGTTGCCCACACTCGTTTCCCAACGCCCTGCTGGATGCTAATTCGCACGAGGGCACGGGGATACTGGAGAAAAGCTGCGTTTCCTTCACGATAGGAAACCCGGCAAAACTGCCACCGCGCGGAGCGGTCACCCATCCGACTATTGCGCTCGGCCAGACCAAGTTCGGTCCGGGCATTCAATTGCTGTCAATTTCTTGCCATATACATATTTTCTACGTCACCTTCGAGTAACGCCTTCTCGACTACCGTGCTTAGAGAAGCGTTAGCGATGAATCATAATTAAATGTGCGGAGAATATTCACGCGTCTGAGATGAAGGTGCGCCCGGGACAAGTGTTCCATCGTCTCTATACTCCTTTTGCTTGTTTTCTCGACGACCAACCAAATCGAGTCGACGAATGAGTCATCCGCAGCGTAACCCTGATGAGGTATGCCATGTGTGTGCGTGCGTGCGTGCGTGCGTGCGTGCGTGTGTGTGTGTGTGTGTGTGTGTGTGTGTGTGTGTGTGTGTGTGTGTGTGTGTGTATGTGTGCTTGTGTATTCGCGTTGGCACGCAGAAGAATTTGTACGTTGCACGGCTCATCTTGCGGTCGAAGTCAGGGTTTACCGCGTGGGTGTCGAAGGAGCCAAAAATTCTCGGCTGAATCCGTAACTCGACGGAAAAGGCTCCAAAAAGCGTCGCTTGGACAACCGAGTCGCCAACAGACCCGCAGATTTCTCCATAGTCTTTCGAGCTAATAATTTATCGCCGAACGGTTAAGTCATCGGCTCTACGGACGTTTGAAGATTCATCATCGAGCTCGGTTCGCTGTTATTATTATGGATTTATGGATATTGTATGGGAAACTGGGAATATTTGAAGTGACAAGTGTGAGGTAAAGAAAGGGATCGAATTGTGAAAATAGAAAAAGAGTATGCATAAAGATCCCTTTTTTTGGGCTTTCCTTTCATTTTTGCATCGAAAAACACTTTCCTTTCCTTTTTACTCCGAAAGTGCCCTTTTTGGGCTTTCTTTTCTTTTTTGCGCTGGAAAGCACTTTCCTTTCCTCTTTACTCCAAAAGTGCCCTTTTTGGGCTTTTTTTCTTCATTACTCCAAAAAGTGCCCTTTTTGGGCTCGTCTTTTCTTTTTTACCCCAAAAAAGGCTCGATATATTTGCTTCAGTACGAAAAAATGTACATTTTTAAACCAAAGTGTACAGTCCTTTTAAAAAGGGCACTATATATTGATATATATATAGTCCCTTCGTTGGCATTTCCTCTTGTGCACATAACAGAGCACTTCTTGTCCTTCTTGCCCTTTTGGCCCTAAAGTGCCCTTTTGGCCCTAAAGTGCCCTTTTAGGGCTTTCCCTTTTTGACCCCTAAAAGGCACGCTATATGTATTTTTAAGCAAAAAAAATGTTTTTAATCCCCAATACGGACTGTCCCTTTAACAAGTGCATAATATATATAGATACTGCGTCCCTCCTGGGCGTTTCATTATTTTTCACTCCATAAAGGGCACATTCGTTTCCTTTCAACTTCAAAAAGTGCCCTTTTCAGGCTATTTCTTTCGTTTTTACTCCAAAAAGTGCTCTTTTCGGGCTTCGGGCCAGTTCTTCCTGGGCCTTCCCTTTCCTTTTCATACTGAAAAGAGCCCTTTCTGGGCTTTTCTTTCCTTTTTACTCTGGACAGAGTTTTTGAACTGGTTTTTCGTTTATATTTAACCCAAAAAAGGCACGATATATATTTTTTTCAGTCCAAATATGCAGTGTCCCTTTAAAAAGGGCTCTACACATGTATACATATATATATATATATATATATATATATATATATATATATATATATATATATATATATATATATATATATATATATCCCCCTTTGAGCCTTCACGATTCGATCCACTTCTTTTCCACCGCGTTCACGCTTCGCGACACGGAAAACCTACGTAACGCAAAGTCTCAAGAATCCCGAAAGACTTTCCGTTCCTTGAGTTTTCACGTTGCTTCGTTTACATTCACCGTTCGCGATCGCGCCAGTGAGACATCGTAGCAAAGAGGTGAGTGTTGAAGCAGCCTTCGTTACGCATCGCTCGATCTTCACGGGTTAATGAGGACCAAATACTTCGAACTTATTTTCAATCCGCTAATTGGCATTGAGACGTTGTCGCGCCCCATCGCGCACTTTACTGATAATAATCGCAAATGATTTGATAAATAAAACACGCGATGTGTGTCCATAGAAAATTATAAATATTGCACAATATTGCCGTGATAAGCCGTATCGTAGGCCCCGATTTGCCCTTAATAGCCGCTCTAATGTATCCGATGGTTTATCAACCAACGCGAGCACACACACATCTGCACACACACACACACACACACACACACACACACACACACACACACACACACACACACACACACACACACACACACACACACACACACACACACACACACACACACACACACACACACACACACCCGCCGGCAACTTGGCGAAGCCGACAAACCAAAAAAAGAAGAAAAAGAAAACTTACAGCTCGGAAAAAAAATTCTCGAGTGTACATAGCTCTCGGGATCGTAGAAATTGCTCCCGCTGCGACGGAGGTAATTAAACTCGATAATTCGATTATTTCTTGCCCGCGAGCAAAATGTATCGAGAGGGCGCTCGGCCAGGTGGAGAACCGCGGGGTAGAAGGCAAAAACGTTTTGCACAGTCACCCGTGACGCTTTTAATCTCGTACATTATAATATCGATCGAGGCTTACCGGTGGCCTCATGATCGAGATTCGTATGATTCGAATCGACCCTTTTTCGAAAGGGTGAAAGAAAGAAATGTCAGAGAATTTTTTTTTTATTATTTGGAAACGGGTGCATGTTAAAAAAAGAAAAATGCATTTTTGCGTTTTCGGACATTCTGAAAGTTGATAAAGATCATGGCAGCTTGCGCAGAAGAGTTTGTCCTGCTCGTTTCTTCATCAGATTTCGCTTCCTCATAGGGAGCTTATGAGGAAGCTTCTGGGGAGCTTACGAGAAAGTGAAAAAATCACTTCTCTCGAAAGCATTTATTTTGACGGTATATCATATTACAAATGTTCCCTGCGTCGTTCGAAACTTTAAACACTTTATTCGCGAAGCTACGTTTTCAAAGTCGGTGAGGAAAATATGTCGAAAACTACTGCATCGATATTTCTGAAATTTTTAGAGCTTTTGCTAGACATAAAAGTATAGTATTCGGAGGATATTTTTTCCGAGGTATACTTCGGATTTGGGCATGTCTGATTTTTTCGGATATTTTTGTAACTCGAGATTTATATGATAATATTCAATTGTTGTAGAAATCAAGGAATGCGACAGCGCCGTGACGCCGAGTATCAAAAAACTTGGACGCCAAGCTATTTTTTCTACTCAATATTTATATGAAAATATTTCACTGGATATTTTTTTAATCACGATTTTTCCGAGTGCATTCGATTTGACGAATATTATTTTTAATTCTCCGTATCTATGAAAATATTTGTTCTCGGTGGATTTCGAGTAGACATTTTTCATCCGAGATGTCTATGAAAATAAGAAACGAACCCGCTGACGAATGAGCAAGTTTGTCCCTCTTGGGTGGACGATCCTCTCGACCCTTCCTCTCACCTTTCTGCTCCTCCAAAAATTTCTCAACCGGATTTTTCCTCAGGATTTCTCAATCCTCCCCCCTCCCTCACTCTCTCTCTCTCTCTGCAGTCTCACTCGACTTCGACAAATACAATCGTATCGAAGCCTTTTGTCACCAAAAGTTGGCTTCTCGAATCCCGGATAAGCTCGTTGCGCAATGAATTTGCGACACGAGAGTGCATATGTGGCGTAGGATTTCAGGTACATTGTCCTCAAAGTTTCATCGAAGGAACTAGGAATATCCCCGCTGCCAACTAAGGCGCGAGGGGTATTCGATAATGACATAGAAAAAAAGTGTATTCCTTTGATTCTCTCCAGCTCGCTTTAATTACATACCGTTACGCAAGCATCTTTCCTCGTTAAAGACACACCGCTCTCAC
>OZ023317.1:22073743-22148743 GCA_964007375.1 Ophion obscuratus
TAACGTAAAAATGATCACTAAATGCGAAATAAAAAAAAAAATGGAACGTGTCCAATATCAATTCCACTAGTGTATGTACGTTAGACCTATTCCGGAATATTTTTTGAAAAATATGATTTTTCTGAAAAAAAAAAAATTATTTATCGAGTACCTATAATGAATATGACGCGGTACATTGAATTCATACGATAGCAAACCCCAATCGAGTTCACTTCGTCCCGAGAGATTCATTTTATTCTATTTCCGGCAATTGAACAAAAATAAAATCATTTTTTCACTCAAGTCCTACTTTTGAGATTCGGAGTGTGTGAGCGTCCACTACGTATCGCCCTCTCTCACTCTCTTCCGCCAGAATCCACGCGAATGTATATCAACGCTCTTACATTGGTGTCTGCAGTTATCCGTGACATTATGCAAATGCAAATAGAGCTCATTCGTCGGCGTGTACGTTTTGCGGGCGTTTCAACGCCTGTTTGCTCCCAACTTAATATTCGTCGAGCTTTGTAGCTAGCGAGGGCGAAAAATCGCGAATATCGCGGGCACGAGGTGCGCGTTGCGGCCTCGACGAGCGTTCTCGATCGCGGGACGTTCTCCGATGCAAACGAGGGGGAAAAAAGAACAATTTCCTTATCGTCGATTGATATGAAAAACTGCGCAAATTCACATGGCGGAACGCTAGGGGTGTGCAATTTTTCATTGAGTAAAGCACCGACCCACTTTTTTAATTTAAAATATGGAGCAGAAATAAAATACGAAAGCGCGGAGAACCGGTTGAACGTCGTCGAATACAGTATGTATGCTCGATTCAATTAAATTTTCATCGAATTATCAGCGATCACAGCATCGTTACACCGTAATCGTAGTAGTTCGGATTGGTCGGTCAAACATTAAAATTGGAAAAGTCCAAATACACACACACACACACACGCACATATATATATATATATTTGGACTTTTTCAATTTCAATGTATATATATATATTTTTTTTTACACCGCAGGCTATCAAAGTCAGAAGTTCGAATTGGTTTGTATGAAAATTCTGCATTAGATCTTTTTTCATAAAGTTTCCTTAACATTTGAGGTTAAAAAGAAAACTTTTATAGATAAAACAAATACCCAGGTAAGAATTGACGATGAAAAAAGGGCTCGCCAAGCTCTGAAACAAGGCTCACATTTTTTAATTCAGGCTGAGCACCAGCCTGATTTCAGGCCTAGCTGAATCTCTGAATGATAACGCGGTTTCAGGCTCTTGCACACAGGCTTGACCGAAGGCTGGTAGAAAAGCCTGTACTAAGCCTGAAACGACGAAACAACAAGGCTCAAAACGAGCCTTAATGAAGCCTTCACGAGCATTTTTATGACCAGGCTTATCCCAAACTCTTCTCGAGGCTATATGAGGCCTGTTTTTAGTTTTCTATATTCTACATTGGGGTAAATTTAATACATTTGTAAAGAATTCATTTTATTCATTATATATATTTATTATTTATTATATTATTCGTTATAAAATATATATAAAAAATATTTTTAAAAACAATACTTTATTTTATTTGTTGTTTATGAGACATGTAATACATAGAGTGTACGCAAACTCCAGATAGTGAGTATATACGAAATCTGTGTGTGACGAGGAAAAAAAACTTTTTTGTGTACCTCATAAATATCGATGAGAGCATATGTTCAAATGTTCTGAGCTGCCTCCTTCGCTTTCGTTTTTCGTGTCTTCGCACTCGACAAATTCATTGCAAAATTTTTTTTTTTCATAAAAGTACAGAAAAAATATTATTTTAAACTTATTTTATTATATCACAACCTGAAACAAGCCTGCATCCAGCGTTGATTTTTTAGCCTTAAAATTCACCGGCTGAATAAAGCTTGAAATAACCCTGAGTTTAAGCTAAGCAGCCAGTCTTGGTTCCAGGCTGCTCCAAACGATGCAATGAAACCAGGCCCAGGTCTGTCTCACTCAGGCTCGGTGAAACAAGGCTCGCACAAGCTTGTTTCCATCGTCAGCCTTTTGAATCCCTACCTGGGTAACCAAGAGTATTTTTTTTAACCGGTCAAAGAAAGTTGTCATTTATAGAAATGGCATTCGAAAAACCAAAAATCGATGATTTTTATCTCGAAAAACCGTGAGTCTTCTAATAAACTGAAATTCGAGCCTTTAGGCAACTGCAGGATTATCCATTCATAACAGGACACCGTATATGTGTGCGTGCGCGCGCGGGTGTGTGTGTGTGTGTGTGTGTGTGTGTGTGTGTGTGTGTGTGTGTGTGTGTGTGTGTGTGTGTGTGTGTGTGTGAGTGCGTGTCTGCTAAAGGCGTGCCTGCTCAAGGCCCGAATTTTAGTTTATTAAGACTCCCACGGTTTTTAAGATACAAAATCGTCTGCTTGTTGTTTTTTCGAATGCCATTTCTACAAATGATAACTTTTTTTTACATATTTTATCTATATTTTATATGTATTTATTTTATATATATTTTATATAGATTTTGATATATATATACCGGGTAAGGCAAGGACTATTGGCAGTAGAAATATTTTCCAACCCATCAGCCTCAGAAGAAAACTTTTCCCACAAAAGTTGGGCAGTTGAAAGGGGGCCATCGAGTATTGGATACGATGTTCATCTAGGTAGAAGCGCTCCGGAGATTTCGGGGTCACCTCCATTTTTTTAACGGGACCACTATCATTTTTTTTCAAAATTTTATCAAGGAACTAAATCTAAGTTCCCACAATAAACTTCGAGATGCTTGATCAAGATTTAGTATAAAAAATCGATATTTCCGTTCTTTCCAATTTCCCTGTACATACACACGCGCATATATATATATATATTTCTCAGGAACGAATCGAGTAAAACTGGAAAGAATACTCACGAGGCGTGTTAACGGAAATGCGGGCACGTCAATGGGATCGTTGATCAAGAGGAGAAAAAACTATAGAGCGGTCAAGTACGCGTGTCGCGAATCATACGAATTAAAGGAGAATTCCGTGGCTCGCTAGGTACGCGCGTAATTACAGCATTTCGTTGGAGCTTCGTTACATTCGAAACGTTTGCGTATCGATGATTTTGTTTATGAAACAACAGTATTGTAAAAACACTAATGATCACGAATATTCTAATAATTAATTCTCACAATTCACCACATATCGATTATCATTCTATCATTATTGTTTTATCCGCTATTGTTATTATGCAAATCCCAATACTAGTGGCATTGTTGTCATTCCTATGCTCCATATACGATTTTTATTACTATCGATTAGTATCCTATTATTCTACCATCCGTCATAGTGTTATTTATTATCCTATTATTTTTTATCCTACTGTTTATGATCATATCATTTTTTTACTGTTTATTATACCATTATGTGCTATCCTATTATTTATTGCCCTACAATTCATTATCCTATTATTTTTTATCCTACAATTCATAATCCTACTATTTATTATCGACTATTATCTCCCTCTTGTCATTCGTTCAATAATTGTACTATTGCTCCTATCTACCCGATTTTTTCCTTCCCTTCGTTCGTCCACCAGGCCATCAATCAATGGACGATTCCGAAATTTTTCTTCGTTTCAAAAAGTAATCTTCAAAAGCTCATTTGTTTTCCCACGACTAATTATTTTACCGTAACTGCAATAATTTTAATCCCTGTAGCTTGAGTTTCCTTCTTTTCATGAATTATTACAAAATTTTGAATCGACGAGTCAGCGACGGGGGTCGCGGTGCCGTACGCCGATAGATGAATATTTATGATGACGTTTTCGTCCGAGACGACGTTTCACGTGTCGCAGCGCCTCAATGTTAATATTGCTCACCGGAGTATACGGAGGATGCTGCACCCGATTGTAACAGATGAAATAAATAAATAAATATATATATATATATATATATATATATATATATATATATATATATATATATATATATATATATATATATATATATATGAATACATACATACATACATACATACATCCATACATACATACATACATACATACATACATACATACATACATACATACATACATACATACATACATACATACATACATACATACATACATACATATATATATATGTCGATATCGGGCAAAGACCTTGCCGTCTTTGCGCGCGATCTCAGGCGCCAGGATTCTCCGACAGCGACGACGTAGTCGTTGTCATCGTCGTCGTCGTTCCCGACGTAATACCCGCATGAATATACGAGTGGGAGCGAGTTTTTCTCCGGTTCTCCCGGATTGCGCGAGCGAAAGAACGGGCACGCAACAACTAGAGGCCAACCGATCTCGTATGTTTGTACATCTACCAAACATCATATACACAGACGAAGACATACACATACACATACACACACACACACACACACACACACACACACACACACACACACACACACACACACACACACACGCGCGCGCGCGCGCGCGTGTGTGTGTGTGTGTGTGTGTACATATATACGATGCGACACGCGGTGGGAAAGATCGTGCTCATCGCGAGTCCGGTAGCTCGCGCTCGGTGCACCGGGAGGTGGCATTCCGCAAGGGGTTGGCCGCCAGGAGGACGCGCTATTCCAGGAAAGCGCGATCGCGTTTATACGCGTCCGTTAGCCGTGATCGTTTCTTTCGTAGGTCGCGGTTACGGGCGGGTACATCGATACGACGCGGAGTATGAGATGACGCCGCAGTAGACTTTGGTCCGTCGCTTCGCGTGGTCGCAGCCACCGCGATGCACTCCGGACCCGAAGTAACGTTTCGATCTTATGTGCATGGTAATCCACGTAGGTGCAGCCGGGAGTCTGTACGGGGGGGGGGGGGGGGGGGGGGCGATAATCCTCCCGGACATCGATCGTATATGGTGATGCACTATTTTTTATTGCAATTGTTTATTTTTTATTTGCGTTTATTTTATTCGAGTTTATCTTATTGAAGGCGTTTATTTGATGGTTTTTTTTGTTGGGTTTAGGAATTGTCGTAAAATCCATGTGGTTTTTGTTGCAGTGTTGCAGCGATTTATTGCGAATTTGTTTATTTGCATCGGGATTTGTTTAGGGCGAGAAACCATTGTGGTGGATAAAATATCGATTTTTTTGCATTTTATCGATGTATGCATGTTGGAGAATATGTGAAAAAAATTGGAGTTGACATGTTGAACATTTACCAATTTACGGACGATTTGGTGGGAGCAGGTAGCGCAACTATTTACGTATTTTAAACTTTCAATCGCGTTTTTCTCGAAACCACTTTTCTCATCCTGTACCGAATCATACGCTAGCAAAATAATTGTCCTGATTTCTATTTTGAAGAACCATAATTTTAGTAATTGGGTAGCTATCGTCGTACGTAGCCGTTTTTTTTATTTGGCGATTTTTTTAGCCTCCAAATATAAGTACAAATTTCGCCAGTATGACATTTTTTTAAATCCGCTATTTTGTGACAATTCTTTTTTTTTTCGAAAAAAAAGGCTCCGTACAAAAAGAACTACATTTATGTAGATTATAAAACTTTATTATTTTTGGTTTTCAGACCAACCATTGTCAAGTTATCGATCCAGCCGTTGGACCACATTTTATATACAAAGGTTCTATTATATCTCAATAACGTTGTGAATGTAAAAAAAAAAAATTATATAATTTCATACGAAATAAGTGTAAAGTATGCTTAATAATATACATTTTTTCCAATCCCGAATAAATAATTTAGTAGACAAAAAAACTCGGAAAAACGACCCTATCTCAGCTCGTCACATCGTTGAATAATTGAAAATTTATATGTTTCTAATAATTTAGATGTTTGGTATAATTTACTAATAAAATGTTCAGTCGTATAGACTAAATGGGTTTCATTAGATTTATTTCATTTGAATTAACTAGCAAATTCATTGATACAGTAGTACGCTATGCGGCCGCAATGTGGCGCAGGGCCCGAGGCTTCTCCCGCAGGCCATTCGTGCTCCGAGCGAGCCTGCAACCGAGCACGCCAAACGTATCGACGCACTACGAATTTTGCGCTTTTTTGCTCGTGCTCGACCAAGTGTATTCCGAAAGACGTGGGAATTTCACATCTTGTGATACTTACGCAAGGGGAACATCCTCTCATATATACCGAAATGGTGGTAATACAAAATACTCTTTATGAGTATATGAGGAAAATATGGTAAATTTACTGGTTACAAATCGCAATAATAGTAATTCAAATACAATTTTTCTTCGTTCGGAATAACAATATATTTGAATTTAAGACACATTTACTGCATGAAATTAAATATATTCTTTATTAAAATATATCTTTCATACGTTCTAATCAACAATGCATTTTGATCAGATGCCCATTCATTGAAATGTCTACATCGAGGAATGAATGAAACAAATAAAAAATATATTTCAAATATAAAAACAAAAAAATGATTTGTCTCAAATATTGGATTACCCCTCGAGTAATGCAATTTCCTTAGTACTTTTATTTTTCAAAATTAAGATAAACGAAATTTAATTCAATCTAAAATATGATCTCTTTCATATTCTGCAATGCTCATCCATCTTGCCGGCTAGACTTTCAAGGCCTCTTTTTTAAAATTCACTCGCCCGTAACAAAAAAATGCAACCCAAAAAACCGTATTGTTTATAGAACGACCCATTGCATCCTAGTTGAATCAAATAAGTTTTTTCAACCGTCTCGGGCTTCCAAATCACAAAAAAAGAAACCGAAAACCACCTACTTTTTCCTGCGAATTGAGCACACCTCGATTTTTTTCAGCAATAATAAATCTTCGTTTTTTTTAATGCACACGATTTAAATCAATTTTGGTGATCTTCCTGAAATGCTAATTGCGCTCGCGGACGATTTCGGCCATGACCTTTCTTCGGCGCCCAAATTCGCCGCGGTCCGAGATGTATGTTTCACGGGAACCAGCCGGTATCATTAAGTTTCGTTTTTTTTCCCTCCTCACCGAAAACGCTCGCTCCGGGGGTCTCGATAAATATCGCGGGAGAACGCACTGGGAGGGAGTCGAAAGAGCGTGATTCCTTCGCGGTGCACGATGGTAAGTCCGTGCAATTTCAGCGAGGAAATGACGAGGGAAGATGAAGAAGAGAAGAGAGGATAATTTATATATATATGTATGTATGTATGTATGTATGTATGTATGTATATATATGTGTATGTATATATATATATATATAGGTGGATGATATTTCGAACCCTTTTTTACCTACTGCTGGCTATCAACACATCTGCCGTTTTTGAGGACAGTCCTCATATATTTTTCCTCAAACGTTGCGTTCATTTTAGGGACAGTATGGTCCTTGAAATGACATTTTTATAAATTTACGCGCATTTAGCTGGAAGTGATTTTGAAGACGTGGGGGTTTATACAACGTTGAGTATGGGGACCATTGGCTGTTATGAGGACGGTCCCCGAAATTGAATGGCTTCGAAAGAAATGAGAGAGAGAGGATCTCGGCTCGCCTATCCACAGGCTGTATGCTTTCCGCCTATTATACGTTATTTCTTCTCTCCTGGGAACCGCCACGATTCGATCGATCTTTCCTTGCGTGGGACTGCTGGCCGCAATAATGAAAAAAAAAAAAAAAAAACAAACAAAAAACAAAACAAAACAAAAAAAATGTAGAAAGAAAACGAACTCGATCTCAGCCGTTATACCCTTTGATTGTTATGTTTATTGTTTTTGCTGTTGTTGTTTACGGGGAGAAAGAAAATCGCCGATGGCGCTGCGAGGCTGCGTGAGTTCGCGAAACTGCCGAAGTCTGTGAAATTGGGGCTCGCTCGAGCGCGCGATGAATCGCGGTTCGAATGCCGATCGCGTCGACTGAGACCCCGCGCGAGATCTCACCGAGTTTAGCACCAACCTCAGCCAACTCGCCCCGTTACACAATCGAGACCGTGTCGCTTATTAATTGATTCATCGCTGATCACTGACCGAGAAAACAACGTGCGGCGAATTTTTATATCGATTTTCCGTGGAAAAAAGAGGTTTGTCGACTGCACGCTGTCGAGGGCACGAGAGAGGCAATTGGGTGACCGAGAAGATCGAAGTAAATTCTTAAAAAAATAAGCTTATTGGAGATTTTTTTTTTCAGAAAAACTACAAAATAAATCGAGATTACAAAAAAGGGTGTTTATCATACATATCGGTAACTGCATACAATAATTTTTTTGAAGCCATTAATTTCAAAATGGCAGCTGTGCAGCGTTTATCTCAAAACTGCATTTTTTAATTTGGCCGGAAACATAAGTAAGACAATTTTCAACCGATTCACTTGAAATGTTGAATAGATCTTGACAACTACATTCTCTATGGAAGTACGTAGGATTTTTCTTATATTGCATAGTTCATTTGTTATTAACAATTATCTGACGAAATTGTGCAATTTCCAAGAATTTGCATAAAAAATCGTCAGATAATTGTTAATAACAAATGCAATATGGAAAAAAAAATCCCAAAAAGCCTATTTTTTCGGCCTCCAGAGTGGCCTACGGCCTTGAGGCAGAGCGCGCGCTCTTGATTTTTATATATTTTGTTCAAATTTCAGCCAGACAATATTCATGCCGTTATGCATGTTTGACAAGGGAAATCACTTTTGTGTCCTCCTCTGATTTTGTTAAAACTTTTTTATGTGGAAGCGTATCAAAAACTAAGAGAAAAAATGACAATAATAAAAAAAATTACTTGATTATAAAATAAAATTACCTAATATTAAAAAAAAAAAATTACTTCAGGGTTCTTCTCACTTTAGACGCTAAAAAAGGCTATTTTCATGAATTTTTTTGATAGGTTTATATTATAGATATTGATATAAAAGTTGTTACAGTTAATCAATACCTTTCAGAATACATTTAAAAAAAAATTATTTATTTGAGTCACTATTCATAGACGAAAATGATAGTTAAAAAAATGTGCTTAAAAAATGTAGGTCCGCGCTGTTGATGAAATCTCGGAGATGGATCATCCGAAATAAAAAAATCAAACGGTTTTATATTCAGTATGTTAATGGCTATAGCGCATATCATACGTTTTTTGATATATGCAAAAGTAACAAAATGACGGACATTTTTCGAAAAAAAAAACGTCTTTTCTTTCACCATTTATATTTTATACCAAAAAATAGTAAACATCAAAATTTTTAAAAATTCTTAGAATGCGCTATAGCTATAGTTGTAAAGAATATGTGGTTGAAATTTCATAAGGATCGGTTCAGTAGTTTCGAAGATTTTATCAACAATTCGTCAAAAAACGTTGTTTTGAGAAAAACGCGTTTAAAGTTTGGTTGGGTTACAAAAATACATAAAAAAATTGTTTAGTGTATTTCGAAAGTGTATTTATTAAGTGTACGAACTTTTATATCAATATCTATAATATAAGCCTATAAAAAAAAATCACCAAAGTGTCTAAAGTGTCTAAAGTGAGAAGACCCTTTAATAAAAATAAAAAATACTGAATAATTAAAAAATCTACTTAGTAATAAAATAATTAATAATTTGTCGATAAACATTTTCATTCACGCTCAAAAAATTCTAAAACCTCACCGATCGCCGCGTTATCATATCACCCCGCAGTACCAATTGATCGCAAAACACCTCATGCGATAACCGGATACGCGTATCTATACTCGAGCGAAATTTAATTAATCGCGGTGCGCTTATTTATTTATATATCCCGAGGGAATTTTTTCCCGCTGTCTCTTCTCCCCGCGCCGCTGCCGCTCCCCGCGGATCCGCAGTGCGTAACGGCTGCGCGCGATACGCGGCGATCGGATCAAGGTCGAGGTCAGGAAACGCGAGACGCCGAAGAACGCGCGTACGCAAAAAAAAAAAGTTGGCGCGAAGAGCGCATCGCGCGTTCCTACGGAATGAAATCCAACGTGCCGGTGGATGAAAGGAACGAGGGCTCTCCTCGAGATAGTTAATCAAGCCGCGGGAGCGAGGTCTTTGGAATTACGCGAGGCATCAACGATGTGAAAGGGGGGGGTGCGAGAGAGAACGAGGGAGAGTCCGCTCTGAGTTTGTTTGTGTGTAAGGGGGAGTCAGAGCATCCGGCGTTCGTCCGAGACACCGGGGCCCTCAACATCCGGTCTGCACCCCGAACAACAGTGCGCACTTTCATACACTGATCGGAGGGGAAGAATTTTTTTTTAATTTTTTTTAAATGCATTGCTCGCGATTCTTCGCTCTTCGTAAGAATGACGGTATAAAAATGACGAAAGGGGGTGAAAAAAAGGGCACGTCATTTTGCCTCATTGTTATCACGTCCTGCCATGTCTAATTGCTCTTCTTACACATACGTACATGTGGGATCTGATATGTATATGTGTATATATATATATATATATATATATATATATATATATATATATATATATATATATATATATATAATGTTCAAGCAATCGCCCACAGTGGAAGTATGATTTTTTCTGTGCTTTCTGAGCGATTAACGTTTAAAAAAATCCGAAAAATTCATTGTGGGTATCAAAATAATTAAGTATCCGCTCGAAGTAAACGGTTCTTGAATTTTTCGGTTTTTTTTAACGTTAATCGCTCAAAAAGGACAGAAAAAATCTTACTTCCACTGCGGGATATACCTTGCAAATTTTTACATATAATCACGCATTTTTGGGAATTTTTTCAGATTTTTAGATCGGGACGTTTTTTCGCAGAATTTTTTTTTTACTGAGGGTTGTTTCGAAAAATGTAAAAAAATTCAGGGTGTCTTTTAGAGTCAATGGAATCAGATTGAAACAAAATAAATCGAATTGGCGGCGGTCAGGGAAAAAGTCCACCGGATTCACATGGAATACCTCCTATTTATGTGTATATATATACGGGTGGCCCAAATTTGAGCTCAATTTTTTTCCTTTTTCTCACCATCGATACTTCAGCGAAAGATTGAATTTTTGGCAGGCTTGAGCGACCTCTAAATATTTTTGAGCGCTCGCAGATTTCGCCAAATTTTTTTTTTTCTTTAAAGATGACAATTGGATGGTGAGAAAAAAAGAAAAAAATAGAGCTCAAATTTGGGCCACCCTAATATTCTCAAAATCGATCGAAAAGGGATGTGTGAGAGTGATTAAAAAAGGGACAAGATTGATAAAAAATATCGCGGTCGATTAAAGATCTTTATCGATTTTGTCGGTTTTCAAATTAATTTCATTTTTTAAGGGTATTGTAGTTGAAATTTTTTAAAATATCAATTTTTGGTTTACGAAGAATTTTCAAAGTATAACATTTCAAGTAGAGCCTTTCAGATTGAGAGAGTTTTGAACAACAAAAGGGAAACATCAAACGAGTTTTCTCAAAATGACTGTTTAAAATCCGTGAAAATGGAGGGTTTTTTCCTACCGAAAATCGATGCTTTCGCTTTGGACTGCGGCTATTTTTTCGAAATTAATATTTTATTAAATCCTTCGTTCAAGCACTAAATCATTTGACTAGATTAGAAAAATTTCAGATGAGTTGTTTTCGAGCAGCAGTGGTTACCGCAAAGGACGTTTTTTAAACAGCGCTCTGCACAAACCGTTGTATCAACCACATTTATAAATATCCTTGAACACGAAACTTGTAAAAAATACTTAAAACCATACTCTCCCACGTAAAAAAATGTTGAATTATGAAATGAATTATGAAAAGTTGAAAATGAAAAAGCACATTCCAAAACGTCGAAAATCTCGTATCTTTCTTTCATCATCCAACTACCGTTTTTCCGGTCCAATCATCGACTCAACGACGTCAGCATCAATTCCCAACAGACGATAGATCCAGAGAAAATGAAACAACGAGAATTAATTAGCTAATTACTGTTGGCTTTTCTCGTGCCACAGACTTCGTCGTAGTCGCTCCGCCCCGTGTATTCGTCGCGACTGCACCGTGCAAATATAATATTAAATCGCAGTCTCGTTATTCTCGTTATTTCGAGATGCCGATGACCGCGCGACGGCGGCGCTTGCAGCGGCTCGCCGTAATAATGCGAATGCGCGTTCTCCATTCTGGTGCGCTCCTGTTAGTCCGCGCGTGTAGTCTCGCGCAGACGCGATTGACGATAGACGACGACCAGTATCTATATACGTATCTACATAAAGGGTGTACCAGAACTGAATGCGCTCCCTTAAACGGGGGGTTGGGGGTGGAATTCTGAGTCGATTGATATAAGCATGTGTGGGTCTCGGATCAACCCCTGAATTATTATTGATTTTTAAAGGCGGGCCAATCGGGTGCGCCCGATGAGCCGGCGGACGTCGTTGAGGGATACGCGCGTGCAGCGGTGCCTGGCGGGAGCGCTGCACCTCCGCCGGTACGCCGGCTCAACGGGCGCGCCTGATTGGCCCGCCTTTAAAAATTAATAATAATTCAGGGGTTGATCTTAGACCCACACATGCTTATATCAATCGACTCAGAATTTCACCCCCAACCCCCATGGAACTCCCATTTCCCACAGATTGTCGAGATAAAAATCATTGGCTCTTGATTTTTCGCATGCCATTTCTACAATTGATAACTTTTTTTGACCTTGTTCTTAAAAAAATACTCTTAGTTGTTTGTTTCATCTAGAAAAGTCTTCTTTTTAACCTCAAATGTTAAGAAAACTTTGTGAAAAAAGATCTTAGGCAGAATTTTCATAAAAACTAACTCGAACATCTGACTTTAATAACCTGCGGTGTAGAAAAAAAATGTACTACGCATATCGTGCCATGCACTTAAAAAAGTTGCTTAGTTATTCTCGATTTGTATCAATTATAGAAATGGCTTGCGAAAAACCAAAAGCGGATGATTTTTTTAAAAAAATAACATAAAGTTCAACATCTCGAAAACCGTGGGACTTTTACTAATCTGAAACTCCAGTACTTAGAAGGACATGATCCGATCTATCGTCAGTTGCAGGATTATCAATTGACAACAGGACACCCTGTATATACAGACACACACTTTTATACGCGTCACGAGATCGACCGGACTGTCGATCAACTCGACGTGAAGTCTACGTGCTCGGAGAACTCGTAATTATGGTTTACAGTTCATATACACACACACATATATATATATAATGTCTACTGGATTGCCATGGGAACGTTCAGTGAACGAGTATTAAATGTACGGAGTAATAGTTGTACTCCCGCAAAGATATTGTGTGCATTCGCGTACTCGGGACATTTCTATAGACAAATGCGCGAAGGCGTTTATATGTATATGTACATGTATATATATATATATATATATATATATATATATATATATATATATATATGAAGGCACATATGTTCAACGAGGACAATAATACAGGGCGGGAGACGGAATTAAGAAGATAGGACATCGAGAGACGACCGCAAAAGAGACGAGCAGAAAACGCATTGACGGTAGGCTTAATAGATACGCGGGACGTCGCGAATACGACATCGAATAACCTGTCTGCACTCCGAGTTAGGGAATCTAGGAATCTTCTATGAGAATAGCACACACTGGCTTCACACCCTAATAATACCGTATGCTATTCGTGTGTGTATGCATGTACAGGGTGTCTCGTAAAATATCACATACTAATGAGGAAGTTTGCACAATGATTTGAGTACAGCGCTGCTTGAAAAACGTCCTTCGTGGTGACCACTTCTGCTTGGAAACCAATCATCCGAAAAAAAAACCAAATGTTTTTAGTTTTTGCATCAAATTATCCAGTGCGTAGGCCGAGGATTTAATAGAATACTGTTTTTTGAAAAAATGATCGCAGGCCAAATTGAAAGTATCGATTTTCTGTGAAAAAAACGCTCGATTTTCGTTGATGAAAAAAACGATGCGTCGAAAAAAAATTCCTTCCGTCGAGCACTGCTTTGCGATATGTAAAATTGCTTGTAAAATTTGATATGTAAAAATGACATGTAAGAAGCTTGTAAAATTTGGAGTTGATCGGTTTTTCAGATATCGTGGTCAGCGATTTTTGAAAAGTCATTTTGAGAAAAACGCTTTCAAAGTTTCGATTCGCGGAACCTTCCTACAAATGCCCATAACTCCTTCAATTTTTAACGGATGGACTTGAAATTTTAGAAGAATATTCTTCAATCGTTATATCTTGAGAAACCGTCGAAAAGCAACAATCGAGATTTTCAAAAATTGGAACTAAGTGAAATCAAATTAAATTTTTTTTAATTCTCCATTAAGTTTTCAGAGATTAAATTTTTTTATTCTCCAAAAAACGATCTCGTTTTTTCTTTTAGCGAAGTTTGACACTCTGGTAGGCCATGATTCCATTTAGCATCCCCTTATGTATGACGTGATTTTCACGGGACACCCTATATATATTTATATACAAGTGTGTAGGTACCTGGAAATTTATATGGCGATATTGCCGTACGCGACCTAGCCATATATACATAAATATGCCTCAGGTCTACATAACGTTTCTCAAAGTCTCACGCCCTCAAAGCAGCCCTATAGCCACGCCGCCTACCTACGTACATATCGATACGATAGCCGCGCGATAATCGTGGAACGACCGCGCGAGTCCTGACGTACTCGTTTACCCGTTAAATCAGTTGGCATAGGTCCTCGTGTGATCTCAAGAGGACGTGTGCCCCATCGCGGACAAACTCGACGAACGCGTGGGTCGTAACGATTTCGGTAAATATATAAACGTCGCCAGTGCGGGTATCGCTCGTATAATGTCGGAAAGATCCAACAGAAGACCGGTGAGGTTACACACGGCAACCTGAATCTTATTCTGGAAGACGGGCTAGTCGAGAAAAGATTACTATCGTGAATCGTTGTAGTAAGGATCGAAAAAGTTTTTGGGTTTTGGGTCGAATTTATGATTCGTCTGCATCTGTATGCGATTTTAGGGGGCGAGCGAAATACTGGTAATTTTATCAAGGAAAAAAGATTTTAAAACCTCCTGTATCTAGGATCGTGATGAGCTTTGCATTTTTTAAATACGATTTTTTTTTGTTTTAAGCCTAGGGGCATCGTTTTTATTATAATTTTAATTTTATAAATAAGGATGCGATATAAAAGGAAAATTAACAGAAATTAAAGTTTTTTTTTTCATTTATGTTTATATTTGTTGTTAAAGATTTGTATTTTAGGCAATTGAAAAAATAAGGATACAATGTAAAACAAAAATAAACAGAAATTGACGACGTCTTTAATTTCTGTTTATGTATGTTTTATAACAAATCCTTATTTCTTCGATTTTTGTTTATTTTTATTATTCTAAGATTTTTACATGTAAATTAAAATATGAATGAAGATTAGTAATTATTTCGAAAAATTATTTTTAATAGAAAAGGAAGTGTTAAAAAACCGCTTGAAAGTAATATTTTTGATGTGTCAACGCGATAACTCGATCGTCTTTCATGCTGCACAGGAAACACAAGGGGGGGCGAGAAACTCGTACGCTTTCTCGCCCTCGAAGACTCTCGTTTGCATCAGTCGAGCAATAACGAAGTGTCTGCAGCGAGCGCACTCCTCGTCGTGATGAAGTTGACCTCTTTTATCAATGATCCTCGAGGGCTTCCATGGATCGGTAATGTACGAAATCGGTCATCTCCGAGTTGAGGATGTTACATTGTGTATATGTGTATGTATGTATAGGTACATTTCTCTCGTAACCGAGCTCAACTGGTCCTCTCGGGTCAATGAATGCAGATCATTCATTCCCGAGAATTTTAACGCGTTCGTGCGAACGCTCCCTCCCTCCCTCCCTTTCCCTCTCTCTCTCTCTCTCTCTCTCTCTCTCTCTCTCTCTCTCTCTCTCTCTCTGATTTTAATTTTTCTAATTATATTTTATTTTTTATCGGATTGCATTTCAAATTGGTTATTTATATCGAGTCCTCGTGTCTCAAATTTCTGTTTATTTTGGTTTTTCTAACGAACCACGGATTGTGAAATAAGGATGCAATATTAAAAAAAATAAACATTATAAAATGTGACAAGATAGAAATTAAATGAGAAATAATCACCCATTAATTCTAAAAGTTTCAACGCGAATGTAAATTAATAAAGATTTTATATCAAACAAACAAAAAACGGAAATAAAAGCAATTCTCAATTAACAACAATAAAAATCTTTAAAGAACAAAAATAAAAAGAAATTGGAGCAATTCCTCATAAACTAAATCCTTTAAAAAATAAAAGCAAACGAGAATTTGAGAAATGAGAATTCGAAATAAAACAAAAACACAACAGAAATTCAAGATTTATTTTATTTCTGTTTATTTGTATTTCTGAAAAAAAAATTATATGAAGGAATTCAAGCAATAAGGTTCGATACAAAACAAAAATTAACAGAAATAGAAGATTTCTTTGGTTTGTTTTCATTTTCGTAATATATCGAATCCTCATTTCTTTGATTTCTGTTTATTTTTGTTATTCAAAGATTTTTATATATAAATCAAAATATAAATGATATAAAACAAAAATAAACAGCAACTAAAGATTTCTTTAATTTCTGTTTATTGTTTGTTTAATATCGAATCTTTAATTTTTAAATTTCTGTTTATTATTTGCTGTATATCAAATTTTTATTTCTCTCTTCCGCTCTCTCTCTCTCTCTCTCTCTCTCTCTCTCTCTCTCTGTCTCCCCTTTTATTCCTCTCGTATACTCTTTACGGCCTCGTCAACGATGCTGTAACGTTACGCGTTAAAGAGGCCCAAGCTCTTGGACCACGACAGGATGTTGACACTATCAAAAAGGTTATTCTTTTTTTCGGTAAGATGATGACATAGAAAATGCCAATTGGGAACATATCACCCAAAGATCGTTGCGACCCTCAACCAAATATAATAATTACTTGTTTTCCCCCTAATTTGACAGTCACCTGAAGTACCCAAGTATTCGTAGACCGTTACCAAGTTGATCACGCCTGGCGCGCCTACATTTTTAGGTACTCTTTGTCGGGCGGGTTGGCAACGGCGAAAAGAAGAGGAAGAAGAAAGAAATCATTCGTCGAGAATCGCGTCGGTATGGACGCGTGTGCTTCCCACGTGACTCATCCACCCGAAGATATGCATCGGGCGTGACCCTACGGTACTTGCAATGGGCCGGTGCAACTATAAACGCGCACGCACAATGCGTGTTATAATTCCGCGAGGAATCATCGTCGCAAGCAGAGTTATACGGAGTATAAACGGAGAGAGGATGAATTCTGACTGCAGCTGATGCACTTCGATGCACTCTGGAATCGTTTCCCGTCCTTTGTGCAATTATTCTACTTCTGGCTCTCTCTCTTTCTCTCTTTCTCTCTCTCTTCTACACCTCATGACTCAACAACTCTTTGCAGAAACCGCGCGAGTCACTAACCTTCACCGACGACATCCCTAGGGATTTTTTTCCTCTGCTTTACGTCCGTTTGCGTAATTTTTGTAGTCTAATCTAGCAAGTCGACAATTCCGAAACCGCACGAGTCAGTGACCTTCACCGACGACATTCCTAGGGATTTTTTAAAAACTTTTCTCTTGCCAGGTTGCGCAATTTTTAAAGTCTAATTTGGAAAATCAAAACATTCGAGAGCGCCCGAGTTAGTAATCTTCTCCGAGAACGTCCCTAGGGATTTCTTATTTTTTATTTTCCTCTGCTTTATGTTCAATCGCGTCATTTTTGTAGTGTAATCTAGCAAGTCGACAAATTCGAGACCGCACGAGTCAGTAACCTTCACCGACGACATCCCTAGGGATTTATATTTAGCGTTTTTTTTTACCTTTCTTTTGCTTTACTTCAGTTGGCGTAATTTTTTTAGTCAAATTGTACGAAAAATTGAAACCGTACGAGTCAATAACCTTCTTCAAGGAAATATCTGGGGATTTTTTTTAACCTTTCCTTTGCTTTACATTAGTTTGCGTAATTTTTGGAGTCTAATTTAGCAAATCAAAACTTTTGAGGGCGCCCGAGTCAGTAACCTTCTCCGAGAACGTCCCTAGGGATTTTTATTTTCACTTCCTTTTGTTTTATTCCAGCGCGTATCATTTCCGTAGTTCAATTTAGCGAAAAAAAATCGAGAACGCACGAGTCAATGCGCCTTCTCCGAGATTTATGATGCACCTTCCTAGGGATTTATTTTTTTCCCTCTCCCTTCGCCGTTTATCTTTCCAGTTCACGTGATTTTCGTAGTTTAACTTGGAGAAAGAAAAATTTCGAGACCGCCCGAGTCAGTGAAACCTTCACCGAGAACGTCCCTAGGGATTTCTCTTTTTTTTCCGTCACTTATCCTTTGCTTCACTCCGGTTTGCGTAACTTTGGTAATCTAATTTAGAGAATAGAATATTCGAGACCGCACGGGTCAGTAACCTTCTCGAAGAACGTCCCTAGGGATTTTTTTTTCACATTCCCTCTTTTCTCATTTCAATTTGCATGACCTTCGTAGTCGAAATTAGCCAATAAAAAAAATCGGGCAGTCAAAAAAATTCATTTCCATTGAATGCCAATGTCCCGAAAGTCGTCATGCAAAAGTGAGTTACATCATGAGCGTACCAACGTTAATGCCAGCTCTGACTAATTTTCAACATTGATTCAACGTAATCAAGTACTTTGCATTGGTTGGGCAAAAAAATAGTGGCTCTTCCGTTTACGGGAATTATCAAAAATTCCGTCAGTTTTTTTCTGCCAACGGGGATTGCCGAATTGACATCGTTTTTGGAATTGTTGGTCAGAGCTGCGTGGCTTCCACGGTGTTCGCGCGAGGAGTCATCGGGCGATGTCGCGAGGTGAAGCGAATTCCTGGCTCTCCGGTAGATCTAGCCTGGGTGGAAGGGGCCTGAGGCCCCCGGGTGACTCACCTGCGTTGCAACCTCTCGTGGCAACAGAGAATGAAACTGAGAATGCTCGCGGGGTATCCCGCGAGTTTCAACGCTCGTGATTCACGAAACTCCCCCCCCCCCTCTCTCTCTCTCTCTCTATCTTGCTCTTTGAAGCAGGGGCCCAATGTGGACGGCTCGAAAATTCCTGGATGTACCTCGTCGTTGGCCACCCCCTCTCTCTCGCCCAGTCCCAATCTTCATACGCTTTTGAAACGAGAATGATCGCGCGAGGAATACAGAAAGAGATTAACCGAGTGAGGGGCGTGAGAAACCTGGCAAGGCATAATGGACACGCGCAGGGCCAACGCAGTTACAGAATATCAGATACCATACAGCTGGATGATAAAACCCCGGAGAATGACCTCGGCTGGCTTCGTGGAAGGCAAGAAAAAACGGTCTCCGAATTCCTCATACGTGAGACAGCGCGATTCGACGCTATAAAAATGTCCACGGGCCAGAGGACGATTTTAATTTAGATATCAAACACCTTAAGGTAGGCAAATAATGGCTAATTAAGGTAGAGAGAAGCCAAGCCTTCCTTTCCGGAAGTCTTGATGGTCTCCAAGAATGCCAGACTTGGAGGATCCAAGCGAGTACACGGAGAAAAACAAACCAATTGAATCAACAAAATATATATTGGTTGATCCAAATAAATGTGCTGCGGGGTGCCACCGATATATGAGATTGTTACAATACTATAAAATATCGGAAAATGTGATTGATTTAAATAACACGTTATTTTATTTGAAAAAGCTCTTCTGTTCTCTGAATATCTACATTATCCTTCAAATAAAATTATATTCTATTGAAATCTTTCTATATACAATCCGTAGATGTATGGATGAAATAATTAAGGGGTTGCTACAACATTTTTTATTTCGTACAAACATATAATCAATAGAATTATTTATTTCTTTACTGCATCGAAACGAATATGCCATGGGACGTAAGTTTTTCAATTTGTTTGAAATCTTAAATAAAAAGTGAGCATTAGAATGATCATCCACGATAATAGTGGAGAGAATATCAGATGTCCAATGGAATATCCATGGAGAGAATATCAGATATTCAACTGATAAGAACAGATACTACACTTTGATCTCAGCCACGGGACAAGTAGCGATACTCTTTGGAGTTTCTCAGGCGTTTAAATAGATTTTCGGTTCGCGCTACGCTTACGAGAAACGAGCGCGCGTGCGGCTTCTAGCGGTTACTCCGAGAACTACGAGTTCCCTCACACCTATAATTTCGGTGGCGCTCGGCCATGATTTGGTTGATTTTTTTCAACCAAATGCGCAAGAAACAAATTTTATTTTCGCATCATTTTTTTAACCAATTCAGACATTTGCTTGATATTTTGCAATCAAAATAAAATATTAATATTTTAACGAATAATGTACTTGGAAATCATCATCGGATATGGTGAAAAAAATAACATATTGACTCAATAGAAATTTTACCTGAAGCAAACGAGCGAAATTCAATTTTTCTTGTGTCCTCGAATCAACAATATTCACGTTATGGATTGAAACGCTTTTTTTGTTCGTTGCAGAAAATGCATTCGAAACAATATAACTTGTTCACGATATTTTTTAAGAAAGTTTCAATAATATATTGTTCTCGGCTAACAATATATCTTGTGAATGAAAAAAAAAACTTTTAATTCGCATCATGTTATTAAAGTCAATAGCGTTTTATTCGGACTAATAAATCCGATTACTTACACCAACAATTTTCCAATTGAATCAACGAAATTTCATTCAATAACACCAATGATATTGGATAAATAATTTTTTTCTCAGCGTAGAAAGAGCAATCATCATCCGTCAAGTCTTTCATTGGAAGTATCATATCATATCATTTTCCAGTTGGCGTTGTGGCACGAGGAAAGGCGAGTATTTTTCGAGGGTCTGTCCAGTTTTTAGTGACATTCATCAACTGGCATGCAACTTGCGTTTCTCCGGTAGTCTTCACGAAAGCGTGCAGAGTGCCCAACAGGCCCATTCATCAATGAGATCAAATTTCAGCTTGGTGGCTGTCAAAATGAACTGCCGGTTTTCGCAGCTCACAGCACCGTCCTTATTGTCTTTCGAGGGATTATGACGGAATGAAAATGATTTACAAGCTTGGGCCCTCACAGCGGTACCGGTAGCTCGTTCATTGTTTCGTTCTTCCCAAATCCATGGTAAGGTGCCCTAAACTCCATCCATCCATCCAAACACATTTATGCCTGTTTCTAATTACTCTGCACGTGTTGAAAAAGCATAAGGGCGCATCCCGCGAGACTCCAATGGCGGTTCACGAGAACCGAGCCCTTTTGCTCTTAGGTCAGTCTCCAGCGGAAAGCAGAGGGCTTTGAACGCCCTGAAAGGCAATTTGAGCAGCCGTATAATTGCAGGTGGAGCGTGGATTTTCTTCGAGGCTGCAGGTATTTGACAAACAATGGAGAAAAGGCAAGGTACCTAGCGGCCGCTGAACACACCTAGGCCCAAAAAAGGGACCAATTACGGCGAACGGCGCCATTACAACCTGCCTCTTTGTCTCTCCATTGCTGGATCGTAAACGCTCTTGTCCGGATTAGACCGGTACCGATTGATTTATGCTCGTTACCATTGGGCTACGCGTTTCCGGCGTTTCCACCTAGGCATACACGTAAGCCGCGATAGATAAGAGGCCACGGGACGCCAGCTCGAGATGATGACGGGAATAGCATAGCCTTTAAAATGCCACGAGGAAATACGACCGTGCCGACGCGCGGTGTCCCCTCGGGGCGACGTGAGAAATGCGCGTGTAATAATTACTTTACGAGGGTGAGGTCCAACCCCCAGGTATACCCGCGGTGCCACAATCTAGATGATTCTTTATGGAGCCAGGGAAACGATATATCATAACGTGGCGTGCGTATCATAAAATCCTTAAGGGGTTACACCGGGGTGGAATTTTTGAAAAAAATCGATTTTTCGTTTCCGACGGATTTTTTGGATATAACCTTTCAAAAATATTCTCTGGAAATTTCAAGTCGGTCGAAAATTGGGGGAGTTATGAGCGTTTACAGGTAGGTCTGCTTAGCGCTTTACCGTTACTGGTTAAAACTTTAAAGGCGTTGTTCTCGGAATGACTTTTTCAGAAGCAGTGATCAAAATATTTCAAAAATAACCAAATCGATCTGCTTCAAATTTCACGGATATTTTTTGTATACCAAAAGGGAGTCCTCAATCGAAAGATTTTTTTTCAATGCATGTTTTTTTTATATCAAGAAAAATAGAGTGTTTTTTTTCGCCGAAATTTCGACGACCAATTTCGATCAGCGACAATTTTTTGAAAAATCATTATTTTATTGAATCCTTCGATTAGAGAGTAGATAATACGGTACAAAAAATTAATTCATATTGTTTTTTTATTTCAGATGATTCGTTCCCGAGCAGGAGTGGTCACCGCGACGGACCTTTTTTGCACACCGGTCTGTGCAATTTACTGTATCTCCGTCGTTTATAAATATTACGCAATGAAAAAATTGTCAAAGATACTTGAAATGATACCCTTTACTATTAAAAAAAGTTGGAACCCTGCACCCATTTCCCAAAAAACAAACTAGGTGTACCCCGTTCAACATTCTTTTGCAATGCCAGGTCAGTAAACGACAAACTTCCAACGAAGAATGACAGGACCGGAAGAGGAGCCAGCCTACCTGATACTGAAGTTCACCGGTCACCAGTAATATTTCCCTAGACTATTTCGTTACTCGCTACCAGATTGGTACCCCGTAAAGCGCCCACTGCCATTAGCCAACGAATTAAAAAAAAGTGTGCAAATCTTGCCCTTTCATTGACGACATCCAAACGACTGGTTTGTCCATTTCTTGACTCCCCAAGCTGGTCGTCCAAATTCTAGCTGCTCTATCCCCCAGGAATGGAATCGAAGATTTCTTCATCGTCGATACAATACAAAAGGTAAATGAATTCGACCCAATTCTCGATAGTCAACAACGAGCCAACTGCCAATTAGGAGCAGCTCGTTAATGGGAACGAAAGAGTGCCTCGATCGGGCGATCAAACGGATTCACGAACCTTTTACACGCACCATGGTGGAGCATGGACAAGGATTAGCGGCAGGAACAGAACGATTTGCTTTCACGCGGAAAAAAATACGTTGTTCAATAGAGTGTAACAATTCCACGCGTGTGTATTCGGTTATCTCGTGTATGTCTAAGCGAGCTGGTATGTCTGCCGTAGCTGCGTAAGTCCTAGCAGGATCGGGATCCACTGCGTCATTGGCCGAGTGTCTTATGAACGGTAAATTGATTGTGTGTATCACGTGTTTTATACCCGGCGAAGGAACGCTCTCCGCACTCTCGCGGGTCTCGTGATTCCTCGATCGTTATATCGTGGCCCGAGGCCAATTACCCGCTGGTCCATAACTCTGAGCTAAATAAACCACGCGAGAGCCGACTGACTCCCTCGCGTCGACGAGCCCAACAACGAGAAAATAACAACTAAACTCCACGAGAGATATATTGTTTGCGATGATAAATCAGCAACATCGAATTTTCGTGAATTTGTTTTTCCCCTCGCGATTACGGAAAAATGGAATTGAGCGGGTTGGACATTCATACACTGAGAAAAAAATCCCCAATTGAAGCAAAAAAAATGCATTGGTTGAGTCAAATAAATGTCTGATCGCGGAGTGCCACCGATATATGAGATTGTTACAATACTATAAAATATTGGAAAATGTGATTGATTTAAGGGGTTACCCCCACTTGCGATTTTGAAAAAATCGATTTTTTTTATTGCATTTTTTTGAAGTATAAGTATCTGAGAATATATCCTGAAAATTTCAAGTCGATCCGAACAAAATTGACTGAGATATGAGCGTTGAAGGAGAAGAATCCGTTGTGTAAACGACCGGAAATTGAAACTTGAAATGCGTTTTTCTCAAAATGGCATTTCTGAAGTCGGTGACCAAGATTACTCGAACACTAATGAACCGATGTTCTTGAAATTTTGCAGGCTTATTTAAGAGGGAATGATACCTCATCGCGGTCGGTATGGTAGAACAATTATAGATTCCCAAAAATCTCGAAAACGGCTCTTCAGATCCCGTCGAAACTTTGCTAAACGACGTCAAATAGATATACGAACAGCTGTCTTCCCCTCAAATTTTCTGAATTTGAGGAAATAAATGTAGATTGGCTTATCATAAGCCAATCTAGTTTTTTTTCTCAAATTCAGAAAATTTGAGGGGAAGACAGCTGTTCGTCTATCTATTTGACATCGTTTGGCAAAGTTTCGACGGGATCTGAAGAGCCGTTTTCGAGATTTTTGGGAATCTATAATTGTTCTACCATACCGACCGCGATGAGGTATCATTCCCTCTTAATACATAAAAATGTAGTCTTTAATGGTTCGATTTTTTTTTTCGAAAAAA
This sequence comes from Ophion obscuratus, assembly GCA_964007375.1. NCBI lineage: Eukaryota > Metazoa > Arthropoda > Insecta > Hymenoptera > Ichneumonidae > Ophion > Ophion obscuratus. The sequence goes on from OZ023317.1 coordinate 22,097,977, forward strand.
ATGGCCGTTTTATAGCCAATAAACGTCCGTTTTTTTCGTTAAAATCGAACCATTAACTTTGACTGTCCGCCATTTTGTGAAAAATGAATATTTTTTAAAATCCTTCGATTAAAGACTAGTTTATACTTATATTTGACCAAATCCATCCGCATTTTTCTTTCAGATGATCCACTTCGCCGCAATGTTGGTCACCGCAAACCGTGTATATAAAAACATTATTTCATTTACGGCCATTTGCCACTAAACAATGTAATATTTTTCAATAAAATGATTACTGAAAGTTCTTCAAGATGTGTTCTTTAAGATGTTATATTGATCGATTAAAAAAGTTTTCTAGTTTTCTTTAAAAAAATTCATGAAAAAGGCCTTTTTTGCGCTACAAGTGGGGGTAACGGCTTAAATAACATGTTATTTTATTTGAAAAATAAAATAACATGTTATTTATAATGTTATTTATAACAAATAAAATTATATTCTATCGAAATCATTCTATATACAATCCGTAGATGTATGGATGAAATAATTAAGCGGTTGCTACAACATTTTTTATTTCGTATAAAAATATAATCAATAGTATGAATTATTTCTTTACTACATCGAAACGAATATGCCACGAGACGTAAGTGTTTCAATTTGTTTGAAATCTTCAATAATAAGTGCGCATTAGAATGATCATCTACGATAATAGTGGAGAAAATATCATATATCCAATGGAATATCCATGGAGAGAATATCAGATATTCAACCGATAAGAACAGATACTACACTTTGATCTTAGCCACAGGCCAAGAAGCGATGCTCTTTAGAGTTTCTCCGGCATTTAAGTAGATTTTCGGTTCGCGCTACGCTTACGAGAAACGAGCGCGCGTGCGGCTTCTAGCGGTTACTCCGAGAACTACGGGTTTCCTCACACCTATAATTTCGGTGGCGCTCGGCCATGATTTGGTTGAATTTTTCCAACCAAATGCCCAAGAAACAAATTTTATTTTCGCATAATTTTTTAACCAATTCGGACATTTACTTAATATTTTTCAATCAAAATAAAATATTCATATTTTAACGAATAATGTACTTGAAAATCGATATCGGATATGGTGAAAAAAATAACATATTTACTCAATAGAAATTTTATCTGAATGAAACGAACGAAATTCAATTTTTCTTGTGTACTCGAATCAACAATATTCGTGTTATGCATTAAAGCGCTTTTTTTTGTTAGTTGCAGAAAATTCATTCAAAACTATATAATTTGTTCGCGATAATTTTTTAGATAGTTTCAATAACATAATGATCTCGGCTAACAATACTGAATGAAAAATAACCATCAATTTAATCATGTCATTAGAGTCAATAGCGTTTTGTTTGGACGAATAAATCCGATTATTTACACCAACAATTTGACAATTGAATCGACGAAATTTCATTCAATAACACCAATGATATTGGATCAATGATTTTTTTCTCAGTGTAGACCGAGAATAAAGACTGCAACATCATATGCAGTAAACATACACCTGGATGTAGTCATGTGATGGAAATGGATTTCTCGACAGTTGGTGCAGGCAAGTCGAAGTGCAGTCACCGCGAAGTGCATAATCGCTCTTCCCCGTTACGCTATAAAGTGTTGTAATGATTTATTATTGCACACAAAGAGAGAGAGAGAGAGAGAGAGAGAGAGAGAGAGAGCGGGTTGGGCTAACATCAGGCTGAGAGAATGACGAGGGAACCGCCTGTGGAAATCTAATCCAAATACCCAGTTGGGTTTCCTTATTCTATCGTTCAATCGTGCATCGTTTGATTTGTATTTTGATTTGTCCAATTGCACCGTTTATCATTACTCGTTGACTTTTTTGTATTACTTGCTAATGGATCTCCTGTGATGAGGCTTGGCGCAGGTGTGATCGAGGTCAGGTGGTTTTTTGCCCTCCATATTCTAGGTCGAACTTTTGATGCACCAAAGTCTCCGAGTCACCTGACTTTATGAGGATTTTCGTACGCGGTTGATTCCGATGACGGGACGCGTTGGCGAAGCCAATGATCGAGTGGTTGGTTGCTTTTTTTTTCTTCTCTCCAGCAAGATTATTCGCGATTATTACGAGCGTTGCTTTTATTTTGATTTCTTGCTGCCTCATTGAAGCACTCGATGCTATTTCGCGTGCGAAATTGAGCTCCGGCTGGTTTTTGTGGCTCGGGATTATTGTAGGTCGACGCGAAGTTTGATGCAGAAAGGCCCTCGGGAGGTACCTGAATCAAAATGATTATTTATACAAGGTCAAGTTGATGATGGGGAGACTTCTCTTGGGCGCGCTTGGGACTCAATAACTCGAGGCACAGCGCGGCTCGACTTCAACGAGCTGCTCGGGGATGAGAGACTGCGCAAAAGTTCGCTGAAGAAGTTCCAGGAAACGTGATTGCGTGTGCGTGTGTGTAGAGATGGTTAATGCGCACACGAGACGCACCTGCGAGATGACTCCGATCTGCGTTTTGCTTCGAGCATAGGTCGGGTTGAAGTGGACCAATGGGTGACGAGAGTCAACCTCATTGCTGCACAAAAAATCGACGAGTCATGCCAAAAGAACGCCCCTTGGTAGTCTAAAAACCGAATCACTTGATCGCGCCGTCTGGAAATGATCTTGGAACGAGGAATAAAAAGAGTGATTGGCAACGAAGCTCTATAGATGTGACGAGGTTGGTCGATGCTTCATCACTTATTGCCACTCTGGTGTTCACTTGTACAGCTGCAGGGGAAGGATTCGGGGGGTCGAAAAATCTCAGAAGTCTTCGTTTTTAGGTGACCGGATTGCTAATTCGCATCAACGGTTTATGAGAACCGTCATAAAGGCTGATGGCGTTTATAGCCACGACTAATGTTACCGTAAGGTGGATCGAGCGTGATTCCTTCATTCGCTCGGTTCGTCCATCATTACTATAGTAATGGCTTTCAACGGAGAATACTCCCAGTGCAGCTGAAGCACCTGAATTGTGACGACCCTCCAGCTTCTTTAGGAAGCAAAACATCAAGGTATCTTTCCCCGGAGAATCCTCATGGCACGCCTACAAAGCATTTTTCAATGGAGGCTTTTTCAGAAAGTAGAAACTCGAAGACCACTTTCTGGGTCCTGATGGTCCACAAAGTATTTTCCAGCGGTCGCTAGTCCGCGACACCCTGTCACCTTTTTTTTAGGATGAAAAAAGGATGTAGGAATCTGTTTGAGTGATCCTGATGACATGTTTCTGAAGATTGTTTCCTTTGGGAGCTTGGTTCTGGAAGGTTCTTTGGCATGGTCTCGAAGGATGGTCCTAAAGGATGGTCCTGAAAGGATGATGTCCGGAAAGGATGATGTCCGGAAAGGATGATGTCCGGAAAGGATGATGTTCTGAAAGGATGATATCCTGGAAGGATAGTCCTGACGGAATGATATCCTGAAAGGATGATATCCTGAAAGGATGATGTCCTGAAAGGATGATGTCCTGAAAGGATGATGTTCTGAAAGGATGATGCCCTGAAAGGATGATATCCTGAAAGGATGATATCCTGAAAGGATGATATCCTGAAAGGATGATATCCTGAAAGGATGATATCCTGAAAGGATGATATCCTGAAAGGATGATATCCTGAAAGGATGATGTCCTGAAAGGATGATATCCTGAAAGGATGATATCCTGAAAGGATGATATCCTGAAAGGATGATCTTTAAAGGATGGTCCTGAAAGGATGATATCCTGAAAGGATGACATTCTGAAAGGATGATATCCTGAAAGGATGGTCCTAAAGGCTGGTCCTGATGATCCCCAAAGTATTTTTCAATGGTCGCAATTCAGCAACTCTCTTTCACATTCTTTAAGAAGTGAATAATCATCGAATCCTTGTCTGGATGATCCTGATGATGAGGCCCCAAAGTATTTTTCAGCGATTTCGCAATAATCCATCAATTTTTCCGTAGGAAGAATAAAACGAGGGAATCCTTTTCCGGATGATTCCTCTTCGCGCCTCCTTTTGGCTCAGACTCTTCTAATCGTATGGCGAACGCGAAATGCCTCTGTGTGTTTGTTCATCCAAGTGTAGCTGCGTGTGCGTGGCTGGACCTCCGACGCTCTCGGCGCCCGTCGCGACCGCGAGATGCATGCTCATATAGGTGTGCGCGTATACGTATACGTATTTATGTACGCACATACACCCGGATATACGTGGACGTATCATCTTGAGCAGTCGCCGAGCGCAGGAGGAGACCGCCTTCGTGCGAGAGACCCACTTGCAAGGCGGCCTACTTGGAGGAGTCTGCTCGAATCGTGCGCGATCCCCTCTGCCCCTCATACCTCTCGCTTCTGTATAAACTTACACGTGTACGTGTGTATTCACGCGTGTATCTGTATCGAGCGGCGTTTATGGGGCCTCTAGACAGTGGCACATCGAAGCCTCAAGATTTCCAACTTGGGCGATTTATGGGTGTAAACAACGTCGAGTTGCGCTCGAACGAATCCATAGTGCGGAGATTGTGGGCAGAATTTGCAGGACTCGGTGTGAATAATCATTCTCTCTACTCGTATTAGCTGCTGAGGAGCTCGTGAAATTCCACCGATTTTATGGGGAAAACAAGTGTGCGAGGCCTTAAGGGGTCTTCTCACTTGAGACGCTAAGAAGGCTATATTCGTGCATTTTTTGTTTAAGTTTATATTATAGATATTGATATAAAAGTTGTTACACATAATAAATACACTTTCGAAATACATTAATATTTTATGTACTTATGTAATGCAAACTTTAAACGCATTTTTTTCTCGAAACAACGTTTTTCGACGGCCAGTTGATAAAATATTCGAAACTACTAAACCGATCCTTATGGATTTTTAACCACATATTCTTTACAACTATAGCTATGGTGCATATCGAAGATTTAAATTTTTTTTGATATTTACTATTTTTTTTGCTAAAAACGTTGAAAAAAACGTTTTTTTTGGTTTTTTCCAAAAATGTCCGCCATTTTGTTATTTTTGCATATATCAAAAATCGTATGATATGTGCTATAGTCATTAACATACTGAATCTAAAACCGTTTGATTTTTGTAGGACATTTTTTCAACTACCATTTTCGTCTATAAATTGTGACTTAAATGAATAATTTTTTTTAAAATGTATTTCGAAAGTGTATTTAAGTGTAACAACTTTTACATCAATATCTATAATATAAACTTATTTTAATAATGCATGAAAATGGCCTTTTTTAGCGTCTAAAGTGAGAAGACCCACCCCTTAAGGGGCTGCCCCTATAGGCCCGCAAAAATGGCAAAATTCTTATTTTTTTTCCTGAACAACGGTTGGTGAAAAGAAACGCATTTTTTTAAACACAAAGGTACATATATTAAGAGAATTTAAAAAAAAATCACGAAAAAATACAGAGAAATTTGGCCACCGGCAGATGATACTGCTTTCAGAGTCGGTGGACATGATATCTCGAGAACCACTTGATGGGTTGTTTCCAAATTCACAGGAGATACGATGAGAAACATTTGAAGGTCGTTGACGATCCCACTTTTTGAAAATTGATCTTCATTTTTTAATAGTTACGTAAAAATGACGACATTTTTCATACATTTTATATACTCAAGTTTCAATTCGTTGCCATTTTGTTTAAAAAAGTTATTTAAAAAATCAACGATTGTCAATGACTCGTATTTATTATTAACTTGAATGACCCGTTTGGTTTTTAGAAGTCAGATAGACCGTTTCAGCTGAAGAATGTCCACCGCCAAACATCGCGAAAAAATTTCATCATTTGCTGGTGGCCATGTTTTTGTTGATTTGCCGCATTAAAAAATTGTAACTTCCTTTTGTACAGGGTCCTTCCCCTTATTACAGTCCCCACCATATTCCATTTCACATTCCCTCGCTTTTCTGTATTTTTTAGTGATGTTGTAAAAAGACTCTTAATACGTGCGCCTTTGTGTTTAAAAAAATGGTTTTTTTTTCACAAACCGTATCCCAGAAAAACATTTTGAATGTGGCCATTTTTTCCGGCCTCTAGGTAGATGTAGAGCCCCTTAAGGGCTCCGAGTAAGCTTGAAATTCCGAAAATACGAATTTTGTAAAAAATCCAAAAAAATTGACCGAGTTATGATGGTTTTTGTGAATGGTCTTTGGGTTGTTCTCGAAACAGTTTTATGAAACGTTGTAAATCGTATCTCAAACTCTATTCGTCCGATTCACTTGAAATTCGGACAGAGCATCCTTTATAACATTTTCTATCGTATGACTGAATAATTTTTCGATATGTTGGTCCATTTTTCGATAGCAAATTATTAAAGTGATTTATTTGCTTGAAAATCGAACTTTTTGTTCTACAGCTTGTCATTGTCGTGATTTTGAAAGTATCAAAAAGTATCCAGTCATATGAAAGTTTCATTGTTGTACTGAAAGTAGCTTCTCTTATTTTTCATTTCAGACGACCCTAGTTGCCGGAACCACCTACACCGATTGGCCATCCACCAACGCTGTCACGTTGTTAAAATAACAATTCCGACATTTATCAATATTTTTCCATTAAAAAAATTTCAATCATGGCAAGGCTATGTATCAAATGCGTGTAAAATCTCGAGCTCGTCATCCCAACACTCCCATCGGAAAATATATTAAAAATCGACCTGTTTTTTGGGCCTGTGCAATGCCATAAAAAGATGGCTAGTCAGTTAAAGCATCAGTTTGCTGTATTCTCATTCCTGTGAGCAGCCACCGGTGGTTCCGAGTATCCTCCCAGGTGACGTGAAGCGAATAAGTGAAAAATAATCACGTTGCCAGCGGACGAAAGATCTCGTCGGGCTTCGCCAAAATCTGACAGTCATATTTTTGAATATGTAAAAAAGTGTGGTCGAGCGATGACGTGTATTTTAGTCATCCGGTCACGTGATCGAGAAGACACAACCGCTAATTCGAGACTCGAATTCAGATGGAACATCGGGACCGGATGATTTTGCTTACCAAACTGTCGATGTCAGATATATCGTGGAAGCGATAAGTCAGCTGCTCCCATCGAGTTGAGGAACGAGGTTGCATAGTGAAATCAGTTTGCGCCTCAAGGAAGAGAATTCTTCATCAGGCCAATCATTGACAATTCATTCTCGACAACTGATTGACGATTATTTGACATTTTGAAGCATGCTGTTGAAGTTTGCATCGTTGGAAAGCAACGAAATTTCTTCTTTATTTTTTAGTCCCGATTACTATCTAAAGTCCGAGAGTTATGAATCCCCAATGAGCATCGTTAAAAGACTTCAGTGACATTTGTAGCCTAAATGTGCAAAAAAAATGGGACAACACGAAGAAACAAAATATTTTCGTTGCATTCCAACGATGTCAAGTTCAATACCATTTGAAAGCAAGCTCCAGTTCGATCAGCCAAAGAAGTGGTCTGAAAAATCCTGCCTGGTCGATTTTTCGATCAGTTGATGAACAAGAAAAAAGCATTTCTTCCGACGAGGCCTCATTTCCCACATGGCTTCTTCACGTCTCGTCACGCTGCCAAAACGACTGACCTGCCAAAATCTCCAGCTCGTCCACAATCGCCTCTTCTGATTGGTTTGATTAATTAGTGAATTGATGGCCGAGTTCGTTCGTGATATATTGACTCATCAATTTCTTTCATCAAGAATAATAAGAGTTTGCTTTCGAGTGGGATTATAGCTTTTATCGTATCGGATGATCGAAGGACAAGGCTTGGTGCGTACATAGTGAGCAATAAGAGTTCGCCTCGTATATTCATTACCGGCAGAGTGTTATGTGGCTTTCACGCGAAAGGGAACGACGATCGACGTTTTATAAATGTGTACGTATACGTGTTTATACGAGGCACAGGTATACACATAGGAGGATCACGTGGCGAGCGTGAACGTGAAAGAGGGAACGCGCGTCGGTGTCCTCATCTCATCGTTGGGGACCCAGAGACCTGAATAGCCGTAGCCGAGGGGGCCTCGACGGGGCAGAGTAACGGTCCACGGATGAAGGTTAGCCTTATCCTCATGGTGCTCTCCCGCATTTTGTGCTCTCTCTCTCTCTCCCTCGCTCTGTCTCTCAATGATGCTGATGACAAGAACACGATGATGAGAGGCCGGAGAGAAAGAGGAGAAAGAGGGAAAGAGAGATCCACGGAGGACGCAAAGACTGGATTAACTTCGTACCGAAAGTTAATGGCGATCTTTAAACAGTCAAGTGACGAGAATAATCTCCTAAGAAAAAGATTCCAACTATGGATGTCTAAGAATTCAGGGCGGCTCATGAACTAAATGTGCAAACGTTCTCCATAATTACCTATCCCATCAATTGATTTGGATCCCGATGCGAGGGCTCGTTATTTTCATCTACCCGGAGTAAAATTCTCGCCCAGTACGCTCGTTACAAGCACCGAAATACAAGTTAGTTCCAATTGATGTTCTAACTATTGGAAAAATCAGTAAATCCAATACCGAAAGCAAGGTGGCAATGATTCAACGTCCAAAAAATCGCTACCAGGCTCGAAGGTGCGATATCGATGGTTTGGAAATTCCTGACAGGTTTTACCATTTTTTGGGGGAACTCGAGTTATATTTAACTTTCCGTTGCTATACAGAAACCTCGTCTTCCCCACCGAACCGTCCAGTCCTCTTGATCTTCTCTTCATACATTGGAACATCGTTTTTATTTCTTGCTTCATCTTCCGTGCCTTCGTAGAAGGTTTTCATGAAAAGGCCTTGCAGCGTAGGGACAGTCGCAAAAGTCGGAGAGCGAGGGGAGAGAGAGAGAGAGGGAGAGAGAGAGAGAGAGAGAGAGAGAGAGAGAGAGAGAGAGAGAGAGAGAGAGAGAGAGAGAGAGAGAGAGAGAGAGAGAGAGAGAGAGAGAGAAAGAGAGAGAGAGAGAGAGAGAGAGAGAGAGAGAGAGAGAGAGAGAGGAAGTAACGCAGGAACATCAGAACCGAGTGGTTTCGCGGGAAAGGCACTTTCCGAGAGCGAAATTCCTTTCGGATTACTCGTCAGACGCAAGGGAGCATGAGAGAGGAAAAGAGAGAGGCAGAACAAGAGCCAAAAGGCCCATTGAAGGTCGGAGAAGAAAGATACGCGCATAGGGGAGTCCGGGTTAAGAGCGATGGCCATTCGAGGGCTACGAACTCTCGTAGTGCCTTTTCCTCGATCTTTTCAGGTATACGAGACGAAGAAGAAGGAAACCTCAACTTCGAAAATCCATATACGTGAATTTACCCACACATGGCTAAGAATATTTTTAACCCATCATATGTATGTATTGATTGCTATCAGCTGATCTGGCGGTTTTGAGGACGATTCTCAAATTTGTTTGGACGTACCGTTGATTTTCAGTAACGCTTCTCGAAATGACCTTTGGACAAATATCCTACGATTTAGTTGATTTCGAAGCCATCGGGGATGATCCAACGTTGGCTATGGCGCAATTGGCTGAAGGCGGTCCTCAAAGTCGAGTGCCTTTAAAATTCCTTTGTTCCGACCAGGTCTCTACAGATGGGCTTATCTCGACATCTGTATATCTATGTGCGCTGGAGACACAAAAATCTACAAAGCAGATTGGTATACATCAGCCGGAGATTTCTCGAGTGAAAAGTTGGGTCCGAATAGACTCTGGAGGATTTTTCGAGTCGGGGGACGACAAGAGCCCGAAAGAAGAAGGAAGTGCACTGGGGAGAGAAAAGTTCGTAGATGCTGGAAGAAAAATGTGATTTACACCGATTTTCCTGCGCCGAGCATTGCGCCTTTCGAGAGGCCTTTGACCGAATTGATAATACGGAAAAATGGAAGCTTCTCATGATTCTTTCTCACAGATGGATAGTCGGTTCGCGGTCGCCGCTTTGTGCGGCTACGTGACCCACTTCCATCCTGTATATGCTAACATTCGAAGTATTATTAGTAATACACGTGTATATGTGTGTGTGTGTGTGTGTGTGTGTGTGTGTGTGTGTATATATTTATATATATATATATATATATCTGTGGACGAGTGTATGTACGGGTTGGAAATTTGCCGGTATATAATGCGAGTCCCTCTCGTTTCTCGTGTCTCAAGGATTGTGCAAGTTTCACGTGTATGCGGATGCATTTAACGAGGATCCACGTGTCGTTGCATAATTGGTGTGCCGTGGCGCAGTGCGGTGTAACGGCGCATACACGAGTTTTTAAATATCTGGGAGGGTGATCGTCATGAGTGAAGAGATTTCCGAGGGTCAGAAGTGACTCGGTCTAGTTCAAGATTAATTACTTTGATTATTATGGTCAATATTATTATTGTTCTCAATATTCTAAGTGTTCTTTATATTTTAAATATTTTGAATATTCGTAATATTCTTAATGTTTTTAATACTCCTAATATTCTTAATACTTTTGAAATTCTTAATATTTGTAATATTTTTAACATTCTCAATATTCCTAATATTCGCAATATTCCTAATGTTCTCAATATTCTTAATATTCCTAATAATCCTAATATTCTTATTGTTTCCAATATTCTCAGTATCCTTAGTATTTTCGATGTTCTTAAAATACATTTTATTACTATTCTCATTATTATCCCAATATTCAAACGAGAAGTTGAGCGAACTAAAAGTATTCTCCAACGGCCCTTCGTATGCTCCTCAGGGCTTTTACGAACCCATCCCTTTAACTTTTTACCTCGTGCCTTTGCCATTTCCGGTCGTATGGGGCCGGTGCTTGCTGCCGAGGGGCCGCATTTGCACGTGGGCACTGAGAAGCTGTGGAAAACTGGAGATAATGGAAAAATATTTATTTAAAAAGAAATTATTCATATTGCAACATTTAAAAAAATTGTTTATATTTGAAGTTCAGTTAAGTCGTAAGTTAATTTGATTTTTTAAACGTTTATATTTCCAAAGATTTATTTGAATGTTGATATTGGAATTTAAGTTCCATTTATGTTAATTCAATTTTGTTGGGGTTTACATATCGAAAAATTGATTTTAAAATATACTATCCTGCAAATTAATCCAATAGTAAAGTATTCCAGTTTAAATATACGCGTTATGCGTTAGATATATTCTTTATTATCAGACTATAATTTTCTGAAAATTCTATCCTTCTTTCACGATACATTCATGCTGATGAAGTTTCGATCTTGAATAGTTCCGAATTTTTATTTTCAAGTATTTAAATGTGTAAAAATATGTTTTTCCTAAAATATTAAAAGTAGAAAAAAATGTATTATTTTTAGATATTTAGTACGTAAATATTTAAAAATACTTATTGCGCTGGATAAAAACATATTATATTTTCGGAAGCTGCTTTTCGAGGATTTCGAATGCACTTTGGAAGTCTGCTACCCTCGAAAGTACTCGTGCAAATATGCCTGACCCGATATGACCGAGAGTTCCCCCCTCGCAGTAAAAACACGCACCATCGATTATATTGTACACTGTAAAAATAATCCTCCGTAATCCTCAGCAGGGCGTGCGCAAATATTTGCTCGACATACGCCGCGGGGAGAAATAAACCGCCGGAAGTCACCCTTTTCCAAGGTTTCACGAGCCACTGGCCTTGTTTTATTCAGCCCGCATATGCGGCACGATAATCCCTTCATCGATTAATCGCAACTTCCAATCGAAATACTCTCAAACGGTGACCAATCTGGGTCGGATTTTAAGCATTGCGTTATCGTCACGAAAGGCGTGGGAGATACGCGAGGCGGTGTCCTTATCGGCAGCAAAGAAAAGAAAGGTGAAGCGGAAGGGGGAATAATCGATGATTCACAATTCGGGAATTCCGGAAAATTTGTCTCTGATTATTCAAGCGGGTATTCGGAAAACAAAGACACGCGCATCTGGGCTTCCTGTCAGTCACTAAAAAATGACGTCGTCATGGAACAAAAAGATACGTGGTACTGGCCACGTGAGCTCGGCGCAGCGGACCCCAGTTCTTGTACGTTCTTGTGAGTAATGAGCCAGGAATCCCCCCCCTGCCCCGTTGAACTATATGTTACATATCCAGAGATTACATTACAACATTTTTCCCAGTATAGTGGCGGCCGTACGTGAATAACTCACGGTACACAAGGCCTTTTTTGCAGAAAGCAAAAGCAGAGATTCTCAATATTTTATTTTAGACCCTCTGCACTGATAAAAAATATCGGTTAAAACCAAGCAAATCTGTTGATTTGTTATTTTATTTGATATAACTAAATTTTTCGTAAAATCGATGTGAAGAAAAATTGTTTTTACCATTGCAGAGATTTACTTCAAATATATTTATTTATTTAAATCAAGATTTATTAAGTTGAGTGATAAAAATAATTATATGCTTGTAATGATTTCGGTGTTCGGTATTATTTACTTGAAAAAAACATTCAGTTGCATAGAGTAGATGGGTCTGTCGAAATGTTTGGTATTTGATTGAATCAAATTCGTAGACTTTGTAGTACGCTCTTTGGCCGCAGAGTGGCGCAGGGACCGAGACTTCTCGCCCAGGCCACTTGTGCTCCGAGCTGCAATTTCCCATCTTTCGTTTAGATTTTCGAAGAATTTGTGGAACGCTTTTTTTTGAGAATTGAGACAACAGAATAGTGAAATTATCGACTTTTTTCTCAAATGTACGAATTTAGATCCAGTATTGTGGAATAGGAGAAATTCAGCGATTGTTCCAGTATTTTGATAATTATGAAATCTCGTTACCGATCGAGATGGAAAAAAGGTGTTCATTATTTAGCGGCCGATTACAAACGTATCATTTGTAATATTAGTTCGCGGGTGTCGAAGGGGACACGCAACACCAGGAAAATCAATAAAATACTCGACATTACTTCACGAGAAGGGAAGACGATCCGCTCGGAATCCAATACAATTTTATTGCCCCGAGCAACGCAATAAAAACACGAGTTCCTTCATTTTTTCCAACTCCCGTTCGAGGCGAAGGACATTCTCACGGATTTGACAGCTGGCGAGAGGTAAAGAAAAAATCCCAGGGATAAACGTTCGTGTCTTGAACACGTGTGCTTGTGACACGCACGGTTATCGTGTAGTATTTATTTTTAGGATATTTTGTTGTTTGACGCTTTAAATGTAAGATATTTTAAGTTTGACAAAAATACGTTTAAAGCTTGATCCCAAATAAATTAATCGTAAACGAGATTGTTTATCATGGAGATATTTTTCTGAAATATTTTCACGACAGTGTATTTTTAACATTTTTTATCCAATATTTTATTATTTTTATATTTTAACGAGATGGAAATTTTAAATATAAAGTATCTGGGCTCAGAATATATCGAAATATATTTAAAGTACAAACGCAAACCGTATGAATATATCGTGAATAACAAATTTTACTTTTATGATATTCTGGGGACGGTGCATTTTTTACACATTTTCTCTAGGGCACGCTGGTGTCACAACATTTTTGTGACTGATTATTTTTAAAGATTTAAATATTTACAGCCTTAAATATAACAATGTTTAATGTATGCAAACAATATGAATATACCGTGAATGGGATATTTTCTTAAGTTACGTTAATTATTTTTCACTGATTACACATCAATGGATTACACATCCATTTAGGTACTTACAAATTTATCAACATAAGTCAAATATTTTCACGACAAGTTATTGTTGAATATTTGAAATTCTATATTTAAGTTCGAAATATCTAAAAATGATACAATTTTTTAGGTTGACTATTTTAGAAAAAAAATTAACACTTAAATACTTAAAAAATAGAAATGTTGAGCTATTTAAAATCGAAACTTCGACCACATGAATGTATCGTGAAAGGAGAATTTCACAATTTTCAGAATATCACAGTTTGATAATAAAGATTAAAAATAACGCATAAGGCATATTTTAAACTGGAGTACTTCACTACGAGATAAATTTGCAGGACAATATTTTCGAATACATTTTTCAAAATATAGACTTAAAAAAATTAACTTAACTTCCACTATAAACTTTCAAATAAATCTTCCAAAATATAAACATGAAAAAGTCAAATCAACTTAAAACTTAACTCAACTTCCAATATAAACATTCAAGTCAATTTTTCGAAAAATAATAAAACATTTTCATTTTCAACCCAAACAAACCCAAACAAACATTTATTTTTTAAGAAGTTTAAGTTAAAAATACATTTTTTGTAGAATATTGTGTCCAGAATACGGAGTCTCGGTTATCTATTGACTCGTCATCATGACAAAGAGACGGCATGCTCCAGACGCTTGATGTGCCACGCGTTGAAAGAGGCGAGAGGAATGCACGTGTAAGCCCGAGAGCGTGGCGACACGACGATAAGTTGGCTTACACGGCTGCTCCTCCCATTACACGTGCATACGTATCGCCGGCTAATCCTCCAAACGACGTAACTCACATAATTCACTGTTCAAAATCCACGTGCCTTTGTTGCTGTTGCTCAGTCGAATTTAACACGTACGCGATGAGTGCGCGACGATCCGTAAGCAGACTCTCACTCGCATTGTAAGCGCGATGCGCTCTTACGTGGCCACCAAACTATGCGAGCTTCGAGCACGCGTCCACAGTTGTGAATTAGCTCCGACAACGTATGCAGACGCTTGGAAGAAACGCGGATAATGAAAAAGAAAAAAAAACGTGAGCAGTTCATGTTGGCCGTTCGGTAATGCGTAGGTGGTATGCATAAGTGTATGAATACCTTGCCCGCGGCCTCGCTCACGTGCACGTGGGAAATTCGGTTCGTGCGGGTGCCGGGAGTGGATTTTAGGGTCATGTCTTATTGAGAGTCATCTACCAAAGTTTCGATGCAAAGCAGGTTTCTCATGTATTGGAAAAAAGTATAAAACACTTTTTTCTATTAGGTGGTTGGGTACGAAGGCGTCCATTTTTGAACGACGAAAAGATCGGTAGCCAATCGTCAAACCGGTTTGAAAGTATTGCCGATCAGAATCGACAACCTTGGCCCATCTGTAGGCCAACAGTTGGATTCCCCGTAGGAAAAATTCGGATCCTTCAGAGGCAATCCAGTCGTCCATTTTTTACTCCTTCGTACGAGGTAAAGTGCTGGGTCGTCAACACTGGCTGCCTGAACAGCAACAAATGGCACAAGAGGTAGTCATGTCCGGGGAACTTGGCCAGTGGGGTAGGGTTTCCCGACTGCTTCAGAGTACTTCGTAAGGGAAGTTTATGCCTTGTTGGGCCAAACGATGTTCGATTTTTCACCAATTTTTTATGCGCGAATTATTAAATATAGAATCTTCATATTTGGTATGTTGACTAAGCAGTCTTTGTTGGACATCAACATATTTTATTAAAGTTCGAACACACATAGTGGCGGGAGTGGGAGGAGTATGTCGGTGCGCGGGCGATGACATTCTTCGCTTGCGGAAGTCCCAAGTCCCGGACAGGTGAACTGAATCGAACAAATCAAACATATTTTCACTTTGTACAATATTGTGTATAAGTTGAACTAGAATCAAGAAGAAGAAGTGAGAAATAAAAAAATAGTGAGCGATCGGAAGAAAGTATGTTTTTTTCTAAAAATGTTCGCAGTTTTTTGTTCATTAAGGAGTAAGGCCACTGTAACGGCCCAAAAAAAAGGTTTTTTTCACTAATTTTTTGCTCCCGAAATTGAAGGTATTTGAAAAAAAACTTTTAATGGTGTTATCGGGCATACATTAAACTTTATTATAAAATTTTTTTACAGTAAAAAAAAAACAAAATGGCGGTTCCACAGCTATCTTCCCGGGACATGTTTTGCTTCCAGGGCTCCGCGGCACGCAGCACCACTGGTGCACTTTTGAATCTAGAACAAAAAAAAAACCATTAATCTAGAGGGCTATAGCTAGAGAATGTCGATCGGATTTTAAAAAGTATCAATTTTTGTGGATTTGGCGTGCGTTTGAAAAAAAAAATTGATTTTTGACGAAAAAAACGGCAAGTTTTTTGTTAATAAAAAATCAATAAATAAAGTTCTTGAAAATTCCGATCGACATTCTCAAGATAAGGTAAATGTTCACATCTGGTTAAAATTTCAAGTAAAAAAAATGAAAATTGTTCGAGTTATGCTGCGTGCCATTTTGAAAAACCATGTTTCGAGAAAAACGCGTTTAAAGTTTTGCGAATAGTTTTTTATCGGAAAAAAATAAAAAAAGAAGTTTCGGAGAAACTTAAACTATTTTTTATTTTAAACTTAAACTATTTTTTAAGCCAATAAAAAAAAATCGATTTTTCAAAAAATTTACAGTGGCCTTACCCCTTAAATAAAAAAGTTTAGATATTTTTGGATAATTCTAGTTCAACTTATACACGATATTGTACAAAATAAAAATATGTTTGATTTTTTTTTGCTTCAGATCACCTGTCCGGGACTTAGGAGTTCCACAAGCGAATAATGTCATCGCCCGCGCACCGACATACGTAGCTCCTCCCAATCCCATCACCATGTTCTGTCAAATTTAAAAAAATATTTTGACGTTCAATAAAGACCGCTTAGTCAACATACCAAATATCAACATTCTATATTTAATACTTTTCGCATAAAAAATTGGTGAAAAATCGAACATTTTGTGGCTCAACAAGGCAGAAACTTCACTTAACCGGCTTGTTGAGAGTCAACTTGTCATGGTGATTCTCCCATTCCGGCCTCTTATGCAGAGCTCGCTTCAAACGCATCAATTGCAGTCGACAACGATCCCAAATGATGGTGTCCAACTGTTTCAGCAGCTCGTAATACACGACAACCCTCTTTTGGGTGGTTTTCCGCGGTCTTGGTAGTCCATAGAGGTATCACGACTTTAGAAACAGCAAAACCACTGATGCATGTTGCACACGATGGAGCATGGCCATTGTGAAGTCAATTAAAGTAGATGATGATAACGCGTAGGAAAAATGTCATCCGCGGCGTTTTAGCAGGACTCCACGGATCTGTCATCATGTGTATCATCAACCTTTAACTGGAGAAAATAGTGTCCCCAACGTCATCTATTGACAGCGGGCGGTTTCATATGCAACCTCCTGATATACAGCTGCAGAACCTTTTTCTACATAGTCTAATGCATACTCATAATCAAATGACTGGAAAATTATCAAAAATTACTCAATTACTGATTGGAGCTACTCAACCTCTAACATTGACTATTTAATAAAACGTCGACATTACCAACATGCATTTACACACTCATTCGATAACAGATAACTACACCCACGCGTTCCCAACTCATTTTTCAAATCACCTCGCAAAGTGGGGGAAAAAAACTACGATAAAGTACCCCCCGACGAATAAGCCTCGTTGACCCTGAAGGGCTCTCGTCATCGATCATTCGACATTTGTCGGCCTACGTTGATTTTATCTCTACGCGTATTGATTTCGTCGAATGCAGAGAGTGAATCAGTGATGAACGAACCGCGTGTGCACACAAACGTATCACAATAAGCAGTACTATATTTAGGCACGAGGACCAGGGATATAAAAAGACATCGGAGAATGCCTAATGGCTCGAGTTTCTAAAATTTTTCCTATGCCCCAAAGGAGCATACGCTCCAGTATTATGTGTTAATAAACGTATATACACATATTTATACATTGCTTGATGCGATCGGCAGAAAAGACAAAATGCCGAAGCTGTTATACTCATGGTCCAAAGGAAGACAAAAGGGCCTAGTATTCGACACGTACAGCCATGTGGATCAGCCCTTTTCCCTTTTAGAACCTACTCCATATATATGTTACTAAATGTGCACAGTCTTAAACCTAGAATGGTAACCTAATCTTTTCTTGACCTATTATGGTAACTTGGGGTGATAAACCACCCCAATTTTGAAAAATTCATATCTCCGGTAAAATTTCACGAAAAGGATTCAACTTGGGCTCATTCTTTTCGTTTTTTAATGCAGAATAACGTAGGCCTCCGGCTCTGGAGACCCTCCGAGCAGAAAATTGAATTACGGTTGGGATCACGAGTCTTAAACGGGAGGAAGGGAGAAAGGGCGCGAGATTTAAATTCGCCTGGGGTGGTTTTTCACCCCAGGTTACCGTTCTAGGGTTAATTTTTCGTTTTTCCTGACTTCCAACGTAAACCCATGCGAATTTTTACGTATTGCTCTTCCCAATTGAACCCTTTCCTATCACTCCCTACCCACACTGACCCAACCTACCCTACGTTCCGTCGCGTATATATGTTACATATACATATACACTCCATATGTATATTACTAAATGTGCACAGTCTTGTATTTTTCATTTTTCCTTAGTTCCAACGTAAGCCCTTGCGGATTTTTACCCATTGCCCTTCCCAATTGAACCCTTTCCTATCACTCCCTACCCACACTGAGCCAACTTAACCTAACGTTCCGTCGCGTCCGCAGCCGTCTTGAGCTGCGCTGAACCGCATGCGCCGGGGCACGTGGAAACTGTGGAAAACCCGTACCAGAATAGATGGACCCATGTTCTTCTGATCCTCTAGTGCATAGACATTTGACTCAAGTATCTACAACAAGGTATCTGAAGTATTGGCCTTCCGCCGACTGGTTGATGCACCAGCCGGTCACCGCTCCGAGTATCGGCGATGCACAACGCTGCCAAACTCGAAGGCCAAATCCACCAGTGTCGGCTTGTATACATCTTACTATTATTATAAAACTGTAGTATCCGTAACCTTTTTCGGGCTGAAATTAAGGCCTTAGGCCACAGTAACGGGTATAAAGTAATGTGCGAATTTAACATTTCTTTTCGTATGAAAAAGTGATTCACTCATCAAATTAATTACACATCCATTTAATATGAATATCAAGCTGTTAGAAAATATATGTTTTTTTTTTCGATGTACAAAATGGCCGACTACTCGAAACTTCTCGAAACAGCTTTTTTCCAATTGTCGTGACAAATAACTTCAACAATTTTTCACTCGATTTACTTCAAATTTAAAAGTTGTGTTCCTAATTGCATTTCGCAGAGAAGTACGCACGGAATTTCTGATTAATCGAAAACTTTTTATTTTATGAGCAGTTTATGCGCAGTTATAAGGAAATTTTTCACTGAAAATTCATTTCTCAAGTTCAAATACCTACAACTTTTGAATACAACAATATTTTTTAAATTCCCTACGTACTGCTCTAGGTATTCTAACGTAGATTGACGAGAATTTTTGTTTTTTGTTCTAGGTAAAAAATTGTGGATGCAAATGTCACGCCGCGGAGAGCCTAAAAAAAAATAACAAAAGAAAATGTTAGTAGTCGGTCATTTTGTACATCGAAAAAAATATGTATATTTTCTACTACCTTGATATTCATATTCACATTCATATTCACAATTTTTTTTTTCCGTATAAGCAAGTGATTCACTCACAAAATTAATTACACATCCATTTAGGGATCTGTAATTAATTTTGTGAGTGAATCACTTTTTCATACGAATTTTTTTTTTCTTAATTCGCACATGATTTTATACCCGCTACTGTAGCCTAAGGCCTTAAGGCGAGAATGCTAGGCCGATGACGTTAAGCGCCATATCTGACGCCCATAAGGGTGCAACGAACGTCATTGGCAAAGCACTGCTGCACTCGGAGTTCACTCGGGCTCAGAGTCACACACGCGGGCTTAAGAGCCAACGAAGCAGAACGTGCTGCAGAGATGGTCCAACGTGGTCGCGCAGCATCCGGCTTTTTTTTTCCTCGTGGCCTCTGTGACGCGTGCCAGCTGCGCGTCTCTCTTACGCAGACGCTATAGACGGTATACGTAACTGCGAGGCGATATAGTTGGTGAACGCGCGGGCATGGAGTACGTCTTGCATTCCCTTCACGGAGATGCCACCCTCGCTTTTGATCTATCGCACAGAGGGCTTTCCCCGCCTCGGGCCTGCCGAGATATAATTTCTCTCTCTCTCTCTCTCTCTCTCTCTCTCTCTCTCTCTCTCTCTCTACTCCTCTTCCTCTTGTTTCTCGTTATTATTTCACTGCTGGGAAGATAAATGTGCGTGTGACGGCGCTCCGATTGCTTGGAACTAATCGTCAACGCGTTTCTGCCTCTCGTTTGAATACGTGAAAAAAAATGGATTTTTTAATTACCGATTGAGTGCTCGAACTTCTCGGAATGATGAT
The DNA here is from genome assembly GCA_964007375.1 of Ophion obscuratus. Taxonomy (NCBI): domain Eukaryota; kingdom Metazoa; phylum Arthropoda; class Insecta; order Hymenoptera; family Ichneumonidae; genus Ophion; species Ophion obscuratus. Next base: position 22,118,030 of record OZ023317.1, read on the forward strand.
AAATCGTCCTAAGTACATCCTGTACGAGATACGGGTGGAAGTCTAGCGAGGGAACTTTCCGAATGTTGTCGGAGGGGCGGGGTGCGTCTCTTCGGTAAATAAATCAGAGTTTGCTTCCCTTTCTCGAGATACAGAATTTCGAACTCACTGCTGAAAAATTTAGCTACGACCATTTTCTAGATTTTTCTACAGAACTGTTGTGTAATCGACCATTTTCTAATTTCCCGAGAGTAAAAACTCTAGGGAAATTAGAAAATGGATTCTTCAATTATGAATTTTTCTCGATAAAATCGACTGTTTGTTAATTTCCCTAGAGGACCTTTTTTTCGAACAAAATCAACCATTTTATAAACTCCCCAGAGTAATGTTTTTTTTTTCGGAGTAAATCAACCATTTTATAATTTCCATAGAGTAATGTTTTTTTTCGGAGTAAATCAACCATTTTATAATTTCCATGGAGTAATGTTTTTTTTTCGGAGTTAATCAACCACTTTTCCATTTCCCCAGAATATTGTTTTTTTTTTTCGGAGAAAGTCTACCATGTTCTAGTTTCCTTAAGGCAATTTTTTCGGGAAAAATTGACAATTTCTTAGTTCCCCAGAGTGATTTTTTTTTTCGAAAAAAAAAAATTGGTTTATTCACGGCCCACGATAACACGCCACGCTAACGCGAATGCCCGTTGGCCAAACGTATATATTTTTCATTTGGATCGAGCGAGACTTGTTCAACTGGAATATAAACTTTATTCAAATCGGATATTCAAATCGAGTCGATTTTTCTCGTTCCGTCGACGGGTGACGGCGAGGGGGCAGAGGGGAGGAGAAAGAAGGGCATCTCTCGGGATAATGAAATAAAAGCATAAGGCGAAGAAGAAAACGACGACGATAATGAAGAGCGTGAGGTGTATATATATATATATATATATATATAATGTACGTATCGAAATAGCCTGAAAAAGGCTTGCAGCCGGTGAAAGGTGAAGGAATTTCACTGCCTTGGCTTATACCTCGAGACATCTTTCTCCTCTCGTATAGCCATAGTACGTGATCCTGTTGGCGATCGCACAAGTCCAGCGCCACGTCTCGCGCACAGAGGCGCATACAATTTTGCGCTCTCCAATCCAAGATGGAGAGACATTTGTCTACGTCCTCGTTTCTGTATATATATTTATATATTTTCCCAGACGAAGCGCCGTTGGTCGTAATTTGGACCATCCGCGGTTTCCTTTAGGTCAACTACTCGCCTGGAGCAAATTCACGGGCCGGGCTAATTGATCAGCGGTCCTTTTTACCGAAGAACAGTAATTTTCGACCTGTACAATTTAAATTTTTCAATTTTTTTCTCTGATGTCCCTTCGTATAGCCCTTTTCGGCGTCTACCATTCGCTCCCTTTCACTTTTTGACCCACAATTGTACATTTCCAGTTCGCTAACGCACTGCTGAGGATCCTCAGGAGGGCACAGGGCAACTGGCTCTGTGCTCAATGATTTATCCGTCCACCATTGGCAGCTCGGACTGACGTCAGTCGGTCGGCGGTCACCCTCCGTTTGCCCAGACCAACGCTGCTGACTGGCGCGCTTTGAGACTCTCCCGGTCCAAATTCCCACCACCGTACGTACAGAGTACGTACAAGTACGTACAAGTAAAGTAAAAATTGCACGACGCCGGAGTGAAAATGATAGTAAAAGGAAAACACCGAGGCTGGAATTTATCAGCTGGTTTAAATTGGCACTAAGACCCAGTGCGCGAGTGTTTATTGCAAGTGCTAAAGGAGCTACTCTGCAGCAGTGAAACTCTTCGTAAAATCGCCGCTTTGCGGCAACAACGATCTTTCGAGCTCCCGGTCTAACCGGTATGCATATGGGGTATTCCACTTCAACTCGGACAACTATTTTTCTCGCCATCGTTCATTATTTACACTCTTCAAACCACCCTCAAACGATCCCTCAAAAAAGGCGTCTCACCCCTTAATTTCATTTTTTTTCAATTATTTTGTAGTGTATTTTTCATCGCTTTACATTGGAAGAATTTTGGTTTTTGTTTCATTCGCGTCGGTGGAGTGCTTGTGGGTAAAAACCACCAGTCGATACGCCTTTCTTTGAGGGGTGGTTTCGCCCCTTGAAATCGTTTCTCCGTAGATAAAAAAATACGTGTCCAATAGTTTTCAATGCTTTATCACATATATGAGTTTCTACAAAATTGATGGTGGACTCTTAATTTTCGATTTTTTTGCATTATCCAATCGTGGAGACGGTTATAAGCGTGGACCTGGTATCGCCGATTGATCGTAAGTAGACAATTTATATGAAAATTCCGGACTCGAAACTTTAAACGCCTTTTTGTCGAAATGTCATTTTTCAAAACGGTGTACACTCTCAAACGAAGAGTTTTCAAGCTATCGGTCTCAAATTATGTCACAACATTCTTTACGCCTTTCTTTATCTTGCTATGGAAGCTTTTTTTTAATCTTCATATTTTTTTCAACGAAAAACTCGAAAAAATAGGCTACATTTGATATTTTTTTCCAAACCTTCACCATTTTGTCAATTTTGAATTTTAAAAAACCTCCATAGCAAGATAGCGGCTTTCATACTGATAAAAATCTTTTTACAAATTTTGTTTCAGATATTTATGGCCACAACCGTGTACATCGTGAGGACTCGTTTTTTTAAAGACTTTTTCAATCGTTAAAAAAATGTATTTAAGAAAAATAAAAATAAACGTTTGAAATTTTTTTTTCTATTCTCCATGAGTGCTTTGATTTGGCATAAAAATCAGAGTAATTAACGTATTTTGGAAATCGAAAAAAATCGCGAAAATCAGCTTTAATTCGACCCGTTACACTGTGGTGATTCCTCAAGGCGGCAGCCTGAATTAGAAAGTTCAAATACCGTTTTTCTGGATTTTTTTTAGAAGGAAAAAAACAAGCGTGCCCAGTAAACATTGAGGTATCTTTTCATGTATATACGAAATGTATAAAAAAAATTTCAACATAAAACATGAAAAGGCTGCAGATTTATCAGCCTATTCCATGTGCATCTTGCCACTGCAGTCGCCAATCGGCGGGAAAGATGCAGCTCATAATTCTTGACTGAACCGAATAAACCAATAAAATTTTCAATCGTTATATATTTTTCTTCTGGGTGAATTACAAAAAAGCTGAAAAAATCGTGGAATTATAACTTTTCTCAGATAAAAAAAAATGTAAAAAAAAACACTTCAACGTGCTATAAAAATGATTTAAAAGTACTTTTTCAACGACTTTTTTAATTCACTTTGAAGCAATTTTCATAGCGAAGAAAATAAACTTTGGTTTGATTCAATAGGTCGTTTAGTTGTTTTGTTATCACGCCCGCCAATTTGGAAAAATCTTGAAAATGAAAACTTAAGAAAACTCGCTTTAAAATTTTCAATAGGAGGAAATATCAATAACAAATATATCAATTGCTTCTCTGCTTTTGGCCTTGTATCTTCGAAAATTTTTACAATTGGCCTCTGTAACTTTGTAAATAAATTCTTGGGTAGTTTATCTATCGATTTGAGCAATAAAAAAAAAATATTTTTCGACTTAAGGCTCCCGCCTTAAGTGATGTTCATTGTGAGTTGAGCTGGAACACCTCGTATATATACGTGTGGATTTGAAGATCGACTGGTTTAACTTCACTTTTTAATCAAGATCGTATTTTCTCAATCGGCAAGGTGCGCGTATAAAAGCAGCGTCGATGCTTTTCGCTCATAGCCAATGGACGAGTGCACATCCCAGGAATCTAGGTTTCTGGAGCTCTTGGCTGCTTCGCCATATATAAACCGTCGATGGGCAATCGTGGAAAGCGTGGAAATTGCGCGCTCGGACACTCTCGAATGCCGAAATAACAATTATACACACAACGCGATTTAATTCGCGATCATTATCATGAATGCTATGGCGGGTGAGGCGTTGGTTTCAATGGACGCAGCAATTTTAACTTCGCGAATTCGGCTGAGACGACACTCGCACGCATATCGTGATACGGTATAGAGGCGTAATTACTTTCGTTGTCTGACGCCAAATAAAAGGAAAAACGTACTCGCTCGAACTCACTTTTTCTTTCGTTGGGATACCGGTGATAGAGGGAAGTCTTTTTTTTTAGAGCGATCTATTGAATCGACAGGTGCGAGGTACTCGAATATTTTCACTGCGACTTTGGGAACGAAAATATATTGGGTTGAGGTTAATCGCGATTATGGAAAAGATTTTCATTAGATAGGAGATCCGAAAAGTATTTATTTTATTTTTGAAAATTTACCGAATGAAAAATCTTCGGTTGATAATTGATATCAGTCTTTGTTGTGTCTAAATACACTTTTTTGAATATTTGACTTTCTCGAAGAGTAGTTGGTTTGGTTTTAGAGTTCATTTTAGAGTTCATTTGAATTCATTCGGATTTGGTGTCGGAATAAAAATAGATTCTTCTTGTATGCCAAGTATCCAAAAGAACTCATTAAATGGTCTTCATTGAGAAGAATGTGTGGTAGGTTCTTCTAGAAATTTAGAGTATGAGAAAATTGCATTCAAATTTATTACCGAGGATTATTTTTTTTAAATTTTTACTATTGTGTTATTATTTAAATCTTTTTTTGAATCTTTATTATTATATTATGATGTAATTGATTTTTATTGGATTTTTTATTCAATTTTTATCGAGAAAGTATTTTATAGGTTGAGAAAAAAATATATTGAAAACTAAAAAAATTTGAAGGCTTCACGATTCTCCAGTTTATGATCAAAGTCGACAGGCGAATTAATTATTCGTCTATTATTATGATTACAAAAATTTTTTTTTTCATTCTTCCTAGATTTTTATTGGATTGCTTTCGGAGGTATGATTTCGTTCGGTTTTTTTTTGTATTCGGTATCAGAATAAGAATGCATTCTCCGGACGTTCTACCTTTTCTAAAAGAGCTTACCACATGTTTTTATTTAAATTAATGTGGTGGATTTTCTTCGTCTTGAAGATTTTAGAGTTCGTTTGAATTTATTTGAATTTGAAATCAGAATAAAAATAGATTATTCTGATACTCTAAATATCTGAAAGACCTCACCAAATGATCTTTAATTTAAAAATATGTCGTATGTTCTTTTAGAAAGTTAGAGTATGAGAAAATTGTGTTCAAATGTATTTTTTTTTAACATTCCAACCATTTAAAAAAACTTACCAAAGATTATTTTATCTTTATTTTGATTATTATGTTATTATTATATTCTTTATTTGATCTTCATTATTATATTATGATTTGACTAATTTTTTCAGATTTTCATTAGATTGTTATCGGAGATAAGAGTTCGTTCGGATTTTTTTTTGCATTCGGTATCAAATGAAAAATACATTGTCTCGACGTTCTGCAATTTCTAAAAGAACTCACCGCATATTTTTATTTAAATAAATGTGGTAGATTTTCTTAGAAATTCAGAGTATGACAAAATTGTGTTCAAATGTACTTTTTTTCTTCCGGTACTCTACCCTTTTAGAACTTACCAAAGATGATTTTTTTAAATCTTTATTATTATAATTATCATTTTTGAATTATTTTTTGAATTATTATTATTTTATAGTGACTTTTTTTCTTCGTCTCGATATTTGTTAGATTTTTTTCTAAAATATATTCCATATGTTCGGAAAAAATATATTCGGAGATAAGAAAATTGAAAAGCAAGACGATTCTCCAGTACGCCCCAAGGTCGATAGGCCGAATTAATTCTCGCTCGAGTATATTCTTGAAAAATAATATGAGAATAGTGAGGCTCCGACTTAATAGAATTATTGATCGAGTTTCGAGATCCGCGAGTTGGCTACTGAATGAGAATGGGGAATGAGAACGGGTCGCGGAGCAACAATGCCCACGCACTTTTTTCGCTCGCTGAATTATATACACACATGTATATGCATCTGCGTATCCTACACACACATATATATATATATATATATATATATATACATAATTGCGTACTAATCATGAAGTGAGGGCACGCCCGCGCTCTAACTCGATCCGTACATCGGATTGCGAGCAACTACTACCTACGGAAAATAGAAAAAGAACCCGAGAGAAAGACAGCAGGCTTTTATAATGAAACGCACAAAGTTCGAGTCCCAATTAACACCCACACGCGCGCGTCGATTCGATATGTAACCCACGCGAGAGTTCTCACCGTGCGTTTATTATACGCGAGTGGAGCTCGCTGGCAAAACTCGCTCTTGCAACGCGTGTGTGCACGACTGAAAAATTATTCACACGAATTTATCGCCTTCTAAAAGGTAGCACACATCGCGTATGAGCTTCGATGAAGAAAGAAAAATAACGAGTAACGAAAAATAACATTACAACGAAAATAGCCGTGGATAATAGTCACGAAGAGTTTGCATATTTTTTATTGCAAATTTTATTTTATTCAAAATTTTGTATTATATCGAAAATTTTCATTTTATTAAAAATAATTATTTTAATTTTTACTTTGTATAACATTTATATTTTCATCATAATTGGTTAATTAATTATACAAGAAAATTAATGAATTATGAATTAATTGATAAATGAAAAATATTGGCACAATGCTCGGTCATGCTCGCTATAAATCTCGACTGAACCAAATGAATTTATTTTTAAATCCAAAAAGTATTTTATATTTTTTTATATTCTTACAATTAAAAAAAAATGATCCTATTTATTTATGAGAGCTTAAATTTGTTCAAAGATGATCCTATTCATTTATGAATTATCCCACTAAATTAATCCTCCTCCCTAAAAGATACGACATAATTAAAAAATTGTTTTTTAATCTCACGTTTCGAAAAAAAGAGCAGCTCTCTCGAGACGTCGAAAGGCAAGATCATCAATTGCGATAATTCGCCGCTGCGGAATTCGTGGCTCTTCGTAATCGTTGACCATACATCACCGTATTCATTGTTCATTGGCAAATCACCGTTTAAACGGATTCTTTTTTTCCTACCGAGTCAGTCGGGCCTGTAATTTGTCGACTGTGACCTTTCACTGGTAATAATAATCTGTGCCACGTTCGAAGCGTAGTTGGTAGTCGCACTGCCCACGTAGCCCTTACTGATTCACCGCGCTATTGCTCGCGTTGAAAATCCCGAAGATCGATTCGTATATAGATATATGTGCGGTGGAAGAAAAGTATTGATCGAGCGATCGTTCTTCTTTGTTATAGAAAGGTATAAATTGAAAAACATTTGTCGTATTTGTGTGGAGAAAGTGTTTTTTTGAACTTGAATATGATGTTGACTATCAGCCCATCTGGCTCAAAAGAGCCAAAGGGCACGGTCCTTGTTCTCGAATGTCTTTGAAATCAATCTTCCCCACAATGAGAGAGGAAAAGTGAGGTTAAATAAAATAATTGAATTCCACACACAAAATACTCCTCACAAACTCATTTTCAATGGAATTCAAATCCATACCTAGTTGAATTTTTCAAAAATACCAAGTTTTGATTTCCGACGGATTCACAAAATATGAAATTTCAAAAATATTTTCCGAAAATTTCGAGTCGATCTTCCAATTTTTCAAGCTTCTTTCACATATCAAAAGGCAATTCTTGAACGAAGGAATTTCTTTTTCTATGCATAGTTTTTTTTATAAACGAAAATAGAGCGTTTTTTCCACCGAAAATCATTTAGGTTGCGGTTCATTTTTCTTAAAAAAATCAACTATTTATTAAATCCATCATCCAAGCTCTGGAATGTTTCATGCAAAAACTAAATGCGTTTGATTTTTTTTTTCACTTCGGACGATTTGTTTCCGAACACCAACCAAGAGGTTTGCACCAACCATTGTATCTACCACGTTTATATATATTTGTCAATACAAAAATGGTAAACGATTCTTAAAACCACACTCTTTAATGTAAAAAAAGAAAAAAATCGAAATCTTGCTCACGTTTTCCAAAAAGAAATTCACGAAAATTCTTCTTTTTTCCGGCGACGAGGTAGGTCTATCCCGTTGAAAAGTATATAGCCACCTTATATATGTCACTCTATCTACATAAAAAGGTGAACATCTCCCATTGCTCGGCAGCGACGACTCAGAACACGTGCCTCGTATGGCAATTAATCCGCGTGTATTAACCTATATATATATATATATCCTATACATATAGGAAAGACGAAAGAAGTATCATTTGGTAATCGAAAGCAGCCAGGTAGTGCATCCATCACTCCTCAAGCGCGGGGTTAAATGTCCTCCGTGTACCTACCTCAAAGCTATAAATATCTTCAACGAATGTACGCCGCGATAAAATATATACTTTCCGTCTTTCAGTACACGCACGTAACAGGGATAGGGATAAATCATGTGCGGCATAGTTGTGAAACTTTTTGAAGGAAGAGAACGCGAGACGAAGGGTTACACGGAGCCGGAGCCAAATAGTCACTTATACTTGTATGATAGCGCGGAAAGAAATTTATCTGTGAATTGATTGTTGAAAGCGAGAGAAGGGCTTATCCCAAAACGTTTAGCATATGCTAAATGGTGGGTATGGATTACTCGACCTTTTTTTCTAGCGCAATCGACGGGTCTAGTGGCTGACAGCACTCCGTGTGTACGCCTTATTATTTATTCAAAATTTGACCACATACACTCAAATCCACACACGCACACACGCACGCGCACACCCACACACACACACACACACACACACACACACATACACACACACACACACACACACACCCGCTCACACGCACGCACGCACGGACACACATACACACACACACACACACACACACACACACACACACACACACACACACACACACACACACACACACACACACACACACCCGCACGCAGACACATACACACGCACACACACGCACGCACGCACGCACGCACGCACGCGCGCGCACACACGCAAATTTGACCACATACACTCAAATCCACACACGCACACACACACACACACACACACACACACACATACACACACACACACACACACACACACACCCGCTCACACGCACGCACGCGCGCACGCACGCACGCACGGACACACATACTCACACACACACACACACACACACACACACACACACACACACACACACACACACACACACACACACACACACACACACCCGCACGCAGACACATACACACGCACACACACGCACGCACGCACGCACGCACGCACGCGCGCGCACACACGCGCACACACACACGCACACACACACACACACACAAGCATATGTATATATGCTATTTTACTAGCATATTAAAGCGACACGAACGAGATGCTTGCCACGTAGCTTTGATTTGGATCCATATAAATACGGTCCATTTGCTAGCTGCTCACGATACCAGAAGGAGAAGAGCGGAAAACTTTCATCAAAAGCAAAATTAAACGCTCTGATGTAGTCACATATATATATATATATATATATATATATACAGGTTGACTCAAACAGTGACATCCAAAAAGAAAATCTATATCCCTAGGATCGATAGGTACATATCAGAATCACCCCCGTGTATTTTTGTATTTTCTGCGATGTTTTTTTAGTTTTCGAGAGAAAAACATTTTTTTCAGATTTGACGTAGTATAGGTGTTTATTTATTTTTCTCAGTTATGTACGTACTTTCCACGCAATTATTTATAGCTTAACAGTGCACTTCATGAGGATAACACGAGCAAATAAAATCGTGAGGAAAGTACACACATGAAGGAGAAATAAAATAAAATCCTACAGGAAGTTTCTTCGTCGAAAAGTGATGTCTAGAAATTGTGTTTCGTCAACTTTCTTGCCGAGGTAACGTTTCCACTGCCGTGAGAGCAAAAAGAATAGAGAGAGCGAGCGAGCGAGCGAGAGAGAGAGAGAGAGAGAGAGAGAGAGAGAGAGAGAGAGAGAGGTGGTGGTGAGCGAGAAGGTAAGTCGGCAGTGCAAACATCAATTGAGCAAGCTATTATGATGTGCAGTCTCGTAGAATTACGAAAAAATCTCGAGTGGAAGGGGACGAGGGATGAAGTAAGAGTGAGAGCATTGTCCGGAGATCTTGGGTAATGTACCCACGAATGCAACTATTCACTTGTGCCTGTCAATGGACGTGTCGTTCAAAGCGGAACGATGTTTCGCCCAAAAATGTCCCCATGTACATGTATATGTACATGGGGACATTTCCAATATAAATAAATTGGACTCTAGGGGACACTGGGTCCTTCGAGTCGAGGAACGTTGTGCATGGCCGGTACTCGGAGCGGTGACCGCTTAGCCGCGCACCGGCGATGCATCGACCAGTCAGCGGAAGGCAAACACTTCTGACACCTTGGTGTAGGTACTTGAGTAAAACGCCTGTGCACCGGAGGATCGGAATAATACGGGTCCATCTATTCTGGTACGGGTTTTCCACAGTTTCCCCGTACCATTGGCAAATGCGGTATACTGCAGTCTAAGACGACTGTGGACGCAACGGAACGTTAGGTTGGATTAGCGAAATGCGGGTAGGCAGTGATAGGAAAGGGTTTAATTGCCAAGGATGCGCAAAAACCCTTAAGGCTATACGTTGAATTTCGGGGAATTAAGGGGTTATGTCTAGTTGTAAAAGTCGAAAAATCACTTTTTTTTCAAACCAATATATTTTGACGGTATCTGATCTTATAAATGTTTCCTGATAATTTCAAGGTGATTGGATCAAAATTAACAGATTTATAGGCTGTCATGTTCGCTCGGAGCGTCGTCCGAAACTTTGAATGCTGTATTCTCGAAAGTGCCTTTTGAAACTCGGTGAGCAAAATAGATTAAAAAAACTACTGTATCGATATTTTTAAAACTTTTAGGGCTTTTTCTAGATGTAAAAGTATAGTACTTTTTTAAAAGTATTTTTTTCCGATGTTTATTTTCGATTTGATAAACGAAAAATGCCCATTTTTTTCTCAACAATCAAGACTCACTTTGAACACGCGCCACTTTTGTTTAATTTCGGAAATTCCTTCGACGAATCTTCCGGACATCGGCTGTAAATCGATTACACTTAAATATTTTTGCACGCAAAAATTACAGAGTGTTCTTCAGATGATACTTTATCAAATATCTCATTTTTGTAGAAATAAATTATCGAGATTTTCTTTTAAAAAATCCGAAAAATGAGCAGTTTTCGACTGTTACAATTGGACATATTGGCTGGCGTTGCAAATATCGAATGAACTTAATTGTGAATTAAGTTTTTTTTTATATAATTATTTATCATTTTATCTATGTTGTGAGCTGTAAATAAATAAGGGCGCATGTCCGTTTACGATTACACTTTAATTACCTATCTGCATTGACACCCTCGATATGTTCGCTTATCAGTGAAATTGAAACTTCGGCTTACCTAAAACAGAAAAACAACGAGAAAACATGAGTTTAACGCGACAACGATTAAATTAAACGAGAAAAAAAACGGAGGTAGGTAATGCTGAAAAGTGTGTTTGCGCGGTGTGTGTGTGTGTGCAGCGTCTGTTTGTTGGCCGGGACAAGCTCGTAAAGCGTGTGCGCGAATATATGCTCCAGTATATCTCAAGAAAGAGGGTGGCAAAGAGTCGAGCCTCCGAGTCTGTAAAGAAAACGGGGTCCCCACGGCGCATCTTGACGTCGTAAAATTATATCCGTGCAATTTTTTTTTCTTTTTTTTTCTAGAGATGCAAAAAAATTGTTGCACGACGCGACGACACGCTCGTGGAACGTTTCTGGTTCAGGAGTGAACGGGAAACGGTCACGAGCGTCGCAAGAGAAATTAGCGAGTTCTTCTTTTCTTTTGTCGCCGCTTCGAAGTGTGAGAAATTCGTTACCGAATTTCGGGAATTGACAAAATGGTCGAAGGTTTGGAAAATTTCGCTTCTTATGCAACATCCCAAAGTTCGAATCTACGATGATAGACGTCAAGATGAAAGAAAAAAACAAAAGCGAGGGAAAGAAAAAAACGTTATATATGGGTTGTAAAAATGAGTTTATGATAGAAATTATAATTTTATTGGAGAAATAAACATTTATTTGTGAAAAAGTGACAATTAAAAAATCGAGCGGAAAATTGTATGAAGGAACGTCATTTTTTTAAATGTTGCAACTCAAAATACGGTAAGGATCTTAACTGATCGACTTTTTTGTAAACGCGAGAGGTGATATGGAAATTTTTTACGCACCCAAAAGGTACGAGCGATCGCCAGGGCAAATACTTTCGGATTTGTTTCCTCATTAAAACGGTGCTACTCATTGCCCAAGGCAAATGTATTGGTTCATTTTTCTGTATATTTTTTCTGCATTTTTATATATATATATAAATATATATATATACAGGGTGTCCTGTTATGAATGAATAATCCTGCAACTGTCGATAGCTCAGATCATATACTACTATATGCTGGAAATTCAGTTTAGTAAAAGTCCCACGGTTTTCGAGACGAAAATCATTTGCTTTTGGTTTTTCGCATGCCATTTCTACAAATGATAACTTTTTTCGACCCGGTTTTCAAAAAAATATTCTTGGTTTTTTGTTTCATCTATAAAAATCTTCTTTTTAACCTTAAACATTAAGGAAACTTTATGAAAAACGATCTTATGCAGAATTTTCATAAAAACCAATTCGAACATCTGACTTTGATAGCCTGCGGTGTAAAAAAAATGTACTACGCATATTGTGCCAATTGCTTAAAAAAGTTCCTCCGTTATTGTCAATTTATATCATTTGTAGAAATGGCAGGCGAAAAACCACTAGCAGATTATTTTTTTCCAAAAATAACACAAAGCCCAAAATCTCGAAAACCGTGGGACTTTTACTAAACTGGAATTCTAGCATATAGTAGGACTTGATCTGACCTATCGACAGATGTAGGATTATCCATTCATAACAGGACACCCTGTTCATATCTGTATATCTATATACGCGAAAGAACGCACACCGAAGTTTTCTCGTCTCGGTCTCTACCGGCCAGTTTTACGACCGACGAGAGATCGCTCGTCGTTCTTCTTTTTTTAATTTTTGTATTAAAGAGGTGTGCGTGCATGTCTCATTTTATTTCGTCTCGCCCTGTACACGTGAACATCTATAATACATAACAAACATAAGAAATACGATTCGTATATCGGGTATTATAAATATGGGGGTGCCCTATATATATATATGTATATATACATATATATATATATATATATATATATATATATATATATATATATATATATATATATATACACACACAAGAAGATTTGTATGAGGTACTCCACGTGAATCCAGTAGACTTTTCCCTGACTCCCGCCAATTCGATTAATTTTTTTTTTAATCTGATTCCATTGACTCTAAAAGACACCCTGATTTTTTTTTTACATTTTTTGAAACATCCCTTATAAAAAAAAATGCTCCGAAAAAAAACGCCCCGATTTAATAATCTGAAGAAATTCCCAAAAATGCGTGTTTATATGTAAAAAAATTCAACCTATCAACCGCAGTGAAAGTATGATTTTTTCCGTGCTTTCTGAGCGATTAACGTTAAAAAAAATTCGAAAAATTTACTCCTAACTGTTCAAGGTCCACGATTATGATTTCATTATTAAAAAATGGTCAAAAAAATTCATTGTGGGTATCAAATTATTTACGTATCCGCCCGGCGTAAGCGGTTCTTGAATTTTTCTGATTTAAAAAAATGTTAATCGCCCCAGAAAGCACAGAAAAAATCATACTTCCACTGCCGGTGATAGCTCGAAAGTTTTTACATATGAACACGCATTTTAGGGATTTTTTTCAGATTTTGAAATCGAGCCGTTTTTTTTCGGAGTATTTTTTTTTACTAAGGGTTGTTTCGAAAAATGTGAAAAAAATCAGGCCGTCTTTTAGAGTGAATGGAATCAGATTTAAAAAACATAACTTCAGAGCTGTTCGATTTCAGGACCGTCCTCCACAGCCCATTGACCCTAGCCACCCTAAATAAAACCCAACGTCTTCAAGACCACCTTCACATCGAATGTGAAGCATCCTTCTATAAAGCCCATTTCGCGGACTTTTCCGTCTCCAAAATCAACGAAAGATAAACAAGTTTGAGAACCGGCTTCAAAACAGCCAAATGTGCTGATAGCAACCATTACATAGATATCAGGGCTTCGAAACGATCGCTCCATAGACACACACACACACACGCGCATATATATATATATATATATATATACGTGTATACACACACACACACACACACACACACACACACACACACACACACACACACACACACACACACACACACACACACACACACACACACACACACACACACACACACACATATATATATATATATGTAGTGAATATCACTACGGAGTAACATGCGAACGATAGACATATAGTACTACTATGTACGAGTTCCCCGGATATACTGTTAGGATCGCCTCCGCTAAGTAACACCTTCCGAGATGCAATAAAACGCTCAAACGGGTCCACCGACCAACCCCCCTGCCCCCTTGGGCTCCGTAGGCCGATTATTTCCTGGTTAAAGGTACGGAAGAACTTGCGGACTCTGTACACGTCCGCGTGCATACACGCGGCCACGTACACGCGGGCACACAAATCGATACGTGTAGGTACGTGCGATTTGTACTGCACCGGTATGTCCAGAGGAGAAGTGCCGCGGGGTACGGGCGCGGATACTTACACCGAGATATGCCCTCGTTGAGCGATAAACGGCAAGATATATTATTATGAATCGAAGTAAAATCGCGTGGGTGGAGGATCCCCTTGCGGCAAATCGATTTCACCGACTCTCATCCCGCGTCGAATCGGCCCTCACCGCGCGCAGCTGCGCCGGACGAGCTTGTCGGAAATAATCGGCGGTTTAATTGAAAATTTGAAGAAAAAAAAGAGGCGAGTCCAGGTTGATGACGCGGTTCGGATGGAAATTAGAATTTAGAGGTTTCGTTTTTAAAGAGAGGGGAAATAAGCACGTTTTCTTTTTTTTTTTTATTGTCGCTGACGATTTTTTTTAACAAGTTTTTTTTTCGGGGAATTAATAAATAAATGTGAATTTTGGGTGAAAATATATCGGGGATGCAAAAGGCGGTTTAATGAAAAAATTGAAAAAAAGAGACGAGTCCAGGTTGACGACGTGGTTCGGATGGAAATTAGAATGTACAGGTTTTTTTTGTTAAAAGAGAGGAAAAATAAGCACGTTTTTTTTATTGTTGCCGACGATTTTTTTACAAGTTTTTTTTTCGGGGAATTAATACATAAATGTGAATTTTCGGTGAAAATAGATCGGGGATGAAAAAAATTGGAAAACAAAGAGTAAGGGACATATTTAAAAAAATAGAATTCATGCTTCGTTGCAACGATACGAATTTCAGAACTGTTTAGGGGAGGACACCACTGTAAGGGGCTGAAAGAAGATTGTTTTTTCCGATTTTTTTGTTGTCTACTAGATTATTTATTTTGGGATTTGGGAAAAATATATGTTATTAAGCATATATCAAACTTATTCGGTGTACATTTTTATGAAATTTCTTTTGTAACTGACAACGTTATTGGTCTCAAAATAAAAAAGTTTTATAATCTTTATAAATGTGGTTCTCGTTCTGCGTACAGGTTTAAAAAAATCCCAAAATAGCGGGTGTTTTTTAAAAAGTGTAATTTTGGGGAAAACTTTACTTAGGTATATTCGGAGTCTTAAAAAATAGGAAATTTGAGAAAAAAACGGCTACGTATAACGATATCTACTGCAATTATAGAAATTTTGTTTAATTGAAAATCGGACAATTATGGGTACGTTATGATTCCGGCCAGGTCGTAAAAAGTCGTTTTGAGAAAAACGCGATTGAAAGTTTTAGTATTACGTAAATCGTTGCGCTACCTGCTCTCACCGAATCGTCTGTAACTTGGCCAATGTTCAACATTTTAACGAGAATTTGTTTTCACATATTCCGTATGCTTTAAGAAATAGCAACAAAAAAAAAACGATTTTTTTTACCCGTCACAGTGGTGTCCCGCCGCAAGAGAGTCGTGAAGTCTAATTTGAGGCTACATTTTCTTCGATATATTTATTAATATTCAATTATTTTGACGATTAGGTTTATTATTGTTTGTTTTTATTATGATATCTGTCACACTGCATTAAAGTATTGCCGTATGCAACCGTATTATTGATATAATTATTGTCATGAATAATTATATTGTTATTATAATATTTGAACAATTCGATTTTTTCATGACTCATTCTATTGTAATATCGATCCCACCGCATTAATACATTATTGATGATATCACATTATTATATATGAATATTAATATCATTGTATATTATTAATAATATTCAACCGTATTTCTAATATCTAATATATAAATGTCTAATTATATTATTATTAAATTACATTCAAAAATACTTCTTCAAACCTTAGATCTATTGTTAGACTAACGAAACGTCACGACCTATATTTTATTTCATCTTTATAAACCACAATATCCCACATTTTATATTCATACCCATATACGTATTTTTCGTGTATGTCATTTCTTCGTTACGTTCGTGTCCCACACGAGAAGACAAAAAAGAGAAAAAGAGGATTCCGGACGTCGAGACCGCGATCCAGTTGAATATATGTATATCATATCTTTGTGCTCCTTGCCACAAGTAAAAAATCATAGGTCGATATTGATAAATATACATATATGTATGATTTTTTCTATATATATATATATATACATATCGATAAATATACATATATGTATATTTATAGAGGTTTTGATCGCCCAGAGAGTGTACGACGAGATGCTCTCTGGTTGGATATCGAAACCAATTATTTTTTCGTATGGCCCCGTAAATAAGTAAGCCATACGAAAGACCGCGCCGCTGCAGAATGAACTACGATCCGACACTCACTCTATACAGGTCGCCTACTACTAATTTAGACGGTAATCATGATCAGCGTTTGATTAAGTGGAATGTAATTAAAGTGGACAAAGATATTGAGGCTCGTGCGATAAGATTGATGTAAATGTATTTTGAGAGATTCAATGCAGTTTGCGTTTGAGAAATGATGGACCCTGTTTGAGTGGCCAGATGACAGATCGCACTTTCTCACTCTTTGGCTTACGACCGAGTAATAGAGTAATGGAGGGGTGTGGGGTCAAGAACACGCTACTGTTACTTCGATCGTAATCTTGTTGACGAATTGTTCAATTGTTCTTCTAGAATCTTTGATTTTGTTGTGCGATGAAATTTGTCCATAAGGAAATAATAATAAATGAATTATCAAGAGAAAAAAATGCGATAGACATTAGAACAGTAAAATTGACAAAGAGACTAGGGGGCATTTTTAGTAGTTACTGAAGCAAATCCTATTGGACAACTAAAAACAGGTTAATTTTTGACATTTTTTTGTGTTGGGGGTATTGGGATTGTGAGGTCGGGATTTTACACATAATTGATACATAGTCTTGCCGAATTTCAGTTTTTTTTCCATCGGAAAATATTGATAAACAACGGAGTTATTATTATTTTAAAAAAGTGTCGCTGTTGCTGCACGACCAATCGGTGCAGGTGGTTCTGCTAATTAGGGGGAATAAATATCACACTTATGCAGATCCCTTAATCTTATCATTTTAGTAACAGCAACTATTAAACTATAGTAATTATTAATTACCAGGATACTAGTTAATAGTATTTGCTATAATGAGTACTTAATACATAAATATTATTGACTTAATTTTACTAAAGTAGTACTGGCAATTACTACCCTACAGTGATTAAAAATAACTATAGTAATGCATAATAATATCCACTAAAGTGAAACAACAGTCAATTCTACAATAATTCATTATATTGGATCAGCCCATAAATAACGCGGTTTTTAAATACTTCTTTTATTTTTTAAAAATTAACATGAACAAATTTTCTTTCAAATCTGAAGTATACTTCGATATAAAATATACTAAAATGAACTTGAGCATATTTTAGATCAACAAAGACTTATGTTTATCTCAATTTTTTTAAATAACAAAAGTATTTCAAAAAGCGCATTATTTATCCGATGACCGAATCCTGAACTACCGTACAGTGCATAAGAATCTCCAGTACATCTACACAAACGTATACACCAATCGTACAATAAACTTTCGTTAACTCCACTATAAACCTTAATTAGTAAAACCGAACTCAGTACTATAAAAAAAACTATACTTCATTTGGCAATAGCTATGTTCTACCACAGGCATGAGCCGTCAATACCATTCTCGGTGGCGTAGAAAAAAAAAGTAATGATCCTTAAAATAAAAAAAAGATCCAACGTAGAAGTGACAGAGCCATAATCCGCCATATATTTCACAATATCGAATTCTTGAGCCATCGTAATCTCTGTAGCAAAGTAGAACTCTCATCGGACGTACACGAATCCATGTACGATAGAAAGGGCCGTGCTCGCAATCGCTTCGACCCGTACAGTGATGTGGTTACGAGCCCTTCTCACAGTCAACTCTCGATACGAAATTTTTACAGGTCCGCTCGGAAATATCGACTGGATATTCGATGCTACTTATTATATATATATATATATATATATATATATATATATATATATATATATATATATATATAGGGTGTCCCTCTTATCTCTGCCATCCGAAATAACTCGATAATTATCGACGTCACAAAAAAATGTTCCAGACAAAAGTTTTCCTGTGTAAAGGGGGCCATCAAATGCGACCAATTTTTTTTTATTTCGTCGGATGCACCGTCGCACAGTGAAGATCACCTCGACGTTTTAAAATGGAAATACATTTTTATTTCAACCGTACAACCTTTGTCTGGAACATTTTTTTGTGACGTCGATAATCGTCTACTTATTTCGGGTGGCAGAGATAAGAGGGACACCGTGTATGTAAAGGAGGAAGCATCATTTAGCACGTGCCTACGCAGCTTGTACACACGTTGCACCAGGTAAGACACACGCGAGTGTGCGGGAGGTAGAATCACCGTGTGTTTATATACACGTGCGTCTATATACCGGGTGAGGCGACAACTATTACCAGTAGAATTATTTTCCAACCTGTCGGACTTGGGAGAAAACTTTCCCTACAAAAGTTCGTAGGGTGACATCGCGAGTGGCGGCTACGACGTTCTACGTAGCCCTCGTAGCGCTTCCAGGTGCGCTTCGGAGCACCTGGAAGCGCTTAAAATTAAGCATCCTGAAAAAAAAACCAAAATTCCATTTCGAGCTCAGCAGAATGAAGATAGTTAAATTTCGAATACGAAACCCTATTTTTTTTCCACAATGCTACATTTTTTCTGCCAAATACTACTCATCACAGAAAATACGCTGTACTTTTTTATCGAAAAGGACTCGAAAAACCATCAAGAATCCTTTAAAAACACACACCTTCAAAAAATACATGGCCGCCTTACAATTGTCACCCTGTATATATCTGTCCACACGGATCTCATTTATTAGCATGTGTGTACACGGAAAGGAGTAAAACGACGAGTGCAACGAGAGCGAGCCAACTTGAGGGCAAACTGGAACGCACTCGCGTTTACTTACGCCCGCAATCCAACCTGCGCTATGCATACATATGTGTATATATACATATATATATATATATATATATATATATATATATATATATTTGTACTTGCACATTTGCGTATATGCATGCACGTACGTCGACGTTTGTGCAAAGAGCGCCTTGGCGGAGAAAGCTGCATCGCGACCAGAGCCAGAGACGGTAAACGAGAAAGAAAGAGAGAGAGAGAGAGAGAGAGAGAGAGAGAGAGAGAGAGAGTCACGTTCGTCGATTGCAGCCTCTCCTTTCTTCCTCTTTTCCTCGACACTCCTGTCTATTCTGTAACGTTTACATATCCGCGGCTCGCGAGCGCAACGGGAAGAAGATAACTTGCGCGAGTGTTGCCGAGTAAAAAAGGGAAAAAGGAACGAAAAAGTACGAAAAAAGGAAACGATAACCCCACCGGCGTTGAGCTTATAGAGAGAACGTTAACTTGGCAAGTAATCGCCTCCACCCGCATCGTGGAATCTGCATCGTGTATATATATATATATATATATATATATATATATATATATATATATATATACACACACACACATATATACATATTACTATGTATATAACATATATATTACTATGTGGGTGTGTGTGTGTGTGTATTGATAGCCTCGGAGTGCAATGTGCTTGAGTGTGTGTCCCTATTTGTAGTATACGTATGTACACGTACGGGCAAATGCATTGCAGCGACTGCGGTCTATCTTAATTTGTGACATAAATTGGAAAGGAACGATAGGAAGTAAAGGCTCTCGAAGCAATGTGCCAAAAAATGAGAACAGCAATATATATATATACGTATGTATATATATATACAAGAGATCTGGATAAGCCTGAAATTGTTTCATAGTTTTTGTTGCATAGTTTTATAGCCTAGGGCGATTAATTTTAATTAGCAGCGAAGAAATTGTGAAAATGGCAAAAATTGACCAAGTTATGACGATTTTTGTGATCCGATCGCCATTTACCTTTTTTTTTGCGTTTTTCTCGAAACTGTTTTGTGACAAGGTGTAAGTCGTATCTCAAAATCTATTCGTCGGATTTAGGTGAAATTCGGAAGAAGCGTAGCTTATAATATTTTCTGTCGAATGAACGGATGACTTTTTTTAAATGTGTTTATTCAGGTGTGAATAATACATGGTTAAAGCTGTTTTTTTTTGGTCGGAAATATAACTTTTTGATGGTATTGAAGTTTGCATCGTTGCAATGCAACGCAAGCTTTTTCGAACATTTTAATTTCCTTATTTTTGATCATAATACAGAATCTTTTTGTGCAAATTTCTAATATAGATCGCTTAACGAGTATCATGATCAAAGTTATTTTTTTGGTCGAAAATCGAATTTTTTATGGTATCGACGTTTGCATCGATGCAACGTAACGAAAGTGTATTTTTTCCAATTTTTTAATTTCCTTATTTTTATTATTACACAAAATATTTTTTTGTAAATTTCTACTGTAGATCGCTAAACGAGTATAATAACAAATGGTTGAGTGATTCTTGGAGGTAAAGTCTGCCAAGGGATATTAAAGAAATTCAGGAATATTAATTTTCATTGCATTGCAACCATGCAAACTCCAAGCTCATACTTTTTTTCCTACAGCTTGCCATTTTCGTAATTTTCAAAATATCCAAGAAGTATCCGGTCATACGAAAGTTTTATTATATATTGTATGTGACATTTGGAGGATGTGTTTCCGCAGATCCGGCGCGAAACCGGATTCAATTACTAATACGACGACGACGCTTTTTTTTATTCCCCGTAAAAATTACTTCATCCTTCCCGTCCATTCGCGATTCCTCGCTTTTCCGTGAATCATGAGCCGGAAGTGGAGAACACGATGATCGAGGCCTGCGGTTTATAATTGTAAAAAATTCGAGTGACCACAAGCGATGACTCCTTTCTTTGTGTTTTTTTTTCTTT
Source organism: Ophion obscuratus (assembly GCA_964007375.1). Classification (NCBI taxonomy): domain Eukaryota; kingdom Metazoa; phylum Arthropoda; class Insecta; order Hymenoptera; family Ichneumonidae; genus Ophion; species Ophion obscuratus. The sequence continues at coordinate 22,139,506 of OZ023317.1, forward strand.
TTTTTTCAATTTACTTTATCGATTTAATTTATCGAGCGCGACTTTTGTACCTGGATGTTGATGCAAAGCGAGCAATTAATTTGGATCTTACATCGTTGTGTATCACGTTCGCAGATGGATTATAGTTGCTCGCACGAACGAGGTGAAATTTTTAATATCTTTAAGCTTTTTTTTTCATTGCTCCTCGGCCATGAGACGGTACCATGCCTCTCGATATAGAAATTCCCATTGTAATGCTGACGAACGGTCCATCGCGTCACTATCATCGAGTCTCAATTTCTTCGTTTCGTTTTTTTTTTTTTTTCAAGCTATCACGCGGTTATAATCACCGAACAACTGAATCGAGACGACGACAGAAAAACTAATACGATTTCAGAATCTAATCGATAAACCAATACCGCACGATAATAATAATAATAATTCTAATAAATAATAATCTCAATAATAATAAATAATAATCTAAATCAAAATAAATAATATTCTTGGTAATAATAATAAAATAATAATAAATAATCATCTTAACAGTAATCTTAATAATAATAAAAAAATAATAATAATAAATAGTAATATTGGAATTTTTGGTAATAAATTTCACAAAACGTTCGTTCTGTGCAATATTTATTGAAGAAAGTCCTTCGCAAAACATCGGCCAAAAGTATACATCAACTAAAAGTAAAAATAATATTAATTTGTTTGCGATCGTATGTGTATATATTTGTCTTCTTAATTAATATTGATCGTAATGGAATAAATTTTCTTTCATCCTTTGGACGTTGCTTTGCAGCAACAGCGCCGTATAACTTCTGGGCAAGATTTCTCTCGATATTGCGCAACGCGCAATGTTTTACATAGCGCGTTGCCCGACTGTATTGGAAGAAGAAAAAAAAAACACCGTTTCAATTTCGCTGCTCGAAATGAGCTCAGTCAGGTATTTTTACCGGTGCACGTTTGACCCGGAATTGTACGCGAGTCTTACGTTCTATCGCGAGCAATCGTTTTTTAACATACGTACACGTATATACGTACCTATGTGCTTGTTTTCTGGAATTTTTTTTTATTTTATTTTTTTTTCGTTATCCAACGTACGAAGTTTCTTGCGTCCAGTAGCGAAAGCTACGGAAAAATCAATTCTCCACGATTTGTGGGAGGTGGAGCTGGGAGATATAATACGTATCACACGTACCGAGCTACTCGATATATCAATTACAATATCGCTGATCGGGCGGCGATACGAGCGAATGGATTATCATATGTCGGTGAAGGTGGACGGGACAGTGAAACGTTTCGGAAGCACGTGCGGCAGGAATTCCACGTCGAGCAGACCGTTCGCTCGTGTCCGTTTTCAATAATACTTTTTTCTTATTCGCATTTTCCGTCTAAAAAAAAATAAATCCGCATTTTCGAATTTTTTTTTTTAGTCACGCGCCAATTATCGCGCTTTTTAAAACAATCTATGGTAATTCTTTGGATAAGTGACTTTTCCGAAAAATGAGCTTAATATTTTTTTGCTATTTTCTTATTTATTAAGTTATAAATAATGATTTTCAGTCGGGGGAGCTGACATTTTTCATTAACAATTTTTTTACGAGCAAAAATTCGTTGAAAATAATGTCGAATTTAAAAAAAAACCCAGACAAACTCAATGCAGGCGTCGAAATGTTGAAAAATGCCCTATTCTATCACGTGTTTCCGGCAACTTCAAAATTCTATAACTTTTTATGGGGGGGGGATTTCATCTTCCCCCGACTGAATATCATCATTTATAACCCAATAAATGAGAAAACAGCAAAGAAAATAAATAATTTTAGGCTCATTTTTCAGAAAATAATTACCCAATCTATATAACATTAAATGGAAATAGGTGTTTTATGGATAAGGCTCAAATTTGTGCGCGAAAAATTCTCTAATAATGTGCGAAGATAAATGGCGTTCTAAAAAAATAACGTCACCCCTCGAATTCTGCATATATTAACGTTACGTTAAAACCAATTTTCATTTTAAACGCGTTTTACCCAGTACCAATTTTTTACTGAATCCTCTCGTTACCTCTAGTTTTTCTTAGTTGAAACTAAAATGAACTGATGAATAAATTTGAATCTCAGTTACAACTTGTTTCAAGCAGGAAAACCTAGTCCAACGAGATGAATCAGTTGAAACTGTTTGGGTTCGTTTTGGTTTGAGACGAGTTGTAAAAAATATTCGAATTTGTATGGAAAATTGTATTCCTTGCGTGTATCGACGCGGGCGATGCTGCGAGCGGAAGCTAGTCATTTATATGCTATATATACACCCATACACGTACGTAATAGAACTGTATTATAGTGGTATATATTTAATATTTAAAAAGTGTCAAAAACAAAAGATAAGGGCTAAAATAAGGTCAAATGAATTTAGCATTATAAAATATATGCTATACCTATTATATAAAATAATTCTAAATTAATATATACATATACACACACACACACACACACACACACACATATATATATATATATATATATATAAATGTATGTATGTACAGTACAGTACCGGTAAAAAGTTTTCTATCACTTTAGAAACTTGCGAAATTATATTACAATGATGTTATTCATTTTATAGAGCTATACAGTATTTTAATCGAATAAAAAATAAAATTTATTACATTATCTCTAAAATGATTTTGCAATTATCCAAAGTGATAATTGAAAACTTTCGAGCGGTGCTGTTTATATATATATATATATATATATTAATTTAGAATTATTTTATATAATAGGTAGAGCATATATTTTATAATGCTAAATTCATTAGACCTTATTTTAGCCCTTGTCTTTTGTTTTTGATACTTTTTAAATATTTAATATATACCACTATAATACAGTTCTATTATGTACGTATATGGGTATATATATATATATATACAGGGTGTCCCAGAACTCAACGTCAAGCCGAAACGGGGTGACAGGATTGATTGTAACCATCATGAGAAAAATCAGAAAAAAAATAAAGCAGGGTCTTTCAAAGTAGACAAATTTTGAAAATTTTAAATTCATAGTTTAACAAATAGTTTTAATTCTAGGAAACTTGGGTTTGTTTGGGTTTGTTTGGGTTTGTTTCACAATACCCGAAAAATGGTAACAGTTTGACCAAATTTCTAGGTTTTTCTTAAATGCCCATAATTTTCAAACTGCATGGGATAGATTTTTTTCTGATTTTTCTCATGATGGTTACAATCAATCCTGTCACCCCGTTTCGGCTTGACGTTGAGTTCTGCGACACCCTGTATATATATTCACCATTATTTTAGCACGCTTCACGTCCTTTATCCATATATATATATATATATATATATATGGATTTACCATATATATATATATATATATGGATTTACCATATACATTTACATTTAATATGGTAATTACTTTTAACACGTTTTTTAATATTTAACGTATTGAAATATAATACCTTCTCGTATCATATAATCCTCTATATCTATATATACGTCTTATATTATACATACTTCTATATTTCTATATAATCATTTCTCTATATCTATTTCTTGCATTCATTCATTTATAACATTAATTTAGCACTCTTCGCTATACAAAATGGTTACATACAATTTATTTTCTCCTTCCTACGTGAAATTCTCTTATATAAGAAGTGAAAAGTGCCAACTCAATGTTAGTGTGATACGAAGACGATGATACTATGATCATTGCCACGGATTTTAAGAATATACTTCGGGGTGAAAGGATATTGGAAAATGGTGAGAGTGAAAATTCGACGTGAAATGGCCCATACATAAGGAATATTTGTGCACTCTTGGCGTGTTGTACCTAGGTACGACGACATAATGCGCGTCAAACACGACGCTGCCCTTGGGATTCCTGCGGGGCGTGGGTGCCTTTTTCTTTTATTCAGGCTGACCCCGCGCGGTGAGTGTCGAGTGAGATATACGCGCGAACGGGCGTTTCAGCGTGACGAAACTCCCTCGGAGTTATTATTTTTTTCTCTTTTGATTTTTTTTCTCTCTCACTTTTACGCGCTCGACACATTCTGCACGCTACTCTCTTATCTCCCCCTCTCCCGTTTGTCCCTGGTACAATCATGGCACCCTATCGCTACATGCGCGAATAACTCTAATCCGTGCTCCAAATAGAGAGAGAGAGAGAGAGAGAGAGAGAGAGAGAGAGAGAGAGAGAGAGAGAGAGGGAGAGTCGGGTGTACCTCTCGGGAGAGTACCGGCTCATTGCGACAAGAATTCCTTGCGCCAATTTCACAAGCGAACAATGAAAAGGCGCGCAGATTTTATCGCAAAATCAAATGATTCCACAATTACGATCGTATTTTTAAAAGGTTGAAGTGAGGGGTACCGTACTGCAACTAGTCCAGTAAAAGAGAATTTTTGACTGACGGTAAATGGTTGCATACGAAAAGTAAACCCAATAAAATGTTGCCTCTCAACTCGCCCCAACCCCAAGAAATAGAGGTTGAAAACTTTAAAACCGTCGTATTGCGATAATTAATAGCCCGATCTAGAAAAGTTTCAAACAAAAGTTGTTTGGAATAATAAAATTCGTATAAAGTTATCTGACGTCCAATCCTCTATCTTTGAAAATAGCGGCACAAAAACGGTTCGAAAATTCGGAGTTGATGAGTGTGTTTTTGTGCCGCTATTTTTAATGATAAGGGTTTGGACGTTAGATAACTTTATACGTATTTAATTATTCTAAACAATATTTGTTTGAAACATTTTTTGATCGGGCTATTCATTATCGAGATAAGGCGATTTTTAAGTTTTCAACCCCTATTCCTTAGGGTTGGGGCGAGTTGAGGGGCAACATTTTATTGGCGTTACTTTCAGTATGCAACCATCTAACTTTACTCAAAAATTAATATTTTACGCTAAAAAGTGCTGGTTTTTAGTCTCTTTGACTTGACTAAACGGCTGGGGAGCTCGGACGTTTTTATTAATATCCGAAAGTTATTTGGTTGGGAAACACGATGCTTTAAATCCAAAATTAAATATTTGCGTTTTTTTTCAAATAAAAAGCTCATCTATTTAGTTAATCCAGTATATGATACACTGTCCTGTCAGGACGTAACGAAATGGAGCAATGAGATGACAGCTCATTTAAAAAATTGAAAACAACGATTTTCCTGCATTTCGGAAGCGAATTTATTGTGTTTAAGGGTAGACAATAGTTGAGGAATGTCGCAGTGGGAAATTAAAGTATTTACCTATCAATTCGCAAATAAAATATCAATTTTAGCAAAATGGTTGTAAAAAGTGGACCGAAGGAAAATGAATTCAAAAGAAAATCAGAAAAACCGCGTTTATTTTCGTATTATTGTTAGAACAGTTATTTTTATTTATATCATTGTTATGGCAATTATTTTCAATTTATATTAGAATTATGGCTTTTTTTTTAATTTTTGCATTATTTTAATAATCTTTATTTCAATTTTGTATTTTTTATTATTATTAATATTACTGATATCACAATTGTTTTATATTAATATTTTTATTATAATTATTATTTTAGTTACATATTACTATGATTATAATTGTTGTTTCGCAAGATAATTATGACCATTGTTAAGCATTGAGCATTAAGTATGACATCGAGGCTTAAAATTACGTATTAAGTTTTTTTTTTTTACGGGAGTAGTAGAAAATCTCCGAAAAGACGTTTGGAAGGGTTCGCACTTCCAAAACGTGTGGAATTTGTACCTACTAAAAACCACACCCCAATTCAAAATGGTAAAAGCCCGGCCTTGGAACCGCTTTCGCATTACTTCAGCGGGGCGTGCATTTGTTGGGCCAATCGAGGCTCCGTCTTTAATTATGACACGTACTAAGTATTAAGTATTACAAACGCAATAAGGAAGATAAAAATAATGGCAACCATTTTTATTTTAATGCTGTTATTATAACTATTATTTAACCCTCGTATTTTTATTATCAGTATCATTTTGGTTTCTCATTATTATTATTGTAATTGTTATTTCCCATTATAATTCTAGCTATTATTAAGAATTAAGTATTGCATTCACAATAATGTTGATAAGGTTAATAGTAACCATTTTTATTTTAATAATATTATTATAACTATTATTTTACTCCCGTATTTCAATTATTAGTTTCATTTTACTTTCGTGTTTCTACTATTCTTAGGATTGTTGTGCTGCATTATAATTATACCTGTTATAAAAAATTAAGAATTGCAGTCACAATAATAATAATAATAATAATAATATAAGATTATAATAATAATAATACTAAATAATAATAATAATAATAATAAGATTAATAGGAACCAGTTTTGTTTGAACAATATTATCATAACTATTATTATACTCCCGTATCTTAATTATTAATATAACCTTACGTTCGTATTTTTTTTTATTAAAAATTTATTTATCTATTCAGGTCTCAAAGAATTTCTGAGTTCCAACGTATACCGTAGTGGGTTTTTAACGTGGTTTTCTATTGATTTTATTAACGTTATTGGTTCGCATTATAATTATTGTTATAACTAAAAATCAGCAATTTCAATCACAATAGTAACGACAACAATAATGATAATCATATAGGAATGTGTTCAATTCCCACAGTGCTTCGTGGCGTTGAAGATTGTTCAATACGTTTTTTGAAGTAATCGTGGTTAATTACGCTGTGTTTTATCAACACGCGTTAGATCACAGAAAATAAACAGACACAATCTCGCAATGAAATCATCGCGTGGATCTCGACAAATACACACTCATACGTAACCTACTGGTAAAGAAAACACACACACACACACACACACACACACACACACACACACACACACACACACAGGCCTTATATGATACTCACATTCCTACGAGTTGCGTGTGTCAGCTGGAATCGTAAAGTGATCATCACGCACATCTCCATATAGACTGGAGAATTTTACCGTCGCGTGCGTTATTTATATCGCACCGAGTGATACTCGATTTCAAGTGATCCATCATCAGAAATGACGCGGTCACAATTTGCTTTGTATGCCCGCGAGCCTTGACGCGAAGACGGAAGTTGCCGAGCGAGAAGAAACTTTTGAGTGCAAGAAACGAGGACTGTACAATATGCAGGAGGTACGAACGCGATACACTGTTGAACAATTTTATTTGATTTGACTGGGATCTGTTCAAGTCGGGTAATTTTTTTCGTTGCCTCGCGGCCTACTGCAATTTTGTTTGCTTTACATTTTTTTTCTTATTTTTTGAGCATTTCTGATGTAGACAATTCGATAAATACGTACATGATCGAAATACATTGGTTTGAACGTATAAGAAATATATTTGAATAAAAAAATCTTTATTTGCATACAGTAGATGTCGAGAAATCAATTTTGTAATGCATTTTGTCGGAGTCTACATGTTCAAGAATGTGTAAAAAAAATGCAAGTTGAAACATAAAAAATTGACCAAGAGAGCAGGTAATGCAATGATTTACGTATACCGAAACTTTCAATTTTATGATTGAAAAAACCAAAATTTTCGTTATTCTAGTAGCTATCGTTGTGCGTAGCCTTTTTTTTAATTTAGTATTTTCCAAGCCGCTGAATATAAGTAAAAATTTCGCGAAAATACTTTTTTTCCCCAAATACTTTTTTCAACACCCGCTAATTTGGATTTTTTTTTAACGGCCACGTAATACGAGAACTATATTTATATGGATTATAATACTTTTTTATTTTGTTTTAAAATAAAACTTGATTTAATTAAGGAAATAAATTTGCAACAAATGTCAGCAATATAGCATGAAAAAAATGATTTTACCGTAATTTTAGTTAATGCACAAAAAAAATGGATCAATTAAACGCATTTATTTGATTTCGATAAATCTGTTTCATCAGTGACACGTTCACAATAGTGAACTGGAGCATCGGCTGAGCGGTCACCCATCCGACTAAAGGTCCCCGCCAAAGTTCCCCAACCCGCGAGATCGCGTCTCCGCTGCATTTCTCAATATGCTCCCTCGCGTTAATTACCGTTGCAATTATCCCGCGACAATCAATGCCCAGCTGCAACTCGGTGGTTTTTGGGGCTCGAGGCTTTTGCTCCGCGCGACGTCTCGACTCTTTTCGCATTCGAGACGTCGCGCTCGTTCGCTCAGCCTCGCTGCAATCGTCCACTACTGTGGCGGCCACGTTTTCAAGTAGGTCGTTCGCCATTCGCCAACGCGCGACTTTATATCAACTCCATGATCATCGTACACCCGGTCTTTCGTCCTTTTTTATCTTCATTTTTCGTTTTTTTTTTTTCGTGTAATACTGTAATACTCTCCGGGCGCGACGTATATCTCGTTGTAATTATCGTACGCGAGCGCGGGGGCTAAAAAGTCCGCAGTGTAAATGATTCCGCGGGGCGTGTTGAGAGGGGGGGGGGTGACATCGATCTGCCAGGGGGATCGAACGGACTGTTTTTCGAATTTGAAATCTTCCGTCTGCCTTAAAGAGAGCATACTAACGTTCAGAATTTTTATTTAAGTATAAATAGTTGAAGTTTTTTTATTTAAAAAATAAGAATTTTTTTACGTACTCAAAAAATGTTTAAATTTAAAAAATATGTACACGTATTTATCATGCATTTAGTTAGGCTACTGTGAAAATTTAATAAAACCGCTCTCCACTTGAGGGAACTCAAATTGAAGAGGAAAGCTCAGCATATGATGCAGGAATCGCAGATTGAAGGTAAATTTATGATTACAACGATGGAACTGCTTGGAACATTTTTAACGCGTTTTTCTCAAAACTATGTTTTCCAAAATGGTGTACACGATTTATCGACATCTGACGAACGGATTGACTTGAAATTTGGCACACTTATTCAGTATAATAGTAGTTTGTTTTTTCTTATAATAATAGTTTAGTCTTCAGTATAATAGTAGTTTATCTTCTTAACATTTTTTTTCATTAGTTATTAACAATAATGATGTCATATTTGCTCGAAAAATCGAAAAAAAAAATTAACATTTTTTATATGATCGAAACATGTTACCAGAAAAAAGCTCGGTCAAGTCTCAGCCAATATTATCTATTTTAAGATAAAGCTCGTTTTTTTCCGTTTCAGATCAACCGGGCGGCCGAAATCAAGTACACCGTTGAACCCTTCACGTTCAAAGGTCCTTCACGAGATTGTCTACAACTTCTTCAATTATTAATATTATTTTTCGCAATTTGCTACGCAACTTTTTTAATATACAAATAAACAAATGTCCAAA
>OZ023317.1:22153743-22288743 GCA_964007375.1 Ophion obscuratus
CTAAAATAAAGGTGAAAATTGGCTGAAGATGATTTGTAAATCGCGAGAAAAGCTCCAATTGCCTCGAACAATTTGATACCGAGAGATCGTATTTACAAATCGATTCGCGACGTGTGAATGACTCCGAGCTGCGGCCTTGATCGTAGAAGTAATAAAGCGTAACTGTTTTGTCGACGGGAGCGGAAGCGGAGTCGTCGAAAAGGCGGTGGCGGAGAGCGGTAGTATTTATTAGGATTTGTAGTACGTGTCTGGGTGGAACAAGACCGGAAGTTGGCTTATAGCGAAGTCTCTCGGGAGGCCAACAACATCCGGAGTCTTATGAATGGTACTCAAAAACGGAACGGAACTCGCGCTCCCCCTGGAAGTCCTTGCGCAGTCCCGTATCATATATTTTCTATGCGTGGGCGTCCCCGAAAAAAAAAAAAAAAAAAAAACAAGAAACTGTTCTCCGTTCTTGCTATCTTGATTATTGTCACTACGTGACCGTGGCAACGATGACGACGATGTGCCACACTGTAATTCCCCGAGACTAAACGAGAGTGCGTGGAACGCGGAAATGTGTGCTGAGAGAGAAACGAGCGTTCATATAGTCGTGCGCAGTACTAAAAGAACCAGCGAACTCTCGGAGGTTCGCTGGCCCGAACATTGAGATAAATCATTTTTTCCGCTTTGTCCTGTGGGCCTGAGCTTTACTGTCCGCCGTTCAATCGAATGGAATGTCGGCCAGTTGGCCTGGGCCAGTACTTGGATGGGTGACCGCTCAGACGCACACTGGCCCAGGCCAACTCGGGGGGGGGTGGTCATTTTACCGAGCTTCCGGTCGTGAACTTTGTGAAACTTGCCACTTTTCGCAGTTGCCCGGTGCCCTCGTGGAAACACCGTCGGGGCAGTGGGAAACGAGTGGCTGGGGGAAATACCTTGAGACGTCTCTCGAGACTCGGTGATTGTGAGGTGAGAAGGGTGGAGTGAAATATCGAAAGAAAGAGATCATAAATGTTTACAGGGCATGGGGAAGAGAAAGAAACATTTTTTAATGATTTATTCGTGTCGATTAACTTTGAGGAGAATAAAGTACTAGAATTATAGAGAATTCGCAGTAGACGACAAATAAATCGTAATCGAATAGATTAATTTTTTTTTAATAGTTATCGATACGATATTTAACCGAAAATAATTTTTGATTGATTTACTTGTGTCAATTAACTTTGAGGGAAAAAAGTACTAGAATTGTAAAAAACTTGTAGCAGACGATAAATTCGGCGATCAAATAAATCGCACACGAATGGATTTCTTTTTTTTTTTTATCGTTATCGATACGAAGTCTGAAGGATCTGGCCAAAAATCATTTTCGAATGATTTATTTGTGTCGATTAACTTTGAGGAAAAAAAGCACTAGAATTATAGAGAATTCGTAGCAGACGATAAATTTTAATATTTTTATCCGCGTTAAGAATCCGGCGTTCAAATAAATCGTACTCGAGACGATTTTTTTAAAATAGTTATCGATACGAAGCAAACGCTTCACGAGTCGCTATTTCCCATTGGGACTAGAATAAAAAGCTCGGAATAGCAAAAGTCTGCAGGAAAGTCGTGCCGACACTGCGGAGAGTCTCGATGACCTCGGCTGTTGGGTGCAAAGGTTTGCTCCGGCGGCTGAATCGTGACCCGTGAATCAATGCAATCTTAAGTGATCCAGTTTTCTATACGCTCTCCCCTTTCCTGGGCCATTTGTTCCTTGTTCGTGGTACTGCAGCCTTCCTTGACTCTCTCTCTCTCTCTCTCTCTCTCTCTCTCTCTCTCTCTCTCTCTCTCTCTCTCTCTCTCTCTCTCTCTCTCTCTCTCTCTCTCTCTCTCTCTCTCTCTCTCTCTCTCTCTCTCTCTCTCTCTCTCTCTCTCTCTCTCTCTCTATCCCGGTGCTCTAGGGGACCTTGGTCCTAGGGCACAAAATTAAACCTTTCTATCTCTTTCTTTCTCTCTCGCGCTTTCCCTTCAACCGCATCGACCTTTAACATTTGGCGCACCGCCATCGGTGAACAAGCGTCGTTGTATTTCGAAAATGTTACCATTGGAATGACAGACTTGTCGTGATTTAGGTTTCTTTCTGTTCATTGTAGTTGAAAATTGGATTTTTAAGGTGAGTCGGGACACCACTTTGACGGGTAAAAAAATCGATTTTTTTGGCATTTTTTCAGAGTATATATATTCAAGAATATGTGAAAAAAATTGAAATAGAAATATTGAAAATTGACCAAGTTACAGACGATTTAGTAAGAGCAGGTGGCGCAACGATTTACTGAAATTTTTAATCCCGTTTTCTCGAAACGCCTTTTCTCGACTTGGCCGGAATCATAACTCCAGCTATGATTGTCCGGTGTTCAATTTTATAGTTTTACGGAGTTTTATTTTTAAATTCAGAATTTTTTAGCTCACGAATATAGGTAAAAATTTCGTCAAAATTACATTTTTTTAACAGTCGCTATTATGCGATTTTTATTCTTCAAAATACGGCTACATCCAACGAGGACTACATTCACATGATTATAAAACTTTTTTATTTATCAGACCAACCATTGTCAAGTTATCGATCCGGCCGTTGGGCCACATTTTATATACAGATGTTTTATTCTACCTCCATAACGTGGTCAATTTTTAATTTCTTCAAATAAAATTTTACACGAAATAGGTTCAATGTATGCTTGATAACATACCTTTTTTCCATATCCCAAATAAACAATCGAGCAGACAAAAAAGGCAAAAACGACCTATTTCAGCCCGTCACAGTGGCATTCTCCCTTAAGACGGCTGTGGATGCAACGGAAGTTAGGTTCCATTAGCGAAAAGCGGGTACCGAGTCTCAGAAAAGGGGTTAATTGAGAAACGCAATACGTAAAAGCCCACAGGAGTATATACGTTCGAACTAAGAAAATAAAAAAAGTATAGTATATATATACACTTTTTAAAGTATTTTCTCAATCTTACAATTCGGTACTTTTAATTTTATATTGCTTTTTCTATATTACCTTAACATTCAGAATCCCCAAGTATTTCCCATATTTTACTATAACGTAATGCGACTGCCAATCATTCGATCAACTTTTCACCCCTCTTCCTCTCCCGCCGCAGTTTCACTATCTCGATTCGCTCCTATACAGGTTTTGTCACGAGATTTCGTTCTCGATGGGAGCGGAAACTCCGTAGGTACTTTCGATACATATAAACACACACACACACACACACACACACACACACACACACACACACACACACACACACACACACACACACACACACACACACACACACACACACACACACACACACACACACACACACACACACACACACACACACACACACACACACACACACACACACACACACACACACACACACACACACACACACACACACACACACACACACACACACACACACACACACACACACACACACACACACACACACACACACACACACACACACACACACACACACACACACACACACACACACACACACACACACACACACACACACACACACACACACACACACACACACACACACACATATATATATATATATGTACACATACATTCATGTATATATATATATATATATATATAGGTATCCCGGAAGTGAACGCGCAAGAGATCTCGGACCAGCCTCCCCGCGAGCACTGTTATTAACAACTCGTATTTTTAAATCAATGTCTCTCTTACACAGTACTACGTTTTATAGTTTCGAACGTATAAGACACATAAACATACACACACACACACACACACACACACACAAATACAGACGAGGGATGTAGCGCGTACATTATATTATCGAGTTTGCAGGGTGCTGTGTACCTTCGGAATTCCTTTTCCAATGAATTATGAACCCGGCAAGATTCGTAATCGTACCCCTCGTAAACGAGTACTATCGCGCGCTGGAGATAAACGCGAAGATGCCCAGCGTGCTATATCGCGCTCACGTTATATCACATACATACTCACTACATACATACACACACACATGTATATGTATGTATGTATGTATGTATGTATGTATGTGTGTATATATGTGCGTGTGCGTGTGTGTGTGTGTGTGTGTGTGTGTATATTTGTATGTGTGTATATATGTGCGTGTGCGTGTGTGTGTGTGTGTGTGTGTGTGTATATTTGTATGTATGTATATAGTACGTCAATTCACTATCTCGTCCAGGTAATTCTGAGGACTATATGCGAGAGAGTGCGGGCTATGAAATTCGCGCGCCTGTTTGTTCTCTCTCTCTCTCTCTCTCTCTCTCTCTCGGTGTCTCTCTCATGGCAGCAGCTCTATCATCAACGGTAACGCAGCACGGGAGAGAATCAAGTATAATAATGGATCGTTTTATTACAACCACGAAGACGAGTCAATAAACTTCTACTGCCCCCTTGCCCCGTTGCTCTCTCGCCCTTAACGTTATTCCGTCGCGGACGGGCAGGAAGCGTGATCTCGATAAGCACAATGTACAAGATTTATTTCCGAGTATACATGAAAATTCTTCGTAGCGGTATTCACGAGCGAAATAAAAGTAAATCAACATGATACGACGATAGCTGTCGGTTTCTCGCTATCGGAAGACCGGAGAGACCTGAGAATTCACGCGGAAATGCATCTCCACATCTGCACCCTTCCCATTGTTGTGCGCCTCGTGTTGTGCACGTATCTTGTACCAGATACAAATTTTTATCGTCGCTCCACCGTCGTGACATGAATTTCACGGGCGCACGGACGGAATCGTAAGAACGCTGTGGGGGGAAAAAAGAAGAAGAAGGAAAAAAAAGGATCCGCGATGTCGGAGCACGTGCCGCTTCTCCGATTCCGGATCCAGGCCGAGAGAAGACAGGACGTGTATCAACGGTATACGTGTAACGTGCGGATAATGTGTATATTTGAAGATTATATCGAAGACTGTCGACTTTGAGGTCTGTCGGAGGAGGAGTTTGTTCTAAAAGTACTCGACTTTGTGAAAATGTCCTCAGAATCACTTTTATATTGATGGAAGTATATTTGTAGTGAGGTTTAAGGACAATTCTGGGGCATGAACAAAGGAATTCGTTGAAAAAAACTTTGAGGACCGTCTCCATAGTAGACCCTGCTCCCCATACTCAATTTGGTGTAAATGTCGCCGAAATGACCTTTAGATGGATGTAAGCATGTTTATATGAAGGTTCGAGGACCATCAAGAACCACCCTGTGGCCAAAATCAACAATTTGTTGAAGAAAAAATAGGGACCGTCCTCATAGTAGACCTTGTGTAGGCATACTTATACTAGAGTTCAAGGATCATCAAGGACCATCCTGTGGTCAAAATCAACGATTCAGTAAAAAAAAATTAAGCACTTTTTTCATAGTAGGCCCTGCTCCCAGTCAACTTTGTGTAAATGACTTCAAAATCACTTTTGGATAGATGTAAGCATATTTATATAAAGGTTCCAGGACCATCCCGCGGTTAAAATGTACGATTCGGTAAAAAAAAGAAATTAAGAACCCTCTTCACAACAGCTAGATGTGCTGATAGCCAACATCAGATGGGTGGGATGGGTTCAAAATGTCCTTTCCCCATTTGTGTATATAAACGTGTGTCTGTTATTTGAGATCGTGTTCTCCGGCTTCCATGTTTATAAGGATACCGTGCTGTGACGTTTTTTTTCTTTCGTTTTGTAAGTGGAGCATTGTTATGTTAAGCGAAGAAGCGTGTCCCGCTTAGGTATATGGTACCACACGGCGAAAAGGTACGGCAAGAAGGATCTTTCGGGAGCATTGTAAACGTGGCCAAGCGCCGAACGAAGGATTCTCCTGTCTCTCTCGCTCTCTTTATATTTCTTTGTCCTTCCCCTCTCTCTTTACCGCGGCCACGAGTTCCTCTTGTTCCACGGCTGCGTAACTATGAGCCCCCCTCCTCCGTCGAGCCGCTACGGTTAAGCCCCGGCACAGCAATCGCTGAGTTTCTTCATGGGCCCGTCAGGAGCGAAGGAACCGACAGCTGGCGGAGGGTACGAGGTCGGATGAGATGAGAGAACTGCTGCGACGCAGCTGCGCGTCCTGCGTCCAGGGTGTGCCTTGGATCGCGCTCTTGTACCTCTCACTGGCTACCTCGAGGAGATTCAAGAATTTAGTGGGACTATTTTCAGTGTAGCCACGAAAAATGCGGACAAAACGCCGCTGAGTGGGTGAAAAAAATGGAGAAATAGGGACGGACAAGGGTGAAAGAGGGTACGAATGTATGGATAGGGCAAACTGCAAGGAGTGCCATTTTGTGGGAACATGATTCAAGCGCCATTTTGTGGGGACCCTTTTGGGGGCCATTTTGTGCAGGTATTCCTCAAGTGGTCGCATCGTTTTGTTGAGATCTCATCAAGTACCATTTTTTAAGGACCCGATGTAAATGCCATTTTGTGCAGACATTGTTCAAGTAGTCGCATCACTTGGTGGATATATCATTCAACCGCCATTTTGTGAGGACTCAACCTGAATCCCATTTTATACGGACCTATTTCAAGCGTATTTCAATCAAGACATCGCACAAGCCCGATTTTGTGAAGGCACGATTCAAACGCCATTTTGTGAGGTATCTTTCAAGCACCATTTTGTGGAGGCACGATTCAAACGCCATTTTGTGAGGTATCGTTCAACCGTCATTTTGTGGAGACATCAAACAAACGCCATTTTGTGGAGGCACGATTCAAACGCCATTTTGTGAGGTATCGTTCGAGCACCATTTTGTGGAGACATCACACAAACGCCATTTTGTGGAGGTACGATTCAAACGCCATTTTGTGAGGTATCTTTCAAGCACCATTTTGTGGAGACATCACACAAACGCCATTTTGTAGAGGCACGATTCAAACGCCATTTTGTGAGGTATCGTTCAAGCACCATTTTGTGGAGACATCAACGAACCGCCATTTTGTGAGGATCCAATTCAACTGCCATTTTGTGCAGACATCATTCGAGCACCATTTTGTGGACATATCATTCGAGTGCCATTTTGTGAGGATCTTATTGAATAGTCATTTTGTAAGGACCTAATTTAAGCGCAATCGAATCAAGACATCGCACCAGCGCCATTGTGTGGAGGCACCATCCAAGCGCCATTTCGAGGAGTCATCATTCAAGCACCATTTTGTGGAGACATCAAACACACGCCATTTTGCGAGGATTCAATTTAACCGCCACTTTATAGTGACACCATCGAAACTCTATTCCATGGGGACACTCTCTGTGTTCTGGAGTAATTGACGTAGCAAAAAAAGTTTTCGAAAAGCGATGAAAAAAAGGCCACCGAGACATTTTTTCCCCAGAAACACTGAATTTGGCAAAAAAGGCAGAGATCTTGTTCGTTCGGTATTTTAGCCACGTAGCAGCCCCAAATACCGACCCAAAAATACACCTCACCAAAAGTTTATTCCTCAGACATTAAGAAACTTCTTTGCGAACGCCGCTTTGCTGATCTACTCGAGAGCGGGATCTTTTTTTGTCTCGGTTTCGCCGTGTGAGAACTACCGAACTTTTTTTTCCGCCCCCTCGAACAAACAGGTAATTTCATTGCGTAACGACCGTACTATTTCACTTTTGGCCGGGCGGGATATTACTCACGTCGTCCGCGTCGCTATGCTTCTTGCGAAATAGCGAGCTTGAATTTTTTGCGTTCGGGTGTTAGGCGAAACGAATTTACAGTTTCAACAGGAATTACGTTCAGACCTGCGCGGGGTGAAGGAAGAAAATGACTAATCGTTGGGTCCAAATAGATCGAAATGCCTAATTGGCTTATACCGAAAGACAATTAGCGGGTTCTTTCCTTCTCGCGTCAGCCGTTGTTTGGCACGTCAGTGGCCAGCCGAGCGGTCACCCATCCGAGTACTGGCCCAGGTCAGGGTTGCTCAACCCGGAAGATCGACGAAGCCGCTACTGTTCATTCGGCCATTGCTAATTATCATTGCTTCTCCGTGGTTTCGCAAGTAAATCGCGCCCTTTCTCACAATCGCGGATGTTCCGAGCTTCGATCGATCATCGCAACAGTGCCGATTCCGAATGGCTCTAAAGCCGCGGTCGGTTTGCGACATCGACCAAGCGCGTCATTCTCGCATCTCGTGCACAAAATAAACGCTTGATAACGGTCGCAATAAAATGAAATTCTTCTAATTTGTCGCTTTTCTTTTTTTGTTCTTCTTTTCATCTCCTTGACGCGTACACGCAGAACCTTAATGATGATGATTGCCTCGTTATCCTCGTCACCCGCACGTATCTAAACGTAGATGCTTGCAATGAGGATCGAAGGAGTTTGGCTTCCGTGGAGAGAGAGAAAGAGGAGCGAGTGAGTGAGCGAGTGAGCGAGTGAGCGAGTGAGCGAGTGACTGAGTGAGTGAGTGAGTGAGTGAACGAGCGAGTGAGTGAGTGCGTGAGTGAGTGAGTGAGTGAGTAAGTGAGTGAGTAAGTGAGTGAATGAGCGAGTGAGTGAGCGAGTGAGTGAGTGAGTGAGTGAGTGTGAGTGAGTAAGCGAGTGAGTGAGTGAGTAAGTGAGCGAGTGAGTGAGTGACGTGCGTAAGTGATTGAGTGAGTTTGTTTATTTGTTTGGATTGGGAGAGAGAAAGAGGAGTGAGTGAGTAAGTGAGTGAGTGAGTGAGTAAATCAGTGAGTGAGTGAATGAGTGACGTGCGTAATTGAGTGAGTGTGTGAGTGAGTGAGTGAGTGAGTAAGTCAGTGAGTGAGTGAGTGAATTTGTTTGGGTTGGGAGAGAGAAAGAGGAGTGAGTGAGTGAGTGAGTGAGTGAATGAATGAGTGACGTGCATAATTGATTGAGTGTGTGAGTAAGTGAGTGAGTGAGTGAATTTGTTTGGGTTGGGAGTGAGAAAGAGGCGTGAGTGAGTGAGATGCTTGAAATGAGGATCGAAGGAGTTTGGCTCCCGTGGAGAGAGAGAGAGAGAGAGAGAGAGAGAGAGAGAGAGAGAGAGAGAGAGAGTGAGTGAGTGAGTGAGTGAGTGAGTGAGTGAGTGAGTGAGTGAGTGAGTGAGTGAGTGAGTGAGTGAGTGAGTGAGTGAGTGAGTGAGTGAGTGAGTGAGTGAGTGAGTGAGTGAGTGAGTGAGTGAGTGAGTGAGTGAGTGAGTGAGTGAGTGAGTGAGTGAGTGAGTGAGTGAGTGAGTGAGTGAGTGAGTGAGTGAGTGAGTGAGTGAGTGAGTGAGTGAGTGAGTGAGTGAGTGAGTGAGTGAGTGAGTGAGTGAGTGAGTGAGTGAGTGAGTGAGTGAGTGAGTGAGTGAGTGAGTGAGTGAGTGAGTGAGTGAGTGAGTGAGTGAGTGAGTGAGTGAGTGAGTGAGTGAGTGAGTGAGTGAGTGAGTGAGTGAGTGAGTGAGTGAGTGAGTGAGTGAGTGAGTGAGTGAGTGAGTGAGTGAGAGAGTGAGTGAGTGAGTGAGTGAGTGAGTGAGTGAGTTGCGTGCATGCGACGATAATTCCAAAGAACGCCTTAGTGATAGAACGGCAGGTAATTCCCGAGCCTACAGACGTGTAATTTTCATTAGATCATTTGGACCCTGGAGGAGGCTGGATTAGAAGCAAACAAAAAAGAGACACACGCATAGAGAGAGAGAGAGAGAGAGAGAGAGAGAGATGGAGAGCGAGCGAGAAAGGTTGAGGTCGAGCCGAGACCTCGATTCGTACAGCTCGTGGGTCTCGGCCGATCGTGAGAGGACCCTAATATGTGCGCTTGCTACATCATTGCAGCAGTGGTTTTTCTCCTCGTTAGCACTCGACAAACGCCATTAGCAGTGTTTCTCTACATATACATAAATGTATGTATATATATATATATATATATATATACATACATACATACATACATACATACATACATACATATATATATATATATATATATATATATATATATATATATATATATATATATATGGATAGATATAGTAACGGTGCTATATAGTCGCAGAAAGGACATGGATCTCGTTTTCCCGTGGAGGTCACCCACGAGTTCCCGCGGTGTTCAACGACGACGACGACGACCACGACGACGACGACGATGACCACGACGAGGACAACCGCGGGAGCAAGCTCTCTCGCTAATTACACAAAACTCGTTACCGTTATTTTCCAGATGGCACACACATGCACACAAATACACTTTGAGAGAGGGAGAGAGAGACATATGGTCGTTCACACCCGCACCCACGGGATCTATGCAGCACGCGGTGTCTGGTTCCTATATCACGTTGTGTCCCATGCAGCCTGATTCAGTTACGTCCTGCAGAAGCGCGTTCCGCATTCCTCAAAAAATACTTTTTTATATATATGTATCAATTTATGCTCCCGGCTTTGCGGCCGTGCATGGCGGGGGTGGATTTTAGGGTCGTATCGTATTAACGGATTACACCAACCTCGTGGCACGAAAAAAGAATTTTCACGATTTCGTTTTCCGTCAACTTGTAGCGATTTAAATTTTTTTTTAAATTTTTATTCACGAGTATGGTTTTGAGTATTTTTTTAACAACCTTTCTGTTGAGACATACTTACAAGTGTGGAAACAAATGAAATTATCTAGTGCTTGGACGAAGGATTGAATAAAATATTGATTTTTGAAAAACTGGCCGCATTCCAAATGGGATGTGTCAATTTTCGGTGAAAAAAAAACCCTCTCTTTTCGTTGATAAAAAATAATACTGGGCATCGAAAAAAAAAAATAACTACTTCGTTCGAGCGTTGCTAAAGTGGGTAAAAAAGTATTTGTACATTTCGCACGAAACTGTTGTTAAATTGGGTTCATTTTTTTGTTCGTGTTTTCCCAAGATTTTTGTAAACAGACACTATATATATATATATATATATATATATATATATATATATATATATGTATTTAGGATAAGCTATCGATCGTAGGAACTTAATAGAACATTTTATTTTTTTCGAAGGATAACTTGAAAAAGTCGTGTACAAATACTTTTTTTACCCACTTTAGACTTCCACTCATTCCAGTTTCATTTTTAGCCGAAACAAAAATGCATGTACCACCAGACACCGCAATTTAATGATGTTAATAATATACACTTTTTCAGCCGAGCAGAATTCCCGTTTTGTCAATTTTTCACAGCTGATGCGCAGCTTCCGCGGACCGTGATATTGAAATAGTTTTGTCTCCACTCAACCTGTGCAGTAAAGATTATATTTTAAATACCTGCAGAATACGTTTTTGTCGCAAGCGGTGCACCAAAGTGTTCATCCCGCTGATGGGCAATTGAGAATAGAATTTGCTCTTCTCATCTCTTTCTCTCTCTCTTTTTCTCTCTAGGTGCCTCGCTTGCATAATCCTGCAATGCGAAATATTTGTACTCCGTTTTCGTCGGGTGTTCGCGCGATAATGACAAGCCACGAGAATACCCGTTTGTAATTTTCACAAAGTCGCTAAATCCATCTGGCGAAAGTGCGAATGGATGAAGGAGCTCGACGAACAAGGAGCTGGAGAAAAAAGGATGTTTGTTTTCTCAACTCAACGACAATTGAACTTTTCACGGTGATTGTTTCGCAAATATTTGCTTCTCGAAACTCGAGAAATAATTCTTGGCACAAAAGGCCGAGCTTGTCGGGCAATAATCACCCATTATGTATGTATGTATGCGTGTATGTATACAGAGTGTCCCGTTATGCATAAATAATTCTGCAACTGTCGATAGGTCAGATCATGTCCTACTATATGCTGGAATGTTAGTTTACTAAAAAGCCTGTTATTCTTTGAATGTCATTTTGAAAAAAAATGTTATTTTTTAAAATAGGTTAACAAGGAGTCGTTCAAGGTCATTCAAGGTCAGTATCGATGATACAAATGTAAATACTCATCTCCAAGTATCTCGGATCACTACCAAGTATTTGATAGTGATCCGAGATATTTAGATTTGTATTTCATTTTAATAAGTGACCTTGAATGACCTTGAATGACTTTGACCTCTCAATGTTTTTTATGCGGCTTGAGGTGCTCCCGAAAGAAGGTTAAAAAAATGTACCATTCCATTTAAAAAAGTGGTGGTGACGTTCACTGTGCGTCAGCGCCCCCAACGAAATAAAAAAAAATGGTCGCCTTTTACGGCCCCCTTCACACGGTACAACTTTTGTCTAGAACATTTTTTTGTGATGTCGATAATTACCGAGTTATTTCGGGTGGCAGAGATAACAGAGACACACTATATACATATATATATATATATATATATATATCCCTCACCATCGTTGATTGTAGATTTCCATAGTGGCAAACCTCGCTCCTGGTGTCAAAAAAATTATTTTTTATTTTATAAAAATATATTTTATTTTATATATATATATATATCGCTCACCATCGTTGATTGTAGATTTCCATAGTGGCAAACCTCGCTACTGGTGTCAAAAAAATTATTTTTTCCCCCCACCTCTTGCTTTTCTGTGACTGCGAAAAATCCAAAAATTCACTCGTCATTTTTGATTTTTGAAAAATGTAGATACGTTTTGGACCTGTTTTAAGGATTTTTCACCAAAGCTCAACTTCTGCTTTCGATATATGCTATTTTTGTGAAATTTCGGTTTCGGAGACGATTATTTGAGAGTTTGGAAGTCAGAAGATTAGTTTTTGGGTATTGCAAGTAAAAAAAATCGCAAATATGATTTCTGATGCAATTCATTTCGAGTGGGATGTATATATAGACCGAAAAATTACTCTTCTGATTTCGAAGCTGTCGAATAAGTATCCCCAAAATCGAAATTTCACAAAAAAATAGTAAATATTGTCGAGCTGAGTGGAGCTTTGGTGGAAAATGCACAAGATAGATCTAAAACGTATCTACATTTTTTCAAACTTATCAACCGACCCGAGTGGAGTTCTCGATTTTTCGCAGCCGCAGAAGCGCAAGCGGTGGGAGATTTTTTTTTAAATTACGTGTTCTTTTGACACCAGGAGTGAGGTTTTCCACTATAGAAATCTAAAATCAACGATGGTAAGGGAAATAGTTGTCTGAGTTGAGCTGGAATACTCCAGATACAAACATACATGTACATCAGGAAGTCACGAACCGAGCAAGAGATGATCATCAACGGCACCACACACACACACACACACACACACACACATATATATATATATATATATATATATATACGCGATCGTTCCAGTATACATTTTTTTTAATACTCGCAAGTCAAGACCGAATAGTATAACGGACCACGAAAAATGAGCTCCTTCATTACCAAGTGTACCTCGTCCTCGAGGGTCAAGGCCGTATCTTTCGCCATAATGACAGGAAAAAATAAAATCACTTTTATGTCTCATCTCCCGCTCGTGCACGCTCCAGGTCACTTTTTTCCCCACATATACCGTTAAAATTATCGATGGCTGAATTTGGGATCTCCAAGTTGTACACCGGAAACGCGGGCGAATGACTAACAAGGGACATCACTCAAGTGTCCACCTTCGACTTTGTTGAAACTCATATATGTGATAGAGCATTGAAAACTATTAAACACGTATTTTCTTTTATCGGCGGAAAAATAGTTTTAACGGGGGGGGGGGGGGGGGGGTGGGAGGAAACCACCCCTTGAAGAAAGGCGTCTCGACATTGGATGACATTGCAATTTCACCTACAAGCACTCGACGGATCTGAATGAAACAAAAACGAAAATTCTTCGAATGTAAAGCGATGAAAAATCCACCATAGATTTTTTTAAAAATAAATAAATTAAGGGGTGACACTCCTTTCTTCGAGGGGTTGTTTCCCCCTTAAAGCTGTTTTACCACCGATAAAAAACAATGTGTCTAATAATTTTCAATGCTTTATCACATGAGTTCAACACACTTGATGTTTCTCGTGATTTGTAAAAATGGTGGGTTTCCAAAAGTAGTGACATTCTAGTATTTGCGATAACTGCGTGAGTAGCGAGTAAAATTTGGAAAATTTCGACCGTCCAAGACAGTATGTTGAGCACGGAGGCACTCGATTGCCGAAATGATTCAGGGCCAACTTAACTAGCGTCGCCTTAATCCGGTTTCAGTGAACGCTTTTGGGGGACGACGGAGCGGTTTTGAAAAAAAAAAAAAAAAAAAAAAAAATACGTGCCATGTGCTCCTTTCGTACAATTCGATACGTGGTGTATTCGATGGCGATGCGTTCATTGAAACTCGCTCTCGTTGCTATGTAAGGTTTTTCATCGGGGCTTGGGTCGACGGAAGCTCTCTCTCTCTCTCTCTCTCTCTCTCACTCTCTCTCTCTTCCTCTCTCTCTCTCTCTCTCTCTCTCTCTCTCTCTCTCTCTCTCTCTCTCTCTCTCTCTCTCTCTCTCTCTCTCTCTCTCTCTCTCTCTCTCTCTCTCTCTCTTTCTCTCTCTCTCTCTCCCTCTCTCTCTAGCAAACGAATGTTTCGTACCCGGGGTTTCGATTTAAATACAGGTTCTCTTTCGCTCGGGGAGTGCGGGCCAATAAATAACGGCACCGAGCCAGCCGATCGAGGAATCGAGGGCCCCTCGTCGTCGTCGCCGTTGTCGATGTCGCGAGGCGCATTGAGCGAATCGAAACCGACGACGATGAAGACGAAAATGAATGACGATTCTTCTCTCGATTTCCTGCCTGATGATGAAGAGAGCGCATGGGGGGGGGGGAGGTGTCTATTAGCACGAACTCATTTCCTTTCTCATTTCCCAAAAAGTATCGATCAGAAAAAACCTACGCATACACCAGCGATTCTAGGTCATATTGAAAGGTCCATGACCCCTCACACTCCATGATTTCGGTCAGACTTCATTACGTCGTTGCGACCTTGAAAGCCATTTTTCTCATCCAAATTTCCTCCCAGCACCGAATAATCTATTTTTTTTTTTTTTCATCAAATAAAACGCGAATTAGACCAAAAGCCAATGAACTCTCAACGATAAAAAAAATCCTCGTACTTTAAAATGCAATCTCGAGCTCCGCAAGGCAGACAAATTTTTTACAGCATTTTTTCCTCCATTTCTATTTTGAATATAACAGAAACGAGATAAAAGAGAGCGTGTTTGAGAAATCGAAAAAGAACGCACGTTTTATAAATTTTATTTTTTTTCGCTTGCGACGTGATGATTAATTTTATTTGGGTAATTTTTTTAAATGACGAGTTGTGATACTTGAGAATTGAGACGAGAGAGGGCTAATAAAGGGTAGCAAAAAACTATTACGGTTTGGAATGCCATCTCGCTGTCTGGATGTGATGTTTTGTTATTTGCGAAATTCTCGAAATTGTCGAGTGTGAATAATTTATATGTGGGACACGAGACGATGGGACTGGTGGACCTGTCGATTTTGCACGGCATTTTGCGAGCACATTTGCGTATATGAAAATGTGTTACTGTACGTCTGTACGCTTAAAATGTGTATATATATATATGAATGTGCACACAAGCCTTTTGCGTGGGTAAGGCTGCGCGAGACATTCGATATCAAAGTGATAAATATTTGTCTGGCAAGGCCTTGTGCACTTATATTACAGGTACAGCTCTTACGGGCAACGCGTATGCGAGGACTTCTTCTCGCGTCGAGGGAACTCTCCGTTCGCCTCGAATTTCCCTTCTGCATACGATTCTCGTCCTCGCGTGTCTTTACTTCGTAATCTTGACTCCTCCGCAATAAATACGATCAACAGTGACAGTGCCACCGAGTGCTTCTCGTAATTATTCTTTGCCCCTGATAATACTAATGTTGATAACGATGGATGTTAGCAACGAGAGAGAGAGAGAGAGAGAGAAAGAGAGAGAGAGAGAGGGAGAGAAAATTCATGACTGCGAACACGATATGCTCTGCAGTATTGTGCAGCAACCAGAAAGAGCGAAAGGAAGAGGGGGATTGATTGATTGTTTATAACATGACCTGGTACCTTGTACCTTGCTTGGTAGCTTTGAAGAAATTCGAATACAAACAAAAGAAAAAACAATAATAATAATGATACTCAGGCAACAAATATTTAAGGCGGGACACCACTGTGACGGGCAAAAAAATGATTCTTTTGCATTCCCTCAAAGTATAAGTATTCAGTAATATGTGAAAATAAATTCAAGTAAAGGCCATAGCCGGGTAAGTAGGGAAAAATTGCCCCCGCATTTTTTCCAGCGAAATTTGGAGTATATTCTGAGGTATAAAAAAAAAAAAAAAAAATCTGAAAATTTCATGCCCGTCAACGCAATGGTTTTTGAAAAATGAATTTTTTTTTAAATTTCAAAAAAATTTTTTTTTCCGGAAACGGTACAGTGGATCGATTTGATTTTTTTTGGTTCTTGTTCCGATCAAACGTGTTATGAAATAAAATTATAGAACATCTTGCGAAAGATTAAGGTTTGAAAAAAAAATAATGTTCCTTGTTTTATTATTTTTTACTATAATCCACTTGAGGTACAATAGCGAACATTTTTTCATATAATCTTTGGGCACCTTATTAGATTATACAATTTTTTCAAAATGATCGGTTTGGTATGCCACAGTGAAAAAAAAGAAACACACTTTACTGATATATTTTAGTTATATAGATGCATAACTAAAATATATCAATAAAGCCTGTTTTTTTATTTTTCACTGTGGCGTACCAAACCGATCATTTTGAAAAAATTATACAATGTAATAAGGTGCCCAAAGATTATATGAAAAAAATTTCGTTATTGTACCCCAAGTGGATTATTGTAAAAAAATAAAACACGGAACCTTATTTTTTTTAAACCTTAATCTTTCGCAAGATGTTCTATAATTTTATTTCGTAACACGTTTGATCGTAACAAGTACCAAAAAAAATCGAATCGATCCACTGAAGCATTTCCGGAATTTTTATTACTTTTTATTTGAAAAAAAAAATTCCGAATCCATTGCGTTGACGGGGATGAAATTTTCAGAAAATTTGTATTTTTTATATTTCAGAATATATTCCTAATTGCGCTGGAGAAAATGCGGGGGCAATTTTTCCCTACTTACCCGGCTATGGCCTTTATAGAAAATCGACCATGTTACAGTTCATTTTATGAGAGCAGGTAGCGCAACAATGTCTCAACCTGGCTGAAATCATAACTATAATTGTACAATTTCCATTTTTTTTAATCGAAATTTATTAAATCTAATATTGCAGTAGCCATCATTGTACTTAACCGTATTTTTTGAGCCGAATGTAAGTAAAAATTTCGCCAAAATTAGACTTTTTGTTTAAATACTCACCGTTTTGCGAAGAAGTTTGAAAAAGAACGGCATGAAACGAGAACTACATTTGTATACATTACACATTTTTTTTATTTTTCCGACCAGCCATTGTCGAGTTATCGATTCGGCCGTCGAACGACATTTTTTATACACACCCTCTATTGCACCTTAATGGCGTTGTTGATTTTTTATTTTTTTAAATAAAAATCCACACGATACAAGTTCAATGTATGCTTCATAACATACTCTGCTTCCAAACCCCAAATTAATAATCTAGTAGACAAGAAAAAAAAAAGGAAAAAACGGCCTTTTTCGGCTCGTTACAGTGGTCCCTTATCAAGGATTAACCAGAATTTGACAAGAAAGAGAGCAAGATCGATTCGCTAATTGATAATATTAATTATGCCCCGGTGAGCTCCTGGGCGAATTTGAAGGTACGGATAATATTGAAAAAAATATAAACAGAAATTTTTAAAAATGACAATTTTATATTCACAAAAAATAAACAGAAATCAAAAAAATAAAGATTCGATGTACGAAAATAAAATACAATACGAAAAGAGATAGAAATAAAATGCAACCAAAAAATAAATATAAAAACAAAACAAAACAGCAAATTGAACAAAAAAATTTAAGAAATATAATTTTTTTAAATAAAAAACGGGAAACCTTTAAATATATTTGAATTTCCCGTCACATTCAAAGCAACGATATTATTCTGAATTGATATTTCTTAAATTTTTTTTTAGTTTGCTGTTCTGTTTTGTTTTTATATTAATTTATTGTTGTATTTCATTTCTATGTCGCTCGAGTTATATTTTTTAAACATCGAATCTTAATTTTTTTATTTCTGTTTTTTTGTTAATATAAAAACCTCAAATAATATTAAAAAGGTAAAATCAAATTGGACAGGGGGGGAGATGCGCCTCTTCCGTCACCAGGGTCATCGAGCTTCGGGTGTCCGAAAGGAAGCACGACTTCCCCTCTTTTTGCCCCCTCGTACCATCAACGTGGCTATATTATCGTATTTACAGTACTGTAATCTACGACGGTCGGAAGATGTGCCGATGCGCGTCGGCTAAAAGCGAACGCTCATCGATCCCGCTGTTCCTTTTGCCTTCTTGTTTTTTTTTTGTTCAATCTTCCGCCGTTGTTTTTTTTACCTTCGTGTTTCATTAACAGCGTTTAGCTACTTCAGTTGAAGAGGCTAAGTAATGGCAAATAAATGTCTACGGAGAGTACGTGTTTTCGGAGCAGAAAAAAAAACAATCGGACACAAAGCACCAAACGACGTAGTAATTGAATCTTATTTTCGTTCTTTCTCGACATTGCAAACTGTTCTTCGGGGCAACGTTTTTTCTTCTTTTTTTTCAAGTTTTTTCGTTGATTAATTTTTTTTCTACCGTAAACCAAGCATGGTTGAGAGAGAACGAGCCGATACGAAATGATTGAAGGCAGGCACTTATTAAATCTCAGGCGCAGGCGAGCAAAAAAATCGGTTACTCAATGTCGCATCGGGGAGGCTTGGTAACTCGTGCCCAAAGTGCACAATGAAACGGTAATTTTTAATGCTTTTTAAAAAGTTTATATATATATATATATATATATATATATATATATATGTGTGTGTGTGTGTGTGTGTGTGTGTGTGTGTGTGTGTGTGTGTGTGTGTGTGTGTGTGTATATATACAGGGTGTCCCAGAACTCAACGTTAAGCCGAAACGGGGTGACAGGATTGATTGTAACCATCATGAGAAAAATCCGAAAAAAATCTATCCCATGCAGTTTGAAAATTATGGGCATTTAAGAAAAACCTAGAAATTTGGTCAAACTGTAACCATTTTTCGGTTATTGTGAAACAAACCCAAACAAACCGAAACAAACCCAAGTTTCCTAGAATTAAGGCTATTTGTTAAACTATGAATTTAAAATTTTCAAAATTTGTCTACTTTGAAAGGCCCTGCTTTATTTTTTTTCTGCTTTATTTTTTTTCTCCTTTATTTTTTTTCTGATTTTTCTCATGATGGTTACAATCAATCCTGTCACCCCGTTTCGGCTTAACGTTGAGTTCTGGGACACTCTGTATATGGCCTTGGCTAAAGGTATGAGGCACTTGATTTTCTGTGGGCTAGAAAATAATTGCTATAATTATTCGGAAACGACAAGACCACGAAAATATTAATAAAATTGTAAACATATTTTTTTCCACCCTACGTTCGTTTTATTCGCTGCTAAAAATATTTTAGGATATTGGGATTATGTTGAGGGTGCCCACAAACTTTAATCTTATATTTATATATTCGTATGTGTATGCGAGCGAAATTTCTTTTTTATATTTTCATTTCCTCATTTTTTATATTTTTGATAATATTGATATTTGGTTTTCGACGCGTCTCAAAATATATTAGCTCGAAAATATTCTCTGAAAATTCAAAATCGTTCTGTTCGAAATTGAGGGAGTTACGGGCGTTTGTATGCAGGTTCGGAAATCGGCGGACTTCGCGTTTTTCTCAAAACGACTTTTACAAGATCACGATAACTAAAAAAATCACCGCACCGATCGACTCCAAATTTTGCAAGCTTTTTTTACACATCAAAAAGCAGTGCTTGAATAAAGGAATTCTTGTTTTCGATGAATAGTTTCTTTTTTTTATCAAATCAATTTATCAAAATCGATACTTTCACATTGGAGCGCGGCTATTTTTTCAATAATAAATATTTTTCTGAATCGTTACTTCAAAGTCAAGATCGTTTTATGCTAAAATTAAATACGTTTGATTGTTCCGTTTTCTGATGATTTGTTCCCGAGCAATAGTTGTCACCGCGACGGACGTTTTTCGAACAGCGGTCTGCACGAATCATTTTATCTACCGCATTTATAAATATTTGTCAATACAAAAATTGTAGAAGATACTTAATTGACAAAAAATAAAGAGGAATACCTGCGCACGTTTTCGCCGAAAAAAATTCCGAAAATTCTTCTTTTTTCCTTCCTCAAACTCATCTCAAAATGATGTTCCACTGTAATTTATTTATTTATTCCATTAACGTGTGTTCCCAAAATTATGTTCCACCATAATTAATTAATTTGTTCCACAACTAATGTTCTCAAAATTATGTTCCACGACAATTAATTAATTAATTCCATTAATAAATTCGTAAGTATATTTTTGTCCACCCCGCACGTTCGTTCCACTGCGAAAGTATTTTTGGATATTGAAGGTGCCTAATAATTTCAATCGCACGAATCTAATTTACATGTATTTCCCAAATTATGCTCCACCACAAATAGTTTCGACCTTTTTTTTCCACTTTCCTCGCCACTCTCCAATTTTTTTCCCCATCATCACTAAAGCCCTTTTTTTGCTTGTTTCCCTCATCCGACGAATTTTTGCCCATGTTCGTGTATTCTTGCACCCATATGAGGATATAAATATCGCATGGCAAGTGCATACCAGACGTACTCCGAATAGGCCGCCCGGTCGCACACGCTATTTTCGACCGGCACACGCGAAACTAATCGTGTCTATACCCTCCGCATACCCCCCCAACTTTCTTTCTACAATTTGGCCGTACGAAAACGCCGAGTTCCCCGGAATACGCGGTACCATCGACTTCCCACTTCGCCCGTCCGGGCAACCCCGTTCGCCAAATCACATCTCGCCAACCTCAAAATCCCGAAATTGCTCCCAAAATCGAAAACATCCAATTCCCTATTCCTTCTCGTCAAGAGTTTTTTTCCCCCACTTCTCTCCGAAGAACAGCTCGATCAAAATTCCGTATAACAAAAAGGCAAAAACAAATTCTTGTAAATCGATCTGTTTTCATACGCCAATCGAGCTGCGAGAAAATACGTGCGTCCGTAAAGTACTACATATCAGTCACGAAATGTTGCGGCGATTGAACCCTATCGGACGAGAAGGAGAGCAAACGAAAAATATGTTTTTAAAAATCAGATTGAAAACAACAACAACAAAAGTTTATCGCAGCCTTGATTCGCCGGATAAATGGATGGTGATCGAAGGAGAGGGAAACTTCGTGGAAACGTGACCGTGGCTTTCGTTGAAGGATTTTTTGAGTGCAAACACGTGGCGAGGCGTTTATCGACGTAGCCGCGAACCCCGATCTTGAGCTTTGTCGTATAGTAAATGCTTTCATGATCGCGCAACGATCATATTGAAATCATTCTTCGCGTACGGCGTATCGTATACATACATGTGTATATATATATATATATATATATATATATATATATATATATATATATAGCAGGAAAGGATCGTACGATCAGGCTTATTTACGTTTCGCAAATGAGGCTCGTCGAGGCCAAACTTCTGTAGCCATAATATTTATCCCCCGACCATTTCTCATTCGCATATCAATTTTCTCTCACGACGGCGTCACGCGTGAGTAGGTATCTTCATCGAGACCTCGATGAGGATACTCCACTTCCACCGTACGCGATCAATTCACCGTGCAATATCGCAACTGCGTCACGACCATTGCCATCAATAATGATGGAAATTTTCGAAAAACAAAAATCTCAACAAAATAGCAATCCTAAAGTTTGTATCGTTGCGATACGACGAAATTTCGTTTTTCACATTTTTCCTTCCGTATTTTTAACCCTTCTGACTGCATCCGGGGTCGATCGGACCCCAGTCGTTTTTCAGATGGTTGCGTTTAGGTGATTTTTTTCGCTTTTACTTTTACATAAGCTGCCATAACATTAGAAAATTTCCATGTTTCAGATAAATGTCAGGTTTTCGTATTTAGAAGTCCGTCCATTGATGTGCACCGTTCTATTCATCGCCATGTATGTTTTTTATTTCATTTTTTGAGTTGGCTATGAATTTCCTGAGCGGTAAATATGCCTTATTTTTGTAGACAATGATCCTTATTTTAGGACCCAAAATGTCGTTTTTTAAGAAAAGCAAAAATTAAGTGTCCAAACATTCGTTCGAAGTGGAAGATGCGTTGAAAAATACGTACATACACGAGGAAGAAAGTGGGGTCATTTTGACCCCACTGCGAATGATTGATAGTCCGCAAAATATTTTTTTTCCAAATCAAAATTCGGAATTTCGAAATAAGCGACGTAGAAAAAGACAGGGATTTTCGCAATGAATACCAAAAGAAATTCGAGCTACTGGAAAATGATATTTTCCATTGCACTCCAACAATCCAAACTCCCACATCTGAAAAAAAAGAGGGACTCATTTTTCAAGAGTCCTCGCTCCTTCGCGGCGACAATTTTCCGCGCTTTTTTGGACTTCCGGGCCGGTTGGAGATAAAGAAATCCGGGGGATCTCGAAAAAAATGTAGGGTTCGAAAGATTACGAGTAAAGTATGCGCTCGGAGGAACGGTGCGTGGGCCCGTTTGGACGAAATGAAACGTTCGGTGTAAATCGGCGCGACGACCCGAGGGGGAAGGAATTTTTCCATCGACACGAGGACGATGGGACTTCTCGACGATATGCCGCGGCGAAAAGAGAGATGAAAATAGGAAAGATAAAGAATGAGAGAAAATGCGGACTTGTTGAGCACGTTTACCGCGTGATCTGGGACTCGAGCGATGGATCACGATTTCCGACCTGCATGAACGATATATATATATATATATATATATATATATATGTGTGTGAGATCGAGGAGAGGAAAGGAGAAAGATATAGGAAATTCGAGAAGCTGTGGAACGAGAAAAATAGATAAAAATTCGTATATATATATGTATATGTGTGTGTGCGTGCGTGCGTGCGTGCGTGCGTGCGCGCGCGCGCGCGTGTGTGTGTGTGTGTGTGTGTGTGTGTGTGTGTGTATGTATGTATGTATGTATGTATGTATGTAGGTATGCATGCATGTGAAAAATGATTTTGAAGACATTCGACTTCGCAGACTGCTCTCGTAGTAGCCTACTGTTCTTATTCTCATCGTTATCTAAAACTCAATTCCTTCAAAATTACATTTAGATAAATGTAAGCATATTTATATATGTATAGGGAATTTGATTTATTTTATAACTATTTTTAGTGTAATCTTTTTAATTATTTTGTTGTATTATATCAGGGATGTGAAGTAGAATATTTTACAATTATAATTAATTGTATGAGTATGATGGATTTTATTTATTATATAATTAACCTTATTATTTAGTTATATATATATATATATATATATATATATATATTAATATGTATATACATATATGGTATTTCATTCGTTTATAATAAAATGACCTTTTATTTACATTTATAAAAGGTCATTTCAAAGGTCATCCTGTATCCAATTTCAACCATTCAATCAAAAAAATTAAGGACAATCCTTAAAAAATCCTTGATAGCCAACATAAGATAGAAATTACCGGTTCAAAATGTCTTTTCCGCATATATATATATATATATATATATATATATATATATATATATATGTATGTATCAGACTGTAAAACGAGTCCGTAACTTTGTTCACGTACGATAAATTCCGTAGGATCTACAATCTAACCAGTCCCGAACCATTGTCTTCATTACATCCTGATCTTGAGATCGACCCAGCACGATATCGAGCGAGTTCTGCACGTTTGTCGTATCACGAATCTATACGATTTGCAAGCATATATATATATAT
Source organism: Ophion obscuratus (assembly GCA_964007375.1). Classification (NCBI taxonomy): domain Eukaryota; kingdom Metazoa; phylum Arthropoda; class Insecta; order Hymenoptera; family Ichneumonidae; genus Ophion; species Ophion obscuratus. The sequence continues at coordinate 22,177,564 of OZ023317.1, forward strand.
ATATATATATATATATATATATCGGTACATACTCCACATGTGTGTGTCAGCATCTCTAGCCCCACAATTGGACTCTGGCCGATACTGATAAATGGCCAACGGGGAAAAAAAGCAGCATACACGTATCCAGCAGTACAGCACGGATAAAGATGAAAAGAAAACACAATTCTCGAACGAAAGTCTCACTGAGATTTTGAAGTCCAAAGTTCGACGACGTACCTTCATACCCTATTGAATTTTTTTTTTTCGAACTCGCCAGGTGCGCGTGCACTTTGTCGTCCGAATAATTAAAGATCCGTTGGTCTTGCCGCAATGTGTGTCCACAAACGTTACGAATTTTTGTTTGGATATATTTGTTTTTGAGCAAATTAACTTGCCACGATAAAATTCGGAGATTTGGTACGTCAATCGTAACTAAACATTTCAACGACAATATTTTCGCACGAGTCGAGCACACACGTGGATACTATGAGAATGTTTACTTCGATTGACAAAATCGAATATCCGAAACGTACTATGGAAAATTGATGAAAAAATGGTCTGGCTCGGTTTTCGGAATTTTTGGGCCATTGCAAAATAATTTACGAAAACAGCCGTCACCGGGTTATTGTAAAAAATCCTCGCCATTCCCTTAAGGTGTTCCTTTGACGAACTCAAGTATTTAAAAATTAATTGATCTTCGTCTATAATCAAGTAAAAATACATACCAGTATATTGGTAAAATTTCAAGCCAAGTTGCCGAATTTTTAACGTAAAATTACGACTCTAAAAATCGTCTCATTTATACGGCACATTATGGAGATGCGATGCACGTCACATTTCTATCTAATAATCTATACACTGAACAACTCTAGATGCCTCGTAATAATGCTCAAGGCATGTAAAAAGTTTAAGTAAAAATTCCGTAACGACAATTAAAACAGGGGGTCACCGAATGTTTTAAGAAAATATCAATGCCAAAACTTGGAAAAATGGGACTACCAGAAGAATTTTCGTAGCCGTTACGTTTCACAGAAAATGTTAAAATCTCGAAATCTACTGACTTTGCGCGAAATTTTTTATTCCACTTTATCGTTGGGTACAAAAATTGATTCTGCATTCAGATGGGCCCCACAAAATACGGCCCTCCGCAAAGTAATGCCTCAAAACAATAACTTTCCCAAAAAAATATAAATAATATTTAAAATACAAATATAAAAAAGAAAGTTTTTTATTCGATAATGTCCAATCCGTCATTTTTGACGCTGTTCGAAAAATATTCCTCGTCGAACATCGGTAATTGTCGGTATTCGTGAGATGATTTTCGATAAGCAACAGATCAAGAGATTTTCAACATTAATTACGATTTATATCGATACTGCAGACAAGTACCCCACGATTCAGCCTGCTCCAACGCCTGGGCACGCACTTGACGCCTTTTTTTTTCAACTCCAACCGATACCGATTTTACCAATTTCGCGCGAGTTCGCGGCACTCTATTGTTGTTATTATTGCCCGTGAACTTAGGGGATCATCGAACTCGCGAGTATTCGCGAGTATATAACTTCGTGGTGCTTTCGAAGCTATTACACACGCTCGCGTGGAAATTAATTTTAGAAACGACGATCGCGCGCCGGACGTACATATATCTCGTATCTATCCGATCGGCTCGACAGCGACATCCGCGGGTCCATGACCTTGGCCCATCCGCTCGATATACATATCCTCATATATATATATATATGGGGCTCGCCAATTCGATTTTTTTTAAATCCGATTCCATTGACTCTAAAAGACACCCTGGATTTTTTTTATATTCTTCGAAACAACACTCAGTTAAAAAAAAAAATTCGTCGAAAATATCGCCCTGAATTAAAAATCTGATAAAAATTCCCAAAAACTCGTGATTATATGTTAAAAATTTCTAGCTATCACCGCAGTGGAAGTATGATTTTTTCCGTGCTTTCTGAGCGATTAACGTTAAAACAAATCCGAAAAATGATTGCTAACTGTTCAAGGTCCACGATTGTGATTTGGTTATTCAAAAATGATCAAAAAAATTCATTGTGGGTATCAAAATATTTAAGTATCTGCCCGAAGTAAGCGGTTCTTGAATTTTTTTGGATTTTTTAAACGTTAATAGCTCACAATATATGTGTATGTATAATATAATCGCTCACAATATATATGTGTGTGTGTGTATATATACACACACACACACATATGTATATACATACAGGGTGTTCTCTTATGAATGGATAATCCTCCAACTGTCGATAGGTCAGATCATGTCCTACTATATCCGGGAATTTCAATTTAGTAAAAGACCCACGGTTTTCGAGATAAAAATCCTCTGCTTTTGGTTTTTGACATGCCATTTCTACAAGCGATAACTTTTCTTGACCCGATTTAAAGAAAAAATACTCTTTGTTATTCGTTTTATCTAGAAAAGTCTTCTTTTCAACCTTGAATGTTAAGGAAACTTGATGAAAAAAGATCGTATGCAGAATTTTCATACAAACTAATTCGAACATCTGACTTTGATAGCCTGCGGTGTAAAAAAAATGTACTACGCATATCGTGCCAATTACTTTAAAAAGTTGCTTTGCTATTGTCGAGTTATATCATTTGTAGAAATGGCATGCGCAAAACCAAAAGCAGATGATTTTTTTTCAAAAAAATGACATGAAGCCTAAAATATCGGAAACCCTGGAACTTTTACTAAACTGAAATATCAGCATACGAGGGTGGGGTGAAAAATTTCCGGCCTGACCAAGAAAAACGATGTTTAAAAATTTTTTCTTGCTCTATTTTTCAACATAATCTCCATCAACACTGATACATTTCTCATAACGGTGGTCTAATTTAGTTATACCAGTTTTAAACGTAGATTCGTCAAGCTCCTCAAAATACTGATTTACAGCTTCGATAACTTCTTCGTTGCTCTTAAATCTTTTTCCGTCAAGCCATTTTTTGAGGTTAGGAAACAGGTAATAGTCGCTGGGGTCTAAGTCTGGAGAGTAGGGAGAATGCGGCATCAATTCAAACTTCAATTCGTGGATTTTAGACATGGCAACAATCGACGAATGCGCTGGTGCGTTATCGTGATGAAACAAAACTTTTTTCTTCGCCAAATGAGGTCGTTTAATTTGCACCTCGTGCTTCAAACGTTGCAATAACTCTGCGTAGTATTGACCAGTGATAGTCTTACCCTTTTCAAGGTAATCAATGTATATAATTCCTCTCGCATCCCAAAAAACCGTAGCCATAACCTTGTTTCGCCGATAAAATTGTTTTTGCCTTCTTTGGGGTTGGTTCCCCTTTTCCAACCCACTGTTTTGACTGTTCTTTATTTTCAGGAGTGTAGTGGTGGACCCATGTCTCATCAACAGTTATGAATCGACGCAAAAATTCGTTTGGATTACGCCTATACAGCGCCAAATTGTCGGTAGAAATGGTTTTTCGAAGCAGTTTTTGGTCGAGCGTTAGCAAACGCGGCACCCACTTTCCACACAGCTTTTCCATGTTCACATGGTTGTGCAAAATATTTCGCACACGTTCAGCTGACATCCTACAGGTCTCAGCTATCTCATGCACTTTCAACCTGCGGTCTTCCAACACTATTTTATGGATTTGTTCAATCATCTCTGAAGTTGTGACTTCAACGGGCCGTCCTGAGCGAGGCTTGTCAAAGGTGCTCACACGACCCATTTTAAATTCAGAAACCCACTGCTTAATAATTGAATATGATGGGGAGGAGTCTCCTAGTGCTGAATCCATCTCTTCTTTTATTTGTTTTGGTGTAAAACCTTCCGAATGGAAGTATTTGATGACAGCACATTTTTCCAATTTTTCCATTTTTACGAAAACAACGGAAGCGTCTCGCGCAATGTGCTCTCAAACGCAAACTAACGTAGCGATTGGGCTGAAACTGTACATACAAGCTCGGTAGGAATGGTACTGTAGGACGCCGCTCCAAAATTAAACCTAGTGGCACCATCTCTTGGTCAGGCCGGAAACTTTTCACCCCACCCTCGAATAGTAGGACACGATCTGACCTATAGACAGTTGCAGGATTATCCATTCATAACAAGACACCCTATATGTGTGTGTGTGTGTGTGTGTGCGTGTGCGTGTGTGTGTGTGTTTGTGCATATATAGGCTGCCATGTGGGAGAGTTAGTTTAAAGCGTATTCTATTAAACGGCGAACGTTTCGGAGAGAAAGAGTCCAATCGGAGAGGTCGTAAAGGAATCGCCGTGCGCGAAGTCTCTCGACCTCGATCTCTCGCCGACGAGGTGGAGAGCTCGCTATGCAGACGCGCGCGTACGCACACTTTCAGCCGAGGAACTTTCTTTATTCGGGAAGAATCAGAAGCGACCCAGACCGTCGTCGCCGTTCGCTGTCGTTCAGCCTGACCGGATCTCCGATTCTCTTTTTCCGTTTTCATCGTTCGCGCACGAATCGTAACACTTCCTCTTCTCAATCCCGTCGTGTGTACCTCATTGAACCGTTTTGGAAATCCAAATTGCCGGGTAATATAACTCACTGGATTTCGAGGCACGCGAACTTTTTTCCGAACTTATTCAGAAGAAATGAACGCGAATGAACTTTGACGAGAGATTTTGGGATAATTTGATTCAGTTGATTGAAATCCAAATGGGCATGGTCGAAATTTGTTTGATGGTTTTTATATGAATTTTTAGAGAACTTTAATCGAATGGTTTTTTTTAAATACAAATTCTGGGGGTTTACGAAAATAGAGGTTATACGACGCGATTTTGATTCAAACAAAACCAAATGAACTTCATTAAATGGTTTTCACTTACAAATTTTAGGGTGATTTGATTCTCTTGATTGTAACCCAAACAAACGTCATTGAAGTTCATGGAGCGTTGGGTTCAGACCCAAACAGACCTAAACGAATATCATCGAACGATTTTGAAACCCAAAATTTTGGGTAATTTAATTGACTCGATTCACGCCCGAACGAGCTTCATCGAATGGTTTTCCCCTAAAAACTCTTGGGTTGTTCAATTCTCTTGATTATAACTCAAACAAATGTCATTGAACTTCGTCGAGCGTCGAATTCGAACACAAACAGACCTAAATGAACGTCATCGAAGGATTTTCAAACTCAAGTTTTTGGGTAATTCAATTCACTCGATTTTCGTCCGATCGTATTTCATCAAATGATTTCAACTACAAGTTGTAGGGTGATTTATTTCACTCGATTATGACCCAAACAAACGTCATCGAAAGATTTTCAAACCCAAATTATCGAGTAATTTAATTAATTTAATTAAATTTAATTTCAATTTTAATTAAAATCATTCAATTATTTGTATAATTTAAATTTTAATTATAATTATTTAATTAAATAAATTATTAAAATTTAAATAAATAAATAAATGAGTTAAAATTTAAATGATTTAATTATATAAAATTTAATTCGGACTAAAGTCCGAACGAACCTCATCGAATGGTTTTCACCTAAAAATTCTAGGCTAATTTTATTCCGTCGATTAAAATCCGAAAGAACTTCATCGCGGGCTCTTCACGAACTCCAAATTCCGGAATTATTGAATTCAATCGATTAAAGGCTGGAAACGTCCTCGCCACTGGAAATTTTCTTATCAATTGTCGAATGCGGACTAAAAAAGGAAAAGAAAAAACTCGCAAGAGTCTCCGCTCATTCGTTCCAAAAGTCTGTCAAACAGGTGTTCGTTCCGCGTCTCCACGCCTCGCTAGTTTTTTGTAGCCGATTTTTTTTCGTAATCATGCTATAAAATACATAACGTATCGCCTGACGTTTCTTACGTGACGACGTCAAAAAAAAAAAACACTCCAACCGTCGCCATAGTTGCGCCCTGAGGAAATTATTCCACGCAAGATCGGAACAGGATTTTCGTCTTTTCCCCAAGCATTCTATAGCACTCATTTTTTATCTTCGAGTAAACAAATTTTATAGCGCACATATTTCTCATCCGAAAAAAATGTGTTTTTACGTCAAAGGTTTTTTTTGCCCCGTATGCTGGTAAACATTTCGCCTCGGGACGGCTTTCGGAGTAAAATTAATAATATTTTGCTGCAAAGTAATTTTCGCAGTGAACGTTGGTGGCAACTTTCGGAATTGTTTACCGCCTCGACAAGGACGATAAAAATCGGCAAAAATAATACTCTTTTTTTGGTAGTCAAGCCAGTGCTGCCACTGACAAACAGAAACAAATATTTGTCAAAACAAAAAAAAATCTTCTACCAGTATTTCCATAACACATTCGAAGGAAAAATATGATATTTTGATACAAAAATACTTTCTTGAGGTATTCTCACAGAAATTTCAAGTTTCGGAGCAAATTAACAAGATTCCGCTCCAAAATTATTTTCGGAGCTGTCATCGTTTTCGATGACAGCTCTCTCGATCGAAAAATTCCAAAAATTCGAAAAAATCCAAATTTTGAAAAATTCCAAGTCTCGTTGACAACGACGATAAAAGTCCCCCCAAAAATCGTCCAACGCGTTCACCAGACCCGGAAGTCGTGTTTTCGTGTGGCGTCGGCACGGCAAAGTGAATTTTGCATCGTGCCCTCAAGGATGGTCGATCCCGTGGGGTCAATACGAGATCATCGACCGTTCGCCCCCACCGATCCCAGAACTCTCCGACCATCCATAAACCCGACACTTCCCCCCATCGATGCAAATTTCCATAAAACTTCAAAAAACCCAAAAAAAAAAATTATACAAACTCGAAGAAACATAAAATAAATTAGAAAAAAAAAAACGTGAAAACGAAGTTTCCGCAAGAAAGCGCGATTAGTGTAGCGCGTTCGTCCGGCGTGTCGAGTTGCGGGGGCGATTGACAAAGGCCATCGGACCAGACTCACCGTGCGAAAGGTTGTTCCTCGACCTCGTAGACTTCCTCGAGGGTCTGTTTTGAAAGAAGCCTCTCGAGTCTCTCGGGCGTGGGAGCGAGATGTCCCGGTATGCTGGTAGTCTCGAATAAACGGTCGGCAGTCATGGCTGCTCCTTTTTTTTTAAATTCGTTTTCTTTGTTTTCAACTGCTGTTACCGTCGTTGCAACTGCGGTTACGGTCGTCGTTGATTCTCCGATGGCCGTAGCAAAAATCACAGATAACGCTGAATAATATAATCCCAAATGGAGCGCAGAGAAACAACGAGATAGAAAGAGAGAGAGAGAGAGAGAGAGAGAGAGAGAGAGAGAGAGAGAGAGAGAGAGAGAAACAGAGAGCGTCGAGCACAGTTGATAATAAAGCACCCGTTCGATTCGTTCAACGCTATCACGAGCGGGCAATCGCGCACGTCAAGTCGCGAAACGAGTGTTTCCTCGCAATCCTTGCAACAATTTTTCCTCCAATTGCCGCAAATTCGCGCGTTTTTTTTTTAATCGATCAGCGCAAAAACCGTAGCACCACGTCACTTTTACACGGGTGAACAAGCCTAGAATTACACATTATTCCAGAATGCGATACAAGAGCTAGCCGAACGTTGAGCATTCAAGTCATTCTCGTGTCATACACGACGAGCGCGTTCGTCGCTCGGCCACCGATGACTAACGTCGATTGCATTCGTCGGCGAATCTCGGAAAATCGAAAATCCAAATTTTGATATTTTTCGATCTTTGTATTTCTTTTTTTTTTCGCGAAAGTAACTGTCAGAATGATACGAGTGGATTAACGGAGAACCTCGTTGTCTCGTGTATACCGCGAGCTCGATGATGAAAAGCACAAGCCACGCGTACGCGCTGTATGCTCTCCGCGACGAGACACACGCGACAACTCCGACTGGCGGTTGACCAACAATTGAACGGTGCACCGCTCTTCGCTCGACGGCTTCGCCCCCCCTCCACGAGCGCAAAACGTTCGGCGGTAGTGAACGCTCCGTCGTTTCCCTCCTGTAGGCACGAAACGCCGCAGTGGGGGAATCCCTTCTCTCCCACTCTCATTCCCTTTCCTTTCTGTGTCTCTCTCGCCTTCAGACGTTGCCGATTTTCTCGCTACGTTCGGTTTGACAGCCGAGCTGACACGGACATTGCCGAGCCCCCCACCGCCCCTGCCCGTCGTGAATGCCGACGGTATACGTGGAACGTCAGCAGAGACCGGCTGAGCATACAGCGGCGTGTCGTCCTCGCACTCGGAACACACCGAGTCGACTCGAATCCTCGATGTTAGGCTGGGAAAGACTCTTCCACAAAGGCATTTCTCTCTGTGTGTATCTTTATTGCCGTGTGTTTGTACTTTTCACGGGTCTCCCTTCACGCACCGGCAACTCCCGAATGGCTAGAGGCCCTTCGTACCCTCCACCGAGCGTGGCCACACCTCGTCAATATCCAGACGGCTTTTTGAGGAACGAGAGAAACGGACGGCGCGAATGAGACGGGAGAAAAAGCGGAAATGGATTCTTGTCGTTTGGACGTCAGACGAGGTGAACATGTAGACACGCGCGCCCCACCGGAAATAGGAAACTGCCGATCTTCCAGCACGCAACCTTCGAACGTTCTTGATGAACAGTGGAAAGGGAAGACGTGGTATGGGTTGAGCCGTTCGATCGGGAGGTGATGATTAATCCATTCGGGTCTCACACGTTTTATCGTTGGATCGATGCCGATGGTCGGAAGAGGCCCAAACGTACCTTAGAAGCCTCCGTGTCTGTTGTAAGAAGCCAAGTGGATGAACCCAAGATGGGCATCGAATTTGTCACCTTGGCTTTCAAGTTACCTATAGCTTGGTGGCTTAACCCAATTATTCCCTAGTTCATTCAGAATACGTTGATTTTTTCAATCGATTGATTGATTTTCTGGTTCACTCCAATGTGTTTTCTAGTTCAATCCAATGTGGATGCAGGGCCCTCAACATCCCTAAGGAACTTCCATTGCTTATCCTATTAACTCAAGTTAATAGGTTAATATAATAATAATAGTTATTATTAACGCAAGTTAATAGGATAAGCTATTTTCAATTGATTGATTTCCTGGTTCACTCTGAATCCAATGTGGATTCAGAGACGTCAACATCCCTAAGGAACCTCCATTGCTTATCTTATTAAGTGAGGATGGGTATCGACTTCTGGTACCTTCGCTTTGAGTTATTTATGGCTTGGTGGCATAGCCCAACTATTTCCTGGTTAACTCTGAATCCAATGTGGATTCAGAGCCCTCAACACTCCTCAGGAATCGATATTTCTTATCCTATGAACCCAAGATAGGTATCGACTTTTGTCACCTCTTTCAAGTTACCTATAGCTTGGTGGCTTAGCCCAACTATTTTCTGGTTCACTCTGAATCCAATGTGGATCTCAGATCCTCAGCATCGCTAAGGAGCCTCCGTGTCTGTCTCGCGAACCTAAGTTTACGAACCCAAGATAAATATTGACTTCGTCACCTTCACGTCCAAGTTACCTATGGTTTGACGGGATAGCCCAACTATTTACTGGTTCACTCAGAATCCAATGTGAATTACGGGCCCTCAACATGCCTCAGAAGTCTCCATCGCTTATCTCATGAACCCAAGATATGTATCGACTTTTGCCACCTTCGATTCCAAGTTACTCGGAGGCTTGGAGGCATAACCCGACTGTTTTATCCCCTTCTGTCCTCTGAATCCAACGTGGAAACTTTAATCTCTGATAAGGCTGCGTCCGCAAACGTTCGAAGAACCCAGAAAGCCACTGTGGCCTCTCGGCAAAGGTAGACCTTGTAGAATCTCTGCTGAGAAATCTTCCTATCGCGAAGCAAGTGAAATACGAGCCAAAGATCCATCCTACGAAGAAACGTAAAATTTTCCGTTCTATCGTTTCGTCGAAAGGTGTCGTCGGAGATGCAAAGATTCGCTGGATCGAATGAGAGCGGAGCAAAGATACGGAGCATAGTGTGCCAGAGATTAAGAAGAGGCGAGGGGAACGGCTAGGCTATAGAGAGAAGATTCCTTGTAGCGAAGCGAGAAAGAAGCTCTTGGTAAATCGTGACACTGGATCTTGTCAACGATCATGCATGATTATGGCGGCGGAGCATGAATAATCCTATGCATAATTCATTGATTTTATTCTTGCTCTCTTTTTGCTCGTGCAACACTCACGCGTGTGTGTTCCTACAGTATCCATCGAGGATGATCTTACGTGCTGCAGTATTCGCTCGGCTTGCTCCTAGTGATCCTTGTTCTTTGTGGAAGCGACACTCGTTCACAAATACAAGTTCATAAACGGGATATCTTCCAATAAGCCGGGTGCTCTCAATGTCCCTGTGAAATCGACCAATCTTGATAAGGATTATCGCGATAAAATGCCTTGACGCGACGCGTACATGCATTGTGCGCAGATATACCGTACTTGGATAACTGACGAGCCTGATAGAACCGACAGCAGCTTGCTTCATCTCCTTGTGATCGAGAAAATATACATTTTTCGTTGCGAAGTTCCTGCTTGCGAAAGATCACGTTTCAAGCTGGAAAACACGCATAGCAGACCATATCGTTACGAGCGAAGAATCAATCAACGTGTTCATTGTCGTGTTTGGCTCGTACTCGAAGGAGCCTGTCTTCTCTCCAATAGGATATACTCGCCGAAGACGAATTACTCGTGATAGCAAACGGGATGAGAATTACCGTGGTATCCGCGCACGAACGAGATTGCGTTTTTGCTCTCGCTTATAAAAGCCTACGTCGACGTCTGGTATCTTGGTGAATCTTTGGCTCTTCGTGGTACGACAGCTCGTAGCTGCCTTTGCTCATTTTCATCCTTGGAAGTTCGTAGCTATTCATCTAAATCCGTCTAAACGAGCGTTAGAGCCACGTACCGATCTTATTTCACCAGCAAACACGATATTATTTCTCTTCTAATCATTTCGGAGCGACAACACATCATTACGCGCGAGAGAGAGAGAGAGAGAGAGAGAGAGAGAGAGAGAGAGAGAGAGAGAGAGAGAGAGAGAGAGAGAGAGTGAGTGAGTGAGTGAGTGAGTGAGTGAGTGAGTGAGTGAGTGAGTGAGTGAGTGAGTGAGTGAGTGAGTGAGTGAGTGAGTGAGTGAGTGAGTGAGTGAGTGAGTGAGTGAGTGAGTGAGTGAGTGAGTGAGTGAGTGAGTGAGTGAGTGAGTGAGTGAGTGAGTGAGTGAGTGAGTGAGTGAGTGAGTGAGTGAGTGAGTGAGTGAGTGAGTGAGTGAGTGAGTGAGTGAGTGAGTGAGTGAGTGAGTGAGTGAGTGAGTGAGTGAGTGAGTGAGTGAGTGAGTGAGTGAGTGAGTGAGTGAGTGAGTGAGTGAGTGAGTGAGTGAGTGAGTGAGTGAGTGAGTGAGTGAGTGAGTGAGTGAGTGAGTGAGTGAGTGAGTGAGTGAGTGAGTGAGTGAGTGAGTGAGTGAGTGAGTGAGTGAGTGAGTGAGTGAGTGAGTGAGTGAGTGAGTGAGTGAGTGAGTGAGTGAGTGAGTGAGTGAGTGAGTGAGTGAGTGAGTGAGTGAGTGAGTGAGTGAGTGAGTGAGTGAGTGAGTGAGTGAGTGAGTGAGTGAGTGAGTGAGTGAGTGAGTGAGTGAGTGAGTGAGTGAGTGAGTGAGTGAGTGAGTGAGTGAGTGAGTGAGTGAGTGAGTGAGTGAGTGAGTGAGTGAGTGAGTGAGTGAGTGAGTGAGTGAGAAGGTGATGGAGATAGGAAAAGATCCACTTCTCTCGCCGCTTGCTCGTAAAATCTCACAGTCGTACAATTCCACCAAAAAGTTGAGAGGTCGTAGGAGATGGGGAGGATGGAAATGCTGGCGTTTCTCAGGGGGGGGGGGCGGACGAATCCACTTAAACAATTAACGTCTAGGCTCTCGAACCGCGGAACCCGTTTGCTTCGACGCTGCCAACGTTTACTGGAGGTTCTATCGTCGAGATTAGGATCTCGCGGTTGAAAAGGTTCACGGCGATGGAGACAGGTCCCTCGTAGAAGCCCAAACATTTGTGAAGTTTCGTGACTGATGAATCTACTGTCACTCGGCCTGTTGGCAAGAGAGATGGATACTTGTACGAGTGTGCCTGGGCTGGTGACCGAACGCTTTTTTTGCAGCTTCCATAACTAGCCTCCTTTGTTCTAGTTTCAAGCAGCGATACACAGGCGGACGAGCCTAAGAAGAAAGGATCACGAGGTACGGAGGACTCGATCCTCATAGCAGTGCGCGCTACGTCGCCATTCCTGTTCATTATTCTAATGGACCTTTTGTTTAGTCTTGTACTGCCGAGAGAAGAATGAGCATAAGAAGCCCCGACGGTCGCACGGACAAGTGGACGGGATCCTTTTTCTCTCCTTTTTTTCTCCTTTTGTCATACTAGGGGGGACCTGTTTTGAGACAAGAGACGTGAACACGATAAAACTATCGGGCAATGAAGATTGCGATTGCCGGCAAGATACACACTACGATCACCAGCGGGACACTGATGACAGACGTTTATTTTTCGTTCGAGACATAGCCGCGCGGGGCAAACGTCATCGTCATCATCGGTCCATCGGCTCCATTGTCGTTTCAATTAATCATCGTCGTTATATCCATAGGAATACGCTGCGTATCTACAATGGGTGCCGTAGCTTGAACTTCCTCCGAGAATGCCCGGGAATGGATTGGGAAAGAAAAGTGCGTGTCCGCAGAAGTCTGTTTGCTCGGGAGGTTATATCGGTGACGGGCAATAATGAACTTAATGGGGTCCTCGGTTCTCCACTGTGGCGGCTCGTCTCTTGTGATTCACCGCGTCGACCGAAGGAAGTCCGGCTCTCGGGGCTCTCTTGCGGCATGCCTCCATATGTGTATGTGTGCTTGTGCAAGCATCATACGGTTTCTAGAATGGCAATCGCGGAACGTTGCAGCGAACAAACCGCTCCCGCGGGCACCCGCGCGACCGTTCACGATCATCATCCTCTATCTCACGTAACTAACGAAGTGCCGGGCTTCCTCCGTCGAGGCATATACCCACGGCTTATGCCGTATACCGATGGTGGTACACCATGGCAAACGCGCGCGCATATACATACGTATCAACTCCTTTCTCTCGCTCCACGTGTCCGGCCAGACATTTTTATGAGTTCGTGGAAACATGCGTCCAGCCGAGTCCAAGGGACACTCGTACGAAGGTTGCGGCATCAGCCGCCTGGAGAAACTTGCTGGAAAGCAACGGAGGAGCTGAGTTAACGCCGAACAATGAGTCTCTTGTTCGTTCGTTGGTCTTGTCCTTCATCTCGTCACTTCCTGCAGGTTACCGCAGTCTACAGCTTTCAAGACAAGCACGAGGATCACGACGTCATTTCGCGCAGTCCCAATTGTCCAGTTGGCTGATCATTTGCCAGGCTGCAGGCCTCAAACATTGGAGAACAGGGCATCGGCATGTCATCGATGGGGGCCGTTTATGACGACCGATCTTACCAACGCTCTCGCAGATGCTGGCTCGAACATGAGAAAGAAGAGTGCGGTATGGCGCTCCAGCGCGTTGGCAACTTTCCCTCCTACGCACACGAAACGATCGACACGCGAATGGCCTTTCTAATCCAACGTCCACGCAAATGTTTTCGAACCTGTTAGTATACGGTACGCGGAGTGTGGCGTTGTGTACCGCAGCGAGGCGGCCGTTCTCGACTGGCCGTGATGGTCGGCTGGTAACGGATGGACGAATGGGCGGACGAACGTTGCCTACCGCACGGGGCAAGGACGGCCGAGGCCGAGCACACCAACACACTGTGGGAGAAAAAGGAATCGCCGCTGAGCCTTCCAGCTCTACTCCGCATTTGCTCGATCCCACTGTTGCTTCTTGCAACTGCCCGCTGCCGACACGGGAAGTCGTTCAGAAGCGGAGAAATAAAAGACACGGAGGGCTACGGAAGGGAGACGATCGACGGACGCGCTTACGAGATGAACGACTCTTCCACACAAGGACAGCCGACACATCCGAATTAGATTTACTATCGCGTACGCTATCAACATCGTTGCAGCTATGCTGAAAGGCATCTAGACGGGGAATGGACAAGCGTTGGATCTGCTATGCGGGAAAACATAGCCAGCCAGATGGCGGCAGTTGCATCAACGACGCTTAAGCGGCTGTACCAGTGTGAACGCTGAACATTTTTGTGATTTGCGAGATTTTTTCGGAGAAATAGTACTGAATTAAATGTTTCGAAATATTAAGAATATATTTGGCTATATTAGACCTATTTCATAATTTTTTTATAGAAAAATATTGAGATCCAAGCGACTTGTGAGCTGCCTTCGGAGGCGCCAAGAAAAAGTTCCTCCACTGCTGACATGACTCCGGCCGATTGAGTAGCTGAAACCGAAAAAGGAAAAAAATGTCGTTAAACTGGAAGGTAGTTCTTGTACAATGACGTGGGATTTTCGAAAAATATCAAAAGCTAATAAAATGGCGTAGTTATGAAAAATAGTCTGTTTTCTTGCCTATAAAATGGTTGTTTTTTTTCAATGCCAAATCGTCAATTTTCATGCAATGATAAATATCCTACATCATTGTGGAGTAAATATATTCAAGAGTACTCAGTTCAAATTTCAAGTCAATCGGATAGTTGCTCTTTTAGTTACAATGTCAGCAAATTTGAAAAATCTCATTTCATATTCTTGAAAGTATAAAAATCTCATCTCACATTCTTAAAAGTATGAACTGTCGAAAAAGGCAAAAAAATCGATTTTTTTAAAGTGTCACTCTGGTATAGCCCCTTAACGAATCGGGTTTTCCTCGAGATGTGAGGATCTAGAGACCCTTAACCTGAGACGGGGCTGGGTCCCCTTATCTTATTGGGGATGTGACGCGTGTAGGTCGGGAATCTGGTCGTGTGTGCCGCGGGATTGAATTTTAGGGTTTTATCGCCTTTATAGTCCAGTAAAAGAAAAGAAAAGCCAGCATTTTTTAGCGTAGAATATGCATTTTTGACTGAAGGTAGATGGCTGTGTACTGAAAGTAACTCCAATAAAATGTTGCCTCTCAAGTCGCCCTAACCCTACATAATAGGGGTTGAAAACTTAAAAATCGCCGTATCTCGATAATTAATAGCCCGATCGAAAAGTATTTCAAACAAAAGTTGTTTGGAATAATAAAATTATGCAATGTCCGATCCCCTATCTTTGAAAATAGCGGCACAAAAACGATTCGAAAATTATCTCGTGTTTTTCTGCCGGCGATTTATAAGTTTTCAACCCCTTTTTCTTAGGGTTGGGGCGAGTTGAGGGGCAACATTTCATTGGGGTTACTTTCAGTATACAACCATCTACCTTCAGTAAAAAATTCATATTCTACGCTAAAAAGTGCTGGGTTTTCGTCTCTTATACTGGACTATTAAGTTTATGGATCCGGATTATTATGAAACACGTTTCCTATATACATTCGAAAAGAAATCGAGTTTTTTTTACTAAAAAAACCGACTTCCATGCAGCTTGGGGGATATCCCCATGTTAAAAAGAATTTTTCATTTGTAATTTTAATAGAAACGATGTAGACGATCGATTTAAAATTCGGAGAGTGCATTCAGCATATGACAAAGAATTTACTGTACAAAATCGAAGCAAGTGGTTTCATTTCGAAGCATTTCGTCATTTGTCCCGAAAATCCTTAAAATTTTAAGTACATATTGTTAGATCTTTTGATATTCTAAAACAAAAATTGTCTTTAACGGCAGGTTATGTCGAAAGGCATAAAAAATGCTTGAACTTCGAGAATTTTTTAAAATATAATATGAATACTTTTGGAAATGGGTTTCAACGTATTCTATTTATCTATCAATGGAGAATAAATTCCAAATTTATTTATTTAAATAAAATCCAAAATGGCCTCTTTAACTCCCGTCGAATAAAGCCATAAAGGAATAAAAACCTAGTTTTTCGTTTTCTGAAAAAACCCTGGATAACAAAATGGCAGCCATTTAAAAAGAAAACCCTATTTTTTGCCGGGTTTTCTTTTCATTAACGTACGAAAAAAAAAAAATGTTTCTAAATCAATTTTTAAATAAAATAAATAAAACATACCCCAATAAAACCCATACAAAAATCGCTCCCTGATGTCCCTGAAAATTGAATTTCCCTTCAACTGCGCAGAGATTCATGTGAATCGGTTCATCGGTGGAAGCTGTAGAGTGCCTGGCGTTATGAAAAATGCTGTTTCCAGAAAAACGTATTTAAAGTTTAACGTTATAAGAAATCGTATATAATGTTTAATTTCGACAACCCGAAAAAAAACCCACGTATTCTTACCATTTTAAGGATGCATATTATGTTTAAAAAATCGAATTTTCATCGTCATGGATGGTAAGCTGTCGTTAATATTTACTTGCATCAGTTATGCACGAGTTATTCCACGACGTACAACCTCGCGTCTAGTGCATTGACTCCCTACATCAGAAGCAATTTGACATTTCTCACCTGCACACTCTCTACGTGGACCTGAAAAATTCGAAGAAAAGTGAAAAACCAAAAAACCTTTGAAATTTTTTTTATATTTCTCATGAAGTTTTTACTATGGTATTTGTTAACGAAACAGCAGTTTTTAAGAATAATTTCCAACGAATTTGAGGTTCATATAGACGGTAGTTATGTTGTCTAAAAGTGATAAAAAATTCAGAATGGTCGATCGGATACTTTTTGAGTTATCGTGTACGAGGTTCACGGAAAAGTGGTTTTCAGAAAATCGCGTTTAAACTTTAAAGACTGAAAAATGATGTGACTTATGATCCGCCGATCAAGGCGGGCACGTAAGTGATGTTCCTTGTAAGATCGCACGACGCTACACTAAACGGCGAGTCACGGCAATTTTTATCAAATTACCGAAACTTGTTCACGATGAGAAAGATTTGGCATCGAAAAAGTCGGGGCCGCGGTACAAGGACCTTCGGGGACCTTGTTTACATAAGCGTAAATGTCGTTGCAACGGATTCTTGTGTTGGAGTGCACAGTAGCAATGCCACACGGAGGAATAAAGACTACAGTGGCAAGTGTGGTAGTCGCAATTTAAAATTCAAAGCATGCGAAAGAGCGCGAGGAAGAGGAGAAGGAGGAGGAGGCGGAGTATTGTGAGGCCCCGGAAAATAAACTAGTTTTGCGCTCCTTTTTGTTCTCCCGAGCGTTGGTGATATAGAACAGTGCCATGGTGAACAGCACACCGTGCACGAATCTCAAAGTCTAATGCAATCGTGCACACGGCCCCATCCTCCTCACGTGCTCACGAGGATATTTTTAGGGAACCAGTTTGCGGAACTTCGTCCGCCGAGCGATTTTTGCTCTTCCCCTGCGGCTAAATGTGAAATCGATGCTCTTTGCTCGGAGACCCACACAGATACTCGAGAAACATCCTCGATACGGTGAACCCTGTCACAAAGAAACTTTACGTTCCTCGACCCTTTTTTCTTCGTACGCCACGGTGATGGAAAAATAATTTTTTCTCAACGCTGCCATGTTGTTGGCGTGCTTGTCAGCATTTTACTTGCAGACTCGGAGGAGACGAAGCGAAGCATTCTTATTCGCTGCGACTACGGAACATTCCGTTAGGGAATAGGATGTTAACCCTGTAGGGTGATCGTGTTGCGAATGGGGAGTGTACCACCCACTTGTGCAAGTTACTTGCGTCGTTGCGGCCTTTTGGCGGTAAAATTTTCCTCCGACACATATGGTGTTCCAATATACCGACGCAACCCTGCAACTTATCCCCGGGAAATTATACCAATTAAAATAATGGGCAGGTGGAAAGACAGATTTCCGCTAGCCGCTTCCAAGCCTAGCTCCAAAGAATCGCGTCTTTTGATTATCCAGTCGCCGCTGGTGATCCTTTTGATGGATGTCCTCGATCGTTGACCGTCCACCGACAACTCACACACACACACACACACACACACACACACACACACACACGCACACACGCACGCACGCACGCACGCACGCACACGCACGCACGCACGCACGCACGCACACACACACACACACACACACACACGCACGCACGCATACACACACGCACACACGCACGCACACACACACACCCACACTTAAAAACACCCTACATAGACACACATCTACACACACACGCGCGCACACCTACACACACACACACACACACGCACACACACATACACACACACAAACACACACACACACACCTATACACACACCCACTCTTAAAAAAACCACACCCACACTTAAAAACTCCCTACATACACACACACCCACACTCAAAAAACACCCACGCACACTTAAAAAACCCCTAAATCCACACACCCGCTCTGAAACACACACACACACACACACACACACACACACACACACACACACACACACACCCACTCTTAAAAAAACACACCCACACTTAAAAAAACCCTACATACACACACACCTACACACACATACACACACTCAATGAACACCTACACACACACACCCACTCTTAAAAACACACACAGCCACACACACACACCTACTTCATTTTCATACGCCCTTGCTCTTTAATTTACATGCACCTTGTTTTTAATGCGAACGAGGGAATCTTTCTACATATCGAATGAGGGCTGATGTTCGCTGGTACACGTGATGGAGGCAAGCTCCAATCTCGATCAAACGGAGTGTGTAATCCGCCAACAAAACCCCACCGAGTATACCTGTGCTGTTGCATCCTTTTTATGGTTGGCAAGCGAATGCTCGTATTTACTGCACGCTGTTACGTACATCCAAGGATTTCAATGAGGGATACCACAGACAGCGGTCTAGGCAAGCGAGGAGTACCATGTAGCGGAGCAGCCTCCGCGCAGTCCGGCACTCTCGTTCCACCGAGAAAAGACTCCGACAATCCGTAGAGCTGCGACTGCGAAACAGCGTGGATCTCGTCGCGAAAACATTCGGCCGAGGAGCGAACGCCACGAGGGCGAGGAAGCTCGAGGGAAAGAAGAGGAAAAAAATCGAATGAACGAAGTCGGGTAATACAAGGCTAGTGAAATATGCCGGCTCGAGTTACGTCCAAGAGAAGCGGAAAGGGGAGGAAACTTTCAATAGTCGTGAGCAACAGATGTGTGATTCACGTGGAGCAATATGCCACTTTGGACTACGCGTAACTGTAGTTATAGATCACGCTCTATGGAAACATCACGTGTGGTCTTCGACTTTTATGGCCCATGGTTGTGGACGAGATGGTCATGCGATCGGACTCCTGGCTCCTGAAAGTTCCACAAATATTGATCAACGCGATCTATCCAACCCTGGGAACTTTGATGTTCAAGATCCCGATGAACCTTCCACGAAGACGACTATCAAACTCGAATGATCCTGAAGATTTCTCCACTTCCAGGCACAGACCGACGCTCAAACGTTGCCGCCATCTTTAGCGATAAGTAATTCCCGACAGAAGTGATTTTCCACGAAAAGAGGAAGAACGGAGCGAGAGGTGACAGCGTTTTGAGCGTAACAGAACCAACGGGGCATTCTTCCTATTGTCGAAGCCCTCGGAGCTCCCGGCAAGAGTCTTCGACACTGGGGGAGCTGCTACTCTGTATTTAGTACGTCCGGACCACCGCGCGGTCTTGGACACCCGTGGATTTATGACTTTACACTTTTTCGAAAGTCTAGCCAGAAAAGTAAAATAAAATCGCGCGACTAGGACAGCGAATCTCCAGGGCCCTTTCGTTTGCTTGTGGAAAAACTACGTTTCTTCATCAGCGTCATAAATTACGCAAACGTGGATCGGCACTTCTCAAGTGTCCCGCACCGATGTCGCCAAAAAAGTATCGATATGCTCCAGTGAAATCCTAAGAACAACGGCAATTTCGTAATGGGTACATCACTGAATACATTCATACTTGCAGCTGCACGGTTCGATAAACACACCAGTGCTCTCCATTATGTTCCTTGGTAGCTCGGGGCCACGAATTTGATTAAATTGGGAGCGTGCACAAACGTTGCCTTTTTCCACGCCGTTTCTAGCTGAACAGCTTGCACCATTGCAAACTCCGGTTAGGCATGTTGACGTATTCACCCTCTAGCTGCGGAAAATGGCCTTTCAGCTTGATTGTGCTACAGTTAAATCGCGGCTGTCGCCTCTCCCATGAGGATTTACGGTGACGGGACATGGAACAATACCGTGATCCGCGCACATGACATATGGGACCGAAGCCGTTGGATATGGAACGGATCACGGAGAAAGTACAGCCAGGAAGAGGATGCCGTATATGGAAGGCAGCCGAGAATCACATTGAACGATCTAGACGGCAATACGTGAAATCGTTATGACCCAAACATCAGACATCAGGATCGATGTGTTAGGTCGGAATCTTGGCCATACGTGCCCGGAGATATCTCCTAATCTCTTCGTGCCCCAAAAACAGGGAAAACATCCGAGAAAGTCTTTTGGGCTGCCATAAGCAACTGTCAGCCTTGAACACTCATATCCCTTTCGTATTACGAATACTCGCGCCTCGTCCAGCGTCAAAAGGACTTAGGGCAATCCTCGAGTTTCGCTTCCGCCGTGCTTATTGCGCGCGTGTGATCATGCACGAGGAATGGCGGACGTATTGTAGCCGCATGGGGAAATCGTTGTAGCTTTGTGTTCACGAGCACCGAGAAAGCGCTCGTGCGTGTGTTACTGCAATGGAGAGTGTAACGCAGGGCACAAGGGACTGGAACGCAGGGGCTGTTTATAGCGGTTGCCAACGAAACGATTGTTGAATCATCGTGGTAGCGGAACGAGTGTCATGGAAACCCCAATTTACACCCTCCACCGAGCGTGGATGTTCATGTATGACGCGTATGTATGAGCACATTGCCACATCGTGTACACCACGACTGGTAGGCAATTTATACGTCCGATGAAACGTATCGACTCTTACAAATGCACAGTCATAAATTGCCAACCGAAGATACAACTGGAATGGAACTTCCACTATATTCAAATGCCAGTATTTTTTCTTCTTCGGGCCTTGATACTTTCTGATGCTGATGCGATTTTATTGAAATTTTTATTCCGTTGAGACTTTGAGTCACTTGGGTTTGGAACACTCCACCCATTGGGGTCGCTGATATAGGTGGCTTTTGCCCCCGCGGCTGTGCTCGCGTGCAGGTAGGACGTTTGAATCAAGGGTAGGGGAATGGATTTTAGGGTCATGTCGTATTAAGGCGGGACATACATTTACAACGATCGAAAAATCGATTTCTTTTCCTTTTCTTTCAACGATAGAACTATATATGCAGAATATTTTCCTAATGTTTTGAAGCGAAATTCGAAAAACTTCAAACGTTACAGCCCGTCAACGCTTGAACTTCTAACGCGTTTTTCTCAAAACTGCTTTATCGAAATTGGCATGCATGATTACTAAAAAACTATCAAGCCGATTCAGTTGAAACTTGGTAGAAATATTGATAATGTTGGTACCTTCTACTCGACGAGATTGTTTTTGGAAAATTGAAAAAAAACTCCTTTTTTAATCCGCATTTTATAGAAATGTTGCGTAAAAAGTTGATTTTTTTTAAAGTAAAAGCGGGCCATTTTTTCAATTTGCATTTTCTTCATTTTAATTACCGTCACATAGAAACTATACATGTTGTAAATGAAAAAAATGTTTGAACTTTTTTGCAAATCACAGTCTACGAGATAGACTGCACGCCGATTCGCAACTCCTGCGGCGACCTTGCTGTACCACTCTGCCACAGCTCCGTCATTTTGATGATTAATTAATTTAAAAAAATTGTTTTTTATACTTAAATGTACTATCAAAGTATACCTAAAGTTTGATAATTCTAGAATAATTATTTCTTAGTTAAAAAAATCCATCGATATGGCTTATTTTGTTCCTTTCTAAATGTATATCCCGCCTTAGGGACTACATACATCTGGGTAGGTAAGAAAGATCGAATTTTTCAAAAAGGTGCTCTTTCTGAAGTACTATCCTTTGAGTGTCTGCCCTGAAAATTTCAAATGGAAATTCGCAGTAATGACGAGGTTATAGCGTTTTGTAACTGACCGCGTGCGCAACGACTAACGGCCCGAGCAAACTTTAAGGGGCTATACCATTGTGAATGCTGAAAATTTGGGTGATTTTCGGGAATTTTTAGAAGAAAAGTACCCAATTAAATGTTTTGGAAAATTAAGAATATATTTGGCTATATTTGACCTATATTGCATAATTTTTTGGGAAAAATATTGAGTTCCAAGCGACTTCTGCGCTGCCTTCGGAGGCGCAAAAAAAAGTTCCTCCACTGGTGACACGATTCCGGCCGATTGAGTAGCTGAAACCTAAAAAGGAAAAAATGTCGTTAAACTGGAAGGTATTTCCTGTACAATGACGTAGGATTTTCGAAAAATATCACAATCTAACAAAATGCCGTGATTATGTAAAAATTCTGTTTTCTTGCCTATAAAATGGTCGTTTTTTTCAATGCCAAATCGTCAATTTTCATCCAATCAAAAATATCCTACGTCATTGTAGAGTAAATATATTCAAGAGTACTCAGTTCAAATTTCACGACAATCGGATAATTGCTCTTTGAGATACAAGGTCAGCAAATTTGAAAAATCTCATTTCATATTCTTGAAAGTATAAAAATCTTGAAAGTTTAAATCGCGAAAGTATGAAAATCTCATCTCATATTCTTGAAAGTATAAACTGTCGAAAAAGGCAAAAAAAATCGATTTTTTGAAAGTGTCACACTGGTAGAGCCCCTTAAACGCGTTTTACTTAAAACAGTGTTTTCAAAATCGGTACCAGAAACATCTCCGCAACTACTGGGCCGATCGGGATCAAGTTTTGCTTCACACAGTTATGCTTCACACAATAATCTAGTACTTATCGACCCGTATTTTCGATACCTGGCATAGTTTCTTTTTTCATAATAAGTACTGAATAATTTTAATGTCAAAAATCGCCTGTTTTATTCCAGTCACTGCGATGACCCGAAAGAATTAAATGTTTTAAATTGCGGCTCGATAAGTATTAGTTTTATCTGTCTGCTTTAAGGCGTCTGGCTATCTTGGCCGATCGAAAAATGGGTATATTAAAAAAAAATAATAAACTTGAAAATATGGGCGGAAATATTTTTATTTTTTTACACCACGTCAGAAAGGGCTTTAAGAATAACGTTAATATATTTCCGTTCAAAATATTAAAAAATGGCGCCCTTATGCATATTGCCGTCGTTGTTCCGGCTGTTACCCGGTCATGTCACATCTGAAAAAAAAATCAGCTCATTCGTGAGTAGTGTCGGTACAATGTAGCGTAGCGGCTATTTTCGACCTTTAAAAAAATTATGGTCAACCGAAGAAAAAAATTTGTATTTTTCACCGAAATTTTTCGAGCAAAAACAATAATAAAACAAAAACTAATCAAGTTATGGCAAAAATCTTGCGGGACATTTTAGATAATGTATCTAAAAGTATTGTGTAAAAATTTGAAAGCAATCGGACCGATAGTTTACGATATTTCGATAGTACCAGTTCAAAAAGTGTAGTTTCGAGGTAATCGCAAAAGAAAGTAAATGTGCGGTTATTCAGCGCACGGTCGACCGCCCGCAGCGGCTCGACCTTCCTGCCGAAAAATTACTGTAACTTGGTCAATTTTGCGTTTTTCAATACGTACTATGGCTTAAATTATTCTTAACAGTTAAGGGTTTATTTTTAAAAAATGAAAAAAAATTACATGGTGGCCAGATGCCTTAAGAAACAAAGATTTTTTTTAGATATAAAATGGAAGAGACACGTCTGGTACCGCAAACGCTATCAACAAAAACACGTCCCAGGAAAACTACTGTAACTGTTTTCTATTTCAAATTTTTTAACCAAATTGTCACACAATATAGATAAAATGTCACATTTTAAAATGTATGTCATGGTTGTTCAATAAAATTCAGTTTTGAGACAGAAAAAAAAATTCTTAAACATAACCTTACTTTTGGCCGTCTCAGGTGTATGTAAGCCCTTAACGGTTGCTTGCCAAGGTTATTGTGGAAAACACGATTTCTATATTGTTCAAAAACATTTTTTTATGCAGTAATACAGACCTTGGAGAAGAGAAATATTTTTTTTCACGCCAGTTTCGCTCAGTAGATGGATAATTCCAAAAATGATAAGCTGCGTTCCAAAATTCAACAATTTTATCTTAGTAAGACGTGTCAAACAGACCGTAGCTCTACATTGCACATATTGTCAGGCCATCCGTTAAGGGGGGCCTAGTTGTAAAAGTCGATAAAATCACTTTTTTCAAAACCAATGTATTTTGATAGTATATCATCTTATAAATGTTCTCTGAAAATGTCAAGGTGATGTGATCAAAATTGACTGATTTATAGGCTGTTATGTCGACGCCCGTCGGAATGCTCGGAGCGTTGTTCGAACCTTTAAATTCTTTTTCCTCGAAAGTCCGTTTTCGAAGTCGGCGAACAAAATTCAAAAAAATACTGCGTCGATCTTGCTGAAATTTTTAGGGCTTTTTCTAAATACAAAAGTATAGTTTTTAAAAAATTTCCCGATATTTATTTTCGATTTGATGAACAAAGATAGCGATTTTGTTCGCAACAATTGACTCTCACTTCGAACACGGGCCATAATTATTTAATTTGATATTTCGTAAATTCCTTCGTTGAATCATAGCATAAACTAATATACTAACGAGTCACCGCAAAATACGTTTTCGAGGGGTGCTTCCCGGGCATCGGCTGTAAAATAGATTATGTAAAAATGTGCTTACACAAAAATATTACAGAGTGTTCTTCCGATGATACTTTTTTAAATACCTAATGTTTTTGTAGAAACGTGCCATCGCGATTTTCTATTTTAAAAATCCCAAAAATGAGCTATTTCCGACTCTTACAACTAGACATAGCCCGCTAAATTTATTCACAGCTAAAAATAATCTGTCCATATAACATTTCCTTAGCTCTACACGGAGCAGATAGTAATAACCCTTCAACACTTTCCGCCTCGTTTCTGGCTACTGGAATAATTCTACGGAGTATTTTATGGTCGCCATGGGAAAGGGAGAGAAAGCGTGCGGCCGAAAGGGCGGGTCTGGTGGAGGAAGAAAATATTTGCCGAGTGGAGTACTGCGCGAACGGCAGGTCTGCATATGGGCTCAATAGTCGTGACGACGTGATTCTAGGGGCGGACCCTTATTTATTACGATGCACTTCCACGTCAATTTCATTCACCAACATTGTCGGCCTCGTCTTCACCGCTACGCTGAGCCCATCCTTGACTCATTTGCCATCCTTGTGGACTGGTCAATGAGTACGATTGACTTTCATTAAACCGCAATAAATGTTCGATAAAGTGTGGCGTGTGTCGATAAAACGGCGATAAATGACAAAAGTAACGATGCAACGTGAGGATTATTCCCATATTCGGGAGAGAGAGAAAGTCTGCATATTGTGGAGGAAGGGATGAGCAAGGGATTTTTATTTCTCTGCTTTTCTTTGTCCATTCAACGATGCTCATCATTGTTTGTTCATGCTTTGGACGAGCTCTCTCTCTCTCTCTCTCTCTCTCTCTCTCTCTCTCTCTCTCTCTCTCTCTCTCTCTCTCTCTCTCTTGCTCTCGTGGCGAAGCATCTCGGCCGGAAATGGACTGCAGACCCTATCTTCCCGTTGAAAAATATCTGTTTCTCCGAACGCGAAAGTAGGTACGCGCTTCCACACACATCGCATGTTTGGAGCATGCAAAACTCCCCTTTGTTGAGACTACTCTGGCGAAAGGTTGGGACAGCTCGCCCCGCTGCTGTGGACGTTAAAGCGAAAACGAAAAAGCCCCGTCAAAGGGGAAAAAATGCATTTATTCTGGCATCTCGCTTTCGCCATCTCGTTCTATACTTTGCCGATGTGCCAGAGCTTCGTTTGAGCCGCGTATCGTAGCCGTGCTGGCTGACAAGGGTATGGAAATATACGGAAAAGTAGGATGGAACATAGAGGTTATCAATGAAAGCGGATCCATGACATCTTTTTGCACATTGGATAACTCCCGATTGGATGGGCGAGACGCAGGTGCGATGAATTTTTGACACGCCTGGAGACGGCGACTGGATGACAGCCAGTCGGCAATAAAAATCCATCGGACGAAGATCGAGTGGCGATAGTTTTATTTGAGAACCATCTGGCCTCGGTGTGTATCCGAGCAAAGGGTTGAAAGCCTCCAAAGGGTGAGCCGTCCGACTGGTACATCCGTCCGCTTGAAGATTCTTCAAAAGCACAAGCCTGTGTATGCAAGAGTGCAGAAACTTCGCGTATGGTCGAATGTTTTCGTGTGTTTTACACTCTGCTTGTGCTGCGCGATAGGCTCGAGTCCAAATTCGTTCTTCCGGTAACTGGAGAAATTTTCCAGAATCGATGTGCACTCCGAACGACAGAAGCGATAGGCCTTAATCCGTAGCACGTGCTGCTCTTCATCTTCAACAAAATTGTATTCCCAGTGCGATGTGTACGAGCGCAAGTAAGAGAGAGAGAGAGCGAGAGAGAGAGAGAGAGAGAGAAAGTTGAGTATCTCTTGAGATAACGATAGCCGAAATCGGACAAGGGTCTCTCATCGGCAGTCGAGTCTAATCTAGAAGAGGAGTCTGAGCAGGGGAGCACGCAAGGATCTCCACCAAGCCAAACCGAAATAAAACAGGCCAAGGGCCTGCCGCAGCAGTGAAACGCCTCACTTCCGATAGCCTTCGCGTTCCAGCACGTGAGCTGCTGCCTACGGTATGGTCGCAAGATGCCAAGCTCGAAGGGCTAATTTACAACCTCTCCTCTACAGGCTCTGCTGATTCGTTCGAAGCCTTGCTCCTCGAAGAGGTCGCGCGAGTCCACATCTGGAGAAGAGCCAATATTAGACCGCGTCTTCCTTCTCTGGGCCATGGGGATCTTCGATCATGTGTTCCCGTCAAGATAGTGCGAACCCCTTTGGGCGATCGCTAGTACCCACCAGAGGAACACAACAGATCGGATGCTCGGATAACGTCAACAGATACCACAAGAACGTTTCCACAAGATCCTACGATGACCATACACGGTGTGAAAAAGCTACAGCGTTTTCCAAACTCGAACAAAGACAGCCACCTTTCAACCTCCAACGATAACTCTCTCTCATCCATTGAACGCCGAGGCCTTTGTATGCCGATCCAAGCGATGTTTGGCATTCGGGTAAAAAGTGTTGCCAAGATCGTGCGGGAGACAGCCACCGTATCGGGTGGCTGAACTAGTCGCGACGCAGCATCTCAGTTGGCTTTCTATCACTCCGGGCTTTCCTATTAATTCCGCCGCGATACTCGTTGCAAACGTGTGTGTACGAAGGAAGTGCAACAGCAGCAGCAGCAACGTCGAATACGACGTGGCGCCATGGATCGCCGAGAATATCTCAAGTCTGAATCATCCGCGCGCTCGGTTAAAAAGCTCCGGACTCACGGGCGAGCAGCTTACACACATACGGCATCTTGGCGTCGTTGTTGGTGATGTTGTTGTTGTTGTTGTTTGAGTCGAGGAAGACGAAGGGATAGCTCCTTCCTCATCCCAGTTGCTCCTCCTTCTTCCTACCCATAAGATGAGCGCGAGTCTAGCCCTGTCTCGACTGACGCCACATGTACCTCCATGTGTATCGTATACAGGTAGGCACCGAGTGCCTTATTCGCGCATCCGCGAACGGTGCATCCTGCAAGCCCCCCGGGAATTCACAATGCGTTTTCCTATCGAGATACAAGAGAGAGAGAGAGAGAGAGAGAGAGAAAGGCCTGACTGGCGCCCGCCGACCACCACATAGCCCACTCGCGCTTCTATACGTACGCATACATAATACAACACGCGTACAAACTCTCATAACGAGAAATTCTGAGCAGCAACGAAAAGTTACAGCAGCATGGTAGGCTTGAAGGATGTGCATCCGCGTCATCGTGAATCCACATGCCGCCCGAGTGCTTCTTCGTTTTTCAAACATCCACCAGACGCCGAGAAAAGTGCATTCAGGATTATACCATTAATCCGCGGCCATGCCGTTTATACGATCGTGAGTCAAGCGAGTCGCGTTGAGCGCGGAATGCGAATCGAGGCACGTTGACCTCATTGGTCATCAGCCTCTTTGCTTCTCGGGGAGCCAGGGCACCACCGAAGTGCATCCAAACGCTGCTCGGGAGCTGGGCCAGAGTGTGGCCTAAATGGTACATGGCAGGCGGCCTCCATCTACGAAATTTTCGGATACAGCCGCGTCCAGTTCCAAGTAAAATTACGCAACCGCATTTAGAGTGATGATTCAACGATAGCGCTTTCCGAAATGATCATAGCGCGTCATACGGTTGCCTCCTTGCTGCTGCTTCGAGATGTGAAGCCCGGAAGAAACGTTACTTTCTCGTGGTACTCGCCTACCGAGTGAGTTACTCTCGATGACGGCTAGGCCCGATGCCATTGGAGTGCCGCGCGGCACTCGCTGATGGTCTGCAGTATCGAAGCGACCGACCGAGCACGACGAGGGATGCATTCGCGACAAACGGCGAGGCAGGCTAACCACGAGGTGGCGATTCGTGCCGCGAGGCTCCCCCGTCGAGTGATTCATCCGCGGAACGTGAGAAACACGACCTAACGCACCGCAGAGAGGGAGAGAGTGAGAGAGCGGGATCGGGATGCCGCGAGATGCATGCGGACCGTTCTATTTCTATTTCTAGCCGGCTGTCCGATGTCCGTTCGGTCTGTTTGTGCCCGCTAATAGAAGCCTCTTGATGAACCGAGCGTCACTTTTAGAACAGGTATAGAGGCGGAGAGCGAGAGGGACGGACGATGAGCAGAAGTTATGCCTCCGATATCTACCACCTGCTCAATCCAATGCTTATCCAGCCCCGTACGTATTTGCGTTCGACGTCAAAGTTCTCGCCTCGGGCCTTTTGAGGCTTCGCGAGGCGGATTCTCCCACGTAACCGAAAGTGCATCGCGTCTGAGGAAACTTGGTGAGATGGCCCGCGAGCTAGGAGAGAGCTTTCTATATCACCGACAAGCGAAACTCGCACTTGCTCCGCTGATGCATTCTACTAGCCCCTGTGGCTATTTTAACGTGAGTATTTGGCAGAGCGCATAACTTTGCCAAGTATTCTTGAAGTGCTATTAACCTCGCTCTCGCTCACTCGTTCTCGAACGGCTATGCCACGAGCAATCTTCGTCGTAACGAATCACTTTGAGTGCGGACGTTGAAAAATAACGCAAGCGATGCTGCTGTTGCTTTTTTTGTTGGCTTCTTCGTCTTTTGCTTCCATGATTCGTCGGGTGGAATTTGTCGCGACGGGTCGTCAATCAACGACGGTATATCACAAGGCGAAGCAACGAGCTGACATGTTGTAACTGGAAAACGCTTCCCAGAAACCTACTTTCGCGAAGTACCAAAAAAGGGCGGCCAGCAGGCACGCGCCCGGCTGCTTCCGGTTTCCCGGGAGATTTCCGGGCGCCGTAATATTGACAACACCGATCACGTCTGGGATTTCCGGTGATTGCGTGTTTGTGCCATCGTCACCGTCAGCCGCACAGGCTCGAAACGTGCACGACCGTACTTTCGGAACGATGAAAAATAACGTATCGCTTCGTCACGTGAATCGTGCTGATATTAACATTTCGTCGTTGATGTTACAATGTTGAAAGTATTTTGTTACGGGGGAATACGAAGCTGCGATGGGTTTGCTGATCTTGAGCTGATCACTGGTATCCTACGAAGGTTTGCTGCGTTCCCAAAAAAACACAAACATATTTCGATAATGGTTCGTTTTGTTTCTGAATAACCTTGGGCAGGTTGGATAACGTTGGAGGTTGTTTCGTTCCTGAACAATCCCAAACACTTTTCATTAGTGGTTTGTTTCGTTCCCAAGCATTGCTCGGTGGAAGTTGTTATATTCCCAAACAACCCTAAACACTTTTCATTGGAAGTTTGCTCCGCTTCCAAACAAGCCCAAACACTTTTTGTTAGAAATTTTGTTCGTTCCCAAATAAACCCGAACACTTTCTATGCAGGTTGTTTATTTCCAAACTTTAACCTCGATGGAGGTTGATCGATCTCCAATTTCGATGGAGGTTGATATTTCCAACTTCGATGGTGGTTCATATTTTCAAACAACCTAGGGAGTTTTCGCTAGAGGTTGTTTCGTTCCCGATCAACTTTTATCATTTTTCGATGGAATATTCCCAAACAAGCCCAGACAGTTTTAGTTGAAGGTTATTAAGTTCTCAAACAACCCCAAACACTTTTCATTAGCAGCTCGTTTCGTTCCTAAGCAATCCCAAACATTTGTCGATGGAGGTTATATTCCCACACAAGTCTGGACAGTTTTCGTTGCAGGGCGTTTCGTTCCCGACCAACCCAAAACACTTCTAATTAGAGGTTGGTTTCGTTCCCAAACAAACCTACGTATTTTTCGGTGAAGATTGTTATATTCCCAAGCAAGCCCAGACCGTTTCAATGAAGGTTGTTTCGTTCCAAGCAACCTTAAACATTCATCATTAGAAGTGTGTGGAGTTATATTCCCACCCAAGCGTAGACCGTTTTCGTTGCAGGCTGTTTCGTTCCCGACCAACCCCAAACATTTCTCTTTATAGGTTGGTCTCGTTCCCAAACGAACCTACATATTTTTCGGTGGAGGTTATTATATTCCCAAGCAACCCCAGACAGTTTTAATGAAGGTTGTTTCGTTCCATTCATCATTAGAAGTTTGGTTCGTTCCCAAACAAATCTAATTTTTTTTTCGATAAAGGTCATTTCATTCCCCACGAGCCTAGACAGTTTTCGTTGAAGGATTTTTCGTTCCAAAACAAACCCGAACACTTCTCATCGAAGGTTTTTTCGTTCCCAAACAAACCCAAACACTTCATGGAAGATTGCTTCGTCCCCAAACATACCCAAATGCTCTTCGCTGAAGGTCAAACCTGATAAGCAGACAATCGTGAACACTTTTGGTTGAACGTCATTTCGTTTGCAAACAAACCCAAACACTTTTTGCTGATGGTTCGTTTCGTCTCCAAACAAACTCAAACACTTTTCGCTGCAGGTCGTTTTGTTTGCAGACAAACCTAGACACTTTTGGCTAAACGTCATTTCGTTCGCAAACCAACTTGAACACTTTTCGCGGAAGGTTGTTTCGTTTCCAACCAAACTCAAATACTCCATCGAAGGTTCTTTCATTCCCAATCAGACCTAACCACTTTTTGCTGAACGTCGTTTCGTGTTGAAATACCGTCAATCATTTTCCGTTCACGACTATTCTGTTCCCAAGCAAACGTGAACATTTTTTAACGATGTTTGGGTTTCCATGTCCTGAAGTTTGCGAAAAGCTTCGAGTCTTGCTCA
This sequence comes from Ophion obscuratus, assembly GCA_964007375.1. Classification (NCBI taxonomy): domain Eukaryota; kingdom Metazoa; phylum Arthropoda; class Insecta; order Hymenoptera; family Ichneumonidae; genus Ophion; species Ophion obscuratus. The sequence goes on from OZ023317.1 coordinate 22,208,801, forward strand.
TCCCACCAATGTAGCAATAACCTGACACCAGCTGGAAGAAGAACACCAAGTTCCAAATGATACGGGTTTACCCTCCTACCGACTAGTTCACGGTTTGTTTGGGTTTGTTGCGATAACCTTGAAAGCCAACCGAAGAGAGTTACATCATCAAAATAGAGCCCCCCCCCCCCCCCACTTATGCATATAAGCACCCACATGCCTAAACCAGTGGAAATGTAATTGTCAGTCTCGCGTAGTGCAGTGTATTCATGCGCGTAGTTGTCGAGTGGGGCAAGTCTTCTTGCGCAATCCGCCGGGTTAGGCCCCCGCGTTACCGTGCAAAGTTCGTAATAATGGGCATTGTGCTTGTGCCCGACGGGGACAAGCGACGTGTCAGCACTTTCTCGAAGCGCTTGCCAGGGGAACGCAAGGCGAGTTCACTCCGCGGGTTTTCCAAGCGAGTCTCGCCGGTGAGCCTCTTCGGTGAATGATGGCGCGTAACGCATCGCGAGCTCGCTGCTTGCTCCGCGGGGCTACAGTAATTCCCACGTCTGTCCGCGGTAGAAGCGTTAACGACCGGCGTGGTACTGCTCTTTCGACCCGGACTCGGTCGCATACGGGCGACGACGCGACCACGCACCATCGCGTTTCAGGAGCGCAAAACCCGCGGAATTTCCTCGGCTCGCAACCCGACGAAGGCCACGGAGCCATTGCGTGCTGCCCGCTTGATCCTGATGCCGGGATCCGTCGTATGAATGAATGCCGCGGACGCGACCTAGGCCTCGCATCGTTTATATCACCCATACACCTTGCAAATGCACGAGAACACGAGGGCCTGTAGCCCTTGAAGAGCTGCAGTCATCAAACCGAAGCACCTTTTGGTTCCACCCCATCCGGTTGAATAAGATCGATTGAACGTTGCAAATCTTGGTAATTATATCAAAACTTACCGTTTGTCTATTCGTTTTTTCTAAGCTAACATTAAACCGGTAAGGTTAGAGACGCTGGGACGAAGTCCATCAATTTCGGAAAAGTAGTACGTCTGGCTGTTGGTTTATTCGGGAAAAGGTGGTGGAAAAAATTCTGAACATTTTTTCTCAACCTTTGGCATGTGTACGTAAACGTCTACAGAATTTCTGTGCACTTTGTTTCATCTGGATCGGTCAAGTAGAGCCTGAGAAAATGGCATTCTCCTTTGAAGAGGACAGTGGCGTGTGAGAGCCTCCGGCATTCATAAGATCACGCGAGCCTGTTTTTGTAATTCCTCACTCTAAGTACTCGGTCTAAGTAGACAATCTAAGTATCCAATATAAGCATTCAATCTAAGTACTCAAACTAAGTACTCATCCTAAGTACTCGGTCTAAGTAGACAATACGACTTAGATTGTCTACTTAGATTGTCTACGTAGATTGTCGACTTAGATTGTCTACTTAGATTGTCTACTTAGATTGTCTACTTAAATTGTCTACTTAGATTGTCTACTTAGATTGTCTACGTAGATTGTCTACGTAGATTGTCTACTTGGATTGTCTACTTAGATTGTCTACTTAGATTGTCTACTTAGATTGTCTACGTAGATTGTCTACTTGGATTGTCTACTTAGATTGTCTACTTAGAGTACTTAGATATCCTACTTAGACCCTACTCGGTCTAAGTAGACAATCGGTCTACTACTTAGACTAAGTGCATAGTTTGAGTACTTAGATTGTTTACTTAGACCGTACTCGGTCCGACCGAGTACGGTCTAAGTAGACAATCTAAGTACTCAAACTATGCACTCAGTCTAAGTACTACATCTAAGAACACCAAATCTAAGTATTTAAAATTGTAAGTACTCAATCAGGAAAACCTTTGTTTGTCAGTTCTCAATCTAACACATTTTGTTTGGGGTTGATCATTATCCAACGCGGTTTTTTTCATGTTTGTGTCGAATCATCTGATTATGCGTATGTATTAGACTATATACAAACCGATTTGTTTCACTCTATAGAATTTGTGTTTTTTAAACGTGTAAAAATTCATCCCCGCGATAAACACGAACGAAATTTTCTACCCGCCAAACCCAAGTAAAATATACTTCCCAGTAACACTTTTTTTTCGCCGATTCTGTGCAACATCGTGCTTCGCAGTACAAAAAAATGTCAGACGGTCAAGCAGGGAGTAGATGAAGTGTTGAACCTTGCTGAATTGTTGCACGCGATGTCTAATTTACATAAGTATCGTACACCAATCAAGATGCCGCCCATAAAGTAACGAAATAATATTCTTCTTCCGAGCCTTTTGTACGAGACTTTCGCCAATTACTTCCTCATCAGAAATCTAACGTGAAGGCTGCCAACTGTCATCCGCGCAATTCAAGTGTTACGGGGGAATAAAATGATTGATCTAACGATGCGTATATACGGTCGAAATTAATCGTTCACAGGCAGCGTCAATGCCCACTTTGCCATATTGATTGCTTTCGTCTGGACAATGGAACTTTTCGTAAAATAATTATAAGGTATGGAGAACGCGGGACCAAAAAAAAGTATAAATACAGAGACGAATTTTCCGGAGTTTGATCGCGGACTGATTGATGTATTATCCGCTGTTGAGCTCGTTGGTACGCCCCGACGGGATCTATTGATAGCGAACGGTGCACCCGCAGTGAGATCGCGTTAACGGGAGAGCTTCTGATAAATTGCATATCAAGGCATTGTCAGCTACCGACGTGAATCCGGGATTGTCGACTAGATCGAAGCATTCGCCTCTTCAAACGTCAACGCGAGACCACTGCGAGCTTCCAATCTGTAGAGTAGTGAAGCGCGATCACCGGCGGGTGATTGTACCCTGTTGCCACGTGCAATCGAGCCACGTCACTCCAACGACTCGGCAATTCCCATTTCCCTTTCGCCCGTGTCCTCCAGCCGGTCTCCTTTGAACTGAATATCCCAAGTTTTGTCATTGCCATAGACCAATCTAGACCTCATCAATGAAAAGAAGCATCGCCAATGTACAATCTTCCCAAAATCACCAGTCATGGTAAAACAGCATCAAACGTCCATAGATTTTCCAACATTTGCCGAGACCAAGAATCGATCACCGTCCAATAATACATCTATCCCCACTGTCAATCTATCTGGAAGTTCAATGTGCATGCTTGAGTACATATCTGCGGAAGGCGATTGTTGAGACTCAATTTCCTGTCGGAGGCTTAATATTAGATCTCCGTCGAGGTATCGCATCATCCCAAAGTGGGACAAGGCCGCGTGTGTCCCTGCGGCGTAACAACGTCTTGTTTAACCATTGTCATCAGTCCCGTCAACCGTGTCGTAATCTCATAGCTGCGTACACGCTGCGATGCACGTTCATCTCATTCTACCATAGCAGACGCACCAACACTTCGAGTGCGTTAGCTCGCATGTGAGCAGGCCAAGCACCCGGCTGTCGGTGTGACTACGGGAAAAACGGACACCGGTTATAGCCCGTACTATGCGTATCCCGCAATCAAACGATCCTTGCAATTGAATCAGTTTAAATGGAAACCGGGAATGCGCATTAAATCTGCAATAATCTTTATCTGCATTGGATTGGCGAAGAACTCGGCGTACGATTGCGGTCATTTCAGCCACCGAATAGTTACTTTCCCGCAAGAATTCCTAAATGAAAAACAGCATGGCCTGATTGGACGACATCTTTGGGAACTTCGTCAATGATGAGGCACACTGTAGCGTGGCGCGTGAATTTTCCTCCAAGCACGGAGGGTTGACGGCCGTGCCTAGGCGCGATGATGAAACGGAAGGTTTTTTTAAGGGGCTATACCAGTGTGATCGCTGAAAATTTGGGTGATTTTCGGGAATTTTTCGGAAGAAAAGTACTCAATTAAATGTTTCGGAAAATTGAGAATATATTTGGCTATATTTGACCTATATTGCATAATTTTTGCATAGAAAAATATTGAGATCCAAGCGACTTATGCGCTGCCTTCGGAGGCGCCAAAAAAAAGTTCCTCCACTGCTGACATGATTCCGGCCGATTGAGCAGCTGAAATCGAAAAAGGAAAAAATGTCGTTAAACTGGAAGGTATTTCTTGTACAATGACGTAGGATTTTCGAAAAATATCAAAATGTAACAAAATGGCGGAGTTATGAAAAAAGTCTGTATTCTTGCCTACAAAATGGTCGTTTTTTTTTAATGCCAAATCGTCAAATTTCATCTAATCGAAAATATCTTACGTCATTGTAGAGTAAATATATTCAAGAGTACTCAGTTCAAATTTCAAGTCAATCGGATCTGCTCTTTGAGTTACAATGTCAGCAAATTTGAAAAATCTCATTTCGAGAAAAACGCGTTTAAAGATTTAACTATCGATCTTTGCGAGATAAAATGACATTGATATAAATGATAATGATATTCTTGAGAGTATAAACTGTCGAAAAAGGCAAAAAAAATCGATTTTTTGAAAGTGTCACATTGATATAGCCCCTTAAACGGAATCTCCCGCTCTATCTCCTCTCGGACTATCGTTGCATCGAAAGATATGTAATCGACTACCTGCGCGTATGCATTCATCCCTATATACATTGCGAAGCGTCAAGGGCGCCATTCGAAGCGACTTGTTTACGATGGATAGCCGGCTGATCACATTGTTCAAAGGATATCTCTTTGTTGTTTCGGTGCAAGTCATTGCTGTTAATCTGCGTCAAAGAGCTGTGAAGAGTGAGCATTCCACCAAGCGTGGCACATACTACGTAGGTTATAATCATTCGATAAAGCCCCGAGGTGCGATTATGAACTCGGTTCATCATATCCGTGCCTACCAATCACCGTTATTAGCAGACACGTTTGTTGATCCGTGTCATCGTATCTGAAACGCATACGGAAAGTCACTTAAGGCACCACACCACGGTAAAAAAAATTGTTACTTTTTTTCATTTTCTGAAAGATACATTTGTTAAGAATGCCCTCACCAAATGTTTAAAATAAATTTGTAAAATTCGCGGAGATGCAGCATTTTATGTGAAACCGTTCGAAGCGCACGACCGCGCTGAGCGGCAGATGTGTGGCTTTGAACGCGTTTTTCTCGAAACTACGTTTTTAAACCTGGTTGACAACATATTTAAAAAAACTATTTATTCGATTTGCATGCGTCAATTCTTAAACTGTCCGAAAATCCAGTCTCTATGGCACCACGTAGCGATTTTTTTTATAAACGGAACCCTTCTATTTTTTTTTTTTAATGAACGATGAAAACATTTCCATGAAAATCGGAAATAAAGTTCGCTGGTACGCCATTTTTTTAGATATCGAAATTCCTCTACCCGATGCCGTAAACCTATATGTCTAGTTTCTAAATATATTTTTATTTTATTTTTCAAATGAACCGTATGGCTCAATCGCTGTCAACCGCCGAGCAGCAATTTCGTCGGAGTGTCCTCTTGGAAGCGGCGTACACCGCAAACTATACTTTCGGTGCGAGTACAAAATTTTTTACACAGTCTTCTATATGTATATATTAACTACGAGTATTAATTTAAAAAATGTCATTCATCGTTTGTTTGAAAATAATTACGAAAAATACACCCTCGTACCGCGGACGAACCGTGGTGTGGTACTTTAATGGAAAAGTGAAGACAGCCATTAACTGTTGTTCTTTTTTGAGCCGCTAGGTAGACACGTGCGATACCAGGATCATACGTGCCCACCGAGTAGTTGGTGGGATTCTGGCTCTGTACTTGATAATAAGGGTACCTGAACGTATCTTTAAAGTTCCGTGGCACAAGAAGCAGTTACCTATAAACAGTATGGAAATTCTGTACAAACTCGAGGCTGGAGAAGGCTGCCCAGCCTCGAGTTTGTTTGGGTACTTAGTTTGAGTACTTAGAACGAGCACTTAGTTTGAGTACTTGGAACGAGTACTTAGCTTGAGTACTTGGAACAAGTACTAAGTTTGACTACTTGGAACGAGTACTTAGTTTGAGTACTTAGAGCGAGTACTTAGTTTGAGTACTTAGAGCGAGTACTTAGTTTGAGTACTTAGAACGATTACAGATTACTTCGGTCGAGTACGCAGACTGAGGGCTTAAACCGAGTACTTATACTGCGTACTTAGACCACGTACTTAGACGAAGTACTTAGATATGGCACTTAGGCCGAGTACTTAGATCGGGTACTTAGACGGAGTACCTAGATCGGATACTTAGACCAGATACTCAGACCGGGTACTTAGATTAAGTAACTACATTCAGGGGCGTCAATGGGAGTTTCGTTCGTTTGCTGCAGAACAGCGTTGGTAAGATACATCAGTTTGGATTCCTCCTGATTACTTTTAATCCAAAGCATTTAGGATTCTTCTATCGAATGATGACAGAATAGACCAACTAAATCTAAAATGATACTCAATGAGATCTGTCATGTCGATGACGTGTCTCCAGTCGGTTATTGAGCGCATCCTAATAACCGTTCGAGCTTTGTTTACCTTCATCATCTCGGGATCGAATCCCAACACCTTGAGTAACGTTAGCACAAAAAGGGGGACAAGCAGCGAGCGCGGAGAAATCGGAAATTATCACTGGTGGTTCAACGTTCTGCCTCTGGACCTTGCTCTTTCCTCGTGGACGCGTTCGTGGTACCAATACCTGCGCGTTTGCTAGTTATCTCGCCTCTGTAAGGCACACTGACATCGAAGGCGATTGCGTGCAGATAATGAAACCGATACCGTTATGGCGATGAGAATAAGGAGGTGAAAAGGGAAGCATTGTCAATTTCATTCAACTTCACTGTCATCCGCAAGTCCGTGGGGACTGTACCAACATGTCAGGCATCAGCCACGGCATCGAGCGACCACTAGAAAAAGGACAGCACGATGGGAGACGGTGTTATGCTGCAGTGCACATTCTTCCGTAGGGGGGACGAAACGCGTTCGTTCGCTCTCGCTTATGTTCGGTCGTACGTCGTTGCCGTTGCCTCGGAGGTCTGCGACCTCGACCTTCTCCGATGTACTCTCACCAATGTTCGCTCCGATCCGTTGCTCACTGCGCTCTATATCTTTCGCGGTAACCTTGAAACTCGCAACATCACCGCATTTTTTTTCCAAAGACTCGCTGTTTTTGTCAACCATACACCCCAAGATGTCCTCAGAAGATATGACATCCAATCACCTGATTATGATCAACATGTTATCTCAAGCCACACGCTCTGCATTAGGAGGAACGAACCACCTCGAAAATGGAGACTCGTAGCCTTGTCGGAAGTTTTCTAGCAAGTCACACGTCTACAAGGTATCGTGACTTTGAGAAGGTTCTCAGGAAAAATGAACATCTACAAATACCGCAAAGCCTGTCAGCTGGAGGCCAAGTTTTAAGGTCGTTACGACGCATATAGCCATGAATGGAAAAGCAGACGCGGATACTTTAGACCACGTAATACCTGTTATCATCAACAACACCGATCAGTGTTTTCCCAATAACGGTTAACGCCTGCGAAGTATACGCCGCGCTATCTATTTCATTCTATGCTCTTCCCACGCAATTCTGGAATTCCTTCTGGCACTTGGCCTATCTAGCGCTTCCGGCCGTACAAATGCTTCGTCGGTGCGCGCTTTTCCACGGACTAACCGAGTGTTGTACTCTTCTGCTCGCTGACTCGGCCTCAGCATGCTGACCGTTCGTTCTCGGCAAATCGCACACGGCCACCCGAATGCATATGCATGAAAATGCAAATTTCGTAAACTCTGACCGGCAATCCTTTGGCTCGTCCGTGCATCCCCTACAAGGAAACGCGATTCCGGCATTCTCCTCCGACAGCGTGATTGATACGAATGGCTGCCAAACGTGGATAAACTTTTATTCCCTTTCTTATCTTTCGAGATGCGGAAACTCCTTATTGCCGTGGAGACGCGTAGAATTCACAAAAATCACGAGCATCATCAGTATGCAATGGTCTTCGCGGACTCTTCGCGATTGCTTCAACGGCCAGCAGTGATAAAAGTGAGGCCGGAGGTAGGAGAGGTTTCTATTCGCCGTGGGGACTGGTCCAGGTACACGAGTCGGCTCATCCTCGCCTGCTATGTCGACAAGCTTGCGTATCGTATTACAACTTGGCTGAAGGTACATACATAGTCGACACGTCATTTCTACTTGACAAGAGCAATTTTCCTTCAAAACGAAATCCCATTACCATATTCATAGAATAACTTATCTCGGTTGCTCTGTTCTTCTGCTTCTTTTATGACGGTTTTGATGATAAGCGATAAGATATCATGAAGAATCAAACACCCTGAGGGACGTATCAGTCGAGAACGTTCAGGACGTGGCAAACTCCACTCTGTGTGTCGCTCATCAAGTCTCTTTCCCTTTCTCTCTTTCTCTCTCTCTCTCTCTCTCTCTCTCTCTCTCTCTCACACACACACACATAAACACACACACACACACACACACACACACACACACACACACACACACACACACACACACACACACACACACACACACACACACACACACACACACACACACACACACACACACACACACACACACACACACACACACACACACACACACACACACACACACACACACACACACACACACACACACACACATACACACGCACACGCACATTATACAAAATCTGCATAATCAGTGTAATCAACGTCGCGTTAAAACTACGTAATTGCTGGACATCAGTGCAAGTTACGCTGTTACCGGTACACCAGAGTGAGAAAGAGTGAGGGGAAGAGAGAGAAGGGGTATGTGGCACGGGAAGAAGGCATATAACAGTTTGCATTGATTTATGACAGGCGCTAATTCCCGGGACGTTTCCGTCGTCGACCGAGGGATGAATATTAGCGTGTACTCTCGTCCCATTCTCGACTTCCTAGACTTGTAACTGCTCGTAGAGAGCCCTGCAGTGCATTGCGGAGTGTACGATTATGCAGCTCCGGTACGAATCGGGGCCCGTGCCCACGACGTCCGGCGGGACTAATACGTATATATATGTATATATGAAATACGGTTGAAAATAAATTGTTCGGGTTATAGGCGGGCGCTTGCCAACGAACGATCCGAGTATATATAAGATCCGAGCCACAGCGGTTTCGACCGCAAAATGCAATTAGACTTCTAGCCCGGTAATATCGTACGAACTTAGAACCGAAGGGTCTTCGACCGTACCCTTTTGGCACTCGAGACTCACGTTTGATGTGGTATGACTTTTACCTCTGCAAATCAACTTCTGTAATAATTTCTACCGATTTTTTTTCTCCATGTCTTCATGATGTGTCGAAACGTTATTGCTTGGAGTACAGGTACACACGCGTCGATGTATCGCTTGCTGGAAACGCTTCTCCACGCGCAACGGCACGCCAGGAATGTCGTTCATCTCTATTTTTCTCTTTCTTTGAATCTTCGGCTCCGCGAGTCTCGAGCCGAGTGTCGGTTACCCGGTTCTAGCAGCGATGTGCCTGCATGAATGCCAGCCTTCCCGCGGCTGAGCTGCCAGCCGAAAGAGAGCCGCGGAGCGAGGACAAAAGACTCGCGAGTTCTTTCGTCTGTCGATGTTTGCTATGAGCGGCTGCGATGCTCTTGGAACTTCGGCTGCCTCGGGCTGCGCTAGAACACGTGTGTGCTCATATAGGAAGAATGAAAAAAATATATATATATAGGCACATGTGTCTTCGGTGCTTTGACGCGTGCTTAATGTCTTGCCGAGTTTGTGCCGGGTTTGTATGGAGCTTGCAGTCCCCTAACTGGATACGTCGCGAAATCAAGCTCCCAAGCAAAATCGCGGCAGTGTTGGTGATGCGGGCGAGGTTCGATCCATCTTAGATCGGATGAGCGGATATCGACCTTAGGTAAGCAGGAGGAACATGAGGCTTGATGATCGTCTGCACTTTTCGTCATGTCCAAATGGAAAGAGGAAAAATGAGGGTTCCATGATTGGCTGCATTTTTTATGGCCCTCGAATGGGCTTTTGTCAATTAAACTTCAAGCTAAAGCTAGAAGTAGAAGTTCTTAGTATACTAATTGTTCTCTTGCTTTAAAAAAATAGATGCACTCATGTACTATTCTATTCTGTCTATTTTAGGATTCCCTATGAATTCTAGGATCCTAGGGATCTTTATGGAGTGTCTTATTTAGTTGAGTGATATACCATTCCGAGATTCTAGGACATGACATAAGGTGATACGTGTTCTAGGATTTTTTATGAGGTGCCATATCGTCCTAGGGTTCTTTGTGTGGTGGCATACCATTCTAGCATTCTTTATGAAGTGACATACAGCACATGCGTTCTTTATTAGGTGACATACCTCCTTTGAAAAGTTGATCGACCAAGTACAATCGCTTCATCTCATCTGAATCCCCCGATCCGATTATGTGACATATCGTTCCAGGGATTTCTTCGAGATGCCATAACATTCTAGGGTTCTTTATGAGGTGGCATATCAGTTTAGAGTTATTTATGCAGCAACGAACCGTTCCGGGATTCTTTATTAGGTGACCTACCTCTTCTGATAAGTTGATCGACCAAGTATAAACCCTTCATTTGATCTGAAACTTCGGGTCTGATGATGTGACATACCGTTCGAGGGTTCTTTGATATGAGTTAGCATAACATTCTCGGGATCTTTATGTGGTGATATACAGTTCTAGTGTCCATACAGTGACGTACCGTTCCAGACTTCTTTATTAGATGACACACTTCATCGGATAAGTTGATCGATCCAGTAGGATCCATCTCATCTGAATCTCCCGATTTGACCATGTGACATACCGTTCCAAGGTTCTTTTCTGCAAGTTGGCATGTCGTTCTAGGGGTCTTCGTGGTGGCATAGCATTCTAGGGTTCTTTGTAAGGTGGTATACAGTCCTAGCAGCAACTCCAATTATGCACGAACCTTTCCAGGAATCTTTAGGCGATGCACCTCTCATCTGTATCTCCCGATCCGATTATGTGATACACCCTGTCCAAGGCTCTGTTGTGAGTTGGCATGCCGTTCTCAAGATATTCTTGAGCCGTCACAACATTCCAGGGTTCACTATTACCTAAAATCCATCCTTCGACAAATGGATCGAGCAGGAATTACTCCCTCCTCCCATCAGAATCTATCATTCACTCACAGCTTGACCAACTTGACCCTGTTCCATTCACCAGAAGACGTATAGTTCCGAGGAAATCCTGTTGTCCCGATATCTCGCCACGTCGCAGCCTTACTGTTTATCTCGTACGCGCTACGTGAATGCAAAGTTTGATTTGTTTTTGCTTGTGCCCTCCTATAGTCATCCATCATGCCGATCGGGAATAAATTAGAAGCGGGTGGCACACTCGCGGTATTATTACGTTATTATAGCTCCCTTTTGCGCACGGTTAACATACTTGCGTAGTGAGTACTGCGTATAATAGTTACTTACCGTGTGGAAGTCATGCCAGCCGGCTTCTTGCCTAACTTGGCGTTGTAAAGGCGCATCTGAGAGCGTTTCGCGAGTCTGAATCGTGTGGATTACCGCTGTTTCGTACGCCAAGATCCTATGTACCTGCGTACCACGTGTGTGTGTGCGATACGTCGAAGTACGATGGGGGAGATCCTCGAGACGTGCTCGTACGATCCTTGCTCGAAAGTTGTTACCGCAACGGCTTCTTTTTGCCTATTAATTTATCGATGAGGGCGAATCTCCGTGCGTTTTGCTACATCGGTCCTCATATACATGTAGATAGTTTGTGTATTAACGCGGAACGTATAATACCACATGGAATACGGTGAATATGCAAGTTCGCGGCGTGCATCTAGAAGCCCACGGCAACTGCAAATGGCTAGTTTCCTCTTTTTCTCACCCTCTCCCCCCTCACCGGGACGAACTTCGTAGTAGCATATAATAATTATACCGCAAGTCGAAACGTTTTGCCAAGCTTGAATAAGGGCATCTTTTTCATACCTCCACAGCCTCCTGCAGGGGTCTCTACCAGCTTGTTCTTCTTTTCTTGATGTCTTTTTTATCTCGCACTCGTACCACGCTATTTTCGCTGTACAGCTCATTGCCACGGCTTCGACATCGCGCGTATACAAATCTCGGCAGATCTCAGCTGTTAGTCGCATAAAATGCCACGTTGTCGTGCATCGAGCATGCAACGTACGGCAGAGACAAGAGCGAATACCTTTATTGCCGTAGGGAAAAGTTGAGCAGATGATGAGTTGAGCAGATGAGGAGAGAATCGGGCGCTACCCATCTCGTTTCTGATCGTTACGCTCGCCTTCATATCCCCCGTACAAACCGCAAAACTCACTCGCTTTTATACAGATACGCATACAGGGGCATTTGTATATGCGTAAAAGTTGGAGACTCCTCCGCGCTCGGCGTCGAGAGATATATGCACCTACACATTCCAGGCGCTAATTACGCCCTGTAGAATAGTGCGATAGAGCAAGAGAGAGGGAGAGAGAGAGAGAGAGAGAGAGAGAGAGAGAGAGAGAGAGAGAGAGAGAGAGAGAGAGAGAGAGAGCAGAGGATCGTGGGTTCGATCCCGGTTGGCTGATTTTTTTTATTAAAATTGTTTCTTTTCCCCCTATCGCCGCTGACTCGGCTGTCTTCATGGGAACCTCTGGTGCATTCCGCAGCGATCCGATGAAGACTCGAGCTTGCCGTTGAACGGCCTCGGATAACAGTATTTCAAAGACGCGATCGTAAATTCAAATGGGAAAAAAAGCATGTACGCCAGTTCTTTTTGGAATTCACGACGGTAGCCTGGTCGGCTTTGGATGATGTGGTCAAAGGTTAATTGAGTGTGCGAAGCGCGAGTTTAGGACGGATCGGCACAGGTCCGATTAATCAATGTAATTCGAGGTTGAAACGAATGTGGTAGAGGGATTGCGGTACTTGAGTTTTTGCACGAGCAGGGCTCACGTGTAAGTATGTCCAATAGGACCTGTGGCAACGGACAGCGGGGCTATGAGCAGACGAACATCCAGGTCGCGACTTCGAGTCCTAACCGCACCTGGAATGAATCTGGGCTGTCAAACTCGGCAGCTCAAGACTGAAGAAGCCGCCTCGGTGTCATCATTGAGGGACCTTGTTCGCATTGCTGTACATGGATGGTTGTCCATTTTTCATCTGGTGTACTTTTCAACTGGGATTTCACGTCGGTGCTACTTATTACAGGTCGAAGTGACAAACCGACCGTCATTCGAGGATTTATGCCATCCATTATCTCTCCATCACTTCCATGAACGGAATGCTTAGATTTTATGATGCTGCCTCACAGACCAGGTCTTCTAAACGCTCGTTTCGTTGTGTAACGTGTTTTTCTTTCTTTTTTTTCGCTGTTGTTGCTTCACGCTGTTTTTTGCCGTTCCTCCAACGTTATCTCGCGAGAGCTCCCGCGGTAAGGATTTTCCGTACAATGAGGGCCTGACGAGACGTCGGGAAGATTCTCGCGCGATGCTTACAACCGAGTTGGGAATCGTTGTCACTCGAATGACCATAAAAACGTCAGCTACCGTGACACCGACAGACAAATTACTCGAAAACTCACCATACACACTGGACTCCCTTCATCGTCGTTGTCGTCGTCGTCGTCGTCGTCGTCATGTATCTCGCCACTGTATGAGCCATCTATATCAGGCGCGTGCGTTATATTTAGAGTATTTCTCGGGGGGACACTATTTCCACCGATAGAGCCCGAGTGGGGAAGAATCAAGGGTCCCGGAGGAGCAACAAAGCTGATACGAGGATCCGGAAAGTCGACGATGAACGGAAGATTCACTGCCGCGAAAGAGTAAACAGGCAATTAAGAGTAATTGGATGGAAGGAGGGCGTACCGCAATGACTGCGTACATCACCAATGGCCCACGTTACTGGATAGAAAAGAAGAAAAAACCTCTCAAGAATATCATTGCCCAATTGACGATGAGCCGGACTTTTGCCACCGGACGTTCGATACACGCGCGACCACTTGACTCCAATAACGGCACTTCTACGTGAATACGTAATCCGCGTGACCAGCAATATCATTAGATCGAAGGACGAAGACGAGAGGCCGAGTCTCGAGAGAAAGAGAGACGCGTGTATTTATTATTGCACAGCGATAGGCGTTGCACGTGGGCAGCGTGGGAGAGGCCCACGTGGCTCTGAATGCAAACGCCATAGGAAGGAGTTGGGAACCGCATTCCTGATGGCGTCTGGCGCCAAAAGCGGTTCTCATGCGCTTCCGAGCTAGTACGGTGACTTTTCATCGGGTATCAAGGCTCGTGTGACGGATATACCCGGGAGACCGGAACGCACTCAGCTACGATACGCTCAAAGAGACTGGAAGAGAAAAAGAGATTGAGGGACGAAGAAATTGCGAGCTCGGGAGTGACCCGATGGGGTGGCGGTCAAAATGTCCAATGACCAAATATAGAACGACAGAGATTTCGAAACGACAGAATTATGAACTCTCGAAATAACGAAGGTTAAATTGTTCGACATTTTATCCATTGGCTGATGACTAAATCGAATAAATATTACACCAAGGGATTATTTATTGAGACAGTCTGCAGTTTGAGTCATACAAATACAGATTCGAACAACCTACAACATTCATATCACCGAAATAGAAACAAGTGAGTATCTAATATTCGTTATATCGTCTATAGCAAAAAGCCATACATCGAGACTACAAAGTTCGAATGTGTACATCTTAGAAACGCAAATGATCGATGGTCCGAAATGGCGAATACCTAAATGGCGAACATGGCATAGCTGCTTGAGCCGACTGACTACTAACGCCATCTGCCATCTTCATTCTGAAGCGCAAGTAGTATTGCTCGGTCCCAAGTTTTCGCTGTCCGGGCTGTTCGCCATATTGGTCCATCGCTATTTCGACTGATTGACTTTTTGGTCTTTCGCTTTAATAAATTCGAAATTGTAAACTGTCGTAATATTTACAATTCGACGATTTGACGTCTCGAATTGTTTGGTGTATATGTACAGGCGAATCGATATTATATCTCTTATTATTTTGTTGAATCTGATATTTGTTTTCGTCATAAAACAACTTCGAGATTTTTGTATTCACAATTTCGATTAAGGCCTTAGGCCACTCTAGCGGCCGAAAAAATAGGCTTTTTGGGGATTTTTTTCAGAAAAACTACAACATAAATCGAGATTACAAAAAAGCGTGTTTATCATACAAATCAGTGACTGTATACAATAATTTTTTTGATGTGATTAACTTCAATACGGCGGCTGTGCAGTATTTTTGCGATGACCTCTTCGTTTTTCCAAGGTCCACGGCCAGACAAACAACTCCTGTAATTTTTTAATTATAATGAGCCAATTTTAATTTTTGATTATATATAATAGCTGCTATGGGCCACTCTAGAAGCCGAAAAAATAAGCTTTTTGGTTTTTTTTTCAGATAAACTACAAAATAAATCGAGATTACAAAAAAGGGTATTTATCATACATATCAGTGACTGTATACAATAATTTTTTTAAAGCGATTAATTTCAAAATGGCGGCTGTGCAGCGTCTTTGCGATGACGTCTCCGTTTTTCCAGGGTCCACTGCCGGACAAACAACTCCTGCAATTTTTGAATTATACTGAGCCAATTATTTTTTTTTCGATTATACATAATAACTACTGTAGAAGTACGTAGGATTTTTTCGATATATTCATTTTTGGCCAAATGGCGCACTTTTAAAGTAGAAAGTGAAAAATGAGCCTGAATAATCGTCAGATAATTGTTTATAACAAATGTACTATGCAATATAAAAAAAATCCTACGTACTTCCATAGACAATGTATTTTTCAAGTTATATTCAATATTTCAAGTGGGTCGGTTGAAAATTGTCTAAGTTATGTTTCCGACCGACTTAAAAATGCAATTTTGAGATGAACGCGTTTGAAGTTTTGAGTCCGCTTGCTACGGACCAGGCGGCCTTGTACTAAAATTCAAAAACCGAGCACTTAGAGATTTTTCCCGGCCATAATCTTTTGGGACATCATTTTTGAGGTCCTAGGGGACCATTAAAAAAAACAAAAAACTCGATTTTTCCAAAATTCTAGAGCTGCCTAACCCCTTAACTATTTTATAGACTATCATAAGATTGATATATCTATATTGGAACATTCGTCATTACTGAATTCGAAACTTCGGTCCTTCTGAATATTGATCATTTCCCATCCCCACCCGACCCGACGCCTGCGGAATAACGATTCCCTCAAGTTGGACTACCCATGCCGTCCAACTCGTACGAGTCTACGCTATATACTTATGTACACACAATACGAGAGTTACAGCTGCACTCTCGCTCACAGATTTATCTCGGTGCATTCTCTCCTCATCGCGCATCCCCGACGCATTCTCTTCGGCATTTTTCCTCGCCGATCTCATTGCCCGATACGCCTCGCTTGTAATGACGGGAGACACGGAAGAAGAAACTCCGAACGAGCCTCTATTACGATAATTATTTGTGATATTATTATTATTATTGTTATTATTATTATTTTATTATTGCCACGATTGTTTCTCACGAATGGCGAAGCCGTCGCGGCTCTTCGATTCGCCGGATCTTGTGTATGGATCGCGCCGAGTGGGTGGGGAGACAGGCCCGGGGAAGGGAAGGAAGGTAATAATGGAATACAGATTAGTCGCTGAATTCTTGAGCATTGGACGGGGTGCACAGCGACGTCGTTGCGTCGCGTTAGCAACACGAGCTTTTGATGAGTATGCGCGTGGACGCGGGAGGAGCCTTGATGCGTGTGTTGGTAGGGGAGACTGTGGAACGCCGATTCGGACGCGTGGATATACGAGTGTACAGGATGCAATCAATTTTGGTGCACTGAAGTCGTTTCTACTCGAGGCCGGAAAAAAGTGGAATTTTCGTATTTTTTTTTTCGGGGAAAACGTGTGCGGGCGTTGAGTTTTTTATTTTCATTTTGAAGAGTATATTTTAGAAGAGTATAATTTATTTTGAGAATTATTTTGAACAGTATATTTAATTTATTTTGAAGAGTATATTTTATTCATTTTGAAGAGTATATTTTATTTATTTTGAAGAGAATATTTTAATTTGAAGAGTATTTTTATTTTCAGAGTAAGTATCTTTTAGAATTTTTGTATTTGAAAATATTCAGAAATGTGGCAGATACGACGGTTCGTGTAGAGTGCTGTTTGAAAAACTTCGCGGCGACCACTGCTGCTCGAAAACGAATCATCCGAAGTAAAAAAATTGAACTCTTTTAGTTTTTGCATGAAATTGTGTTTTGACGAAGGATTTAATGAAACGTTGATTTCTGATAAACTGGCCGCAGTTTAAAGCGAAAGTATCGATTTTTAGTGGAAAAAGGCTGCATTTTCCGTGATACAAAAAAATGCACCAAAAAAAAAATGTCTTTATCCAAGCACTGCTTTTTGATATGTAAAAGAAGCTTGTAAAATTTACAGTCTATCGGTGGAGTGATTTTTGAGATATCGTGGTCACCGATGTTGAAAAAGCCATTTTAAGACAAACGCATTTAAAGTTCGCCAATTTGCGGAACCTATAAACACCCACAAGTCCCTCATTTTTTAATGGAACGATTTAAAATTTCCAGAGAATATTTTTGAAATGTTATATTTTCAGAATCGGTCGAAAACCAAAAATCGATATTTTCAAAAATTCCAACTAGGTATAAGCCCTCAAGGGGGCTGGGCAACTATGACATTTTGGAAATATAATTTTTATAATGTACAGTTGTATAGCCTAGGATCTTAACTTTAATTTGCAAATAAGATTTTTTTTTAATTCGCGTTAATAACAAATGATTAAATTTGTCTTTTTGGTCGAAAATCGAACTTTTTTTCTACAGCATGCCGTTTTCATAATTTTCAAAATTCCAAAAAACTATCGTCATACGAAAGTTCTGTTATACTAAGAGTACATTTTATATTTTTCATTTCAGGTCACCCCAGTTGCCCGAACCACCTACCCCGAATGGCCACACAGAGACAGCAGCACCTCGTTTAAATATTAATGAACTTTAATAATAACCAATTATTTATCAATTTTTTTCAACTAGAAAAAAACTCGAATCTGCCAAAAGTATGTACGACGGTGAATCAAAAAGTTCTTGGGGTCAGTATAAAAATATAGGAAAATTCAAACAAACATATTCTATTTTTCTATAAAAATTTCCTTTTACTTCTATACATTTATGATAGAATACAGCTTCTTCATCTTTCTTATTCCTCCCTAAAAAAACATTTTCTTGACTCCCAAAAAACTCCTCTACGACAGCCATAATTGCGTAACATCGTCAAATTTCTTCCCCCGGATATGCTCGTTTAATTTAGCATATAATTTTAACAACTGTTTGCACAAAATAATTAGTAACTGAAAAACAATACGATAAAGTCGACTGTAACTTTGCATAAACATTGTGTGATTGGCACTCTTCAAAACAGATAACAAACTTCCCCCAAAAATATTACATCGATATGCACTTCTAAATACTTTTTGATTCACCCTCGTTTTAATTGTATGTAAAACCCCAATCTCGTCATCCCAATACTCTCATCAGAAAAAAAAATCTTAAAAATTCACCTGCATATTGGGCCCAAAACTCAATGTACAGTGAGCCAATGACAATGTGCTGTCAGACCATTTAGCTCAAGGGAACATTCTACTTTCTTGGGTCGAACAAAATCTCTCGGTCGAGTCCTCCATCCTGGTGTACGCGAAATAAGCAAGGAGTATTGCCCCGAGAACTTTTGCAGACGGTATATCGTGTGGTGACCACACGCAGCCCGGCTCCGAGTGCATGCGTGTTGTTCCCCGTTACAGAACAAGTGTCCAAACTGTTAAGTAACGGGGACGCACCGAGGGTTAAGAGGGTACGATAATAGCGAGGGGCAAGAGTGGGAGGTCAGGCTACCGAGGGAACGGAGATCGTCGACGTGTGGTAGCGTGGGATCGCAATCTTTTCATGAGCTTTGTCCATGCCGCGCCAGCCGATAAACCCCCTCCCCCTCTTTTTCCGGTTCCAACCTACATCGTGTTGTTCGTTGTCGTTGCTGCACCCGCAACTCTTGACGGTCACGAACCTACCAGGGCCAATAACAACCGCGCTTCATGTCGATAAATCCCCATTGGGAGGACTCTTTCACGCCTTCAATCAAGCATTCCATCAACATTGTTCAACAATGTTGCCATTGGGCTACCGAATTTTCCTCTGTCACTGGTCACTTTTCTCCACAAACAGCAGCATTTACGTGGACATGACGTGCCTTCAAAAACTACATTGATTCACATTTACATCAATCACTTGGTGCAGCAGACACAGACGGATCGAAATCACGACCTTTGACCCTTTCCTCTTTCGCTCTCGGTAGGTTAATATGCACGCATCGGTGAATAATACATGGGCGTTTAGCTCGAACAGCCACCGTCTCGGCGTGCTCCGTCGTACAGCCAGACGCCTTCGAGCAATCGATAGTAACTGACTCCTGCTGCATCAATGATGAGAGAGAGGGAGAGAACGAGCCTATGTACAGGAATTCATATAGCTATATGGCGCCTATACGAGCACATGGTGTGCTGTCTCTCTTCCATTCCCAATACCCATATATATTTATACCGAGTAGACCGGAAAAACATTTGTCCAATGGCAGTTGCATCTGGCAGAGGGTCCGTCAGATGGTGACAACGATTTTTTCGCACGTTCGCTTGCTTCCAGATACGAAGGTCACCTTTGTTCTCACAAATGGAACGCTGTGTTTTCATGTCTTCTATCTGAAAGCGGTTGTTAAGACGAATGCAAGGTCCTACGACGCGAGGTCATCCGAGTTCATTGAGGTCGCTTTTGTTTGTTCAATAAAGGTTTTTCGCACTGATGACCGTCGCTGGAAAATACTCTGTTTATGGCCGATTCAGTCGCACGTCTGTCATTGTGAACACTTTTTACAAACCACAGCGACTTTATTAACCTTGAATGACCTGGTGTTGTAGGTCATTATATTCGTCAGACCGGTTAAAAAAATCATTACCTTCCGATTACCTCTGATGTACAATGCAACTTCTAATGGAGCGGTATCCCCGACAGCCGTAGTTTCGAAGGTATCAAAGGTGCAAATAGTACTGGGGCACTTGGTACACATGGGTGGAAAGGATAACCGCGCCCATTATATCCAATGCAAACCGTATCCCACGTCTGGCAGTTTTGAGGACGGTCCTTCAAGTCGAGTGTCTTTGAAACCACCCGTCCTTGTATCTATACATATATACCTTTCTCGCAAGATATCGATTCGCAGGATATAATTCTGTCTCGAAGGTGGAGCGCGCGCGGAATGGAGCGTATGGAAAATGGAAATGAACTGCACTCGTACTTCAAGCTCGTAACCAACAGACGGGGACAAATAACGCTTATTATTTTCCGCATAATGCTCGTTAATCAAAGGCAAATCGAGTAGGGTGGACGGTGGAGAAGCAGTGGGGGGTTTGGAGGGTTATTGAGTACGGTCGAGTCATGCACACCGTGTGCAAAACGTCTTATTCCAATTGAGGGCGTACACTTTTTCCATTCCTTCGATTCTGTTACACCTCACGATGGAATTGCCTCGAAGGTAAAATCTTGGAATGGAGAATTATGGTACAGCGCGTATGGAATAGGCGTATCGCACACCTTTCTCTTGGTCCTTAGCTCCGGCATTCATCAACGTCTGGATCCGTGTAATCAAGGACTCTTTCGTATCGTGTGTGGAGGTGAAGTTGGCAGGCAGGTGGATCCGGTTGGGGGGATCCTGAGTGCTTCAGCGTGACGAAGCTTCCACCGCAACGTTAGGGATGAAGATCATCGGGCAGGACTTCGCAGCTTGGGAAACACACGATGGTTGATTACATCCTCAACGGATGATGCGCTTGGGCAGCAGGGGAAAAAAACTTTTGCGAGCTTGCTTATAAGTGGTGCAGAATGGTGGAGAATTTTCTTTATAAATTCTCACGGATTATATGGAGCGAAACGGTCGATCTATAGCGAGACAATTCGAGTAATGGCGGGCGTACGCGCGGGCTTCTTCCGCGAGGAAAATGCAGACGCGCGTAATGGGATACGTAACGTCCTTGCATAGTGTACGGACACTCACATGGATACCTAATGTTTCCGTACTTAAACGGTGATTATCTCTCTTGGCGAGAAAATTCATAAGAGTCGGGCACACATCGATGGACCTTTTTTCTCCGCTTCCTTGATGCGTTGTGTATGCGAAGAATAATTAGCTTCAGATACCGGAAGATCGAGTGTCACTGAGAAGCACTGCGCGTCCCTCGAGGACACTTCGCGCGAACCAGATCTCGTTGGTTCTTTTTTTCGCTGCTTTTATTTCTCCCGAGCCCGGAAATTTGATGTAACGAGGAGAGTAATTGATTGTTTGTTTAGAAAAAAAGTTATATAATGAAGGCAGAACGATGAGTGATCGAAGTGGCGACCCGGAACTCCTGCGGACAGGAGTCTCTGGGCTTGCTGCTTGCGGCTGTTTTGGAATTGACTTGTGCGCGTTGTTCGACGAAAGTGCGTGAATGATGTTGCTGCGATTCGTAGCGAAAGTAGCCAAGAACCTGATTGGGCTCCCGCGAGGTTGCGGGGGCCCCGCAGAAGCTACCGGCAGGACCAAATGGAGGGTCAAGCTGTTATCGGGATTCACCTCCGATAGAGTGAATCAAAGCGGAAGCATCCTCAAGGCTTGGAGGTTCGAGCCTTCCATGAGGTGGCAATCAACTGGCAGCTCGTGATGACCACAGAACGAATGATGATCACCCGAAACCCCACGAAACATTGCGAGTTACGCTGTACCCGTTGTTTGACGTAAGTACGTGAATGATGTTGCTACGATTCGTAGCAAAAGAAGTAGCCACGAAGCTCATTGGGCTCTCGTTAGACTTCGGGGGCTCCGCAGACTCTACCGACAGGACCAAATGGGGAGTCAAGCTGTCATCACGGTTCACCTCCAAGAGGCAGAATCCGAGCAGAAGCATCCTCAAGGCTTCGAGGACCGAGTCTCCCATAAGGTGGCAATCAACTGACAACTCTTGATGACCACATAAAGAATGATGTTCACCAGAAACCCCACGAAACATTGCGAGTTACGCTCTACGCGTTGCTTGACGAAAGTGCGTGAATGATGTTGCTGCGATTCGTAGTGGAAGTAGCCAAGAACTTCATTGGGCTCCCGTTAAGTTTCGGGGGCTCCGCAGGCTCTACCGGCAGGTCCAAACAGAGGGTCAAACTGTCATCACGATTCACCTCCAAAAGGGTCAATCAGAGCAGAAGCATCTTTAAGGCTTGGAGGATCGCGCCTTCCATGAGGTGGCAATCAACTGGCAACTCTTGTTGACCACAGAACGAATGATGATCACAAGGAACACCACGAAAAATTGACGAGTTACGCTATGCCCGTTGTTTGACGAAAGTGTGCGAATGATGTTGCTGCGATTCGTAGCGAAAGTAGCCGAGAACCTCATTGGGATAGGCTTCGGGGGCTTCGCAGGCCTCGGCAGGTCCAAAAGGAGGGTCTAGCTGTCATCATGATACATCTCACCCATGAGGTGGCAATCAACTGGCGACTCTCGATCACCCGAATGACGAACAGCAGGAAGACCACGAAAAATTGACAAATCACTGACAGTGTGGAGTCGAAATATCGGCACAAATGAACGAAGAAGCTAGCTGGAGGGAGTTCTCGCATCCCGCACGGAGGACCGTGATGATGCCGTTGATGCTGCGACTGGGAAGTTGAAGGAACGCGCGAATGCCAATGTCGTGTCTCTCGTTTCTTGACACCAGCGCGCGAGAACGCCGCCCGTGATGATGCTGCTGTGTTGCTGTGCGAGAATCCTCTCGTCCTCTTTCTAGCTTCGTCTTCTACCCAAGCCGAGGGGACTCCGTCCGAACGGAGTTGCGCGCTCGAGTGAAGTGCAGGCTCTCTCCCCGCGGTGCTCGGTAAAAGCATCTGCAGCCTCGCGAGCTATGTGTCGTGCGATCCCTCCGGCAACGCAATCGTATAGTTATTGGAAGTGGTGCATCTCGCGGCTTTGCACACCAGCGTCGAGTTTCGCGGGCGCAACAGACACATAGAGGAGAGAGAGAGAGACCCGCCGCGGGCGACAAACCGTGCTCTAAGAGACGACGATAAGGGAATAAAGCCGCGGGTTGTATACCGCGAAACGACATTCCTCCACGAAGCATCCGCGTTCAACCCGTTGAGCTTCAGCTCCGCTCGACGTATCCTGGCCATCTATGCGAACTAATATCGGCTGCCGGGCGAGAAAAAGGGCGCGATCCTCAGCCTGGTCCCTCATCGGCTCGTCCAGACTTACGTCCTTGCCACTCTCGCGCGCTTGCCCTCTACCTGCGTGCGTATTTATACTTGATAGGTGTATCGATATTTTTATGCTTTCCCGTAACTGCCAAGCGGTCGGTGCAAATCTCAACCGACCGGACAGGATCGGTGCAAGTTTTCGCTAGGATGGAAGGAACGCGAGTTGATGATCTCTGATCGGCATTGAATCGTTAGAAAGTCAGGTAGGGACAAAGGGACGGCCGGTAGCCACGCACGTTACTTTTGTACTTTGTACCAGCGTTTTGTTCTACCTGCACGCGTTTGTGTTCTACCAAACACGATGGCGATCCTCTAGGCTTGTTGCGATACGCGTAGCAGGGAATATTGGGCTCGGCGAGACCACGCGACGATTTATAATCAAATATTGTTATTAATAAGGAAAGCAGTATCTGACTCAATATTAATATTAACAATGGACCGTGGATTATTGAATTGATATTAGAATGGACGGATAAGGGTGTTATTTAATTTAAACGAATTAGTTAATAATTAATGTATTATTGGATTAGTATTAATATTGATACAAAGAGGTGGATCATTGGATTATTATTAATAATGATAACGTAAGGTGTATTGTTGAATTAATGGTAAAATTAATAAAGAAACGTTTAGCATTGAGAAGACGCAACGATCGGACCCAATGCAATGAACGTCAAAACTGCCCTCCCACAATGGTCCAGTAAAAGGGACGAAAACCCAACACTTGTAGCGTAGAATGAGAATTTTTTTACTGGAACTAGATGATTGCGTACTGACAGTAACCCCAATAAAAGTTTGCTCCTCAACTCGCCCTATCCCTAAGAAATAGGGGTTGAAAACTTAAAAATCGCTGTATCTCGATAATTAATAGCCCGATCAAAAAATGTTTTAAACAAAAATTGTTTGGAATAATAAAATACGTATAATGTTATCTGACATCCAACCCCCTATTTTAGAAAATAGCGGCACCAAAACGATTAGAAAATACGGGTTTTATTATTCTTGATTGGGTCAGTGATGCTCTCGCGTTTTTGTGCCGCTATTTTCAAAGATAGGGGATTGGACGTCAGATAACTTTATACGTATTTTATTATTCCAAATAACTTTTGTTTAAAACATTTTTTGATCAGGCTATTAGTTATCGAGATCCGGCGATTTATAAGTTTTCAACCACTATTTCTTGGAGTTGGGGCGAGTTGAGGGGCGAAATTTCATTGGGGTTACTTTTAGTAGGCAACCATCTGGCTTCAGTAACAAATTCTAATTCTACGCTAAACGTGCTGGGTTTTCGTCTCTTTTACTGGACTAAAGGCAGGTATAGATAAAAATCCATCGGGTTTATACTGCAACTGTAATATTAGTATTGACGAAAAACTATTCGATCATCGAATATTACTGGCCTGAATTACTCACCACTATTCAGCGAGCCAAAAATTTAGTCTGAATCTGAAGTCCATTGTTTTCCCAATTCGCTACACATTGTTGTACGTTTTTTTTCTAAATTACCTTGACGTATATGTTATCGATTTTTGTATACTATGTCTTGATCTTAATGTTCTCAACATTGCTTACAACTTCAAACACTAAAATGTCCCCCTCCCACCTTTCCTGCTCCACATTCATCGCACGACTACCGTTCGAATACTCAGTTTCACGTGGAACATGAACTGAGTGCGCACGTACAACAAACCCAAACAAGCCCAAACGAATCGCCGATCCTGTCCAGAAAAAAAACTGAATTTCCACGTTCCCGCAATTGTAAAAAATCGGCACAGGTGAGTACAATCGACGAATGGCGGAGAGCAAAGAATTCAAATTCTTCGAGAATTATGTCAAATCCGTTAAGGCCAGCGGGACAAAGACCGCGACGTTTGCTGTCGTCTCGAGAGCATTGCTGGACTCGGGTTTGTGTGTGCCTTGTAAATTCCCGGCTCGCGACTCGGGAATACGATGGAAAGTAGGACTTCGCGACGAGCTCTTGTACCGCGAGGACACGAGATTTTCTATACCTGAAGTATATACGTGTACAGGAGTATGTCAGGCTTCCTCAAGATTGCGCTATAGGGATGAGCATTTTTTTTTGCTTCGTCGGATCGCTCGTTGTGCTTGGTACACACGCGAGAGCTAATGACACATTGCGGACGTAACTATATGTGCAGCTTAGTGAGTTTATATACATATACAGGGCGTCCTGTTAAAAATGGATAATCCTGCAACTGTCGATAGGTCAGAACATATCCTACTATATGCTGGAATTTCAGTTGGGTACAAGTGCCACGGTTTTCGAAATTTTGGGCTTTATATTTTTTGAAAAAAGTCATCTGCTTATGGTTTTTCGCATACCATCTCTACAAATGATATGAATCGACAATAACTAAGCAACTTTTTTAAGTAATTGGCATGATATGCGTAGTACATTTTTTTTACACCGCACGCTACCGAATTCAGATGTTCGAGTTGGTTTGTATTAAAAATTCTGCATAAAATCCTTTTTCATCGAGTTTCCTTAACACTCAAGGTTAAAACGAAGACTTTTCTAGATAAAACTAATATTTAAGAGTATTTTAAAGAAACCGGTCAAAAAAGTTATCATTTGTTGAAATGGCATGCGGAAAACCGAAAGCAGATGATTTTTATCTCGAAAACCGGGGGACTTTTACTAAACTGAAATTCCAGCATGTAGTAGGACATTATCTGACCTATCGACAGTTGTAGGATTATCCATTCATAACACGACACCCTATATATATATATATATATATATATATATATATATATATATATATATATATATATACACACACACATAATGAGATTAATAGTTGTGCCTTCGATGACAATGTTAAACGACTGCGAATGACGCGAAGAATGGGGTCGATGGCTATTATACGTATGAGCCAAAGTTGTACAACATTCTGGTGTACATAGTATTTAAGGACGGGGGGGGGGGGGGCTTATAACGTGACGAACAGCTTATAGTTGAAAATGAACTCCACGAGGAAGCTGAGGGACTACTTCATAGGCCCGGAATCGCAGATTAATCGGTAGGTCATTTAGTCAAAAAAATGTTGGGTCTGGAAATTTTAACGGGCTACATCTACCTAGGTCGGTGAAAATTGCATTTTCCGAAAGTACTGAAATTTAATGAGCTACAGTTTCTAATAGTCGGCCGGGCGAGCAGAAGCAGCACCATACTTCAAACTTTCAACGCGTTTGTCTCGAAACACACTGTTCAAAGTTGGTGGACATGATATCTCGAGAACCACTCAATGGATTATTTCCAAATTTACAGAAGATATGATGAGAAAGATTTATAGGTTGCTGACGATCGCCCTTTTTTCGAATCGATCTTCATTTTTTAATAGGTACGTAAAAATGACGACTTTTGTCATAAATTTTGTATGCTCGAGATTCAACTCGTCGCCGCGCTGTTAAAAAAAGTGATTTTAAATATCAATGATCGTCAACGACTCGTACTTATTGTTAACTCAAATAACCGGTTTGGTTTTAAGATTTCAGATGGACCGTTTAAGTTGGAGAGTGTCCACCGCCAAACTTCGCGAAAAAAAATCATTACCCGCCGGCGGTCATGTTTTTGTTGTTTTTCTGTATTTCTTAAGCCCTCAATTTTCGCCAACCGTGTCTCAGTAAAAAAAACCGGAGTTTAGCCGTTTTATTCGGGCCTCTGGATGGATGTAGCCCATTAAATGCGTTTTTCTGAAAACTACTTTTTCGTGAAGCTTGTGCATGAAAAATATCCGAGCGGTCATTCTCAAATTTTGTACACTTTTGGAGAAAATAATTACCGTCTGTGTGAACCTAAAATACGTCAAAAGTTATTTGGAGAAAAATACTTTTTCATTAGCAAATATACAATAGTAAAAATGTCATCAAAAGTAGAACATTCTTTCATGCGTGGACCATTGTACGAACTTGCATTTTTCTTTGGATATTTTACGTTCCGTAGAGCGTGTGGGTATTATAAATCTGAAACTTCTTGGCTTCGATGTATCAGATTAATGCACCAGGAGCTAGGCTGCATGCCATGAAACAATTCTGACGTCATCGTCTCCAAAGCAAGTGTCGTACAGGCGCCATTTTTAAATATATAAAAAATTGGGAAAATGAAAACTACATAAAATTTTAATGATGTAGAGTAAATAGTTACTTCACAACAAATCTTCAAAAATCGCTGATTTTCAGATGCCTAAAAGGACCTCCTCCTTAAGGTAAATATGTTGGTACGTCCCCAAAACAGCCAAAAGTGCTAAAAACCAAAATGACAGATGTAACGTGTACAAAATATGCTCTACACATATATGTATATGTGGCACATTAGTAAGTCTCGGAAGGGACGGGAGGGACTCGGAAGGGATCTTGCGATATTTCACTATATATATATATATATATATATATATATATATATATATATATATATATATAAATATACAGGGTGTCCCAGAACTGAATGCATTCTCTGAAATGGGGGGTTGGGGGTGAAATTTTGAGTCGATTGATATAAGCATGTTTAGGTGTCAGATCAACCCCTGAATTATTATTAATTTTTAATGGCGGGCCAATCAGGTGCGCCGGATGAGCCAGCGTACGTCGGCGCTACCGCCAGGCGCCACAACATGTGCGTATCGGGCCAGATTGGCCCGCCTTTAAAAATTAATAATAATTCAGGGATTCATCTGACACCCACACATGCTTATATCAATCGACTCAGAATTTTACCCCCGATCCCCCATTTCAGGGAACGCATTCAGTTCTGCGCCACCCTGTATATACACAGACACAGGTGGGTGTTTGCGCGCCGAAGTACAAATGAATGCTTTTCAAGTATGCATGCCATTCTGTCCTAACGATCGTCAACTGCAATACCGGCCACTTGCTCACGAAGAAGGATCGCAGTAAAATTTTAGTGGTGTCATTACTGGTCAAGGCCGAGGTTAATACGCTAATAGCTCGGGTCACGCACGATTGTATTATATGCCAGACATTTTTGCGTAAGAGACGGCGACGTGATAGAAGTACGCAAAGGCGCCATGAAGTTGGATACCGTGGGGATAATGACATTCCACAGCTTGTTTGAATTTGATCTTCGCAGTGCGAAGAGGTGATACTGAGTATTCCTTGTAGGTCAAGCGTACACGTTGAAGTTCAAGTTGAAATTTCAACTTCAACATCACGCGAGAGGAAGTGAGAGGCAGATAGAGAGGGGGAGAGGAGAGACAGGGAGGGATTGATGGATTTATTGAGTTTATCATAAAATAAAGTAACGACAGAATACGAGATAATAAAGAAGTGATAAAATCAACAAATTACAAAATTACACAACAGCACATAATAGAGAATATAAGTATTAAAAAATTAATGTAGCGAAAGAATACGAACTAATAAAGAAATAACAAAATCATAAAGTTACGAAGTTACACAAAAGTAGACAATGGAGAATATAATTAATGGAAAATTAGGGTAATGAAAAAAGACGAAATAATAAAGAAGTAATGAGGAGGTGAAATTACGAAAGTACACAAAAGGACACAATAAAGAATATAAATAATCAAAAATTAAAGTCACGAAAGGAAGAAAGAGTGGCAGAGAGGGAGAAAAAAATAGGGAGCGAGGACGAGTGAGAGATTGAGTGATAGGGTTTATTGTGACCTAGTCAAGACTTTCGGGCAAATAGAAAAACAATGGATAACATAAATCATAAACAATCAAAGTACCGAAGAAATACGAAATAATAACATTATACAGCTACAAAATTACACAAAAGCACACGACCGAGAATATACGCTGGTGGAATAAATTCTGGACACTTTTCAAATTTTTTGAAGCTTCGCATTTACTGATAATTTTTACGTTATAATCACTTACATATTGTATTCTTATCAAAGTAGACTTATGAAGGCAAATATTAAGTAGAAACATTATACATTAAGGAGGTTGGAGCGGTCCAGTTGAGTCGACTGACGGTTAATAATTTTTTTTCTTTCAATGAACCTCAAAAAAGTGCATGCGAGGTATAGATTTGTGTTCTGTAGATGCTATTTTTTCATAAAATATATAATTAAAGAGCAAAATTATGCATTTTTGTATGTTCATTGCGTGAATAATAAAAACTTTCGTGTTACCACTAACGTGCAAAAATAAAACATTATCGATGATTATCATGAAAAAATCATGCATTTTTACCAAAACATTTATCACACCAAAACTAACAACTTTTGTGGGAAAAGTTTTTGATAACGTTTATTATTTTTAGGCTAGAAGACCATTTTGTAACTATTTTATTACTAGCTATTCAAAATGTATGAGGAGGAGGCAAAGTCTTCAACATCCCTAGGCAAAGTGTGCATGTGTATGTGGATATGAGTTTGTTTGGATTTAATTGGGTTCGCTCGATAACTCAAACAAAACAAAGTGAATAAAATTATGAGCGTTATAAAAAAACATTTCCTACAAAAGTTGTTGGTTTTGGCCTGATAAATGTTTTGGTGGAAAATGCGTGAACCCATTAAAAAAAAAAAAAAAAAAAAAAAATGTCGACCATCTCAACGTTGCCATTTTCAATTTGGGACTAAAAAATATTTTTTGTTAACGTCCCCCTTTGAACCCTCAATGTTTTATTGTTCATCTATACTCGACCGGAGCAGTATTTTTCGAGATAAATCGGGTGTAAGATAAAAATGAGACACCCGGTATATGGTTTACCATCGGCAAGATGAGATTTTTTTTAAATGTTCACAAAGGTTTAGTTTGCGTTAATTCGTTGTTAGAAATGGTTTATCTTGGTGCTAAATAGCCGAAATAATTACACCACTCGCAGCGTGGACGTCCTGCCCATATAACCGCACGTAAAATTACACATACATTCAACTATTCATATCTCTGGTGTTTTGTGGTAATTTTTTTTTATCGCGAAAAACAGGATAGTCTAGACAATAACATATATATTTCGAAACATAAAATTTAACAAAAATTACACGTTTTCAAAAATGGTTTATCTTGGTAATAAATAGCCAAAATAATTACACCACACATAACATAAACGTCTTGCTCATCTAGCCGTTCGTAAAATTACACATACATTCAAGTATTTTTATGTCTGGTGTTTTGTGGTGAAAAAGTTTCAAAAAATTTGCGATTATTCAGTATAGTCTAGACAACAACATATATATATATATATTTTTTTTTTTTAACTTGGATCATAACTAACGCTCCAACCTCCTTAAAAAGAGAAAAAATACAGTATCATTTCGACATAGAAAAATATACATTTTCTGCGTAAATATCGAAAGAAGCTAATTTCTGTTAAATGTATCCGTATTTAAAAAAAGAAAAGTATCCAGATTTGTTTTCTACTAGTGTAAATAAAAAAGAATTGGAGTCACAAACGAAAGAAAGAGAGCGGGAAACGAGACAAAAATAAAGATAATTGCGATAGTTATCCAAGATCCTGTTATATAACTCACCTTTTTTAACGGACCGTAACTAAACGACGGCAACTTATCCCTGAGTAGCGAAAATTGTCCAAGCCACAGAGAGAAGTATGAAAGAGAGCGAATGAGAGAGAGAAAGAGAGAGAGAGAGAGAGAGAGAGAGAGAGAGAGAGAAGGAGCAAAGGCCGCAAAGTTAGCGGACAGTTAGACATCTGTTAGCCACATACCTTTCGTCTACTCGTGTCCAGGCATACATTGCAGCGAGAGACACACGTTTCAACGTTTGCAATTGATCATTTCTCCGAAAGTGTCCGAGTACTTCTATTTGCGAGCGCGTTCCCGATACGTGATGTTTTTTTTTTTTCGTCAGTACGGTGGTTTGTAGTGAACCGAAGATAAGCCGAGATGAGCAGAAACTTATGCTCGCCAACGGAGGCTGGAGCGATAAAAGCGAGGTTGGGACACGAAGGCATCGAGTTACCGATCAATTAGCGTACGTATAAAGGGTGTCCCAGAACGAAATGCGTTGCTTGAAATGGGAGGCTGGGGCTGAAATTCTGAGTCGATTGATATAAGCATATGTGGGTCTCAGATGAACCCCTGAATTATTATTGATTTTTAAAGGCGGATGCACCTGATTGGCCCGCATTTAGAAATTAATAATAATTCGGGGGTTGATCTGAGACCCACAAATGCTTATATCAATCGACTCAGAATTTCATCCTCAACCTCCCATTTCAGGGAACGCATTCAGTTCTGGGACACCCTGTATATAGGGTGTCTCAAAATGCCACGGCGAGAGTTAACACGACCGTAAAACTTCGTCTGCAATAACGAAACTGCATTGTTTCGCCCCCAGTGTCGCAGGTTGCGCCGTCTTGTTGAAAGAATATGTCTTCCAAGTCCGTGCCGTTTATGCCATTCATCGGATATCGTGTTCCACACGTAACCTCCATGTGTGTACCTTATGTTAAAATTAAAATGATCTTACTTTTTAAATAAACAATACGTTTTATTAAGGAATTGAAATGTCATATTGAGACACCCTTTATAGCGCAGCTGCTCTTATCCGCAACAGATACCGTGACGGACGTTTTATGGGTACGTCTCGTCAACGCCTGCACGGAACGCCGCAGGCGCGGTGAACGATAGCACTCGGGATTGCAAAAGTACCTGGTCGATCTATCGGACGTTTGGGAGGAGTAGGTTGAGAAGGTGCAGGTTTTTCATCTGAAGGAACAGTTACGAATCCCGGCCAAGAAAAGTGCAAAGGGATTTTTTAAATGTACCGAATTTTTTTTTAA
The DNA here is from genome assembly GCA_964007375.1 of Ophion obscuratus. Taxonomy (NCBI): domain Eukaryota; kingdom Metazoa; phylum Arthropoda; class Insecta; order Hymenoptera; family Ichneumonidae; genus Ophion; species Ophion obscuratus. Next base: position 22,240,846 of record OZ023317.1, read on the forward strand.
ACGGTCCCTTTTCCTTTTTTTCTATTTTCTACTGCGTTTTTCACGTACTGGGTAAGATTGAAGATAATTGTTTTTTTTTTTAAATGCGATTTTGTAACTGGAGGAAACGCGTATCATTTTTTGGGAAATTACTGTACGAATTTTTTCTTCAAGGGATTTGGAAGCGACGAGATTTGCTTTAAGGGGGATATACCTTGAGGCGAGAAAAAGAAAGTTCGTTCTTCGTGATTTTTTTCAAAGGAAATATATCTACACCATTTCTGAGACTTGGGGTATGTTTTATTATTACTTGTGGCTGTTACGCGGTATTTTTTTTTTAATCATTTTTTAACAACGGCGGTGGTAGGTATGTTACGGTGTTCTAAACTGCATTTTCAAAACTGGCGTGGCGTATGGCTAAAAAAGTAATCCACCGATTCCGATGAATTTTCGTATAAATCTTTCTAATCTTATTGTCAAAAATATGATCCTAAATGTTTTTGAAAATGAAAAAGAAAGCGTCTTTTTTAAAGCGTAGCATTTAATAGATTTTCAACATTTCTCACTTTTTTTTATTTCATATTCTGCGTATGAGTGTCAATGAAAGAAAAATCTTCGTTGATTTTTTTTTCTGATTTACAGTTACAAAACCATTTTTCTTCTGACCGTATCATTCTTGGGATGTTTATAGATTATTTAAGCCAATTAAAAAGAAACGATAGATTTTTTTGTCAAAGGTATATAAGGCCTTAAATTAGCGTCGAAAGCACATTTGCAGTGGTTTTTGTCCCGGAGGTTATTGCAGCCTTGTATAAATTAGTGCAGTTATTGAACAATACCCTATGGCGGAGGAATCTAGGGCTCAAAACAAAACATCGGTAGGAAAAAGGTTTCGAACTTTTTTCAACAACGGGTCTGCACAATTAGGACCTAAAAAAATGTCGATATTTTTTTACGATGAGAGTTATTGGAACAATGTGGTCGAGGTTTTACACGAAATTGATACATGGTCTCGCCAAGTTTCAGTTATTTAATTGAAAAATATTGATAAACGATGAAGTTATTATTATTTGGGTACATGGGTCTCCATCGCACGAAGACGTGTCTCAGGTACTCGAAGAGAATATCTTGCCAGAGGAGACAGGGAGAGACACAGGGACGGAGGGGTGAGAGAGAGAGAAAGAGAGAGAGAGAAAGAGAGAGAGAGAGGAGGGGGGAGAGGGAGAGAGAGAGAGAGAGAGAGAGAGAGAGAGCAGGGATTACCTCATGGTGGAAGAATGTTTGTACATTGCGGCGACAATTTATTAACAGCCGGTTCGCTAGTCTGCCATTTACAAGCTGCTTGAGAAGAAGCCAAGTGGACTTAAGGAGAGCTACCGTATTGAAAATTGATCATCGCGAGCGCAATGCTCTTGCTTCCCAACTATGCTCGTTGCCAAAGGAAAATCACTGCTGCAACTGGTATGCTTTTTATCTTCCTCTCGCGTTACCTCGATAATCTAAACCCCGTTGTACGTTTGTATCCTTCAGCATTATCGTGTATCGCGATCTTAATAGTCGCTAAAAGCAAGATAACGACGATCCGCACCTTCGTCGTGTCGCACAGCGATACTTCTCCTTATCTTTTGCCAGTCTCTCTCTCTCTCTCTCTCTCTCTCTCTCTCTCTCTCTCTCTCTCTCTCTCTCGCTCTCTCTCTCCCCCTCTCACTTTCTCTCTGGGTCTCTCTCTCTCTCCCCCTCTCTCTCTCTCTCTCTCTCTCTCTCTCTCTCTCTCTCTCTCTCTGCCTCTCTCGTTTATCCGTGTGAACGAGGTAAAGATCTTTTCCCTTTCGGTACCCTGGAAGTTGGCTCCGTAATTACCAGGTCTCCTGGGATCATTAGACGTTGCATCGCAGTATGGTATTACATGGCAATTCAGCCGATCGATGAATTTCACGCCTATCTATCGCTGCACACCTCGGGGAGAAAGAGAGAAAGAGCAATGAGTCGAAAGAGTTGTGCACGATTTACGTTGGGTCACTGGGTCGATCGATATTTATCAATGCAAACGTGTAACAAGTAAATTATAACCGCCAGAGAGGTCAATCAACCCCATGCGTTACGGCAATCATTACATCGTGTAATAATATGGTATTATTGCAATAATAGTGCTCACCGGGCAAACTTTTTGAAAGCGAATGTAGCAGTAACAATCATTTTCTTTATGGCGATTTTTATATTAGAGTAAAAATTATTGAAGAAAAATTATTATCATTTGCGATACGAAGTATAGTGGATATTTTATTGATTGTGGACTTCAAGTTTTTCATTGTGGAATTTGGCTAATTGTGATTTTCAACTTCTAGTAATAATTCTAGTAATAAAATATGTATAGATTGTTACTAGAGTTTATAGACTATTACTATAATCTCAGATTCCAGATAATCTATGGATTATTACTATATATTTAGTGATAAATCTAGTGATCATTATTGAAGAAGAATTATTATTATTTGCTACTCGAATTCCAGTGATTAAGATTTAAAATTCATTGTTATCTAGTAAAAAGGAGTGAGAATTGTTTTTGATCAATAAAACCAGCACTTCACTATTTGTAAATAATGATTATTGACTTTTTTCACTAATAAATATAATAACGAACCTTTCGAATAATAATAACGATAAACTATAAATAATTACTGTCCAAAAAAACTCCCAAATGGTAATGTTCGACTAATGGTCATTATTATTTTTTATTCGACTAATATTGATTGTCGATAGTTAATCACCATTGCCTAGGAAAACTGCCGAATCATAATTTCCGATAATCATCATTATTCACTATTCGAAAGGACTAATTGACTTTCCTGCTGATAATTATAGTTATTGAGTATTTGAGATATCAAATCTTTTAATTTTTACTATTAAAATAATAATGTCCGATTAACGATATTTATTAATCAGTTTTCCAAAATAATGATTCTTGGCGTTTTTCACTAATAATTCTAAGAATCAATTGTTCGAATAACAATTTTTATAGACGTTTTTTTACTACCAGTTATACTTATTGACCATTCCAAAAATAATAACTATCTGAGAAAGCTCCCTTATAATAAAACTCGCCTAACATTAATTATTATGATCAACTCGATGAATACTGAGCCGATAATCAATAAATATTGATCAGGAAACGGGCCTACTAACCATTTTTCTAATCACATAAATTGTTGACTATTCTAAAAATAATGATGATTGAATATTAAAATAAACAATAACGATCATTGCCTATCCTGCCTGATAATTAAGGGGCGAGGAAAAAATGGCTCATACCCGATACCCTTAGGCGAGGAAAAAATGGCTCATTTGTTCAGAAAAAGATCGCCGCATTTTGCAATCAAAAATACTTTTTATTAAACTTTAAAGAACATTTAGGGTCATGTTTTAAACAATAAGATTCGAAGATTTATACCAATTTTCATCAGAATCGGTCGATTAGTTTTTCAGCTATACGTCTCGCCAGTTTCAAAAATGCAGTTTAGAAGACCGCGCCATACCCCTGCCAGTTTCAACGATGAATAAATAAAAATACCATGTAACAGCTAAAAATAGCAATAAAACATACCCTGAATCTAAAAAATAGTGAAGAAATCTTTCCTTTAAAAAAAAAAATCATGAAAATGAGCCCATTTTTTCTCGCCTGAACGTACCTTCCCCTTAACGCTTTGGCCAATAATAATCCTCGACTATTTCCACTAGCGCTAAAAGTAATTGATTATTCATCAATATCAAGAAGCAGATACGTGAATCAAACATCGATTCGAAATTGATTTCGTAGTTGAATCATTCGCGTCATCGTGATATGCATCCTCGCTACTGCTAAGTGACATAATATCAGGTGCATAGCCTCGTGTTGCAAATTCCTGCATGGTAGACGAGCCTCCGGGAGGAGGCTCCAGGCAATCTCTAAATTCGTAAATTCACCCTAATAGTTTCGATCCTATAAACGTGATAGTTTTTCCTCAAGCTTATATTTATACCACCGAGGTTTGCACGATGAGTGCCGGCACGATCTGAGTATGCGTCCGCAGATCTTGCATCCTGGTACTCCTCTCGTTACGCAATATTACATCCCGATGTAATGCTCTCTCGCGGTTATGTAGCGAGCATGTACACACGCGAGATCTCCGACGGCATCTGGTAAATAAACATTCCCATTTTTTTTTTTCGTTACCTCGTACTGTACGAGCGGCAGTGAAAAAGGAAAAAAAGCTCCCCTTAATGGCGAAACGGATGCTGGAAGAACGTCGCTGGACGGATAGATATGAGTTTCACCGAACCTTAATGCTTTACTTTCGAATCAATAATTATGCGGATAATATGCATCTACGCGCATGGGCGATCTTTTCGTAATGTAGCCTGCCCAGGGAAGTGGCTGTTACCGGCTGAGTACGTATCGTGGATACGCCGAGTTTAAACTGCATCGTATTCACTAACTCACGGGAAAGATTGCATCTCTTCATACAGCTGCCAACAGTTCATTTCATTTGCATCGGGAGCGAACGTTGTTCACGGAGATACCGCTAAGTGGCGCATTCCGCGAGGAAACTCGCACGATCGTTACGCAATGTGAAAAAGGGGCGCAGGATCGCCCGTAGATCCTTGGGAATTTGCGTTTTTGATTCGGAGCGTGCGGTCATTCCGGCTTTTCCGGGGAAAATCCATTTTTTTCGTCAGTAGACGTGAGTATTAAAATACTTGGATGAATTCGAAATGAAGGCATTCCTTCATTTCAAATTCATCCAGGTATTTTAATACTGGATTTTAATTTTGGAAAATTCGAATTCATCCAAGTATTTTAATATTGGAATTTCGAATTCATCCAAGTATTTCAATACTGGAATTTCGAATTTATCCAAGTAATTTAATACTGGAATTTCGAATTCATGTAAGTATTTTAATACTGTAATTTCGAATTCATCCAAGTATTTTAATACTGGACTTTTGAATTCGTCCAAGTATTTTAATACTAGAATTCCGAATTCATCCAAGTATTTTAATACTGGAATTTCAAATCCATCCAAGTCTGTTAATACTGAAATTACGAATTCATCCAAGTATTTTAATAGTGGAATTTCGAAGTCATCCAGGTATTTTAATACTGGAATTTCAAATTCATCCAAGTATTTTAAAACTGGAACTGCGAATTCATCCAAGTATTTTAATACTGGAATTTCAAATTCGTCAAAGTATTTGTCATACTAGAATTTCGAATTCATCCAAGTATTTTAATACTGGAATTTCAAATTCATCCAAGTATTTTAATACTGGAATTTCGAATTCATCCAAGTATTTTGAAACTGGAATTTCGAATTCATCCAAGTATTTTAATACTGGAATTTCGAATTCATCCAAGTATTTTAATACTGGAATTTTGAATTCATCCAAGTATTTTAATACTGGAAGTTCGGATTCATCCAAGTATTTTAATACTGGAATTTCGAATTCGTCCAAGTATTTTAATAATAGAATTTCGAATTCATCAAAGTATTTTAATACTGAAATTTCGGATTCATGCAAGTATTTTAATACTGGAATTTCGGATTCATCCAAGTATTTTAATACTGGAATTACGAATTCATACAAGTATTTTAATAATGGAATTTCGAATTCATCCAAGTATTTCAATACTGGAATTTCGGATTCATCCAAGTTTTTAATACTGGAATTTCGGATTCATCCAAGTATTTTAATACTGGAATTTCGAATTCATCCAAGTATTTTAATACTGGAATTTCGAATCCATCCAAGTATTTTAATACTGGAATTTCGGATTTATCCAAGTACAGCATTAAAATACTTGGATGAATCCGAAATTCCCGTATTAAAATACTTGGATTGAATTGGACTGAATTTCGAATTCATCCAATTATTTGAATACTAGAATTTAGAATTCATCCAAGTATTTTAATACTGGAATTATAAATTCATCCAAGTATTTTCAGACTGGAATATCGAATTTATCCAAGTATTTTAATACTGGAAAATGACCAACAGCGATGGAGGCGCTGCTTCCCGCGATGGGAAGCGTTTAGACCAGTACTCGGATGGATGACCGCTAAGTCGGGCACTGGCTCACTGACTGCCAAGTAGGACGGCACTTTTACCGAGTTTCCAGTGGTCAACGTAACTCAAATTCAGTAAAAAAGCAGGATGGTAAAGTGAGGTTACAAGTGTGGGACCGACCGCTAATCGATCGCAAAAGTCCCAAGTAGCAGGAACATCGAAAAAAAAACAACTACTATTTATACCAGCTCGTGAGGGAAATCAGACTCCGCTAATTTGACGTACACTCCATTGGCGTTCGATCGATCGATCGGAGTCCAAAGAACATCTATCATACCCATGTCATACGGGACCATTGATCTACAGAGAGACGCGAATTCGGAACAGCGTTTTATCGGAGACCGACGAAACTCCCCTCAAGTGGAATCACAATCGATGCTAATTTTGAACGAGACGCGAGACCAGGAGATCCGTCGTCGGCTGCTTTGTCGTCCCGCCGCAGATCTATGCCCGCTGCCAATTTCGAATTCTATTCTCGATAAACTAGTTTCACGCTTCGATGGCAAGAATCTATCTCGCGTCGGGAGCTCACGGTTAATCCGCGGGGACGAGAGGTGTTCGGTTTTTTTTAGACAGATATAAACGGGCTCGTTGCACAATCCTTGCTGAAGTTGATCAAAGTACGGAACAGCTGATGATCTTTGATGGAGCTCCGTGGGTTTAACAGCGTGTTGGGAACATCACTCCTACCATCATCCAATTCTTAAGAAATATTTCAAACGTTGGTAATCCTTCATGACACTTTCCACACAGTCGGCCCAAGAATATTCAACCATCCTAGCAATGTACAATCAACCCAGGATCGATTCGATTAGGACCTAGGAGCATATGAGTGAACTGGAAATTCGTTATTGCAGGTTCAGAAATGTTCCATTCCCAGATTCAATTCCAGAGCGATCATCTGGTTTGACTGTTTCAGAAATGATCCATTGCCGGATCAGATTGGATCTGAAAACAAACCAATTTCAGAACCATTGTTTGGTTTAATTGCAAACCCAAAACCAGAACCATAATCTAGTTTGATTCCAGATACACAATCAACCCAAGATCCATTCGATCAGGACCGAAGAAACTGGGAATTCGTTATTGCTGTTTCAGAAATGATCCATTCTCAGATCCAATCCAAGAACCATCATCTGGTTCGATTTCAAATCCAATTCCAGAACGATCTCCTGGTTTGATTGGAGATTCAATCCTAAAACTACCATCTGGTTTGATTCCAGATATACAATAAACCCAGGATCCATTTTATCAGGACACAGAAACATCCGACTGAACTGGAAATTCGTTTCCCTTCATTCCCAGATTCAATTCCAGAGCCATCATCTGGTTTGATTCCAGATCCAAGTCTAGAACCTCATCTAGTTTGATTCCATATGCAATTCCAGAATCTCATCTACCTTGATTCCAGCTTCAATTCCAGAACCTCATCTAGTTTGATTCCAGATCCAGTTCCAGAACTTCATCCGGTCTAATTCCAGGAGTAATTCCAGAACCTCATCTGACTTGATTCCAGAACATCTGCTTTTATTTTGGCTGACTGGAAACCAGGAGGGAAAACGCAACCACAATGTTGCATCCAAGGATTTTTAGGACATCACTACTTCGTTCGAACCAGGCGACCAGCGGCCCTCGAGATTCGGGGACGTCATTGAGAACGTAATCTTGAGAAGTATCACAGAGATGGGATAAGTCGAAGGTAAACTTGCAAGTATGAACATTCCTCGAGTGCTTAACGTTTTCTCCCCCCCCCCCTCTCTCTCTCTCTCTCTCTCTCTCTCTCAATCGTCACGTCACACGCGAGAACTCTTACGACCCGTGTGTATATATAAGTGAAGTGGGAGTGACACCGTTGGAAAATTTATCGTAATCTTTGATCTGACACGAAAGACACTTCGAGCACCACGTTTAAGCTTCCCGTACCAGAACAGCAATGACACACGCACACACACATATGACTACATATATATGTGGAGTAGTGATCGCCGCAACGAGAGTTATGTTCGCACAGGTACATCTGGCTCTTGCGGTCCAGGTGTGCCCTACCTAACTGTATCAGAGCCTTAACATTACTTTATCTCTCGAACACATTGTATGCCATTGTGCGATGGCATATACGAGCTGGTTACATTCTCCTGTACGGAGCTCGACCCGGCTGGATCGTGGCAGCTCGCGCGTCATCTACATCTAGAGCAATCGAACGAGGCAGATCGCGAGAGAGAAAGAGATCGAATCAACGATCACTCAAGACGGTTATCGACGTTTTGCAAATATATACAGGGTGACCTAAGATCTAAATGACTCGTATCTTATCTTAATTACCTCTATGTATGGTCTACGATATTTTTTAATTTTCGAGGTAAAACCAATTTCAATTCTTTTTTCGATTTCCTGCAATATCGGTCTTTTTCTCTTTCGTGGATGTGCTTTCCTCTTAGAAGTCATAAGACTAGTATGCATTTTTTAAATCATCTGACCTTCCGTGTCTCATCCCTTCAAGCCCACTTTTTAAACTTTTGATCTCAATCTAAGGCATTTGCGTTAACGTTCAGTTGGTCATCCATTTATTGCTCACCAGTGCACTTCGTAACGATAACACAAGTAAAAAAAAGCGAGAAAAGCACATACACAAAAGAGAAAGATAAAAAACGTCTTTTCCTCGAAAACTAAAAAGATGGTAGAATATACGTGGGGGTGATTCGAATAGGTGTTGAAGCGAGGTATGTAGATTTTTTCCTTGAGGGTCACTTCTCGGACCACTCGGTGTACAGTGAGAAAAAAAAATCATTGATCCAATATCATTGGTGTTATTGAATAAAATTTCGTTGATTCAATTGTAAAATTGTTGGTGTAAATGATCGGATTTATTAGTCGAAACAAAACGCTATTGACTTTAGTAACATGATAAAATTAGAAGTTTTTTTTTCATTCAAAAGATATATTGTTAGCCGAGAACAATACATTATTGAAACTATCTAAAAAATTGAATTGAATACACAAGAAAAATTGAATTTCGCTCGTTTGATTCAGATAAAATTTCTATCGAGTAATATGTTATTTTTTTTCCACCATATCCGATATTGATTTCCAAGTACATAATTCGTCAAAATATTAATATTTTATTTTGATTGAAAAATATTAACCAAACGCTCGAGTTGGTTAAAAAATTATGCGAAAATAAAATTAGTTTCTGACGCGTTTGGTTAAAAAAATTCAACCAAATCATAGCCGAGCGCCACCGAAATTATAGGTGTGAGGAAACCCGTAGTTCTCGGAGTAACCGCCAGAAGCCGCACGCGCGCATGTTTCTCGTAAGCGAGGCGCGAACCGAAAATCTACTTAAATGCTGGAGAAACTCTAAAGAATATCGCTTCTTGGCCTGTCGCTGAGATCAAAGTGTAGTATCTGTTCTCATCAGTTGAATATCTGATATTCTCTCCATGGATATTCCATTGGATATCTGCTATTCTCGCCACTATTGTCGTGGATGATCATTCTGAAGCTCACTTTTTATTTAAGATTTAAAACAAATTCAAAAACTTACGTCCCATGGCATATTCGTTTCGATGCAGTAAAGAAATAATTAATTATATTGATTATATTTTTGTACGAAATAAAACATGTTGTACCAACCGCTTAATTATTTCATCCATACATCTACGGATTGTATATAGAACGATTTCAATAGAATATAATTTTATTTGAAGGATAACGTCGATATTCAGAGAACAGAAGAGCTTTTTCAAATAAAATAATATGTTATTTAAATCAATCACATTTTCCAATATTTTATAGTATTGTAACAATCTCATATATCGGTGACACTCCGCAGCAGCACATTTATTTGGATCAACCAATATGTTTTTTTTTATTCAATTGGTTTTTTCCTCAGTGTACATGCGTATATATAGGAAGGTTATTTTGATCCCGCTATATGCATTTAATGTTGTCTATCGGAACAGCGGGCTGTTTTGAAGACGTTCGGCTGAAAACGTCTTCGGTATCACGATTCCCTTTATATATGTATATGCTCATGACCGTATATATGTATATACGGCCATGAGCGTTTTATCAATGTCCCTGTGTCTCTTTGCGACTAGCATTGTCAACCAACATAAAGAGTACCGTGTAACACGCACAGCTGCCCTACCGGTGTAGCAAAATGCTCAATTCCTTTCACGTGTGTTAACTCCACAGTTGTGTGTATATATATATATATATATATATACGTACATACATGCATACATACATATATACATACATACATACATACATGTATACATACATACATACATACAAACATACATACATACATACATACATACATACATACATACATACATACATACATACATACATACATACATACATACATACATACATACATACATACATACATACATACATACATACATACATACATACATACATACATACATACATACATACATACATACATACATACATACATACATACATACATACATACATACATAGATACATACATACATACATACATACATACATACATACATACATACATACGTACATACATACATACATACATACACACACACACACACACATATATATATATATATATATATATTCATATGACCGCGCGTTTAGCATCAGAGCGCAGGTCGATAAGCTTGGATAGATAAGCAGGTATTGCCACCCCGTTGTAACACATGTTACGTGTTACGCGAGCACGGCGCAAATAAATTCCGCAACGGAGAACGCTAGAGAAGAGAGATCGATGAAAAGCGGAGAATTGTTTTTTTTTCAGCCTGCACACGCGCACACACACACACACACACTCGGAAAGCACGTGCAACGGGGAAAAGAAAACCGCATTCCTCAGTCAACGAGATCGAGAACTCGGCTGTATCTCGTCTGAAAGCTTCGAGGCCTCAACGCGTTTTTGCTCGCGCGTTACATCGAAATACAATCGCTGAAAGGGTCGCAGACACGAGCATTTGAAAGCACGCGCGCTGGAGATTCGATCCGGCTAATTCTTCCGTGGGCAAAGATACCCTCAGGTGCATAGTTGCCGGATTCCGTGCAGATATTGTCGTAGGGATCCAATTGAATTCCGTGCAGATTTTGTCGTAAGGATCCAATTGGATTCCGCGCAGATATTGTCATAGGATCCAATTGGATTCCGATACTTGTCGCAACCACCTGATAGGGATGAGTCATTGTACCGCATCCCTACACTAAAACGTCACCCTCGTACATTGGATTCCAAATGGGATTATTGGTTGGAATCCAATGTACGAATCCAATTTGAATTCTAAAAGATTCATTGTCGAACATAATCAGGTGGGATTCTTGATGGATCCCACTAAACTCCCCACTGAATTTCTGCACGTATACTGGCGGATATTAATTTTGTTTTACCCAATAGGCGGAAGGCAGAGAATAGATTCGTCATCACGCAAAAGCCGCTTTGTTCATTAGCACACTCTTCGTGAATCCCCGACCTGAATTCGCTGTTACAATCTCGTCGCAAGCTCACCGTGTCTCGTATCTCGCCGTCATGTTTGCCGTCTCTTGATAACGAAACGACAAGCGCGGCAGGAGCAGAGATGTCGCGAGTACTCCGATACCCGTGGATTCAACAAATTGTGAATTTCAATTGACTCCATTGAGTGCTACGCTCACCAGAGATTTTGCAATTTTGCGAATAAAAAAGAACCATTCTGTCTCAGTCAGCCCCGTTCTCTTTTCAGCTGCTTTTCTCGTCCGAATATGTAGGTAAGTGAGTATACGTGTACACGAGTGTGTATTGCACAATTGGTGCACGCGTGATAGCCCGGTGACTTTATGCGCTCTGGTATGGAGCGAAAGGTCTCGAGGCGGGTGAGCGAGCAAATGCGGAATATTGTGACACGGTCAGACACACTCGGCTCGTTCACGCACGCAGAACAAAACGACCTTTTCCAGAGTACAAGCGAGCCAAACACTTTCCGAAAGAACGCATGGACACGTATATAGGAGGAAGTGATTTTTGAAGTATTCAACTTCGAAGACGATAGTCCATTGTCCATACATTCAATATTATTAGGTGTTGGAATTAATTCGTAGCATTTTACATGAGATGGCGTAGGTAGTACAGTATTTCGTTGTTACCGACAGTAATGTATTCATCGTGAAACAGCTGTCATTGAATGTCATTTGCTGTACATAACCTCTTTTTGACCCGTGGATAACAACACTTTATCACTTATTGAAGATGTCAACATTTGTGCCGAGTAAAGTGTTATTGCGGGGAGTTTTACTTCCCGCTTTTTTTGCCGGTTTTTTGCATCGAATTGTCACTGGTGATGAAAACTGGATCCATTACGACAGTCCGAAAGACACCACAAAGTCATTTTGCTGCACGACAATGTTCGTCCGCACGTCGCAAAACCGGTACAAACATATTTACAAACACTTAAATGGGACGTCCGACTCCACCCGCCGTATTCTCCAGATAACGCTTCTTCTGATTACCATTTGTTTCGTTCGATGGCCATAGCCTGTCTGACAAGAAACATCCCTCAGGTGACACCCTTCGATTTGGTTGAAATTTGGATATGTTATAAAACACCGAAATGTAAGCGATACGTATTTTTTTTTTATCGGCGGAAAAACGGGTTTAAGGGGTGAAACCACCCCTTAATATAGGGATGGTTCACCCCTTAATTTTTTTTGCGTTGCCACTATAGTGGATTTTTTTATTGCTTCGGATTAGGAGAATTTTCGTTTTTGTTTCATTAAAATAGGTGGACTCCTTGTGTGTGAAACTGCTATGTTACCCCTAGAGGTGCCTTTTGTTGAGGGGTGGTTTCACCACTTAAAACGGTTTTTCCTCCGATAAAAAAAATAAGTATCGCTTACTTTTCGTCGCTTTATAACATATCGAAATTTCAACAAAATCGAAGGGTGTCACCTGAGGGATGTTCCTTGTGAGCAGAAGTTCACTTCTTACAAAGATTGTCAAAAGTGGGTCGATTCGTGAATTGCATCTAAAGACGAGGCGTTCTTCCGACGCGGTATTCGTACCCTGCCCGAAAGATGGTCAAAAGTAGTGGAAAGCGAGGGGCAATACTTTGATTAATGTATTTTTTTATTTTCATTTAAAATAATTTTTTTTTTCATAAAAAAAACGCTACGAATTAATTCCTAGTTCTAATATGTAAAGCCCAATGTCTTCGAAATCTTCTTTGGATAAATGAAAGCACATTTGCATAAAGCCGGGTCATTAGGTTACCAGAATCGATGATTCGTTGGGAAGATTCCAAGGATTGTCATCAGAAGAGCCAGATGTGCTGATAACCAAGATTGCGAAGATCCAACAGGCCCAATATGTACTTTCCCCATGAACGTATACATATATACATGTGCAATCAAGAACTACGTGACTAGGTAAGTCACGTATTTGAGCGAATGCGAGTTACTCAGTGCATCGGTTACGTTGACAGCTGCGGAGGTAAAATGCCTGCCGGATGCCGCAGTTGACGAGAGCAATCACGACGAGCAAGAGAGATAGAGTCGATAAACGAAGAGTCGATCAATGAAAAGAGGATTCCCTGGTGGCTTATGCACCGTCTAGTATCAATTAACCTTTCGTGAACTCCGGTAGGCCTGGATTGGCCAATAAATGCTGATCGACCAGCTTATAAATTGACGAAAGTCAACTCTCGCTTGACTTTCATCAATTTCTCAATGAAGACACTTTTAGCTCGAGGATTCATAAAACGGCGATCGAAAGGTGTTTACCAGAGCAATTGGCGGATGGGCAATGGAAGAACCGAAGTAACAACAGTGCAGGGTTGCATGTGTCCATTTGAGATAGCAACGTCAGCACCTGATGTGCATTGCGTCTATGAATTGTCAAAGTTTTCCTGTACAATTGCATGAGATGGCTGATGACACTAGATGTTGGGCCTTAGGCGAGCAATTAAGTCGTGAGATACCGCGCAAGATAATACTCGATCCCTAGTCATCCGTAGGAAGATTGAAAGTGGCTCCGCCAGGAAAAACGCTGATGACACGGAACTCTTCTTAGGGAGCCCCAAAAGCGGGAGATGTCACTGGAGCACATTTGAATAATCTTGGCTCACGATTGACGATGCCACGATGATGGACCACTTTCGTGACGGCTTCAATGGAAGCCGTCTTTTTAAGCAGCTCGTTTGAACCGTGTCGCGCAGGAGGTATTCGTTACGTTACGCTGTGAACTACAGCATAGCAGCCTAAGGATTAAGGATTAAGGATGCAGTCGGTCACCGCTCCGACTATCGGCCATGCGCAATGCCGTTTGACGGGTTATGCCTAGCACTACCAGTAAAAGCAGCTCATTTTCTGGATTTTTTAAATTGAAAATTGCAATGATACATTTCTACAAAAATGAGGTATTTGAAAAAGTATCATCTGAAGAACACTCTGTAATTTTTTCGTGTAAAAATGATGAATTATAATCGATTTAGTTTTGCATTCAGCATAGAAAATTATAGGTTTACGCTAATATCAACGAGTTTTCATATATGACGATTACCGGTTCAGTAATGTAAACACTCTGCCGATTAATTGCCACGGCTGTCGATAATTGGACAGGGTTGGCAACAAAAATCTTATCAATCGAATATTAATTTATAGAAAATCAGAAAAGAAATATTGGGTTCGCAGTTACCATTGTCTAAAGAATGCACGGACCAGTCATTGTCATACACATTCGCGATGGTAAATAGATATACACATAAATGAATGTTGTCGATCACTGGGCAGTGGACATGTCCATAATCCAAACGAAAGAAATATTAAAGATTATTTTACTATAGTGAATAGGTGTTTATACAGGGTGTCCCTCTTATCTCTGCCACCCGAAATAACTCGGTAATTATCGACGTAACAAAAAAATGTTCCAGACAAAAGTTGTACGCTGTGAAGGGGGACATCAAACGCGACCAATTTTTTTTTTATTTCGGTGGAGGCGCTCACGCACAGTGAAGGTCACCTTCACTTTTTCAAATGGAATGGTACATTTGTTTCAACCATCTTATGGAGCACC
The DNA here is from genome assembly GCA_964007375.1 of Ophion obscuratus. Classification (NCBI taxonomy): domain Eukaryota; kingdom Metazoa; phylum Arthropoda; class Insecta; order Hymenoptera; family Ichneumonidae; genus Ophion; species Ophion obscuratus. The sequence goes on from OZ023317.1 coordinate 22,255,985, forward strand.
TCAAGCCGCATAAAAAAATTCGGAAGGTAAAGTCGTTCAAGGTCGTTGAAGGTCAGTATGGATTATGCAAATCTAAATAGGTGAACTTGATTGACCTTGAACGACTTTGACCCTCTAATGTTTTTTATGCGGCTTGCGGTGCTCCACAAGATGGTTGAAAAAAATGTATCATTCCGTTTGAAAAAATGGAGGTGAGCTTCATTTTGCGTCAGCGCCTCCACCGAAATGAAAAAAAAACTTACAAAGGACTGAAATGATATGGAAGCAAGATTATTCGGATTAAATATTACAGAACTTAGACGATTGGCTTATCAAATCGCTCGTATTGAGAATGGGATAAAGTTCCGAAAAGCCCATACCGCTTTTTTCCTTGACATTTTGTGTACTTATGTATTTTGACTCGCTGAACACGAAAATGACCATTAGAATTGGCGCAAATTTTATTTTCAAGATAAAAACTGAAAAAAAAACGGATTTGTATAGTTGTTTTATTTTATTTTAACAAATGTTGATCGTAGAGGAAAATGTCTTCTACGAAAGTTGTAGCCCATCAAAAGATTGATAATTTATGTTCCGTATAAATTTTGTCTTAAATCATTATTTTCCAAGAAAATGGAATAATACTCCGAAAAGTATATTTTGCTAAACTCCATTAGTTTCGATATTATCTAATTACGCACTTTACTGCATATGGGCCCAAATAAACCCAAATAAAACAAACACAAACAGCAATCAAAATAAACCCAAACAAACTTGGGTATGTTGAATTGTGAAGTGTGTAGTTAATTGTGGGGTGCGTACAACACTGGGGTGGGCGGAGGGCACCTCGGATGGGTACGTAGAATCGCGGGATGCGTATAACATTGGGGTGGGTTCGTTAGGCACCTTGGATGGGTGCGTGGAATTGTGGGGTTCGTAGAACACTGGGGTGGGCGGGGGGCACCTCGGATGGATACGTGGAATCGTGCGGTGCGTAGACCACTGGGGTGGGTTTGTTGGGCACCTTGGATAACATCGAAACTAATAGAGTTTAGCAAAATATACTTATTGGAGTATAATCCCATTTTTTTGGAAAATAATGATTGAAGACAAAACTTGTATAGAACATAAATTATTAGTCTTTTGATGGGCTACAACTTTCATACAAGACATTTTCCTCTACGATCAACATTTGTTGAAATAGAATTAAAAAACGACAACAATCCGTTTTTTTCAGTTTTTATCTTGCAAATCAAATTTGCGCCAATTTTAATTATCATATTCGTGTTCAGCGAGTTACAATACATGAGTATACAAAATTTCAAAGAAAAAAGCGGTATTGGCTTTTCGGAACTACACCCTGAGAATGAAACCACTTTTATATGCGAAAGATGTCAATAATTCGCGTCCCATCATTCTCCCACTGCTGTTTCATCTTGCCTCGCATACGGGGTAAGATGGCAAAGTAAAAGTTTAATTAAAAATATAGATTGTATGGTAACAATCAGAAAGACTGATTTTTTTGCTTCGAAAATTGAAAGATCAATAAATATTGATTAGTTTAAAAGAATAATTAAAGTTGACTGACTCGTATATGCATTGTTTTATTTGAACATGACATTAGCGTTATCATCTTGCCCCTACTTCCCCTACTTACCTGACAAAAATGCGGATCGGCAAGGCCGCGATGGAGTTCGCCTTCCTATAGGTGGGCTGCTCTTTTCTGGTAGCACGAACCTCAAGGCACGCTGGCTCCCGAGCACGCCCGGTCGGATAATAATTCTCCGTGGTCGTTCAAGTCTCAGCGTTCAGACGCTGCGAGCAGCCGGTTGTACCGCCGCAAATTACGCGCCTCTCGTCCCTTTTAACGAACGCATTTCATTCGCTCGGATTGATACGTTCCCGGGGGACTCTCGTCCCTCACGGATGATTACGGTGTACACCCCTCGGTGTATTTTCCTTCGTCGCAATGCCGCGGCCACTGGCCGTCAAGAGCCAACGTCAGACAGCGAGGAAATGAGGCTGTTGCCTCCGGCATATCGGCCCGATCTGGTTCAGTTGGGTGGGGGTCAAAATGTCGATGACCAAATATAGAACGACAAAGAATTCAAAACGACAGAATTATGAACTCGCAAAATAACGAAGGTTAAATTATTCGAAATTTTATTCATTGACCGATGACGAATTCGAATAACTATTACACCAAAGGATTATTTATTCCAGAGCTCTGTTATTCGAGAACATATATTCAGATAGTCTGCAGTTTGAGTCATACAAATACAGATTCGAACCTATCTACAATATCCATATCTCCGAAATGGAAAAAAGGGAGCATCTAATATTCGTAATACCGTCTATAGCAAAAAGCCATATATCGCGACTACAAAGTTCGAGTGTGTAGATCTTAGAAAAGCAAATTGTCGATGGTCCGAAATGGCGAATACGTAAATGGCGATCATAGAATGGCTGCCTGACCCGACTGACCACTAACGCCATCTGCCATCTTCATTCTAAAGCGCAAGTAGTATTGCATGATCTCAAGTTTTCGCTATCCGGACCGTATTGCCATTTTGGCCCATCGCTATTTTAACTGATCGACTTTCTAGTCCTTCGCTTTAATTCCTTAGGCCACAGTAACGGGTATAAAATCATGTGTGAATTTAACAATTTTATTTCGTATGAAAAAGTGATTCACTCGTACAATTAATTACACATCTATTTAGTATGAATATCGATCTGGTAGAAAATATATATTTTTTTTTTCGATGTACAAAATGTCCGACTACTAATATTTTCTTTTGTCATCTTTTTTTTTTGGGCGCTCCGCGGCGTGACATTTAGTATCCACAATTTTTTGCCTCGAACAAAAAACAAAAATTCTCGTCGATCTACATTAGAATACCTAGAGAAGTACGTACGGAATAAAAAAAAATATCGTTTTATTCAAAAGTTGTAGGTATTGAACGTAAGGAAATAATTTTCAGTGAAAAATTTCGTTTTAACTGCTCATAAACTGCTCATAAAATGAAAAGTTTTCCATTAATCAGGAATTCCGTTCGTACTTCTCTGCGAAATGCAATTAGGAACATGACTTTTAAATTTGAAGTAAATCGAGTAAAAATTGTTGAAGTTATTTGTCATGCCAATTGGAAAAAAACTGTTTCGAGAAGTTTCGAGTAGTCGGCCATTTTGTACATCGAAAAAAAAAATGTCTAACAGCTTAATATTCAAACTAAATATATGTGTAATTAATTTTATGAGCAAATCACTTTTTCATTTCTTTTTCATCACTTTTTCATTTTATACCCGTTACTGTGGCCCAAAGCCTTAAGGGGCCAGTCCACTTTGAAAATTTCAAAAAATTGAAAGCAAGCAAAACTTGAAGAAATCGACGATGATGAGCAATCAGAAGGGATTTTGTACGGTGCAGAAATTGCCGATTGAGTTTCAGTAAGAGTTTTTCATAGTATAAACTTCAAACGCATTTTTCTCGAAACAACGTTTTCAAAATCTAGCTCCATCGTATCTTTAAAACTAATAAACCGATTCTCTTGAAATTTGAACCACGTACTGTAAACATGATTCGCAACAAGATAACCCTCGATGGTTTTAAAATTTTTATTTTTCCTCTTTTTTGCGAAAAACTGCGAAAAAACGCGTTTTTTTTACTTTGTTCGTTTTTCATCTGCCATTTTTTTATTTTTTGATACAACTTTATATCCGTGGGTCATTTTGTAGCTGGTGTCTTACTGAATCATTTTGTAGCTGGTGTCTTACTGAATTAAATTTTTTTTTTCATGTATTTCAAGATTTTATTTATTAAGCCCAACAACTTTTGTATTCATATGTTTTATAAAAATCCTCGAAAAAAAATCGCAAAAATAGCCTTTTTTCGTGGCTCCAAAGTGGACTGGCCCCTTAATGAATTCGAAATTGTAAACTGTCGTAATATTTACAATTCGATGATTTGACGTCTCCAATTGTTTGGTGTATATATACAGGCGAATCGATATTATATCTCTCATTATTTCGTTTAATCCGATATTTGTTTTCGCTGTCAATCAACTTCGAGATTTTTGTATTCAGAATTTCGATTAAGCATTTTACAGACTATCATAAAATTGATCTATTTATATTGGAACGTTCGTCATTCAATTCGAAATTTTGGTCCTTCTGAATATTGATCTTTCGAATTTCCGATCCCCACCCGGTTGAGAGTATCCCATTCTACATACTCGAGGATCATCCACTCGGCAACGAAACGAAGACTTCCTCCATGAGCCCTTGGCTTTGACCCGGCACCTTCTGGAGGCTCCGAGTGGTCCAGGAGACGATCTTACGCTATTGCCTGGTCTCCTTCTATAGTCGATACGGATTTCTGCCTCACTCTCATCTCGTCACGGGTCTCTCGCGGTCCTGCACTCATTGCCGATGATTTCTTCCGCGGTCTGCATGAGCTCTCGGCCTCGTACGGCTCAAGGAGTCTCCTGGGGCTTGTGACGTAGACGGGGGACTCTTCCTTCCTGAATGTCGCGTTACTGAACTCGGTGGCCACCGTCCCAGGATCCCATACCGCCACAGGTGACTTTGCCCAACGCCTTGCGGAAAAACTTGCACTCGCCGACCTGCTGGGAACTTGACTTTTTCCCACGTAACAATGTTACGCGTTTTGTGACTGTTACGAAGGATCCTGGCGGGATATCGAGCTGATTGGTGAGTCCCCTGAAGTCGTTCGTCTCGTCTGGAAATATGGAGTAAGACATTTTTGGACTTTTTTTCATAATGTTTTATTTTAATTTTTAACCTTTCGACTGCGCACTTCCGCCACTAACCTCCTACTGCATATGGGGTCGATCCGACCCCAGACGTTTTTCATGGAGTTTGTTTGGGTTTTGTTATTTTCGTAAATATGCATTTTTTTTGTAGAGACGATTTTTGTTGTCAATGATCCTTATTTTATGGCCCAAAGTGTATTTTTGAAGAAAAAAATAAGTGTCCGTTAACTATGGAAGGTACGTTAAAAAAATACGTACTTGCACGAAAAAGATCATATTTTTTTTTTCAAAATATTTAAAACAAGTTCTCTGAGGTTTTTGTAGAGGAAGGTTTGTAGATACGAAAAAAGACAATGTCGACCGTCTTTTCAAAAAGTATATTTATTCGGAGATTTGAGTGTAAGCATTTTCGGGATAGTGAAAAATGAAAAAAATCGACTCCTTCAGATTAATTAATGAAAACGTATATTTTCCGCATTTTTTTTTACTTCAATGACTTAATATTATTCACATTTACCGCAATCGACGCATAAGTACATGTGGTGCTCGTTGCACATAGCCCATCTGCATAACGGACACTTGATTTTAATTTTATGATCGGCGTTCCAAATTCATCATTTACTATAGTGCCGCAAAATAAAAAATAACTATAAGCATTTTATATCGTAAGTCACTTACATGTAGTAATAAAACACCAAAATTCAAAACAAAAAAAATGTTTTCACTTTCACCGGATTACTGCATAAACGGGGTCGACTCGACCGCAAGTCCTTTTTCGACAGATGTCCCCAGTACACGGGCAGGATGTAGGATGGGGGCCGAGTGTCCACCTATAGAGTGGGAGTGGGGGACATTCGAGTGCCGCACTGTTTGGAAAAAACAGTGCGTACTTGAAAAATTTTAAGTACGGAAAAAAGAAAAAATGGGGTCAATAGGACCCCAGTGGGCAGTCGAAGGGTTAAATGTTGTATTTTTTATATATATATTTTTTGATGATATATTGACTTCACAAGAATAATATCTAAAAGGAATTATAGGCGAAAAAATCTTGAAAACCGTTTGAGACTCATTTTTCCATAGGCCTCCAAGTGCTCAAAAACGGTCGATACACGCAGAATTCAAATGAAAGCTTCACTTTCATTGTGTGGACGATAGCTACTGAAACAATTTTGAAAATTTAAAAACGTTTTTCTCATAACCACATTTTTGAAATCGGGATAACACAGCGTTCGTACAGTTTGCGTCCGATTTACTTTAAATTTGAATGATAGCTTCTTGGGTAGATCCTCTGAAGAAATACATATGATTTTTACGACCCATAAACCATTCTCGTTTTTATTTTTTTATTATTTTAACGAATTAAGGCCGATTTTTTAGAGAAAAAAAAACGTTATATTCAAAATGGTGCTATTTTGCGAAAAACTCACATTTTCTTAAATAATCCTGTGTATTTATCTAGCAAAACTAGTAAATGAGGAATTTTTCTTTTGTTTCTAGGTACTGATCCATAAACGTTCTGCGTCCACCTGCAGAGAGTCTAAAAAGGACGCTCTTAGGATAACTATCTACGACTAAGCCGCCAATTTGTATTGCTTTTTAATAAGAAAAAAAATTCTTATTCGCCATCACCTGTAGGATAAACCCTCCAAACCTCAGTTTGATTGCTTTTTCTGTATTCTCAAAAGAATTTCCTAAAAAGGTTTTGTTTTTCGGTGAGTTACATACATTCAACGCCTTAAGGGGCCATAAACCGAAAATGTCAGAAAATCGATTTTAATAGCCTAGAGTATTAACTCAAATTTGCACCAAAGATTTTGTAAGAATTTGAAAAATTGACTTGGTTATGATGATTTTTCTGGAGGGTCAGATCGCCCACTCCACTACAGCGAACCGTCCGATACCCTTTTAAAAAAATGTTTGTCAACCTTGTTTCCTAAAACTAGGTAAGTATCTCAAAATCTATTCGTCAGATTCACGTCAAATTCGGACCGAGTATAGTGCAATTCGGACCTTTTCTATCGTATGACATGCTGACAAAAAAAATCATGAACATTTTTTCACGTGTTCATCCACTCATTGATAACAAATTATCAGAGTTGCCTTTTTGGTCGAAAATCGATTTTGTTTCCACAGTTTGCCATATCCGTAATTATCAAAATTTCAAAAGGTTATCCCGTCATACGAAAGTTCCATTATTATATGAAAAGTATATTTTTTATTTTTATTTCAGATCATCACTTTAGTCACCAGGACCGCCTACACCATTGGCCATGCAGCAACGGCGCCACTTTGTCCAAATAGCAATAACTTTATTGTTTATCAATATTTTCCAATGGAAAAAACACTCAAACTTGGCAAGACTGTGTACCAATTCTGTGCAAAATCCCAACCTCGCCATCTCGATATTCCCATCAGAAAAAATATATTGAAAATCTACTTCTTTTTGGGTTTCAAGCTTATGCAAACCCGTCAAATTGTACGATTACGAGAAAAAGCCCTACTGTCAGACAGCCAACAGAGTTTTTCTGCCTCGAACTGTTGAACTAGTTCAATTTTATCTTCTTTTGCTCATCTAGTATCCAATGTCCTCAAACGATGTCAATGTACTTGCACTACCCGTGCTGGGCATGGTCGTTTGGATTTCGTTTAGGTTGTTTTTTGGGTTTTTTTGGGTTCGTTTGTTTTTGTTTTATTTGGTAGAGTACAGCCACATAGAGTTCGCATCAGAGAGCATCAGTTCGTTACGTCGGAAGCTACACGAAGCTGCAAGTTCATCCGCGCTTGGATTTGAGGCTAGGTGCATTGACACTGCTCCCAAGTGGTAGCTGGAGGTTCACAATGAGTCGGTTGTTTCCAGGTGGTCGAGGAGCAATTCCAAATCGTCGTGTACCCCAAGACCACCGGAGCTGTGACTGAAACGTCGCCGCATTCACCTGATGACGCGTGGAATAACGACAATCTACCGGAAGCGCTTTATTCCGCGCTTTATTCCGGAAACATCATCGTTTGTGCATCCGCCGTTGGTGTTGACGTCCAAAGACGCCACGTCCACCGACACACGCTCACGTTTATTCACTCGATCTTCGATATTTTATTGCCTATCAACGGTACGCGACTCGATGCACCTTCGGCATCGACGCGCTTCCTCCCAACAGACGTGCCTTATTTTCCATTTTTTTCCCCCACTGAGAGAAATGGATGGTGTTCTCAACCATATTTTAACTATATCTTATATTTCCCTGAGAGAACGATAATAACTGATAGCCATTGTTACTGTCAAAAGTATAGTACTGCTTGTTGATATTTTAGCAGTTGCCTGAATTATGCACATATGTGCATAATTCCAATCTTACGCCTCCAACGCGACCAACAACCACCAATCTTACGAAGATATGATTATTCTTCAATGCTATATAATATAGTAGGTTTTCATAAAGTGGATATTCCCTGACACTATACAAAATTTACTTCCCCAAGATTCTAATAGTGAACTGAAATATACATACTGTTGTACGCCACTTTGGCGTACACCTAAATTTTTGGCCGTCGTCTTCGTCCCTGCACCTTCTTAACCTGTAACAAAAAAAACAAACACAACATTGAAAATTCATAAATCACACTACACAAACACAAATACACTAAAATATGGAACGAGGAACGCCAGCGTCCCTTGTTCTTACCTTGGCGAAGAAGTTCCTCCGTCGGTCTTCCGGCGCCGCCCTGTAAAAAGTCAACCTAGTTATAATTACGCTCTATTATTTAAATTACATTAGAGTATTAAGAAAAATAGACAAATTAACAGATATAGGAACTCTTACCTCTTGCGGCGCACCAGATTTCAGTCCTCCGCTGTCCCTCGGCTCCTTAGCGTAGCGAAGGAAATCTCACCGTTGGGCATCCAGCGTCTCCCTGTAAAAAGTAAAAATGAATAAGTAAATCAATGAATGACTGATTTAGATTATATAACAGATACAATTAGTATTATATGTGAATTCTTACCTCTTACGCTGTCTTCGGCGCACCAGATCTCAGGCCTCCGTCGATCCTCCGTCGCGACGCTGTAAAATACCAAAATAAGGACTTAGATAAACAAGTAATAATGAAGTTAATTAACTTTAATGCCATTTCATAATAATAATAATAATAATAATAATTTAAGAATCAAAGCATTTGAAGTCACCGAGAGTGACACTTACCGGCCAGGCGTGAGATCTCGCGTGCTGATGAAACCTGCAAGAAAATAATACCTGAAAGATAACAAGGAGACAATCAGCTACAATATTACCTACACATTACACGTATTAGCAATAATTGCACTACACTTACCTGTGGAGGTAACAATACACATTTTTCTACGCGAACTGTCAAACGCGTTCCGAGGTTAAACCCGTGAACTCGGAACGCGTCTTCGACGTACCGACGCCGGGAATTTAGCACTTAGCGACACGTGCGCCGCCGGTGGGGTTTCACCGAACCCGATTCGAAAAATTGTCCACGGCGCAAGCGCCCCGTGGTTCAAACCGAGCACTTATCCACCCGACGCTGCTGGAACCCCGCCGGCGGGTATAAAAGGCGAGACGCGAAGCCCGAGAAGGCAGATTCTTTGCGGGCGAATCCTCCCAGCGCTAGCAAAGCTCCTTAAAATCCTTCCTGACCGCCGAAAGGTGGCAAACCCCTCTGTCCGCCGAAAGGTGGCAACCCTCTCCTGTCCGCCGAAAGGTGGCAGTCCCCTCTGTCCGCCGAAAGGTGGCAACCCTCTCCTGTCCGCCGAAAGGTGGCAGTCCCCTCTGTCCGCCGAAAGGTGGCAACCCTCTCCTGTCCGCCGAAAGGTGGCAGTCCCCTCTGTCCGCCGAAAGGTGGCAACCCTCTCCTGTCCGCCGAAAGGTGGCAACCCCCTCCTGTCCGCCGAAAGGTGGCATCCCCTCCCGACCGCCGAAAGGTGGCAAAACCCCTCTGACCGCCGAAAGGTGGCAACCCCCTCCTGACCGCCGAAAGGTGGCAATCCCCTCCTGACCGCCGAAAGGTGGCAACCCCCTCCTGACCGTCGAAAGGTGGCAACCCCGTCCTGACCGCCGAAAGGTAGCAATCCCCTCTGTCCACCGAAAGGTGGCATCCCCTCCAGACCGCCGAAAGGTGGCAATCCCCACCTGTCCGCCGTAAGGTGGCACCACCCCCCCCTTCTGACCGCCGAAACATGGCATCCTTACCGTCCGCCGAAAGGTGTCAGATTTCCTTCCTCCTCTCTCCCCCTTAAACGCAGTTAGCTCGTAGATATATAATCGGTTTATTTTTCGTACCTACAAATACAGATATCATTTATTTTTTCCTATTCCGTTAAATTGAATTTATTTTTGTTTTTCTCTTTGCATTGTCAAGATAAAAATAAAAATCGTTATTTTTAAAAGAACTATCTTGTTTTTCCTCCCCCGCCGCCTCATTGTTGGAATACGCCCTAACCCACCCTACGGTTTCTGTCGTATTCGTTCAACAATTTGGCGCCCAACGTGGGGCCCTTGAATTTAATGTAAATTCGACCTACTCCTTATGAGAGTCTCAACGACACCAAAGACTGTCACTCCCAAACGATCGGTTGGTCGACCAAGAAAGACCATAATGAAGCGGACACCGTCCAAAATGGTTACCCGTAGTCAGGGTAGCGAAGACACCACACTTCCGGGAGTGGAAAACCCGGTGGCGCCCAACACCCTTGAAGAAAAAATGGAGGAACATCGATACGACGATGCGCCACCAACGGCACCTCCACCTAGTCCATCAACTCAAGAACCACTATATCAACTCGGCACTCTCTGGCAAGCCTTACAGACAATTCCACCGCGACCACCGTTACCTACGTATAGTGGCGCGGATCATGAAGACCCGAAAAAATTCTTGAAGAACTGCGAGGAATATTTCATCCAGACTCGCACTCCTGCTACAGCTCGTACCCAAACCGCTGCTGAAGGGCTACGAGGTGATGCCGAGCGATGGTGGTCAATGTACCAAGCCCTCGAATTCGAATGGCCGAAGTTTAAGGAACTGCTGCTCAGCCGATACAATAACCCTGTCATCCTTTCCCGGCTGAACGCTCAACTTTTCTCGCGGAAGCAAGGTGACCGGGAAAACGCGGGAATATTCCTGCAACAAAAATTCCTCCTTTACCAGAGGATCCGAGGAACCGAACCCGAGGAAGTCAGAGTTTCGACTCTCCTCGAACTATTAAAACCAAATTTGAGAATGGTCATACGACCATCCAAACCACGTACGCTCACGAGTCTGCTCACTAAGGCAATAGAAGCCGAGTACGACCTGGGGGATACACCGATGACTCCTCGACCAAAAAAGGAGGAACCTGCCAAACCTGCAACCACACCCGGGGCACGAACGAGCCCGGATTCAAATTTCCCGCCAAAATGCTGGTACTGCCCGGAGAGACATCTTCACCGGGACTGCCCGGTATTGGAACAAAGGCAAAAGGGACCTAAAAATACGGAAAACTCCAAACGGACGGCGGAAGCGCCCGGTCCGGCCGCCCCGACCCCCAAGTAGGGCTAACCAACATCAACGAGGGGAAAAATGAGTTACCGCACATCTTGGTCTGTCTTAACGGTCAAGAAATACCTGCAGCATTGGATAGCTTCGCTAGCCACTGCTTCATCCACCCCTCCTACGTACCACCGGAATTGACCATCACACCGGAAATCTCGAACGCTCGCTTGGCTGATAATACTTCCCAAATGCCTCTCACTGGAAAAGTCATTACCGAAATTCACATCCAGGGACATCCGCTTGAACTCGAAGCTTGGGTCGCACCTGAATCTCGCGAACCCCTAATCCTAGGGTACCCGTGGATCAAGGCACAGGGAACCATCATCAATACTCAGAATGGCCGTTTGTATCTTGGAGCGGAAGAAAGATTTTCGGTGCAATTAATCGACTCCCCAATACCACAGAAGCAGGAAACCCCGTTCGACGTGTCAACGCTACAAAACGGTATCCCCTCATCGTGGGTACCGAAATTCATGGAGCTTTTTAACACCTTCAGGGGACTCTTCGACGTTCCTGGCTCCCTTAAACAGACCCAGAGCACTAAACACGTCATCAAGCTTACATCCAAACGTCCTTTCCGGTTACCTGCATATAAATATTCTAAATCAAAGAAACAAATCATCCAAGAACAAGTCCCGAAGATGTTGGCCGAGGGTATCATCGAGCCATGTTCATCACCATACAGCTCTCCGATCGTTATTGTCAACAAAAAAGATGGCACGCCTCGCTTCTGCGTCGATTACAGACGCCTTAATAGCATTACGGAAGACGTTACACAACCAATGCCGAAAATACATGAGGCTTTGAAAGAACTCGGTACGGCCAAAATATTTTCTACCATCGACCTAAAAAGCGGATACTGGCAAATCCCCATGGAGAGCGAATCTAAAAAGCTCACGGCCTTCACTACCCCAGACGGGGCAACCTACCAGTTTCGAGTCATGCCATTCGGTCTAAAGAACGCACCTAACACCTTCCAGAGGTTAATGAGCCAAGAAGTTCTAGTTGGCTTAATAAACAAGGTGTGCGTCGTCTACTTAGATGACATCATCATCTACTCCGATAGTTGGGAGGATCACCTACGCCACCTAGCCCTAGTTTTCGAACGCTTGGAACTTCATGGACTTACCTGCTCCACAGAAAAATGTATCTTCGGAAAAACTGAGCTCAAATATTTGGGTCACACGGTGAATACAGTCGGCAACGAAGCGCAACCAGAACATGTTGCCACTATCATCAATTTCGCCACGCCGAAAACCAAGAGGGACGTGCAGCGGTTCATGGGAACTTGCAACTGGCTACGGGAATATATTCCTTATTTTGCTACAATATCGACACCTATCACCGACCTCCTAGCCACGAAAGGAAAGTTCAAATGGACCGAACAAGCTCAACAGGCTTTCGAAAAAATAAAGAATGAGATCCAAAAACCCCTGAAGCTCAGTCGACCTGATCCGACCTTGCAGTTCATCTTACAAACGGATGCTAGCGAAGAAGGGATGGGAGCTGTTCTATACCAACTCACTCCTGATGGCTCGAAAAATATCATCAGCTACGCAAGCGCCAAATTTGACTCCACCCAAAAACGCTACCACAGCAATGAGCAAGAATGCCTCGCGGTAGTCTGGGCCATCAAACGCTACCGCAACTACCTTGAGGATAAACCCTTTATCCTGAGAACGGACAGTCGGGCGCTGAAATGGTTGAAACGCATGAAGGACGAGAAGGATAAATTAAGTCGCTGGGCCATCCTGCTCGAGGAATTGAATTTCTCGCTGGAGCACGTACCAGGAAGAGCAACAGAGCTCCCTGGTGTCCTCTCTCGAAACCCGGAGGCAAGTACAACCGATATAGAAGAGGAAAAGAAACCTCTCCACCCACCAGAACGCTTAAACACGCCGACTCTATCAACCTTACCTGAGATTTTCGGCATCCAACAATTCAACATCATCGACGAAGTCAAGGAAGACCAGCAGAACGATACCGCTCTCTGCAACATCGTAAAGATCCTAAAAAGTCAAGATCATACCTATGACTATGAATTACGCAACGGAACGGTGTTCAAGCGGATCCATGACGATTGGAAGATCCTGGTACCTCAGAACTCGAAGGAAAAGGTATTGAGGTACTATCACGATTCCCAAATGGCGGGTCATCCAGGAATGGATGAGACCCTTCGGTTGATACAAGCTCATTTCACATGGGTAAATCTCCGCCGGGACGTACGTAGACATGTGAGGAATTGTCACGCTTGCGCGTGTCTCAAGTCTACCTGGCCCAAACACCCAGGTCACTTGAGACCCCACCAACCCCGGCAACCCTGGGAAACGGTGGCAGTCGATCTGATGGGCCCCTATCCACGATCGGGTCGAGGAAAGCGATTCATTCTCGTAGTCACCGATCTATTTTCACGTTGGGTGGAGGCCTTCGCAATTGGCTCATCCGAAGCAACCCGAGTGATCAACCTCTTGGAAAATGAGGTCTTTAATAGATGGGGATACCCAAAAACCATTTTGTCCGATAATGGTCCCCAATTTTCCAGCCAAAAATGGCGCAATGCCTGTGCCAGATGGCAAGCGCACTCCTGGACCACTGCTACCTATCATCCACGAGCTAACCCCACTGAAAGACGCAATCAGGAGATAAAGAAGGGGCTAAGATTGCATCTGCGGGATAAGCGACATCGGGAATGGGATTTGCAGCTACCACGCATACTCTTTCAGCTCCGGAATCGGCGGAACGCGGCAACGGGCGTTTCTCCGAGCGAGGCTCTGCTCGGAAAAAGCCTACCACAGCCCGGTGAATGGAAGTTTCCAGTCAACGCCAAAGAACCAGAGATGGATCGAGAACAAAGGGTGCAGCGTATCCAGAGGCATCAACATGATTACCAGAGCAAATATGCTCCAAACACTGAAGCCTCACCTAGGTACCAACCCGGAGACCTAGTCTACGCTCGGACGCATGTCCAGTCCAACGCCGTGGATGGAGTCCACGCTGGATTTGCGGCGCCATGGGATGGCCCGCACATCATCACGCAAAATCTCGGAGGCGAGATTTACCTTGTTAAACAAGGCCAGAGGGAGGTCAAGGTGCATGGCAGTCTCCTCAAACCTGCCAATATCGCTGCACCATTGACAACAGAATCAAGTTCGACTGAGCTAAACCTTACGGCTCATAAGAACAACAAATCGAACGAGCTAAACCTTACGGCTTGTTCGCCCACCAAAGAGAGTTCGACTGAGCTAAACCCTACGGCTCAGAGGAACCACAAATTGAGCGAGCCAAACCTTACGGCTTGTTCGCCCACCAAAGAAAGGTCGTCGGCGCCAAACCTTACGGCTAAATCGAACGACGAAGGTGACGGGCCAAACCTTACGGTCCCTTCGCCACACCAAACTGGTGAACCATCGCTGGTTCATTCTACACCTACGGAACTAGGAGACCTCTCATCACCCGCGGTGAACGCGGGCTCCCACTCATCACCCGCGGTGAACGCGGGCACCCAGTCAACACCCGCGGTGAACGCGGGCACCCAGTCAACCTCGGAACCAACGCCAGGCCCCGCAACAAAGCCGACATCAAAACGGTCTGCAAAACCAGGACAACGACGTCGCGCAAAGCCACCTACTAGTCGACACAAGACATCCCCATATAATCTACGGCCTCGCCCTCCACACCCCAATTAACCCAAATACAAAGAAGATGCATGGACGAAACCGACTCCCGGGGCACTTGTTGTACGCCACTTTGGCGTACACCTAAATTTTTGGCCGTCGTCTTCGTCCCTGCACCTTCTTAACCTGTAACAAAAAAAACAAACACAACATTGAAACTTCATAAATCACACTACACAAACACAAATACACTAAAATATGGAACGAGGAACGCCAGCGTCCCTTGTTCTTACCTTGGCGAAGAAGTTCCTCCGTCGGTCTTCCGGCGCCGCCCTGTAAAAAGTCAACCTAGTTATAATTACGCTCTATTATTTAAATTACATTAGAGTATTAAGAAAAATAGACAAATTAACAGATATAGGAACTCTTACCTCTTGCGGCGCACCAGATTTCAGTCCTCCGCTGTCCCTCGGCTCCTTAGCGTAGCGAAGGAAATCTCACCGTTGGGCATCCAGCGTCTCCCTGTAAAAAGTAAAAATGAATAAGTAAATCAATGATTGACTGATTTAGATTATATAACAGATACAATTAGTATTATATGTGAATTCTTACCTCTTACGCTGTCTTCGGCGCACCAGATCTCAGGCCTCCGTCGATCCTCCGTCGAGACGCTGTAAAATACCAAAATAAGGACTTAGATAAACAAGTAATAATGAAGTTAATTAACTTTAATGCCATTTCATAATAATAATAATAATAATAATAATTTAAGAATCAAAGCATTTGAAGTCACCGAGAGTGACACTTACCGGCCAGGCGTGAGATCTCGCGTGCTGATGAAACCTGCAAGAAAATAATACCTGAAAGATAACAAGGAGACAATTAGCTACAATATTACCTACACATTACACGTATTAGCAATAATTGCACTACACTTACCTGTGCAGGTAACAATACACATTTTTCTACGCGAACTGTCAAACGCGTTCCGAGGTTAAAATCGTGAACTCGGAACGCGTCTTTGACGTACCGACGCCGGGAATTTAGCACTTAGCGACACGTGCGCCGCCGGTGGGGTTTCACCGAACCCGATTCGAAAAATTGTCCACGGCGCAAGCGCCCCGTGGTTCAAACCGAGCACTTATCCACCCGACGCTGCTGGAACCCCGCCGACGGGTATAAAAGGCGAGACGCGAAGCCCGAGAAGGCAGATTCTTTGTGGGCGAATCCTCCCAGCGCTAGCAAAGCTCCTTAAAATCCTTCCTGACCGCCGAAAGGTGGCAAACCCCTCTGTCCGCCGAAAGGTGGCAAACCCCTCTGTCCGCCGAAAGGTGGCAACCCTCTCCTGTCCGCCGAAAGGTGGCAGTCCCCTCTGTCCGCCGAAAGGTGGCAACCCTCTCCTGTCCGCCGAAAGGTGGCAGTCCCCTCTGTCCGCCGAAAGGTGGCAACCCTCTCCTGTCCGCCGAAAGGTGGCAGTCCCCTCTGTCCGCCGAAAGGTGGCAACCCTCTCCTGTCCGCCGAAAGGTGGCAACCCCCTCCTGTCCGCCGAAAGGTGGCATCCCCTCCCGACCGCCGAAAAGTGGCAAAACCCCTCTGACCGCCGAAAGGTGGCAACCCCCTCCTGACCGCCGAAAGGTGGCAATCCCCTCCTGACCGCCGAAAGGTGGCAACCCCCTCCTGACCGTCGAAAGGTGGCAACCCCGTCCTGACCGCCGAAAGGTGGCAATCCCCTCTGTCCGCCGAAAGGTGGCATCCCCTCCAGACCGCCGAAAGGTGGCAATCCCCACCTGTCCGCCGTAAGGTGGCACCACCCCCCCCTTCTGACCGCCGAAACATGGCATCCTTACCGTCCGCCGAAAGGTGTCAGATTTCCTTCCTCCTCTCTCCCCCTTAAACGCAGTTAGCTCGTAGATATATAATCGGTTTATTTTTCGTACCTACAAATACAGATATCATTTATTTTTTCCAATTCCGTTAAATTGAATTTATTTTTGTTTTTCTCTTTGCATTGTCAAGATAAAAATAAAAATCGTTATTTTTAAAAGAACTATCTTGTTTTTCCTCCCCCGCCGCCTCATTGTTGGAATACGCCCTAACCCACCCTACGGTTTCTGTCGTATTCGTTCAACAATACATTGATTAAAAATGTTGCCTGTGATTTGCGACGATGTTTATAGTGATTTGTACCATATTATAAGATACGACCTGCTACATGCGTATTTAGTGTGTTATTCAAGTGTTGGTACAAGGCATCAATGCCCGTCTACTAAATGCATGACATATTTTATAAATCCAAAATAAAATAAAATACGCAACTCAGAGTTCTACCTCGATGATTTTTTATTATAATTCGCCATTCCCTGACATCCTGTGATGATTTATTTCGACGAAAATATGTCGCCTAATTGGAATCGAACCTAGAACGTTACCGAGTACTTTTGGCATCTTTAGCACAGATGTGGCATTAGAGACAAAAGTAATTCCGGCTGTACGTCCGAATAGCTGTTACCTGCGATTTGCGTGAAATTTTGCGCAGATCTTTTTTTATTATAATATAAGTCACTGTTTAAATGGATTTTTGGCGCTTCGCAATAATTCTGTACCATATAATAGTGATTTATACCACATTATATGATACGACCTGCTAAATGCATAGTAATGTGTGTCCTACAAGAACAGAAGATGAAGTACAAGAAGAAGTGTTGAATTGATATCCTATTTTGGCAACGCAACAAACATACTATGTGATAGTGTGTAGCCTTGGCTATAAATAAACATTATATTTTTTTCACGTAGTCACTTTTCATAAGGTCTTATAACAAATTATACTATTATAAAAAATCGTTAATGTTAACCATATGAGTTGTACAAATTAGCAAAGAATAGTAGAAATTTGACTGAACAAAACTTAAGGGGGGAACCTCCTCCAGACGACAGGTGTTTCAATATTTTTTTGCAAGAAATTGAGAGCATTTATCGCCATGAATCAACAAACAATAATATTGACGTTCAAATGAATACGAAAAATGTTGTTCATGAGTGCAAAAAAACAACACGGCGGCGCTGGAGGTTCTTCAACTTGGCTCCTAAAGATTGCATCATGAACGCCCAGGTCCTTGTAGTTAAGTAAAATCAACGAAACAAATTTTTTTCATAAAAATAATTCATTTCGCCTTGCTAAATTTTGTCCTAAATTTAGCAAAAAAAATTGACAATTTGAGGACAAAAAGAAAAAAACAATTTTTTTTATAAACAAATTGTTAAAAACAATATTTATTATTATAACAATTTATGCGAAATTTTAGGTTTATGCAAAGGCCGATAAGTTAAAGAATATCTGTACAAAATGTCAAGTTGATTGGTTCATTACTTTTTGAGTTACATTCCACGACACGGAACAAAAACCGGTTTCCGGAAAAACTCGGTTGAAGTTTTCGTTCTTGAAAGGTAGAGTTTAGAATGATTTATAATTACCAAGCTTAATCTGCGATGCCAGTGCCATAAAGCAAGCCTTCTCTAGGATATCACTAATCTGGGCTGCATTTTTCTCTTTTTGTGTGAACTGTTTGTGTGAAAACTAAAAACGACGGTTACACAGGCCGAATTTTTCATTACAATCGTCGGAAGTGCCCTCTATTATTCAAAAAGTAAACTAGCAAACTTTTTTGGCTAAGAAATTAAAAGGTAGAGGCCGCAAAGGGCGCGCGCTCGTTTACCTACTCTCGGTACTTTTGGAGAGCATCACTTCGGTGACTTCCTAGGGACCTTTAGGACTTTCTGTTGGGCTTCCAACTTTGGAAATATATTCTTCAGATACTAAATGAATTTTTAAAGGAATAAAAAAATTATATCTGGAGGAGGTTCCCCCCTTAACGTACAGTATACAACATCGGTATTTGTAGGCCGATTTTGTTATATTACTAAATTAACCATATCTATATTGTCAAGCCTTTTACAATAATGAATAATAATTTCGGGGATAATAGATTGTCAAACACGCCACCCAAATCGCATGTTTAGGTATACTTTTCGTTATAGTGTTTTAACCATATTATGATTGCCGTGTCAATAAACTATGACGAATTCTACACTGAAAAAAAAACCAATTGAATCAAAAAAATATATTGGTTGATCTTAATAAATGTGCTGCTACGGAATGCCACCGATATATGAGATTGTTTCAATACTATAAAATATTGGAAAATGTCATTGATTTAAATAACATATTATTTTATTAGAAAAAGCTCTTCTGTTCTCTGAATATCTACATTATCCTTCAAATAAAATTACATTCTATCGAAATCATTCTATATACAATTCGTAGATGTATTGGATGAAATAATTAAGCAGTTGCTACAAACATTTTTTATTTCGTACAAAAACATAATCAATAGAATTAATTATTTCTTTACTACATCGAAACGAATATGCCATGGGACGTAAGTTTTTCAATTTGTTTTAAATCTTAGATAAAAAAGGAGCATTAGAATGATCATCCACGATAATAGTGGAGAGAATATCAAATATCCAATGGAATATCCATACAGAGAATATCAGATATTCAACTGATTAGAACAAATACTACACTTTGATCTTAGCCACAGGCCAAGAAGCGATACTCTTTAGAGTTCCTCCAGCGTTCAAGTAGATTTTCGGTTCGCGCTACGCTTACGAGAAACGAGCGCGCGTGCGGCTTCTGGCGGTTACTCCGAGAACTACGGGTTTCATCACACCTATAATTTCGGTGGCGCTGGGCTATGATTTGGTTTCTATTTTTTCAACCAAATGTGCAAGAAAAAAATTTTACTTTCGCATAATTTTTTCATATTATTATTTAATTATTAATATTTTTATTCAATATTATTATTTAATATTAATATTATTATTTTAATTTATTAATATTTTTCAATCAAACAAAATATTAATATTTTGACGAATAATGTACTTAAGGGGTAAGGCCACTGTACATTTTTTGAAAAATTGATTTTTTTTTATTGGCTTAAAAAATAGTTTAAACCCTCTAGTTTAAAAATAGTTTAAATCCTTTTAACTTCTTTTTTTAATTTTTTCCAATAAAAAACTATTCGCAAAACTTTAAACGCGTTTTTCTCGAAACATGGTTTTTCAAAATGGCACGCAGCATAACTCGAACAATTTTCATTTTTTTAACTTGAAATTTTAACCAGATGTGAACATTTACACTATCTTGAGAATGTCGATCGGAATTTTCAAGAACTTTATTTATTGATTTTTTATTAACAAAAAACTTGCCGTTTTTTTCGTCAAAAATCAATTTTTTTTTCAAACGCACGCCAAATCCACAAAAATTGATACTTTTTAAAATCCGATCGACATTCTCTAGCTATAGCCCTCTAGATTAATGGTTTTTTTTTGTTCTAGATTCAAAAGTGCACCAGTGGTGCTGCGTGCCGCGGAGCCCTGGAAGTAAAACATGTCCCGGGAAGATAGCTGTGGAACCGCCATTTTGTTTTTTTTTACTGTAAAAAAATTTTATAATAAAGTTTAATGTATGCCCGATAACACCATTAAAAGTTTTTTTTCAAATACCTTCAATTTCGGGAACAAAAAATTAGTGAAAAAACCTTTTTTTTTGGGCCGTTACAGTGGCCTTACCCCTTAAAATCAATATCGGATATGGTGAAAACAACAAAATAATATATTTACTCAGAAGAAATTTTCTTTGAATCAAACGAGCGAAATTCAATTTTTCTTGTGTACTCGAATCAACAATATTCATGTTATGAATTGAATGCAATTGCATTCGAAAGTATATAATTTGTTCGCTATCATTTTTTAGATATTTTCAATAATATATTGTTCTCGGCTACCAATATATCTTTCGAATGAAAAAAACTTTCAATTTTCTCATGTCATTAAAGTCGATAGCGTTTTTTTTGGACTAATAAATCCGATTATTTACACCAACAATTTTACAATTGAATCTACGAAATTTCATTCAATAACACCAATGATATTGGACCGATGATTTTTTTTTCTCAGTGTACTATGCCTTCTTTAACCGGGGGCGTTTGTTGGAAATACCATGGACTTTTCTCTCGGTGCACATTGATCCGCGGGTAGAGGAGAGCAAAGCAATCATCGATGATGTCACGGTGGAGGTCATTGCTACCGGACATTTTGGTTGCGCAAGATGCGTAAGACGGATGATGATAGAGCCTTCTCGGTGAGTGAAAGTGTTACAATGCGCTCGTGACCTTCGTAAGGAAGCCGCGTAGAGCCAATGGGTTTGAAATGCGGCAGCTTTATGGGAGACTGCCTCGAGTTGCCAGAACTCTCGGCTCGCAACTGTTCCTCTCGCCTCGTTTGTGAGCTCGGGCTAGGAAGCTGTTAGATCATACGTAGAGTTTTTGCTCTCGTTCGCGGCTCCGAGAGCTGCGCGTAACAACACATGCCAGCGGTGAAAGTAACGTCTTCGAGCCGTTTTTCTGTTATTTTCTTTTTGTTTTTTTTTTTCAACCATATTTTCACTTCGGATAGCAGGCTTTTACGGTGCAAGCGTGTTCTCGTAATTGAAAGTTACGGGTAGAATTTTCTAATGATCTTCTTCGGTTGGAGGCATGTTGTTGCTTTTTTGTTTAATCTCTCGTAGCTTTACAGTTACGAAAGGGGCAGATCGGTACGTCACTGCAGTGATTGATGCCGATAACTGTTATTTTCGTTGCGGTCAATCGTCGTCCATGTTTGTTCATGGAAGTGGAGTTAATGATGGTCCCAGTCGGTCCAGGGAGACGTGAGATATCAACAGCCTGCTGCATTTTTTTTTCATCACCAGCTCTGGTGTGCCGCAGAAGCCAGAGGTTCGAGGTCGTCTTTGGTGGGGGGAAAAGACACGAGGTGGTCGGCCCAGTAGTCGTCAGGGTCCTAGTGATCGTCGCGTTTACACATGATGGGGGCAGACACCTTTAAGCGAGGATGAAATTGCTGATTTTCATGATTTCTTTAGAGGAAATATTTCTTCGCTTTTTTTAGGTTTGTGGGATTTTTTATTACTGCTTTTGGCTGTTACATGGTATTTTTTGTGTTGATATTTACAATTGACGGAAGTATGGCACGGTCTTCCGAACGGGCTGCGGCGGATGTTGTCGGCCGTGACACGTAACGTCGGCGGGCTTAATGTGAAAAAAAAGGAACGGAGATTTTTCTTTCATTGACAATCATACGCAGAATATGAACCAAGAAAAAGTGCGAAATGGCGAAAATCGATGAAATGGCACACTTTGAAACGAAAAGATTGAATTTTCAGAAAAACAATGGCTACATTTTGTGATATAAAAAATATGTTTTGTTTTATTTTCGACAATATTTAGGTTCATATTTTGGACAATAAGATTGGAAAGATTCATAACAAATTTCATCAGAATCGGTCCATTAGTTTTTTAGCTATACGTCACGCCAGTTTTGTAAATGCAGTTAATAAGATCGTGCCATTCTTCTGCCATTTTTAAAGATTCATTTTTTTATATACCACATAATAGCCAAAAGTAGTAATAAAACATACCCTAAGTCTCAAAAATGGTGAAGAAATCTTGCCTTGGAAAAAAATAATGAAAATCAGCATATTTTTCCCTTGCCTGAAGGTATCCCCCCTCGAATGAGAATTTTAAGACAAGAATCAGTCGATCATACAGACCTGCAATATATTAGCGTCCAGCAGGTATTAACTATGTTGTATTACGTTGTGACACTTGTAAGTATACATATTCAAGAAGAATCAAACCAAATATATTTAGCTGGGGCGCCTATCTGCGATTTCGGCCGAACCCTTTATTTGAAGGGAGATATACACCTAGATGGTCGAGGTCGAGGATTCAGAAGCTATGAACATTCCGTCGACCGTAGAAGACCTACACTATGGGCCTGGTATCAATGATTCCATGTAAGTTGACAAATTTCATGATTTATTCATTCCCAAATTTTCAAACGCGTTTTTCTCAACACCACGTTTTACAAATCGGTACCCAACATTTCTCGAAAACCAATGAACCGATTGCCTTGAGGTTTTTTGTGGTTATTCTATACACCATTATCTAGTACTGGTCATATAATTTTTTTTACGTTACTTAGTTTTTGTTTTATAGGCAAAATAATAACTAATTTTTGGCCCAAAAATGACTATTCATGTTCAATCGTCCGCTATCTTGTCAAAAATTGATATTTTCAAAATCGGCTATGACAAGTACTAGATTATAGTATCTAATTTAATAATCTTTTTGGTTTTTTTTTCAGATGATTTTTTAAGAAACGCCAGTGAGTACCGTATACGTAGATTTTTTTACGACGCTCCAAGGACTATACAATATCCTTGTATATTTTTGATATTTTGAAATAAATAAAATTAAACATATTTTTGAATGTATATACTTTTAGATAATTAAAACCCCAATCCGAAATTTCAAATACTTTTCCTTGAAAAAATTCACAAAAATGGCCTTTTTCCGGCTCATAGGTGTATATCTCCCCTTAAGGCCATATGTCACACTGATTTACAGATTTCCAGCGTTCTCCTAAACGATTGATTTTTTGGAAAAAATCAAAAACTTCGCAGTAAGATTTTTACCCACTGGACGTAAAATCCGTGTCACATCTCGCGTGATTCGAGAATTCCTGGGGACTTGCGTGAGTAAAGTTTGCCTCAGGTGATAAATAAGAATCTTAGTTTTGCATTCACCATAGAAAATCATAGTTTTATCGTAATTTTAACGAGTTTTCATATATGACGATTATTTTTACGTAAATATTAATAAATGAAGATCGATAAAAAAAAAATCGTCAAAGACCTCTGAATGTTTCTCATCTCATTTCCAGTAAATTTGGAACCAATCCATCAAGTGGTTCTCGACATATCACGTCTACCGACTATGAAAACCGTATCATTGGCCGGCAGCCATGTTTTTTGTTGTTTTTCTGTATTTTTTGGTGATTTTTTTAAAAGACTCTCAACATATGTACCTAGGTGTTAAAAAAAATGAGTGTCTTTTTGACCAACCGTTTGTCAGAATAAAAATTCGGCCTTTGGTGATTATTTTCCGGACGTTTAGGTAGATGTAGCCCCTTAAGGTGACGATTACCGGGCCACCTTACCAATTCATTTAGTGTCCGAATCAGCCGGACGTTGCGAGACTTGCCCGAAATTTTCGAAAGTTCTTGATCGATTATTTCTCACCCAATGTCTTTTGCAGACTTCGTAAATCGTACGTGTTGCACATCGCGCGCAATTATTTTGTTTTTTCCGTGACTATGACGAATGCGGCTCGGTTCACGGATATTTCTCGCAGCGACACGCTCACCGAGAAAGGTGTAACGAGCGTTGTTCCCGCTTCGTGTCTCAAGGACCCGTCCAACAGTTTTTGGAAAAATTCTTTAAACGCGTACACGTAACCGCGAGCGCTTCGACGATGCACCGTTGCGTGGGAGGAATCCCTGCAGTTACGAAACAGCCTTGATGAAAAAATCAACGCGTTTCACCAAATCACCGTAAAATGGGGTTACGTTGAACAGGTTTTCGAAGTTTTTGTAGGTTACTTTATTTTGACATCCTGAATTCGAACTTTTTTCTGCTCCAATAGAACAACGTGTCCTGTGGCTATCAAATGTATACGAAAGTCAGGCCCCACCACCACCCCACAATTTCATATATATATTTTTTTAAGTGTCAAAGTAAGCTCGAGTGGGTTTTTTTTGACAAGGCATTGAAACGCAACTTATGTAAAAGATTGAGGGTTACTTTGACATTACTTTGATGAATAAAAAAATTATGCACTATACATGGAATTAAATGAAATACAAGGATTTTTCACAATCAAATTGTCATATTTGTTAAGGGGTTAGGCCACAGTAACGGGTATAAAATCATGTGCGAATCTAACGTTTTTTCTCGTATGAAAAAGTGATTCACTCATAAAATTCATTACACATCTATTTAGTATGAATATCAAGCTGTTAGAAAATATATATATATTTTTTTCGATGTGCAAAATGGCGGACTACTAATGATTTCTTTTGTTTGGATTCGATGTACAACAAATGTCACTACGCGGCGTGACATTTAGCATCCACAATTTTTTACCTAGAACAAAAAACAAAATTTCTCATCAATCTACATTAGAATACCTAGAGAAGTACGTATGGAATTGAAAAAATATTGTTGTAAAATTTTATACGAAATTGGAAAAATTTCGTACAAAACTGCTTATAAAATGAAAAGTTTTCGATTAATCGGAAATTCTGTACGTACTTCTCTGCTAAATGCAATTAGGAACATAACTTTTTGAAGTAAAAAAATTTGAAGTAAATCAAGTGAAAATTGTTGAAGTTATTTGTCACGCCGATTGGAAAAAAGCTGTTGCGAGAGAAACGCGTTAAAAATTTTACGTACTCTATGACCGTGCCAGAGGTGGGCTTACGTTATACGCTCAAAGTCGGTAAAAAAAATGTCTTGCTATAAATCGAATAGTAACTTGTTCTTATGCTGATAAAGCACCATTATAGAGGAAAAAAACAATTTTTTTAGATTCTCTGTGGCCTTACCCCGCGAAGAAACGGTAATTCTTCAGATAAGCAGCTTTTCCGAAAAAAAATGGTTGTTTCTAAACGAACCCCAACAAACCAATATAGGCGTCGAAATGTTCAAAAATGCCTTAATTTATCAAGTGTTTCCGCGAATTTCAAAACCCCATAACTTTTACCCAAACAAACTGCTCCGAAAGTGTTCGAAAATGACTGATTTTATCTCGTATTTCCGCGAGCTTCAAATCCTCATAACTTTTACCCCAAAGAAGCCCAATATAGGCGCCGAAATCTTCAAAAATGCCCTATTTTATCACGTGTTTCCGCGAACTTCAAAACCCCATAACTTTTACCCATACTTTAACCCAAACAAACCCAATATAGGCGCCGAAATGTTCAAAAATGCCCTTTTTAATCACGTGTTTCTGCTAACTTCAAAACCCCATATCTTTTTAGGGGGGGAACCCCCCTTCCCCCACAAAAAGTTTTGGAGTTCGAAGTTCGCGGAAGGAAACACGTGATAAAATTGAAATTCCCCCCCCCGAAATTTGGCTTCCCCCGATTGAAGATCATCATTTATAACCCAATAAATGAAAAAATAGCAAACAAAAATTTGAGGCTCTTTTTTCGGAAAATTCACTTATCTAAAGAATTACCAAGGAAACATTTTACATAAAAATATCAAGTACCTAGGGTACAATTATTGGCACATAATCAGTCTTATAATTATCATTGACATCAAAATCAACTTGTGCAAAATTACAATCAACTTCAGCAACATTATCATAAACTTGAAAAACAAATTTAAACACAGTTAAATGCGCACACTTTTAAACCGTATTTTGGCGTTCTGTTATAGCAGCCCCAAAAACTGTCAAAGTTACCCTCCATGTCAATTCAACCCCGTTTTAGGGTATGTATTATAATATTGAACTTTAAAGTGGACTTCCAATTCGCGCAAGCCAGAGCATTGCTGAGCGGTCACCCATCTGAGTATTGGCACAAGACGGCTTTGAACGAGAGATATACCAGCTCAAAAATCGTTGGAAAATATATTGACGTATGTTTAATTGTGCAGTTTACTTCTCGTGCTGTCATGCGCGTGAGATACAATCCATCTACGCTATTGCCTGTGTGTGTGTGTGTGTGTGTGTGTGTGTGTGTGTGTGTGTGTGTGTGTGTGTAACGGTAAAAAAATGTACGTGACTATAAATTCTCGCGTCGTTTCCGCTGAATCATCGAACAATTATGCATTTTCGTTCGCCTCGGTCGATTTATAAATCTCCGCAGTCGAGCGTACGATTGTTCGTCGGTCAGTGGTAACGGTAACTCGTCCATGGACGACCAACAAATGGATGAAAATTTATCAGAGGCATGTGTTTCTAGTGTAGTTTGTCTGATGAACACCCCTATGCACCCTTGAGGGGTCTCGATAAGCTTAAAAGTTCGAGAAAATATTTTTGTTGCGGGATAGTTTTATAGACTGGGGTATTAACTTCAATTGGCAATTAAGAGTTCGTGAAAATTCCATAAACTGACCGAGTTATGTCGATTTTCGTGGAGGCTCAGAATTACCTTTTTTTCATCATCTAACTCATAACTCTAGCTATAATTGTCCGATTTTCAACGTTGAAAAACCAACATTTCCGTAATTGCAGTAGCTATCGTTGTACGTAGCCGTTTTTTTTAGTTTAGTATTTTTAAGGGGCTATATCAGTGTGACACTTTCAAAAAATCCATTTTTTTGCCTTTTTGGACAGTTTATACTTTCAAGAATATTATTATTGTTTATATCATTTTATCTTGCAAAAATCGATAGTTGAATCTTTAAACGCGTTTTTCTCAAAATGAGATTTTTCAAATTCGCTGACATTGTAACTCAAAGAGCAATTATCCGATTGACCTAAAATTTGAACTGAGTACTTGAATATATTTACTCTATAATGGCGTAGGATATTTTTGATTGGATGAAAATTGACGACTTGGCATTGAAAAAAAAAACGACCATTTTATAGGCAAGAAAACAGCCTTTTTTCACAACTACGCCATTTTGTTTGATTTTTGTATTTTTCGGAAATCCTAAGTCATTGTACAGGAAATACCTTCCAGTTTAACGACATTTTTTCCTTTTTCGGTTTCAGGCGTTACCCCCACTTGTAGCGCAAAAAAAGGCCTTATTCATGAATTTTTTTAAAGAAAACTACAAAACTTTTTTAATCGATCAATATAACATCTTAAAGAACACATCTTGAAGAACTTTCAGTAATTTTTTTATTGAAAAATATTACATTTTTTAGTGGCAAATGGCCGTCAATGAAATAATGTTTTTATATACACGGTTTGCGGTGACCAACATTGCGGCGAAGTGGATCATCTGAAAAAAAATGCGGATGGATTTAGTCAAATATAAGTATAAACTAGTCTTTAATCGAAGGATTTTAAAAAATATTCATTTTTCACAAAATGTCGGACAGTCAAAGTTAATGGTTCGATTTTAACGAAAAAAAAACGGCCGTTTTTGGCTATAAAACGGCCATTTTTTTCGAAAAAAAAATCGAACGATCAAAGACTACATTTTTATGTATTAAATAAGCCTGTAAAATTTCAAGAAGATCGGTTCATTAGTGTTCGAGTAATCTTGGTCACCGACTGCAGAAATGCCATTTTGAGAAAAACGCGTTTAAAGTTTCAATTTCCGGTCGTTTACACAACGGATTCTTCTCTTTCAACGCTCATATCTCAGTCAAGTTTGTTCGGATCGACTTGAAATTTTCAGGTACATATTCTCAGATACTTATACTTCAAAAAAATGCAATAAAAAAAATCGATTTTTTCAAAATCGCAAGTGGGGGTAACCCCTTCAGCCACTCAATCGGCCGGAATTATGTCAGCAGTAGAGGAACTTTTTTTTGGCGTCTCCGAAGGCAATGCATAAGTCGCTTGGATCTCAATATTTTTCTATGAAAAAATTATGTAATATAGGTTAAATAGAGCCAATCATATTCTTAATTTTTCGAAACATTTAATTGAGTACTATTTTCCAAAAAACTCCCGAAAATCACCCAAATTTTCAGCGTTCACACTCGTATAGCCCCTTAAGATCTTTCAATAAAAAAAACTCCAACTTCGCAAGACTCTATAAATTTTGTATAATTCCCGACCTGGTCATTCCAACTCACGTCAGAAAAATGCGTCTTCCAACCAAAATACTAAGCGTACTTTCGTACGTAGGGTCGTCAAAAGCCAAAGCAACAAGGCCAGGCAACAGAATACGTTTCACATCACCCCGGTAAGCGCTCTGACGAGAACAATTAAATCGGCAGCGATCACGATAATCCGTAACAGTGATGTACATCGACCGTATAAACACGCTGTAAGATTTTGTTTTTATTTTCCATCTCTTATTGACAATTCACGTCGCATGTGATGACGATCCATTCAGACGGGTCGGACGGTAAGGGGAACTTCTTTCGTGTTTGGTATTCCATGCGATACACTCGCAGCTCTTTATGCTCTTTTTCTTTTAATTGCTTTTATTTCTTTTCTTCAGTGCACTTTAAGCGCATCTCGCGGTTTACGTTCGCGTGTAATTTGTTATGGCATACATGCTCTCGCTTTCCATTTATTTCTATATCTTAATTTTCCTATGGGTAGTCCGTAAGCTTATGCGTTTATGTACAAATATGTGGCATACATACATACATATATACATACATACATATATATATATATATATATATATATATATATGGTATGTTTTTATATAAACATAAATGAGCTTTTGTGTGTATGCGTGCTTGTGTAACATACTATAAATTACTATATATATTAAGCACTATATATTCTCGAGAGTACGAGAGACCGGCCGTGAATTAGTTCGGGCACTCTTAAACGAATCTCGTAGATATATGTTGGTGTTACTAATTAGAGCGGTGGGTAATTTTGCTTTAAATTGTACATTGAGGGATCTCCACATCTTCGCGCAACAGTAACACGCACGTATATGTACATATACGTATGTATATATACAGTACCGGTCAAAAGTTTTCGATCACTTTGAATAATCGCAAAATTTTCGATTACATTGGATAATTGCACAATTACATTGGAATAATAAAATTCATTTAATGGAGCTATATACAATAGTTGAATTAATCCTGGATACTTTTGATAGAAATTACTTTTTTTTATATTTACGCGGAAAATGTATATTCTGCTTCGCTCAAATGATAGTGTAATATTTTTGTTTTAATCTATAATGTGTGTAATCAATATGTGCCTTGAAGGGTTATATGCAGTCAGGAGGCCCAACAAGATCGATTTTTCAAGAATTTTTCTTGAGGAGACCTTCAAATTTATTGACGTAAAAATTTGTACACATATTATGGTAACTTTTAACTGTATTTTGACATTTTTTATTTGTAAAAATAATCATTTTTAAAGCTGCTCGAACGAAAAATATTTCGTTAATATAATGGATTATCTTGTAATTGATCGAAGGAATAAGCAAAATAATAATTTTTGACAAAATGGCGGCTTCTAAAAAAAATATATTTTTGACAAAAAATTAGGCTTTAATGTGTTTCTAAAATGGAAAATATTTATCGGTGAAAATAAACCTTCGATTAATTACTAAAAGATATACTTGATAGGATTGTGTTAGAATTTCAGACTGATCGGTTTAGCCGTTTCCGAGAAATCTTGCTCACCGACTTTAAAAACACAGTTTTGAGAAAAACGCGTTTAACGTTTCAAAAGCACTTTCGAACGCTCTGACACCCCATTAAAAATGTGCGTGTAACTTCGAGAATATTCGCCGGATTGACAAGAAATTTTCTGCGTGTGTACCTAACTATATGTACATTACGAAAATAAAATCGATTTTTCGAAAATTATCACTGTATATAACCTCTTAATAAGTCTGCTTTCATGAGAATATACAATATATGTGATTATAAAGTAAAAAAACATTAATGAGGGCGCAATTTAAAAAAATTGACGTGTCCAGAATTAATTCCACTAGTGTAGTGTGTATGTGTGTTATATATACGTGTGTGTGTGTGTGTGTGTATGCAGGGCTACAAGAAAAAAAGCATAATTATTAGACTTGCACAGTTTTTGACCCCTAAGTCAAAAATGTTTGCAGACTATTCCTATTTTATTGTTCATAATTCTTTGTTACTGTGTCATTAAGCTACAAGTAAATAAAAAACTTTGATTCCATACAACAGTTTTTAAAATCTTTTTGTAAGTTGCTTACGCCTCACTAAGCAAAAAATTATAAAAATAGTAACTTTTCGAAAATGGTTCACTTTTGCATAAACCATAACTGGCTTATTTGGTAGCGGAAAATGTCATACAACTCTCTCACGGGATCGTGACTAGTAAGAAATCCCTATATATATATATATATGTGTGTGTGTACCGGTCAAAAGTTACAAATCACTATGGACAATTGCAAAATTATATTAGAATAATACAATTAGTTTTATTTCTTATTTTACGAAGATCTATATAGCTTTATAACACGGATTATATTATTCTAATATAATTTTGCAATTTTCCAAAGTAATCGAAAATTGTGCAAGTTTATATACATATATATGTATGCAAATATTCATATAAAGAGACGAAACAAGATGTAAACGATTGATGCATATTTATGAAAACACACACACACACACACACACAAATATGTATATATTTGTATGTATGTATATAAATAATTATATATACATACATATAAGTATGATCTCGCGGGCAATTTAATATATAAATCATTAACCGTGTTTAATGCATAAAAGAGGAACGAAGGTGGGGAGGTGCATTCGCGATAGAACCTCGAGAGTTACGCGCCGTCGCAGGCATTTCAACCCGTATAATCTTGTAGTCTCATCATTATATTTTTACGAGCGTGTCCTCCCGAGGCGTAGCAGCGGCAATATGTAGCATCAGTCGAGCATGCGATACATCTTGAGAATAAAATGAATAATAAAAAGATAGGAGATGAGGGGCGATCTCACTATCACTGAGCAATTCGCTGAGTTGGACCAGAGAATTGCTCGGTGATCTTGCCCCCGCCCGGCCCCTACCCCCTCTTCGTCGAGATGATCGATCGTGAATCAATCAATTACGCATTAATAAATATCGCAATATCACTATGCGCGGCAAACGCAGAAGGGCTCGTACGCGGACGTGTACATTGCTCAACCTCGCATAATGCTGCGTTACGTAGACCTTTTTTTTTCTTGCATTGGCGCTGCCAAGCCGCCTCTGGCCCCTGCAGGGCTAATTAACGCGATGCACCTTTTGTTTCATTTTGTGGTTTTATGTCGATTGATAAGACGAGTCGATAGATGCCTCCATTGCTGATGGGTATCGGTATTTTTATAAATGCAGCTCGAATGGGAGAGGAAGAGAGAGAGAGAGAGAGAGAGAGAGAGAGAGAGAGAGAGAGAGAGAGAGAGAGAGAGAGAGAGTGAGAGAGAGACAATTGGGAGCAAAAGTCAATCACGATGTCAACTATGATTGAGAAGAATTCAGCTGGACTTACTCTCAATCTGAATTGCAATGTGACATGCCTGAACGTTTATCTACAAAGGAATATATATAAAGGTGACTTCTAAGACATTAAACTTCGAGGACTCTCATCGCGGCCAATTTCCCCACACTCAACATTACGCGAACCCCAATGTCTTCAAAATCACCGGATAAATTTACCAAAATTTACACAACGGCCATTTCAAGGACCGTCCCTAACTCAAATCAACTATTCGAAAAGAAAACTCAAGGACCATTCTCGAATCAGCCAGATGTGCCGATAGTCACTTTTGCATGTATACAATGGATTGAAATCATCCTTCCCCCACATTCTACATACGATATATCTGCATTTGCATCTGGAGCGTCTTGACACTTGCAACAATGTTTTTTTAAGATAACATCATTCGCAAATATCGGGGAAGAGTACTGCGCAGCAGAGATGCTGCAACGTGATTTCTTTTTTATTTGCGAATTGCAGCTACGATTGGAGTGTCGCGCATGCTTGTGCGGGCATACGCGCGGAAACTTTGTCGATCGAGATAGCCTGGGGGGCACGAATGCGTAAGTGTTCCTTCGGTGTTCAAACGGCCAGACAGCGTGGCATCATCGGCTGGCGTTGATATTTCTTTACTTGGATATATATATATATATATATAAGGCGATAGCACACACACACACACACACACACACACACACACACACACACACACACACACACACACACACACACACACACACACACACACACACACAC